>JAMXBD010000825.1:0-623187 GCA_024138025.1 Combretum micranthum | reverse complement strand
TTGTTTTGATATCCAACTTAAATCAATCCCATGAAAGGTAAATGGCATCTTATCCTAAGTATAAACATTTAAGAAATCACTCATTAAGTCTCCCCCTATTGCATAATCTTTCTACATGGAGCATACAAACCCTTCTTTAATGCACCATTACTTAATCAAGTGTTATGTTTTTATCTAAATAATTCTGCATAAACTAACCAATTTCTAAGCAACCAAGTACTAGAATAGACAAAACAGGTGATTGTTGTAAATTAGATGTGAGTAATTAGTGAAAGATGAATTAATCAGCAAATAAAAGGAGGAGACCGGTACAAATACAATGCTTGTGCATGGAGGAAAAATAAAAAACTATAATGCATTCTGGTAGTGATTAACAGAATTAAAGGTTTAGAGAAACCTTAAATGTAGTGCCAAAACATCATACTCCTATAGCTTATTTGTTGGGCTTTCTTTTAGTGATCTACGAATCATGGGGAAAAGAAGGAAACAAAGAACAAGAATCAACTCAATTAGACAAAGCTCTGTTTCGAGCTATGACATTCTCTTACTACCAAAGGTTTAACCGTGTGACTTGAATCCTAAACAAGAGATAAAAGCCTTGACTGACAGACACAACATTGTATCATCCTATCATACATCTGTTGTCTGAATATCATGAAACCACAACCTCATGATAAATGAACTCTATATGCAGTGGAAGTTCAATGAATAATAGTAGTGATAGCTTGCAAATGATGTGTTGTTTCTAATCCGAGAAGAACAAGATAATTGCAAATAGGAATTATACTTTGTATCCAAACTCAATGCCAGGCAATAGAAAGAATGTTAACAAGTAGTTGGTAATACACTCAATAAGAATTGCAACCAATTAATTCAACATCTCATCGCAAAAAAACTGGAACAAACAGACCAGATCACAAAATGCACTTCTTTCACAGCACTTTCAGCTTGATCCTCGAATAAGTTGAAGCGGTTTGATTTGGCACCCCATGCAAGCTCCAACTAGTTTGAACTGCATTCCCCAATAAAAGAAGGAAAAAAAAAAAAAAAGTTTATAAGTTCTATTAGGAAAGCATACAATCTAATATTTACATATTTGTATACATTGTCATTTAGCCAATTAATAAAAGCACTTGCACTTCTTTATAATGGAGCATGATTGAGACAAAACGGTCGATTTAAATGCATATATATATGTATATATTCATGCATATGTAGCCATAAAGCAGATGTAGTAGAATGAATCTCCAAATAAAAACTAGACCAATCACATTGGAGTATCCACTAACCTAACTATTTGAACTATATAAAGTAGATCATTGCTCTGAAAAAAGTTAAGAATTCCATCTTTATGCTTCTATTAAGAATCACTTGTATCCATTGCTACAACTAGTTTAAACCAGTCAAATCATTGTATTACACCAGAAGCAGTGATTCAGAAAAACAATAAAAAATCATTAAAACTGAAAGGGCGTAAGCAATCTAAAAATAGAAGAAATGACATGATCAAAGACCAGACATCTTTCACTTACCCTTGAGCACTATCACAAAATTTGGGTGTACTCCATTTTGCAACCCATGCTGCTCGAACTATTTCGAATCATCATCAAGTCCAAATCGACTTTCAAAAAATTGCAGTCCACGAACCTCTTTGTCCAATGGCTGGAAGAATTGATTCATGTATGACTTGGTTTCTGGACTTCTCCAAGATAGGTTGTTCCACCATTCTTCGGTTCGTCTTATCTCCTTTATAGAAGTCATATGAGGCAACTTCTTCAGATTAGGGCATCTGCTCACATTGAGGACCTCTAGAGATTGCCAGTGTTCACTAAACTTGCAGTTACACAGACTATGCAAACTCTTCAGATTATCAAGAGTAAGACACTTTATCTTAGGAACAAGGGGTTGCATTTTTGTTGGAACATCGTGTAGCACCTCCTTTATATTCTTACAACTCTGTACAGTGATCCTTTCCAGTAGTACTGTATGGGAATAATCAGAAGAGAATATATTTTCCAATTCCGAATACCGAAATATGTTTAGGCTTCTTAGTTTAGCAAATACATAATCTACTTGATATAAGCTTTGAACTTGTTTTTTCATATATAGAGAGAGTGTGTCCAATTCAGTTGGGCATTATAGTCAGGAAGATATCTTGCTAATTCTTTGGAAAAGGAACAATTTACGATGTCCAATGACTTCAATTTAGACTGGAGTAGATCGTTTAAGTGGAATTTACCAAATATCTCATTCGCGTTTCCTGATATGCCCTCCAGTGTAAGCATTTCTGCATGTAAAACAAAAGAGCCAACCTCAATTCCATCAACATCCGCAATACGAATCCCCTTTTTTTCCATGTGCTGGAGGATGGAAGCAACTGTAACCACAATAAAATTGAATACCTTTCAGTCTTTCTGTCCATCTAAAATCTTCATAGGTGACTTTCACATCTTTTAAAATGAGATAGACTTCTTTTAACAACTTAAGATCCGATAAGTCCTCCAACATTGCATTTACAAAGTTAGTTCTTATTGATCTTTTGGTAGGCCATCTGTACCGCTCCCTCTCATGTCTAACACCTCCAATGCAATTAAATTTCGTATGACAATGGCCTCAATGTTCCTCAAATTTCTAGTGCCCGACAAATTTAAACCCTTAAGCTGGCCCTAGCTCTCCACCATATACCATATGTTGGAAACTCGTAATTTGATGAAAAAGAAACATCAACTACATGAGGTTTGCTCCATGTGGCAATTCTTCCATTTCACCAATGCAATCTCTCAAAAAAAGAGCACGTAGTTCAGTTAGTCGACGTGAGAGCATGAAAAAGACTGGAGCTTCCTCATATTCAAGACTCTTAGTGATGGAAATCCATGTAGAAACTCTTCAGAAATTCGTACTTGTTGTTCTTTGGTTCCGTGAAGCAGAAGGGTAGTCACATTAGTGAAACCTGTCAAAAATTTAGGTAGCTCTATTTTCTTATTGTGTACAATAGAAATCCACTTTATGTTTTTAAATTCCTTTGACATGTGATTCTTGCCTCCTTAGAGATTCCATGTCCGGAGAAACAGCAGATGTTCCATTCAACTTGCCTATCCATATTGCGACATCACGAACCACATCATGCATCTTTATGCAATCTGTGTGGGTATGAATCTGGATGCAACGATCACATGCATGTCGCGTAACTATTGCGCTACGCGTGACCTAGGGAAACAACATGTGATAGGATGATCAAGAGAGTATCGTGTAGGGAGGAGGAGTAGGCAATCTCAATAGGCTCTAACACACGTGTGACAGGTAAGGGAGCTAAATAGCATCAACCTCACTGAGTAATATTGATTCGTGTATGTTCTTGAGTAAATTAAGTGTTTAATTTACCAAGACGGAAATCCGGCAGCACGACGGCATTCGTCCAAGATTTCACCTTCTCCAAATGAGGTAAGGACTAAGGTATTTATAGAGAATTTGGCCGTCGATGTCGTCCGTCAGATGAGACAGACAACTAACGGCCAGGATGAGTCCCTCTCATTATGGATATGGTTGTGGGCTCCCTTATGGACCCAGGCCCATTGAGGCCTTCATAGCAATGTGTGTGAGCCAATTTGAGAAAGGTTGGAATTGGGCAGGCCAATTCCAACGGGCCCTACTCCAAGCCTTCCATGCCAATTCTCCCATGATCATCCCAATTGGATTGGGCCTAACTCTTTAAGCCCTGTCACATTAGCCCAAAGAGTTAAATCCAAATAAATTAGGCTCAAGGCCTTTGTAATCAGATTTGTACATCTACATTTTGCCCCCTGACCAAAGTCCTTCGGGTTTCATCGGAGGGGTTTGGGCATTAACTAAGCCCTTTCGAATGACAAAAGTCTCATCCAGCGCATGTGCGCTATAACGTAGCTGCACTGCTGCTTGGTGTGTTAATTTCTTAATGGCTTGCAATGTAGGAATCTGGTGCAACATTGTCAAATAAATCTCCTTCTTTAGGAACAAAGGCTGAGATACTCGACAAGCTGCAGCCTGTAATAAAGGCTCTTTATCGTTTTCGAACTAACTTTCCAGTAATTGTTTGCATTTGAGAACTCTGTTGCACCCTAAATGAGTAGAATCTTGATAGAAGCTTAAGACCATCTGGCCATGGCTTTCAAGCCCTTGTTATTCATCGCATTGTTTTCGTTTGTTTGAGTGATCCTATTCCTTTACTCCCAAAACAGTATGTTATGCTGTGACATAAATCTTCCTCGCTTACTTTGCATGAATAGTTTATTATCATAAATTGAGCTGTATCGATTTTTGAATCTTCTTGCTCTTCTAATAAAGACTTTGCTTGAGTTGGGTCTTATGAAGCCCTCTACCATATCCATTCATACTTGTCTCAATCGAATCAAAGTGAAGAGCAATATATATCATTCCTATAAGGTAGGGTATCGGAGCACTTCGGGCTTCTTCCAGAAAAATGATGTTGAACATTGATCTTCCATAAAATATAGTCCCATAATATGTAAATTATAACTTCCACCGTTGATGTTCGTTGGAGAAGATTATAGAACCTTCCCGTAAAACCCTAGAATGTATAATATGCTTTTTTTACCAAAAAAGGAAATTTTTACCAAAAAAGGAAACCTATCTAAATAATACCTAGAGCGAAAATAGATGAGCGGACGAGATTAATGCCACAGACGGCATATAAAAAAGATTATCCTATGAAAAGATATGACATGAAGAAAAGTTACTAAAAATAGTAAAAACGCGGTTTTGAAGGCCTAAACGAAGGAATTTGGCCGAAAACCGGCTTGGGTCATGAGCAAAGCTGATGAGTATTGCTCGTTGGGCCGTTTCCCTTCAGAATATGGTCTCGCTCGGTAAAAATTCAAAACTCCCCAAAATTACGAAACTGCCATCTCGAAATCACGAAACTGCCATCGACACTATTTTTCCTTTTCTGCTAAAATATTTCTGAATAGGGCAGCCTTCTGTGGTGAAGCCTGTTGTTGAGCCATATCAGCAAACATATTGCTGCTGCTGCTGCTGCTGTGTAATGCCAGCTGGGTACAGTATTTTTTTTTTTTTTTATTGGGATAGACACAATTGGCTATGTGGATGGTGCAACCTGCAAACCTGCAAATTTTCGTTCTACTGCTGCTGTGTAATGCCAGATGTCACCATTTAATTGCCCTAGTACAATATATTGCCCCATTTATTCCAGCACACAAGATATCTTTTTGCTTCCTTGCCTCATTTGCTCACGTTCTGTTTATATATATATACATCTCTATAAACACATCTTCCTCATTGCCCTTCTTTCTCCTTGTCTGTCTTCTCTCTGTTTCATCTTCATATATTTTTTTTTTCTGCATCTTCATTTTATTCAATCAGATTGTCCACGAACGGAGATCCCATTTGTCCACTCACATCGAGCAATCTCACATCCATTTCAGAAACTCTCTGATACACAATACGTATCTCCTCTATACTCTCTGTACAGAGTCCATGATCAACAATGATTGCTAATAGACCATCAACAAACCCACATTTGTTCAAGTGGCATCCAGGCCTTCAATTTTCCGAGCAACAGCAAGTATGCATAAAGCCGTGCTATCAGGGCCTTCAATATTTTTTTTGTTTTGCTTGTCTTGTTGTTTGGTCCTTGTTACTCAATATATCTATATTCCCCTTACAATACCGTTTACTTTCAGTTGCAGCTTGAATTTGAAGACGAATCTTGTTGCTGTTGGAATTTGAAAGTAAGGAATCCGGGTCGAGTGCTGTTGAACACTAAGAAGTCCAGGCATAGTATTTTACAATAGCCATTTTTTTTAATCCATGAACGTTTTTTCCAGTAACATTTCCAAGTACACTTTGATTTGCTATGTCACTTCACTTCTGTAACTAAAATAATCATCAATCTTTCTTCTCTTAATAGGGCTATCTACTTTGAGAGAATCATCCTCCATCCAGCTAGGAGCATCACTGATGTTTTGACCATGGTGTTACAGATTCTTGCCCATCTGGCTGGAAGGTGAGTATGATTGTCTGAAAACATGTGGAGGCAGTGATCTTTTTCTTTACTAAGATGGCGTTGTTGGGTTAGAATTGGGAATCTAAACTTTTTGCTGAGAAACTCGAATTCCTCTTGTTGTTATAAGCTAATCTCTTAAATGCACCATCAGCTCCAAGATACTTGTTTTGATTAGGATGCAACAAAAGAGCTAGCTTTCAGTACTGTTTCTTGATTGTTTCATCACTTAAAATGCTATACCAATCCACCTCTCCACAAGCTTTGTTTTCAATAAAGTTGTATACATCAAGTATAGTCAGCATATGAGAAAGTCTCTCAAGTCCCAAAAATAGACTTTAGGCCTTGACCTCCATTATATGTTGTGCTTATGTGTTGTGTCTCCTTTAAGTTTGTGTAGGCTTGGCTTGCTTGTGCATACCAAAATAACATGAAAGACTATTCCTAGGCATTTGGCTATTGATTGGGAAATTGTATATGTGCTTCATGCCTTTCTGTCCATTTAATGCCTTGTCTTGTAGAACTAACATAAGTGGGTTTAGCACTTGTCAAAGAATGTGTGTAAAATTTTGCATGAGCCAAACCTTTCTTGTTTGTTAAACCAACTCATCTCATTTTCTTGCATGCAGGGCTCTAAATTGAAGTGTTGGATCTTCACCGTGCATCCGCTTGACTTCATTTTTACAAGTATGGTTTTTCGCTTTATAAACTGCCTATTCAATGTCATATTAGTGCCACCAATCGTTAATGATTTCTGAACACATTCGAAAAGAATACTCAATTCCATCATTCACATTCACCATGTGTTCCATTCATTCATCTAATGACCACGGTGCCTCGTGATTTTTAAGACAGAGCTCTTTGTTGTCCGTGTTCCGACCGCATAAATGGCAATCTTGAGACCATGCACTGTACGATGACACTCTCAGCCGTGCGTGTCCCAAACCTCATGTGACAATCTTGGAACCGCACATTGCGTCCGTGTTCCATTCCTCACATGATGATCTTGGCACCGCACCGCCATGAGAGAGGCTCTCCTCGGTTATTTGTGTCTCACTTGCCCATGCGACGATCTTGGAACCGCACCACTATAAGAGGGGATTCTTACTCATCTTGGGCACCTAATCATTTGGTGAATGAATGAGATACTGTGGTAGCTAATACACTTGTTGCATATGTCTCATGCCGCATATTTGAGTTCACGAATAGCGTCTCTTTCGATCTTGTATGTGCATATAACTCCTTTATCATGTAGGTGCGCATAAAATAAACATCTTGAGGATGGTGAAGGAAAATAGAAAGAGTCGATTTCGCAGTGGCAACCATACAGACAAAAGTAATGAAATATTGGCGAATTCAGGTCATGTGCCAAAAGTTCCCTTGCCACGTAGTAAATGGCTTGATGCTACAATTCGAAATGATTTTTTCTGGAAAGATATCAAAAAGAGGGATTTGTGTGCTCATCCTCCCAAAGATGGTGAATTTCATTTCATCCAACCAGAGCCCCGAGTAAGTGATAGGAAGAACATAGATGAGAATTCCATTTTACGTTTCAGAAATGAAAGAAAGGAGCTTCCCCTTTCAGAGACAGTGTTTAGTTACCCAAAACAGATATTGCAAGGGTGGCAGTCATGGGTATATTACATTGTAAAGAATTCTCATTATAGGTCTCGTTTAGAAAGTGCAGGGATCAATTTTGCTATATGGATTTCTTCTAAAATGGTTATCCGTTCTCAAAGTGTTGAAGCATGGCGAGCTGTATTGGCACGTTGGAGTACATGTACACATACTTTTGTGACATCATGGGGTGAGATTACTCCAACCTTAGAAGATGTGTGCACACTGCTAAGTTTCCCTAGTTCTGGGTCAACTGATATTGTCACAGCTGAGATTTCAGAAGAGGATGAAAAATTGGTGGAAGTACTAGAAGCTGATAGACAAGAAGCAAGAGACAGTCGTAGACAAGCATCATTTTGTGCGTGGATAAGACATTTTTTTGAGCACGAAAGGACTCGATCCGAAGGCCCCCGGTATGGATGCGAGTAAGTATGCATTCCCTACTTTGTTTATTTATGCTTGAATGTCGTCACTTCAATCTGACTTACTTATAACCCACAATTCATTTCAGGCATGAGTTAGAAGCTTTCATCGCTTGTTGGTTATCCATGTACGTGTTTCCCGGGGGCCAGGAAAAGGTGTCAGTCCGCGATTTTTTAACTTGGCAATTCGTCTTGCTCGTGGAGAACGAGTTGCCTTGGCGCCTTTTTATTTAGGGTCTTTATATCGGCGCTTGGACCTTTACAGTGAGACTTCAGTTCGATCAAAGGGGCGATATATCATCGTATCAAATGTAGATTTGGGATTTCTACACTTGTTTTTCAGCGAACATTACAAAAGATATCCAGGTGTACCTGTTGCAAAACCTGATCCTCCTGAACCTCGAGCTTGGGCTTGGGTTGATAGAAAGCCTTTGGGTTCATTACTTGATATTATAGATGATGCTCATGAGGTCGACTTTCGCCCTTATACAAAGGAATTGGAGGGATATGAGTGGTGCACAACATATTACCCTTCGGGTTCCAAGACCTTAGTGAATCTGATGGAATGTGGTGAGCAGCTTTCTGAAGCTGAAGTAGTATATGTTCTCTGGTGTACACCTCGAGGTTTGCCTGCGCTTCACGATTGGTGTGATTCTTCTACTGAATTCTTGGAGCATAGAGTAATGTTGTACTCACCTCATCGGGTTGCACGTCAGTTTGGGTTTGATCAAGGTGTGCCTTCTATTGTGGCTATGACACAGATTTTAATAGATGTTGTGAGGCAATTAGTCTTGAGAAACGCCATGAGCTCTATTGTTCTGTCAGACAGATGTTTTTTCCATCTATCAATCGCTCCGGTGTTGCATCAAGTGGATGGTTAACGTATTGGACAGGGTGTCTTGAGGCATTCAAGAAATATACTCTTTCAGCTATAGATGACAGTTTGCCAGAGTCGTCATTTATAAGCATGAGTTCCACTTTCAACTTCCGAAAGATGACAAGAATAACACTTCAGGAAAAGCGGTGATTGGGCGGACCATGCCTCCTGCATCAATCATCAGTCAAATCAAGCGTCCTCGCCTTTGTGAGGTATTAAATCTTGTTACTTAAGCTGTCTATATTATCGTTTCTTTACATACTATTGATATGTCATTAACCATGGTTTCACTCCTTTTTTCCTTTTCAGGACGAGTTGAGGACAAGCCAAGTCACAAGCCAAAGTGAGGTTAACAAAAATATTTCTGGCGATGGAAACGCCAGCACTTCTGGAATATTTGCTTCATCTAAGTCTTCTTCGCCGAACACTCACCCTTATCCCAATCGATATGGTGTTGGGAAGGTATTGCAAGCAAGAGGTGATAATACATCTGCTGTAGTGATTGATGATGATGATGATGAGGACATGGCCGGTGAGGAGCAAGCTTCTGACGACTTTGGAAGCGACAGAAGCGATCATGGAAATGAAAGCATACAGGAGGAGGATATTAATGCATATGCAGAAGCGTTGGCTGCAGAGATTCACGGTGAGGGAATTGATGATGTCCCTTGTAATAATGCCTCCGAACCCCCGGCACATCAGGATACTACTCTTGCTCTTCCAAATAATGAAATACCAGAGCAAGTTGGAGGGGAGAACACGCACCCGCATATGATAACTTCGGGGGAGAGTGTTTCGTTTTATGAATTCCTGGTCCCCCCTATTTACTTGGAGTCATTAAAGAGGTTGCATGCACGTGATGGGGATTTTTGGGCAGGATCAATTTGTCCTGGTTCCGAAGTCACAAATGCTATGGTTGTGATGTTAGGTCGGGCTTGTATGCTGCTAGGTAGACCATGGAATTCATTTTCTTCAGCTGACTTGGAGTTATTGGTACAAGCTTTTAATAGTGCTCGTGCCTTGGGGTTTAAAATTGATAGCTTGGAGAGTGTTGCTAGCAAGGCACAAAAGGTATTGCACCATCGACCATTAATCCAACGTTACGAGAGGCTCAAGGCTGAACTTGAGGCGACACAACTCGAATTGGAGAATTCTCTTGAGGGTCTTGATACTGCTTCTATAGCAGAATAGATTATTGCATTGGTCATGATACCCTTTTTTTTTTAAGGATTGCGTTAAGTTATGTAACTTCATGAACTTTGTCTTTGTTTTGTTTCATGTTTCATGCACAATATTTCACATGGTGCTACTTTCTCTTAGTTTTGTTCCCTTCACTTGGTATCGTATCATAGTACGATGAACTCGTGCGCTTTACAGAATGTAAGATTCATGTAGCGGCATTATATGTTATGACTTTGCGCGTTTAAATTATTATTTCTTTCGCGAGCAAAGGCTTCTTGATTTCACAAGAATTCTCAAGGGGGTATTACCCACTACTTGACCATTCCATCAAATGTGATGGTTAACATAACATACTTAGGAAAAAAAAAATTCATATGCATGTATTATGCCACGCGCTTAGTAAATTTGAACAATTACAAGCCGCATGAATGAATGGACGAATGTCGCGCGCATAGGAGACAAGTCTCTTACCAAGCAGCAGCAACATATAAATATAATGTATAATGAAATTGATTGGTGAAAGAATCATGTGAAAGCAAGCCCATATTATTCAAGTCATCATCATCACTGATCATGCTATTACATGTGAAACTTCTTTACATATTGAAAGTTTATAGGAGCTGTAATAGCATCAGTCTTTGGATTGAGGAGCTTGCAATACCCGCTATCATGGACTTCATGTATAATGAAGGGACCTTCCCATTTTGGCGTGAACTTTGGCGCAGGTATACTTCGGCGCACATGCTCGGCTGCACGAAGTACAACATCACCCACTTGAAATGACCTTTTCTTCACCAACCGATCGTAGGCCATACCAAGCTTGTGTTGGTAGTTGATCAAGTTGTTTTTGGCCATATCTCGTCTTTCATCTAAGGCTTCCAAGTCTATTATGCGTAAAGCATCTGGCTCAAGCTCAGCATTGATCGCTAATCGTGCTGAAGGGATCAGAACCTCTATAGGCACGACTGCTTCGGCACCATATACTAACGAAAAAGGTGTTGCTTGTGTTGGTCGCCGCTTTGAAGTCCTGTAAGCCCAAAGTGCTAGGGATAGTTTATCGTGCCATTCTTTATGGTTATCGTGTACCATACGACTCAGAACTTTTAAAAGAGTCTTGTTCGTAGCTTCCGCTTGGCCGTTGCCCTTAGGGTAATAAGGGGTTGACTTTACATGATCAATACCATATGATTCCAACAGTTGTCGAACATGTGAATTGATGAAAGGAGTGCCATTATCTGAAAGGATGCGCTTTGGAATCCCGAATCGGCATATAATGTTCTCCTTAATGAAGCTTGCAACTACCGGTCCTGTCGCCTTTTTAAAGGAATGGCTTCTACCCACTTAGTAAAACATTCAGTTCCAGCTAGGATCCAAATACAACCTCTAGATGGCGGGTGAATAGGACCGATTAGATCAAACGCCCAAGTGTGGAAAGGCCATGGTGTTGTTAAGCTGTGAAGTGCAACTGCAGGAGCATGAATCACATCTCCATGTTCTTGGCAAGGAACGCACCGCTTAACAAAATTGGAACTATCTGATTCCATGGTTGGCCAATAGTACCCCATGTCTAGTAGTTGATAATACAACTTCCTTGCGCCTTGGTGCTCACCGCATTCTCCAGCATGTACCTCGGTTAATATCTCTTCTGTTTCAGGAGATGTAATGCATCTGAGAGGCTTTCCCATGAATGAGACTCTATACAACTCATCCTCATGCATTAGGTACTTGCGTGCCTTCCTTTTTACTAATTTGGCATCCGTACTATTAGTCGGTAGCACGTTATTCTTCAAATAGTCAATATACGGACGACGCCAATCTCCAGCACTTGCGACAAAATTACATTCTTTTGCATCTGGTAACTCAGAGCATTTAGGACAATGCATTTGTACCTGAGATGCATCCTTAGCCATTGAGGGCCAGTAATACCCTGCACGTTGAATGCGACGATACAAAGGAGGTCCTTCTTCCCCACACCAGATCTTATGATACTTGTCTAATTTTAATCGAGCCTGTTTCGCGCAAATGCATCGCGATAGAACGCCCTCCGGTCCTTTAAAGTACAAAGCACCTTGATACGAATAAAATTCTTCAAGGTTACGATGGAGGCTGCATTGGGTTGCGCTAATTGATTCTTGATACCAACACGCCAATCATCTCCTGTTTCATCCTTCCTCCAACAATTGCAAGGTTGTGCAAGGAATAGTTTTCTTGATAACTTTGACATCTAGGCTTTCATCTGAAGCATGCATTGGAATCTTAGATGCCAATGTTGCCAATGCATCTGCGTAACGGTTCGTAGATCGTTTGGTATGTTCATACCTTACGACTTCAAACTTCCCAATTAAGCTGCACTGCAGCCCTATAAGGCGCAAGTGATGGCTCTTGAGGGCATATTCACCATTGGTTGCTTAATGATCAAATTCGAATCGCCACGAATACACAAGTGGTTTGCTCCAGCTTCCAAGGCAAAGACGATCCCGAGTAACAATGCCTCATACTCGGCTTCGTTATTAGTGCAATGAAAGTCAAGTTTAAATGCCAAAGGTATTTCTTGGCCATTAGGTGATGTTAATACAACTCCTGCTCCCCACCTTGACTTCCTGAACCATCAAATTGAAGTGACCATTCTCCTTCTGTTTCGATCATGAGTGAGTCCTCGTGAAATTCTGCTGGTATAGTATCTGTGATCACATCTTCACTTTCGTTCGGAAAATGAGCCAAGAGATCAGCTAAGGCCTGTGACTTAACAGCTTTAGGAGTTGTATTGTAATGTCGAACTCTCCAAGAAGCAACAACCATTTTGCAATACGCCCAGACAACGCTGGTCGTGACAATAAATACTTGATAGGATCTGACCGTGTGACAAGGTTAACCTTATGTGCCAGAAAGTAGTGACGTAATTTTTGAGTTGCAAACACCAGCGCGAGACAATGCTTCTCGCAAGCTGGGTATTTGACCTCACTTCCTTGAAGTGAGCGACTCAAATAATAGACCGGGCGTTCTTGGCCGTCTATTTCTTGTGCAAGTAAAGCTCCGATTGATCTGCTGGTAGAAGTGAGATATAATATCATCGGTACTTGCTTCACAGGCATAGTCATGGTATGAGAAGAAGTGAGAATTCCCTTAATTCTTTGAATCGCATCTTCATGGACTTGTTTCCATTCAAATGCAATTCCTTTCTTCATAAGTTGATGTAAGGGATGCGAAATCTCTGCAAGTGCAGGCATGAATCTCCTAATATATGAAACTTTCCCCATGAAAGTTTTCAACTCTTTCAAAGTAGTTGGCGAGGGCATAGACAATATAGCTTGTATTTTTGCAGGATCAACATCAATTCCCTTCCTATGGACCACGAATCCAAGGAATTTTCCCGAAGCAACTCCAAAGACACATTTCAAAGGATTCATGCGAAGCTTATACAATCGACATCGTTCAAAAACCTTCCGAAGATGGACCAAGTGGTCTGGTGCATGTTTTGATTTCACGACTATGTCGTCCACGTAATCCTCCATGAAATCATGCATCATATCGTGAAAAATGGCTGTCATTGCCCTTTGATAAGTAGCACCAGCATTCTTGAGTCCAAAGGGCATGACAGTATAATAGAAATTCCCAACAGGCGTTCGAAAGGCAGTACGCTCAGCGTCTCCAATTGCCATCTTGATTTGATTATACCCGCTGAAACCATCCATGAATGAAAATAATTCATGTCCTGCCGTGACATCCACTAAGGTGTCTATATTTGGTAAAGGGAAATCATCTTTAGGACAAGCCTTGTTCAAATCTCGAAAATCTACGCAAACCCTTATTTGGCCATTCTTTTTTCTAACAGGTACGACATTTGCGAGCCAAGTAGGGTGCTCGATTGGTTTGATAAAGCCCGCATGAAGCAACTTCTCAATTTCGTGTTTGATTTGAACCTCAACCTCAGGACGGAAAACTCGTTGTCCTTGCTTAATAGGAGTCGTGCCTGGGGCGATATTTAGTCTGTGCACTACAAGACTAGGATCTAAACCTGGCATCTCATCATATGCCCAAGCAAACACGTCCCTATATTCTCTCAACAAATCAATGAGAAGACTTTTAACATCTTGTAACAAGCCTTTGCTGACAAAAATTGGCCGCGGCGACTCCCTGGACGCGCTAGATCCAATTCCTCAATTTCTTCATTCTGTGGCTTTATTTGATCTTGCATTTGTTGAGGGGCGGGTTGAATTTCTTGAATTGGTACAGGGTCTGAAGAAGAACAAACTTCCTTAGACCCTGGAAACCGTCATAAGAGATATACTCTTCGCCCATCTTCTCTAACATAACTTTCAACAGCGTCAGCTTGCTTGTTCTTCTTTTTACCTCCTCGACAACCACGCATTTTTCTCTTCTTTTGTTGGCCCTCTTGAATTTCTTCCCAAGTGGGTAATGGTACACCTGAAGCTCTAGCAATAGCTGTCTCACCTTCATCAGAGTACTCATTGAAGAAGGTAGATTCAATGAAATTTGCCTCATCGTGCTCGAAAGGATTCTTTGTAGCAGGAATAAAATATCCTTCCCTTTCCAATGTCCTTTGATACATTGATGCATCGTTGATGGCACTAAATTGTGATCGTGCAGCCATTTCCTACCTATCAAGAGGTGGTAGGACACAGGCGCATCAATCACGTGAAAAGTAACACTACCACGGATAGGTCCAATCTTAAGATCAACATTAACTCTTCCAATGGTCTTTGTTGTAGTATGACTAAAGCCATTAACTGAAATGGGTTGCTTCACCAAACGACGATAGTCAATACCAGCAGCTTCAAATGTAGTCTTAGGCATGATGTTGAGAGAAGAACCAGCGTCAATGAATGTCTCTTAACTGGATAGCCATTAAGTGTGCCCTCCACATATAATGGTCGATTGTGATTTGGACCGTCTACACACATATCTGCATCAGTGAACAAGATTGCATTTTCATGCGCTCGAGCCATTCTTTTGACTGGCTGCGCTGCACTACACTCGGCATATTGTCCCTCGGAAATTTGCGCGAGCATAGTTGCTGCTGCAAGCCTTGCCTTCTCATCAAAGCCAAGTAGATCAAAGAAATTTCTAAAATTTGAAGTCTTCAAAAGCGCCGCAGCAATGGGTGCACAATCATTTTCCTCAATTACATGTTGTTTTCCTTTTGTGTTACTTGCCTCAGTAAGTGGTGTATCACTGGCCTCGACCATGGCAGGATCATGAATAACGACGTTGACAGCACCACGCTGATTGTTATGGGTTGGAAGTGGATTGTTCCTAACATCGTTATTTTCAATAACAAGCTCTCCACTCTGCACTCTTTCGTTGAAAATTCTCTTCAAAGTAAAACAATCCCTAGTAGGATGCCCTACAATCCTGTGGAACCTACAAAACTTGGGATCATTCCTCTCCTCTTGAGTTGGTAAACGCTCTACCCTCGGGAGCTTAAGATTTCCATCTCTCAACCATTGATCGAGCATAGCATGCACTTTTCCCATCGAACAAGGATATGTTGGCACTTCCTTTGTTCTCTCACGTCCAGACTTTTCAACTCTTCGTTTCTTCTCATCTTTGGGATCCTCACTTTGAGTTGCATTCACAGACGGTCCTCTTTTGTTAAAATTCACGCTTCCTCCTCTCTGTCGCGCGACAGAATTATTAGTCCTTCGCGTTTTCAACCAAAGTGGAGAATGAGGCTAAAGAAGATTTTCCAGGTGTACCGCATATTCGGTAAACATGCCTTGGATGCAAATTTTCACCAGCTCTCTTTCGTCACATATGTCTTGGATGTCTAGTGAACGTTCTGAAACGCTCAATATAATCCATCAAGTCTTCCTTGGGCTTCTGCGAATCCGTCCCATATCAGTCAAGGTCACTCGTTTGTGTGGAGAAGAACTTCTCTAGGAACATCTTGCACATAGTTGCCCATGAATCTACTGATCCAGGGGAAGTTAACGTACCATGTGTACGCTTTCTCTGAGGGACTTAGAAAATTCTTCAACTTGAGATCATCATCAAATCCGTAAACCTCTAGTTTCAATGAACTTCAACAAATGTTCCTTGGCACTTCCTTTTTACCATTAAATAGCATGAATTTGGGACTCACTAGTCTTGAGGATATGGCTTAGCAGCAATACGTTGATTGTATGGGAGTTTGAGATCCAATACTCCCACATCAGACTTAGCTTGTATTTCCCTTAGTACATGTCTAGATCTTCCTTTGTGACGAAAGTACTTTAGGAGTTGAAGTAGTAACTTCAACTGGTGTAGCAGGAGTGACAGTCTGGAGTGGAGTTGTATTTGGTTGAGCAGCAGGTCCACCAATGACAATCTGTGGCGTAGTCTGTGAGGATGAAGATCCTCCGGGTTGAACATGTACTGTAGGCTGGGAGTTGAGGGTCCTCCTAGCTGAATTCCAGTGTTCACTACCTGAGGTACAGGCAATTGTGTAACTATAGGCTCCAACGGAGGGGCTTGCTCCCTAATTCCAATAGTGTCATGTTCAGGAGTAGGAAGAGGATCAACAGGTCGAGCAACTTGAGGTGCCTGAGAAGCGCGTTGTTGCGCAACAACAACAGGGTTCGACGAAGTCGCACCTTGTTGCGTAGCAGCAATAGCAGCTATTCAGGCAGGTACTGAGCAATATTGTCATGAATTGTTGGAATTGTTTTGCAGACTCTTGCATTGATTGATTGACTTGCTTGGTATTTTCTTGCACAGCGCGTAAGATCGCAGGCATTATCGATTTGAGCACTAGAGGTTGGTTCACATCTCAAGTGCTGGCATGTCATGTTCAATAGCCTCGGGATCAACATTAAGTTCTTGAGTTGTACCCTCAGTGGGATCGGTTGTAGGTCTCTTCCTTGGAGGTGCCATCACACAAGTGTTGATTTCCTATCCCCAGTGGAGTCGCCAAAAATGTGTGGGTATGAATCCGGATGCAACGATCACGTGCGTGTCGCGTGACTATTGCGCTACGTGTGACCTAGGGAAACAACACGTGATAGGATGATCCAAGAGAGTATCGTGTAGGGAGGAGGAGTAGGCAATCTCAATAGGCTCTAACACAGTGTGACAGGTAAGGAGCTAAATAGCATCAACCTCACTGATACTATTGATTCGTGTATATTCTTGAGTAAATTAAGTGTTTTAATTTACCAAGACGGAAATCCGGCAGCACGACGGCGTTCGTCCAAGATTTCACCTTCTCCAAATGAGGTAAGGACTAAGGTATTTATAGAGAATTTGGCCGTCGATGTCGTCCGTCAGATGAGACAGACAACTAACGGCCAGGATGAGTCCCTCTCATTATGGATATGGTTGTGGGCTCCCTTATGGACCCAGGCCTATTGAGGCCTTCATAGCAATGTGTGTGAGCCAATTTGAGAAAGGTTGGAATTGGGCAGGCCAATTCCAACGGGCCCTACTCCAACCCTTCCATGCCAATTCTCCCATGATCATCCCAATTGGATTGGGCCTAACTCTTTAAGCCCTGTCACATTAGCCCAAAGAGTTAAATCCAAATAAGAATTAGGCTCAAGGCCTTTGTAATCAGATTTGTACATCTACACAATCTATGGAAGTACCTTCCAATAAGCAAGAGTTCTTCAAATTCTCAATCAAATCCAACCCTTTACTATATGCAACGTCATAGTTCAACTGCGCATCTATGATACTCTCAGCAAGCCAACATTGTATAATTTCACTTATTGGGATAGCGTAGCCCTCAGCATATAAAGAACAATATAGAAAGCAAGACCTAAGAGTATCATTTGGTAAAAAATCAAAACTTAACTTTAGTGGTTTGTAAACTTGAAATTCAATGCCATCTGGAGGATTTGAACTTTTCAAATCGTTCACAGCACTCCTCCACTGATGAATTTTATTCTTTCCCCTCATGGCCGATCCAACAGCAACAAGTGCTAGAGGCAAATTTCCACATTCCCTACAAACAGCTTCCGCTAGTGGTTGGATTTTTGGATTAATCGCAACCTCTCCAGCCATTTCAACAAATAATTGCCAAGCTTCGGTTGTTGTTAGGCATCCAATTTTAACTGTTTTCGCTTTCATCCCAGTACACACTTTCTCAAGCCTCGTAGTCAACAATACCTTTGAACCTTTCTGGTTTTCAGGAATGCCAATACTTTTCAAATCAATGGATTCCCAAACATTGTCTAGAATAAGAAGGAACTTCTCTCTTTGGAGCCTGTTGTAGATCTGATCTGCTAATTCTCCAATGTCCATGTCTTCTTCTGCACTTAGTTTCAACTTTTTAGCAATGATTTTCTGCATTGTGTTTTCGTTGATCTCTCTCGTAAGGGGGATTAATATGACCAAGCTGAATGAAGAAGTGCCCTTTAGATTGTTGTTCAGTAGATTTGCAAGAGTGGTCTTACCCACTCCTCCCGGTCCCCATATCCCAATGCACAAAACTTCATCATTAGTGAGCATGTCCATGACTTGTTTTAAATTTCTTTCTACAGTTGTGCCGCTTTTGATGTTAGGGACACCATGGATGCGTTGAACAACATCTCTATTGAGATTGGTGCATATTATGATATCCTGTCCCTGCAAAGTTAATTTCCTCACTTTTCTATGCAAGTTACACCGTGAAACTTCATGGCTGAACATGCATAGCTGCAGGCCATCATTTTGACTTGAGGAAATATTTTGATTCAATAGTACTTGACGAATCATCTCCATGATTTTGTCTGCCTCCAAAAGCCATTTGTCAATCTCATCCGAGGACCTCATTGCTTTAATACCATTGATCATAATGTCAAGCGTCTCTACATCTGCATTAAATGATTCAGGAGAACTGAGAGCATGCATACAATTTTTTATCTTATTGTGTAATGGAGCACAAAGAAGACCACTAATTGCTCCCACCACTGAAGCTATGACGGATGCAAGGATGTTTGCTGAATTCAGAAACGGCATGACAAGAAAATTTAGATATATTTAACAAGGAGATGGAAGGTATTTTCGACTAGAGATGGTTTTAGAAATGAAATCTCATGCAAAGTTTATTGATTAATTTATGATTGGAGAGATGAGACATAAGGTCTTGCCCAATTCTTTTCGTATAAATACAACAAGACGTTACATGGGTTCCTAATGTTACTGGATTTTCTTTTAGCACATTCAATAATTTGATCTTTCTTATATATCAACGTCTCCTCTATTTACTCATCATAAAAAAATTATAATGGAATATCACAAGTAATGAGCAACCGACATAGAAATTAGAATGGGTCATGGGACTTGAAACATCCAATATTTTTCTTTCTAACCTAGATGGATAGGGTTACATAATTAAGACAATATTCCCAATAAATTACTTCCGAGTATTGTCGTTTTTATTTCCACTGCACCTATGTTAGGTTTATCTAGCAATTTTGGTACATGACAATAAATCTGTAATAAATTTTTAACCCGAATTAAATCAAGACGTTACAGTCAATACAAGAAATAAGGCTTATTTTGACAAATTGATTTGTCATTATAAATACCAAATTTGTCACAAAATACGTATTGTGATAAATTCAGTTTGTCATTTCTTGGTCACAATAAGCTTGTCGCAATAAGCATATGGTGACAAAATTGTTCTTAGTCATAATAAGATGATGCTTATTGTGATGATTGCATTATGTCTTAGAAAATGATATAGTAACAAAATAATTTGTCCCAATAATTTTTTTTTTCATAATATGCATTTTTTTTGTCGTAATAGATTAAGATATTGTGACTAATTAAGATGTTTTATAATGACAAAAAGTTGAAGCGTGACGAAAAGGATTTTATCATTAAAGTAATAGTGACAAATTTCTTTTGTAATATGATTTATATTGACTAAAATCCATTTGTCATTATTTTTTTGTATTGACAAAACTAATCATCACACATTTATTAGGATGACATATTTCTATATAAATTTTATGTTACGACAAATAGAATAATATCATAAATATTTTGTCATGTCAACATTATTTATCAAAATAACAATAATAAGAAATTGTGTTTGTGATAAAAGTAAATATCATGACAAAATAATTTGGTGATAAAATATTATTATTGAAAAATTAATTTTATCAAAATACTTATTTCGTGACTTTATTTTTTTCTCATTATTTTAAACATAAAGAAATTTTTATGTCATTAATTTTAAGGTATGATAACACTATAAAGATTCAACTTATGGCAGAGGTTATGAGGCCTTCGAAATAGAGAAGAATTTTGCAATAAGTTATTACAAAAAGTTGATTTTATTTTCATTTATTCTGTGTTAAGTGAATCTATAATTATGTACAAATAATTAAAAAGTCTATATAGGGAGAATTATAATTATCTCAATTAATATAATATAATTACCTAATAAACCAAAATGCACAAATTAAATTTTAAAAAATAACAATATCTAGCATGTGAAATTAAAACTTCCTCCATTATGACTTCAAGAAAACATAAGATTTTTATCTTTTTTACAAGTCTTACACTCTCAAATTTTATCATGAACTCAATAGACATACCTATAGAAAAAGAAAAAAAAAAGAGAAGAAAAATATTATAGTAAAATTTTCAATTTTCTTCACTCGTAAATTTCATCCACTTGCACGATATCTCTAATGAATCCTTCTTCCACAACCTACATATAAAAAATAGATACATTAGTAAAGCAATATTGTAGTTTTTAATTGAAAAAAGAGAATTCTCAAAATATCATATAAAACAGCGAAAATTCAAAATATAACATACGTCAATTGTGAAACATCCCTAGAGATTACATATTTCATTTCAAAATTCAAATATTTGATTGAGTATTTTCAATAGAACAAACCAAATCATGTTGGGTACCCTTAATTTCTAATGTAAATTTTAAAGAAAAACAAATTGAATAATAACTCACATAAATTTATCAATTTAAAAAAAATTTTGACAAAGGCATAACTAACCAAAATTTTCAAACTTTATCTTGAATTACAATTTAGGGGAACAAAAGATTTAAAAAAAAAATTGTAAAACCTTAATTCTATTATAGATTGAATTTGATTTTCTGACTTAGTTTTGTTGTTGTTTAATGGATGTGCGGTTGAGAGAATAATAAAGTTGTGTATCATTTGTTTATCAAAATGCTTGTGATCCTCTCTAGTAAAAGTCATCATTGCTTCAATATGATGGTTACCTAAAAACCCTAAATTCATGAATGAAACGTGTTAGATGGAAGAGATTATTGCATATTATTGAGAAATAAAAGAATAAAAAGAGAGAAGATGGAGGAGAGCAAACAATTTCTTAGCTTATTGCAATGTAGGTTTTGTGTTGTAGAGAGAGAGAGAGAGAGAGAGAGAGAGAGTTGGGGGTCAAGTCTATAGGAGAGGATATAAATAATAAAAGAACACATTTCATTGTTTTGGTGATAACTTTTTTAAATGAAATTATTTTTCCCTCCCATGTGAATTTTTACTTGTCTTCTTAAATGAAAAGTCCACCTCTATAATTTTTTTTTTTTTGTTTAACTTTGTGCGGTACTCTAAAAATATATCCCATTAGATTAATATGGTTAAACTACAACAATGTGTGAATTTTTTAAATTATTATAAATATATAATACATATTATAATTTATATAATTATTGATTCAAAAAGTTATAATCCTTTGAATTATGTAAATATAATATTATATATCAAAGATCATTTAATGTATATATTAATTTACACAATTACTGATGGAACAAATTGATAAGTGATGAATGTGTTATAACATTTGTTATAAACATTAAGAATTAACCATATGTTAACTGTAAAATTCTAAAATCTAGTAAAACTATATCACTCTTTATAAGTAATAGTCAATTGATACAAGCATGGAACAAAATAAATAAAGTAGATTTTTATTTCCATCAACATATGAGTACATTACCATTAACACTTTATTATGATTATCATTCTAATTTATAACTAAACATGTTATTATAAATAAAGTAATCAAATGTCTATGTTTCATAAATATAAAAGTTTAGATGCATTAAATAGATACTAAAGTAGTAATCCTTCAACATTGATTGTAATATATACATATTGTATGCATCATACATTACATGAGATATTTATATAATTACATATTATATAATATTATATCACATGTTATATACAATTATGGATTAAAGTTAGAAATATTAAGGGTTTGTTTATATTTTTGTTCAATTAGGGTATAATTTCAATCATAATTAATCCTTCAATATTAGAATCAAAATTCAAGTTAAAGGGTGAATTCTCTCAGTTTGTTGGAATTATGTTTTAAGCTTTTAAAATCATTTCTATATGTAATGAAAGGAATTAGACATAAAATCATAATGGAATCTTATGTTCATTCTCATGTATAAAATACACTGATAAGGTTTAGACATGTTTTCTTAAAATTCTTGATACTTATTGTTATCACCAAAGTTGTGTAGATAGAGTTGGAACAGATTAATGTCTTAGCTACACTATGCACAAAGAGTTGTCCAATACAACCATTCTGATAATCAAATTAGCAAGTATATAGGAATGTCGAAGTAATTGTAGTAGAGTAAAGGTTTGGATGTTCCCATTCTATCTACTAGCGATGTCTCATATTGTATTTATAGAGGAGTAATTTAATATAGTTGGAATGAGTCGTGTTAATAGTCATTTTTTGCTATAAAGCCCTTCGAGCCCAATCCAACCTACTTGCTAGCATGGGTTGATCTTCTAGGTCTAAATATTGGCAAGCCTAGCAAAACAATCGGGCCTCTACAAGGCTTGACAACCATTTCCCATAGCCACATCCCCCTAAAGGGAAACTACCTTATTTGATTTCCTAACTACTGGGACTCGCTATTTTCCTTTAACAAAGTATGCTTCTAGAAAGGTTCCTAAATAATTGGACTACACTTGCCTAAAATGGATAGGGGCACTTCCCTTAATAAATAAGGGGAAGTTTCCTATTATAAATAAGTTTACTATCCTAAAGAAGAATATATACTCGACTATATGAGGGTAATCTAGGCAATAATGGTGTTAGCGCTTCACTCTTTCCACTTTAACTCCATCTTGCTACTATGCATCATTTCTCACTTACTAACTTAAGCATCGAAGTAAGAGATTGAAGCAAGAGAGTTAAACATACCCCTAGCACTTACTAACCTTCTTTTGTATTGCAAGCTTATGGCTTGCTAGCCCTAAGGCCCACCTAGCTCAGAGTAAACTGCAGATCCAAGGAATCTAAAAAATATCGATGAAAATTTTCTTAGAACAAGTCGCATTGTAGTGAATGTAGGACATCATAACAATTGTTAAAGGAGAAGACACCGAGCCAACAAAATAGTCTCATGTTTTTAGGGGGTAGGATTTACAAAGATCAATCCTCGGTTGAGCTGTGTGAGTAGTTCATCTAGCAAATTGACCATGTCCGAGCAGAATTGAGAGCTCTTCTCAATCATATGATTGTATTTAAGAGTGATGGTAGAAGAAGGCCTATAGACAATTAAATTAGCTCATACTCTAAACAAGTCGGGATATGCTTGAGGAGTCCTTGGCAAAATTTGTCCATCAACACCTATAATGGTTAGGGATATGACCAAAGTGGGTTTGAGATAGGTTTTAAAAATTATGAACCTGTCCTAATACCCTATGGGGTCTTCTGAAATCTATCCCAAACCTTATTAAGTTTTTTTCCATAAATTCAAACCTACTCAATAGATAATATATGGTACCTAAACCCAAATTCAAATAAGCTTTATGCTCAACCCAAAACCTATAAGATTAATGTATTCAACTTTCCAAAAAGTTTTATGCTCGACCAAAAACCCTATTGGGTTTTATTTAATTTCCTAAAAACTGTCCCAAGCCCTATAGGGTATTTATCAGGTTAAGCAGGTTAGATAACTTATAAGACTTACCTCGTTGCAACCCTAACAATGGTTAAGTTGAATTAATTGTTAACACTTAAGAAGAACCCATACCTAGTTCATTGAGTTGAACAATAATGAAGACAAATATTTTTATTTCTTCATATAAATGTAAAACTTAGAAAAATTTAATTAAATTATTATAAATGCAGCATATTCATGTGCAAAAATTAAATGCAATGACATGATAAAATATAAAATATTAATTAATTATTAAATTAAACTACACACATATTGATACTATAACGAAAAAAAAAATACTCGAAAATAGTATTAAAATTCTTAAAAAATAGTTGTATAACTATAGTAGTAACTCATAAATGTGTTTGTTAAATTAAATAAAGAAGTTATTGACCATGTTATCTATATTATTTAAGGCTATCATAATGAATTTTTGGTATATTTTCTTAAAATATTCAAATTGCCAAGTGGATATATTAATATATCACATAATTTAGGATTATCAGTTTTAAAATACATGTCTTTAGTTTTCTTTCTTCAACATTATAAAGACAACTGCCTTAATCCACCATTGACACTAAAAATGCTACTTCTATATATAGTATAATTTATATTTTTTGTCATCAATAATATATTTGATTCTCATTAATGTCATTTCCCATAAATAAATCAAAACTTAAATCATTGATATATGCCATATTTGTAGTTAATAATATATTGTAATTGCCAATTCTCATTAATATTATTTCCCTTAAGAATACATCTTATTTTAACATTATTTTCTATCATTAATGTAAATATTAAGTTAAATGTTTTTAAGAACTCATAAATATTTAATTTCATTTAAATGCCCAAAATCTTTCTTATTGCTTCAAGGGAAATTCTATGATCCTATCAATGAGATCGTTCAATCAATCATTCAGCCATGAAAATATATATAGTAATTTGTATATTAAGTGTTTCAATGACGCGATTTCCGTTGGGTAAGAATATAAGCTGTTAAATATTAGATGCGACTGGTCCCATTAAAACACATAAGGGGATATAGAATTTTCCATTAATTTAATTAGCCTTTAAAAATTATTACTTCAATTACCCTTCAAAATAAAAACAACTTTCTTTTTTAAAATTATTTAAATGTCTTTTTTTTTAATGTCCTTCCTTTGTTAGTTTATGAATTGTGGCAATTGCATTTACCTCCTAGTGAAGAAATTGAAACTTTTAGATTCTGTGAAATTAAGATTTTCAACTCTTATATTTAATTCCTACCTATTTTCGTACTCATACTTATGTTCCTCATTACTATATGAAAAAAGGAATTCATATTGTTTATACATATGGCATTATTAATTTGTATTACTAATATCATATGATATATCATGTACTAGTATTATAAAATATATATGTAATGAGCCTATATTAATATTTAAATTCCTATAATATTTTAGAAATTAAATATATAATTATGAAGAATTTTACAAGTTAACTAATAAAATTAAATAATTTATGTGGTTGCAAATTATAAACATGTTTTAGAACCGTATTAAAATCGAATTTTAAAACATTTTTAAATTTTTTTATTACAATTAACACTTGTATTGCAAGCGTGCATTATGCTTGTACATATATGTTCTCTTAATAATATCATACACATTTGCTCATGATTAGTGTTTTTTTTTTAAATTGCTATCCATAATAACTGTATATTTTTTATTAGTTTGAAAAATGAAATGAAATATTATTAGTCTATTTCAATGAATTTTGTAAAATACAGAAATAAAGATGAAATATATATATATAAATAAAAATAATGAATTATGAATCATGAGATGATATAAGATGAGTTTAAGGTCAAAACAAGTAAATTGTAAAAGATTAAGTTTGGTTGTAGGACGAATATTAAAGTTCGGATTTCTGTAATTTTTAACAGATTGTACGCTGCCTCCTGGGGAATCTATGCTGCCAACGTACAGACGACATAGGATGAGAACAGTAACGTTTTTCTTAACGCTGAGAGGAACGCTGCCGGCGTTCACTAGGGTTTTCTCTCAACACCGGCATGAAAGCCGTCGACGTAGGGCAAGGATTTGTCAGCGTATGAAGAAAGAGTTGAAATTCTTGAATTCAAAGCCCCGATGAACGCTGCCGGTGTTCGTGTAAATTTTGATAGCGTATGGTGTAAGCCGGCAAGATCTACAAGTACGCCGCCGGTGTAGGGTTGGTGTATGACCAAATTTCTATAAATATGAGATGCAATAAACATTTTCGACAGATTTTATTTATATCATATTCTCCTTCGTATAAGAGAGTTTTGGAGTGTTCTTAGAGATTCGTGCTTGGAGAATCATCGGGCGTGTGTTTTTTATCCAAATTAAGTGATCTTAACCTTCTCATTTGGATTATATACAAATTTATATAAGTTTTTTAGGGTTTGGTTGAATTTTCACATGAAGGTTTTTGGAGAAAAACCCTAGCACGTGTGAGATCTGTGAATTGGTGAATGCAAGACGATTTTTAGGGATTCAAAATAGTAAATTTATCTCTTCTATGATGAATTCAAACAAAATATGGAATTAAATAATCCTCATACATTCTTATTATTGTGCATATTAAGATTTTGGGTGAAATAATTGGTGTTTGAGGAGTTTGATCGGAATAGATAGTACAGATAACGAAGATTTCTTTTCAGGTTAGTATAGATAGGTTGTTTTATGATAAGTTTGATTTATCTATGAATGTCGGTGAATTGATATAAGTTGATACGTTACAGGTTGAGATTGGCGATGTTTTTTGATGTCGGGTTTGGGAGTTTGAGAGTTTGGTGGTAGTGGTTGGTAGTGTTGTGGTTTGGTTTTCTAGTAGTTGTTGACGGTTGTCTTTGAATAGTTTAAGTTATCTCCTGAATATAAAGGTACAACCAATCCATTGTTTGATGTATGTGTTTGTAGATGAGAATTTTGTGAATGGATGTAGGAACAGAATTGCATAATGAACTTAATAAATATTCGGCTTAATAATTATCTGTCTGGTTGTGGTTGGCTTTGACCAGGAGAGACCTGGCAGACAGTGATACTGGTGAGGCACCCTGATGATCTTAGTGTGAGGTTATCCCGAGTGGACTCGTACTAAGATATGATTCCGGTAGAATTTAGGTGTTTAGGAATTGGGATGTTTGGGGAGTACCCTTTCATCCATATATGTATATGATTACTTATTTTTAAATCAGTTGGTTGTTTTTAAAGTAGATTCTGAGTTACTCTGAGTTCGGTATTTATGTATACTGGATTCTGAACTGTATTGTTTTGCTGGACTAAAATAAATAATAATCTGTTGTATGCATTTAGTTCAGTTGCATTTATTTATATATGTTGTATGTGCATAACCTTGCTTGAACTGGATTGGATATTATCGTACTGGGCTTTGCCACTCATTCTGTTATATTTTAGGTGCAGGTGATGATAGTGTAATATATGATCTATCGGGTTTTGATATCATCTATGAGGATGGGGATGGCGTTAGTGGACCTGACTACCCTACTGATGACTAGTTGTATAATAGATGACATAGGATGGATTAAGGAAGACTTTTTATGTTTTGTTGTTATTCAGTGTTAGACTCACGTTTATGTTCATTAGATATTCAGTTGTATCTAGAGTTTTATATGTGGTAATAGTTTTAGGTTATGGTTTGATTTGTTGACCTGCAGTTACGTCAATAAGTCCAGTTTTCTGATTATGGAGATTATATTCTTATCGGATGGTTTATTTATGAGGACCATATGTCTTTTTTTATACTTTGTGAGTTATACAGGTGTTATTCACGTTATTTGTGGAAATTAAAGCCTTAGCGTGTCCTATTAAGAGAGGATACGTGGCGGGTTGTAATGCCAACAGGTTAGGGCGTTACAAATTTAGACATAGTATTCACAGACACACACACACACACACACACACACACACACACACACACACACACACACATATATAATAAGTAAGGGACAATATTATGTGGAGTTAAAAAATCTCATGTTCACTTAATAAATAGAAAATATCTATAATATTGGACATATGAATAGATAGATATTGATAAATATAACTATACATAAAATTTTGATAGATTTCATTATAGCTATAGATTGTGAAGTGATTATCTTTACACAATGATGGATATCTCATATGACGATGCTTTATGACTTTGCAATATGGAGTGTAATATGCTGCGATAAGTTGCTCTTGTATTAAGAAGTACTTATCTCTACTTCGGTCTCTATGCTTGCATAGGGGGCTACTATAAATTATTATATTAAAAAAATAAAAATTTTAATATAACTTTTTTTATAAGTGGGAAAATATATTAGATATTTTTGACGAATTACACATATGGCATGGTTTGATCTCTTGCATAACCTATTTTTTGAATATCTAATTATTTAGGTTACAATATCTAGTAACAAAACCAAGTTTTTTTGTAGTGTGATTTTCTTTTTTCAAGATTGTAGTTATGAAAAAAATAGTCACATGATTATTGTTGGAATTTTTTATTGTTAAAAATCATGTATGATATAAATTTAAGTATCATGTAATTTTCAATTTTGACAAATTAAATACATTATTTTATCATTGTCAATTTATCATAATCGTTTAAAGGGCTTTGAAGGTGACAAACTTAATTTCATCATGATGTTATTTTGTCACATTAAAATGATAATTGCAGAAATATATAAATATATAGTAATGAATATAAAATGTCACTATTGCTAAAATAATATTACTTATAATTGTAAATTTATTTTGTGATAGTAAATAGTATATGTTATGACAAAAAAATTTATGAAAATATCATATATAATTATATGTAGTGGCAAGAGAATTTAGTGATGAAATATTTGTCATAATATGCTTTTACATTAGTGCCAAAAATATGGTGGAAAAGTTTTATGATGAGAGACCATAATAAAATCCTTTTTGTCACAAATTTTCATTAGTTTAATATGAGTGACAAATACTTTTTTGTCACAAGTTTGCTCTTTTATTTGGTTTGAAGTGACAAATTCTGATTTTGTCACAATTAGAGTACTATTCATGATAACATTCTAATTGTCAAAATAATTTTATCACAATATAGAAAATTTCTAGTGTTGAGTTCGAAGTCAAGTTCGACTCAAAATTTTAAAGTTCAAGGTCATCCAAGCTTAATATTTTAAGCTCTAGGTCGACTCAAAATAAAATTATATAATCTCGTGTTCGACTCGATTAAGCTTGTTTAAGCTCTATTTATTAAAAAATATATTTAAATTCTAATTAAAATAATATGAATACTTGAACTTGATTCAGGTTCGATTAACATTTATACTTGATATAGCTTGATCAGGCTTACGAACTAATTGAATTAAACATATAAAGTTTGGGTTCAACTTGATAAACTATTTGAATAGTTTTGATTCCAGTTCGATTTGACTATTTTCAAATCAAACTTGAATAAACATCAAGTCAAACTTGAGTAATTAGTAAACTAGCTTAGTTCATTTGAACCCTTAACTGCAACCCATTGCTACCTTAATTTCAAATCTCTTTGCCCATA
Organism: Combretum micranthum; assembly: GCA_024138025.1. Lineage (NCBI taxonomy): Eukaryota > Viridiplantae > Streptophyta > Magnoliopsida > Myrtales > Combretaceae > Combretum > Combretum micranthum. Next base: position 593,605 of record JAMXBD010000825.1, on the reverse strand, counting down.
TAAGTTGCAATTTTACCATGTTGATAACTCGATCAATGTTGGTGCTTAAACTACTCAAGCCACATCAATCCCATTACTTATCTCATGAATGTAGATGATACTTGATTTATGACCTGTGTATCGTGAATAATTATTAATCTTGACATCTAGCACAAAGCTGCCTTATGGTAGCTTCATGGCATGTTGTCTCTAGATCGATCACCCTCTTATTCTGTGCTACCACAGCATCAAGACTTCACATGACTTGTCCCATATGCTCTTCCAAGCCATTAAGCCCATAAGTGATTTCTTCCTATAGTGCCATGGTTGTTCCTGTTGAAATAACCTAGGCTTTAATACCAAATGTCATGGTCCGGGCTTTCACTAGTATACTTAAACCGTGTGGTGCTTATTGTTCTATCTCTATAGTAGTAAGGAAGCATTAACACAACTAAGTACATTCAACGATTGGGCCTTAAAATCCTATTAAAACCACACAAGAAGCTTAAAACAGGTAACAATAAGTAAAAAGAGACACAAGCAAGAATAGAAAGGAGCATAACACACTTTTGATGATTCATATGTACAAGGCTACAATTTAGTGTGTAGGGGCATTTTGTGTATATGGGCTATCATTGATTGCAAGTAGTCAACCAGTAAGTAAGAGCTTGAGGCACAAGAGTACTCACTCCCCTTACAAAGAGCTTTATTTGCATTTATGACTCCAGTAGGAGGAGAAATTGATTTTTCAGAGGAAGCAATGCCACAAAAAAAAATAAAATAATTACAAGAAGCCCCCCATCCCCCCCTATATAAATAGATTACAAGAGATTGTCACACAAAGCATGATGTCGTAGTCCCCAATGCATCGTGGGGAGTATGCTCCAATACTTGTGGCTAAATCTTTGTTTGAAATTGATGCTTGAATTGATGAAGAATTAGGCAATATTATTGGTTGAGATGAAGAGGACATTTTAGAAGATAGTGAAGGGAGTACGAATGAAAATGGGGAAATTTGAAAAGATGAAGGCATTTATATCTCACAGGACCATTGTGTAGCACCTACTTTATATTCTCACAATTTTGCAGGGTGATCTTTTCCAATTGTTGGAGTACTATGTGGGAGTAATCCAAAGAGAAGACATTCTTGATGCCGAAATATGTCCAAACATCATAATTTAGCAAATTCGCAATCTATTTGGTATAAGTTCTTAACTTGTTCATTCATAAATAGAGAGAGAGTCCAAATTTGGTAAGCCCTTATAGTTGGGAATCCTGTTATCTAATTCTTTGGAAAATGAACAGCTTATGATGTTCAATGACTTCAGTATAAAGTGGAGGAGATCGTTTCAGTGATAATTAGTAAAAATCTCGTTCACGTTCCCTAATAAGCCCACTTATATAAGCATTTCTACATGTAAAATGAAAGAGCTAACCTTAATTCCTTCAAGATTCCTGATATGAATACTCTTTTTTTCCATATGCAGGAATGTATAAGCAATCGTAACCACAATAAAATTGAAAATTTTATAGTCTTTTCATCCATCTAAAAGCTACATAAGTGCCTTTCACTTCCTCTAATACAAGACAGACTTCTTTTAATAGGTTCAGATCTTATGGGTCCTCCAACTTTGCTTTTCCATAATTTGATCTTATTATTCTTGTGGTAGGCCATTTGTAGCCACTCCCTCTCACATCCAATAGCTCTAATGTACTTAAATTTTGTATGACAAAACCCTAAATGGTTTTCAAATTTCTAGCCTAAAATTTAACACCTTTAAGCTCTCTAGCTATCCAACATATATAATATGTCAGAAACTCACAATTTGAAGAAAAGAAACGTCATATACCATGAATTTTGTGCCACTTGGCAATGCTTCCATCTCACCAATGGAATTTTTCAAAAGAAGGACAAGTAATTAAGTTAGTTGAACAAAAAAGTATGGAAAGAATTGAGATTCCAAATTCAACACTTTAAGTGTTGGAAATCCTTGTATAAACTCTTCGAAAACTTGTAGTTGATGTTCTTTGGTTTCAAAGAGCAAAGGAAGTCACTCTAGGGAAACTGTTCAAATATTTGGGTAGCTCTATTTTCGTAGTCTACAATTGATATCCACTTTATATTTTTATATTGCTCTGGCAATGTAATTCTTTGTTCCTTGCCTATTCAATGTCTAGAGAAAACAACATGCCATTCAACTTTGCAATCCACATTGCAATATCACAAACTATATCATACATCTTTGCACAATTTGCAAAAATACCTTCTAGTAAGTAGAAGTTCTTCAAAATCCCAATTAAGTCTGACCCCTTACTATATGCACTTTCATAGTTTAGTTCTATGTTTATGATATTTTCAGCAAATGTTACAATCTCACATCGATTCTATGAGAAATTATGGAATGGTACTTAAGCCTAGAGGGTTCTTCCACTTGATAGACTAGTCTTTTGGTTTAGGCTCTCTTTTTGGGCTTAATACCTAACATTTGGTGCTAAGACCGATGATAGAGAAGGGGCAACATGAAAAGGGCTACCTAGGAAAAGGTTACCTAGAAAAGCGCTAGAGTGCAGCCACTCAGAGTAAAAGCCATCCAGAGTGGATTATCGAAGGCGCCGGCTTCTCAAGGTGGGCAATTTACGATCCTCATCGATTCCATGAGAAATTGTGGAATGGTGTCCTTTTTTTATTTTATGTCTAAAGAATTTAGTAACATTTTTATTGGGTGAATTTTAGGGTTTTTGTACAAATTGAGCTCCTAATATTTTGTTTTTGGGTGATCTATGATATTGTTGAGAAATATATGTCTTTTCTCATTTTCTCAAAATTCATGTTGCTTGTGAAATTACAAATTTTGATCCATATTTATCTGAATAGTCTTTAAATCAATGTACATATAAAAGTTTGATATCTAATAATCGTGAGTTTAATTTTTCCTTTTATTTTCGTGTAGTTTGGCATAGTAATAGAAACTAATTATAATATCTTTATACTGCTAGGTATCTCTTATTAAGATAAAATATCAGGACGCAGAATACTTAAAACACGATATTAATCCATGCCGGTGAAATCCTATCGTTTTCCTTTGGAACCTTTTCGTCATTCTCCATATGAAACAAGTCTCTACTCGCCAGGGAAAAAAGAATCAAGGTGCTCAATAAGCTTAAGGAAAAATTAAATAGAAAAAAAATTATGATCAGTAAATGTAAAATGAAAGGATGCTAAACTTGCGCATTGATGCGTAAGTTTTGTTTAATCATATTGTGTTTTTTTCTTTACTAATATTATAATTCAGTGGATCCATTATTATTATTTCGGGCTTATTAATTTTATTCCAAAATTCATGATTATAATAATTATATTCTAATCAATCAATTTGTTTTTTTGTCTGTGCTATTATTACTCTCTCTATGCATAATCAACATCATTGACAACTTTTTTATTACTATCTTACTAAATGGAAAGGTTGAAAAATATAGATCGCTGTTAACCGAATTCTCCATAAAAAATATCTTAATTAATCTAATTTATTGCATGCAATACCATCAATATTTAGCGAGAGGCTACAATGAGTCGGTCCGCATCGAATTTTTGAAATGCTCGAGCTCAGCTTATTTAATAAATTAATAAGCTTAAGCTTAGTTAACTTTTAACAAGCATGAAATGTATAGGCTCGATCTTAAGCCATGTTTATGCAAATATATATAATTATAATATTATCTTATTATAAATAATCATGTTATAAAAATAATTATATATGATAAAAATAATATTATAAAAATTATCTATGCTCTCTTTAACGAGTTTGCTCATAACTTGTTCACAAGCTTAAACGAGCCTGTAAATGTATGTGCTTAACTCATTAACTAAATAAGTTTCATTTTAAGCTGAAGCTTGGTTCGCTTATTAAATGAACTCAAGTCAAGCCGAACCTCAAACAAAACCAAGATCGAGTAGCTCTTGAGTAGCTTGCTTGTTTGCAACCCTATTCAATGATATTTTTTGGTTCCCATATATACATTAAACTTAATAAACTTGCCATTGCTTGGAGTTATGAGATGCTCTTAATTTGGCAAATAGCCTTTCAATTTCGTCTCCCTAATAAAAAAGAAGTATTGTGTTTATCTTAACTCATTATTAGCTATCTTAATTATATCTTACACAATAAAATATATGATTACATTTAACAATTTAAAGTGTGATATTCTATATATAAGATATAGTTTAGATCTTATCTCTAGGAATTATTTATGCTTGTACATATAAAGGAAGGATTGATACTGAAATATATGGTTTCTTTATTGGTAGGTCATGATTAATTATTACTTTTTGTACTACTTGTATAACATGGATTTCTTTTGTCAATCTAATGAAAATAACCTTAGTCATTTGACATATTGTTCTATTATGTTTATGTCGCCAAAACATCGATAATATATCTAATTATTTTTTATGATATTATATAATTATTTATGTTATTTTATTATAAAATACGTAAAATGTATTGTGTACCTTTTATTAATTAGTCATTAATACATTAAAAATGTTTGGTATATTGTTTATAAACTACAACACAAGTTTAAAAGATGTTGCCAAGTTTGAGAGCCAACAGATAAGAGAGAGAGGAGCTGAGGTGAGGAAGAGAAAGAAAAAATGAGAAAGAGAGAGAAAAGGAAGAAAGAAGAAGGGAAATAAAGGAGGGAGGAAGGAGTGTGGGAATGTCCTTGAGTAGGGTCTAGGAAAAGAGAAGAAAAAAGGAAAGAGAAAAAGGAAATGAAAACGAAAAGGAAAGAGAGAGAGGAAAAAGATTGAGCTTTGTTCTTATAATTAATTGTTGACTAGGGTAAATGAATCCATTGTTGTAACAATTCCAAGCCACATGTATAAATCACTAAAAATTATTATAAAGCATATGTATTCAACCTATTCGTTAGATGAGAGTTATCTCTCTCTTGAGTTAGAGCTAACAGAACTCTATTTAAACATTTAATTATATAATCAAATTATAGTATGTGTGTGTGTATACTTTTCTTAATATGAAAATAACCATACAACCCAATTTCTCACAAATTGACATAATCACATATGGTTAGTATCTCTTCCAAGCTATAAAATAGGTAACTTATACCAATTTTTAAATACAAAATCATATTCACAACCGAATCACTATAATTACCATCTATATCACTAGTAAGTCTTCTACAAGAATTACTCGAAATTCGATAGCTCTCATTTACCTCAATCATATCTCATCATATTGTTACGAGGTGTTATCCACAAAACAATCTATTGGGAGTGAGTAAAAACACACTTTGTGAGATAGAAGTGCAATATTCTTATTACTATCTCAAGTATAGATAAGTTATTAATCATTTTCTATGCATGAACAAGTGTATGTAATGCAATTATTACACGTCGTCTTCTGATAACCTCCATGAAGTGTAAACTATGATGTTAGTTCCATTAGTGTCCAAATCATCCAATAAATTTTCTCTTATTTTGCAAGTTTCGAGGTATCTTAAAAGCAACCCTACTTAAGATAGATAACTTGAACGAAGTCTTAAAATGAAATGTTCAAAATAATTCCCTTATACTTTAGGTGTAGTCCGAAGTAGACTCAAGATATTTAAATGTAGTTTTAAGCTTGTTTATTTATGGTATTTGTAGCCCTGAAACCATAAAACATATGATATAAGCCATAACGATCGATAGTTCATGGCTTTAGTAATATGCAACTTTCCTAAATCTTTGGTAAAAATTTTATTTGAAAATATTTTATTTTTAAATACCCATGGATACTCGGATGTAGTCTAGAGTGACTTAAGTTTGTTATATCCCGATATTTATTAACAGATTCAAGAATTATCAACCAAAATATAATTCAAACAACTCACATTATATGCAAGAGTGTATACTTCAACAAATAAATAATTTATATCACAATCTATATAATCAAGCAAATTAAAAAACAAGTCAATAATCATAAGTTTTTGTTACAAATTTCTTGTAGAACTCCATTAAATCATAACTTATGTGTTACGACAAATAACATTCTTAGTATAAAGAATTATACATAATTAAATAAGTATCATATACCAAATGGATGTTTTTATTCTTTAGATAAATAAAATCCAATTTCAATTAGTTAAAACTTGGTATACACATGCAAATCAAACACAATTTTATATTATTATTTTATAAGTACATATATACGTATATGTTTTTTATTTTTAATTTTTTTCTTATTCTAATATATTATAGTATATCTATATTTTTCATAATCCAGATAACATTCAAACACATCACAAGTAGTATTCAATAAGCACCAACAATCAAAATATTATTCAAACACATTAATAAGTAATAAAAGTAGTAAATTATAAATTTTTCCACTCACCTTAGGCTTATTCTATATAAGCTTAATTGCATGGGTGATCTGAAAAATTTAAAATTTTACCTAAAAAATTAAAGAAATATGCTTTTCAAATTAACATATCTAAATATATAAGTTTGTAATTAATATTCCTGAAAAAATTCAAAGTTTATAATAATTTTAATTTTTAGTATCCTCTTTACAATTTTTTTTTTTTTTTTTTTGGTGGTGTTGTTGTTGTTTGGGGGGGGTGGGTGGGGTGCTCGGCGGGGAAAGAGTGAAGGAAACTTCACTGAGTTTTGGTCTTAAATCCAAGACCATATTAGCGACAATTACGGTGCAGCTTTTGAGGTTAAAAGTGATTAAAGTATACAAAGATGGAGTTTGTGAAATTGGTGAGAATTTTCCGATATTACTCAGAGTCTACAATGAAAAAGTGGAGGAAAGGAAATCTCCATCGCAATAAATTGAGCATTTAACTTTTCTTGCAAGAAGAAGTGATGTCATGGAATTGTTGCAGGCGTAAAATAGTAACTTATATAGATATATATATATGTATGTATGTATGTATGAATTTTTTTTTTTCATTATCTTGTAAGAAAAAAGTTGTGTATCTACTATTAAATATTCTTAATAGTATAGTGCAGATCAGTTTTTTTTTCCCCGGAGATTTATATTGGTTATTAATATTTGATTTATTTGTTAAGTGTTAAAGTTATTAAAATTTTAATATCTTATGACCTAATTAATTATTAAATTTATCTTTAAGTTTAATTAATCTATATTTATTATTATAATTAATCTTTAAATTATTATAATTAAATTAATCTATATTATACATCAATTCGCCAACATATGCTGCAATGTAAATTATAATGAAATGAAATGTCAATAGAATGTCATTTAGAATACTTTGCCCATTGGCCATTCGCATACTTATTAGTTATAATGTAACTTTATATAAAGTTGAAGTCTTGGAGACCAGAGCAACTTTAGAAAAAAAAAAAGTGCAACAAAACAAAAGATGATATAAACTAATAGAGAATGACAATTATAAACCATATGAAGTGCAAGGAAAGTATGTCCTATTAAAATATTCCCCGCATTAACCGCGTAGGGCCAACAATGTAAAAATGAGAAGCAGATCAGACTTTTCACTCTAAATACGTTTATCTATATATATTCTAAATAAACGTAATAATCCTACAAAATAAACATACACCTCCACAGTCGTACTCGTTGTGATAGAAATCATGTTGAATTGCACAAAAGGTGCTATAGACGACTCAAATTTCAGCAAGCGATGCCAATAATCGGCCTATACATTGCTGGAGCAACATTGGTTGCGTTGTATCGATGGCATAGATCTGGTGAGAGCATTAGAGAAAAGAGTGGTGGATACCACCTGTGCTCTACCTGAATGCTGCATCGCTCACCGTCTTCGGTGTAGCATTAAGCTCTCCGTTGATCTGAACTCACCTATGCCATCACTAATCGATCAGTCAGCTAAACTAGCTACATCTGCATTTTTATATACTGAGCTTGTTCATATTCTTCCTACTCTAGTAAAGTTGAAGAATAACGAGCTCAAAGCAAATGTGATAGCTCTTGCTATCCTCGTTACCACTTCAATTGTAAATCTCTGCATTCAGCTACAAACACGAGTCATTTTCACATTTAGAGCAGCACATGTCAGCATCATAATTGACATGCTTGTTTTTTTGATAGGTTTTCTCTTCATAGCATTATGTGAGTTTCCGGATTTTAAAATTCTCTCAAATCTTATATTTGAAAAACTTCATCTGCAAGCTCTGCAAGAGTCATTCGGTGATGGCAGCAGTAAAAACAGGAAAGAGAGTGAAAAAATGAAAGAATACTTAATGAAATTTTAATGTCGGCAGAGTCATGTTGTCCCATTACATGTGTGGTAGGTCACGACTGCTACAATTTGTGTTATTTTTTGGTTGTTCTGGAATGGTAATGATTCTTTTAATGCTTGCAATTGAAATTACGCTGACAAAATGAAGGATCTACATAAATGCAGTGGTGAGTCCGATTATGGGTGGTCAGTTCCACTAGTTCTTATCGCTCAAGTTTGGAGTAGTCGTGGGTTTAATCATCTCGCTTATTAGATTCGTTTATTGGAGTAAAAAAGTAGGTTTTTCTTTTAAGCCCACCGGCGAGGACTGAAGTTTCCCGAATCAAAAAAGTTTTGGATGCCGCTCTAATAACGGCAAACCTTGTGAGGTCCTGGGAAGCATGTGCCCAGTTATAAGGGTGGAACCTAGCTCACATCTTAATCTTACCAGAAATATATAAATGCTGAAAAGTGGGAACCTAAACATCATTGACTTTCTATCGAATCATCTTTCTCATGATTTTTGTGGAGTTTTGAGCTTTGAAAGTGATCAAGTTCCTCAATTAAGTAACTCCGACGGAACTCCTCCAAATTTTGTGGAGTTTTGAGCGGTGTGGTGACATTGTCCTGTGTTGCAATGGCTCTTCCAACATAGATCAAAGTTCTAAGAAGCGGCTAATAAGGTGAAACTGAGGGCTTAGTGTATGTCGAGCTAGTGGAACAGATATGTATTTTTAGGTGGTCTACTTCCTGATTTAGGTGGCATGAGCCAAGGTTTGGTATAAATCTTGAAAAAATTTGCTCGCAATAGCGTAAGTCCAATGCAAGTCCTGTCAGCACTTGCAAATTTTGCAAAAGAGAAATTTCTGAATCTTTCAACTTCCTGAAAAAAAGCAGGGTATTGATTTTCTGTTTGAGCGAGTAAAGTCTGAAGATGCTATGGCTACACATTGCATGTATAAAATATGTGAAACCATATTGCGAGACTGCCAGAATGAGGGCAACCTTGACCCGTCTAGTGATGACATATTCAATAAATTGTGCATCACCATAGCTGATATCTTGGGTGCTTGTTTTACCAATTTAAGGCAATATATTCTCCAGGAATGCAAGACAAGCCTCATAGAGGACAGGATAGAAACAGGATTTCGCATGCTCGAACTTCTTGGGAAAACCAAAAAATTAATGGATATCCTAGAAGAGAGAGATAGAAAGATTCCAGATCTCTCTGCTGATAAAATGGTTTCGATTGATGAGTGGCGCTCCTATCTTAAACGCCACCAAACGGAGGAAAGGTCGCAGACCCAGAACAATCACCCTGACATCGTACTCATGTAGATGCTAGATAGCCAATGGAAGTTCTTTTTTCCTGTACATTGTTTTACTTCTACTTGTTTCTTTTTACTTGTTCTTTTACTTACATTTGGTTGTTCTTTTACGTGGGGATATAAGAAAATTTGCCTATTTTTTCGTTTCCAAAAACAAGCGACTTTTTTCTTTCTTTTCTTATTTCTTATAACAAAAAGTTGACTTGAATTTTATTAATATGTTTAACCTGGCTAATATCATTGTAGTATCACTCGTTGAAAGGTACCCTAGCTATGGTACTAACCATAGGTCTCATCCTTAGTGTCCTAAAACCTATTAACTACTTATGAAGCATCCGTATATATCTAAACATTAGGCAACACATATAAGAGAAGAACTTCATAAGTGAAACACAAGCCTATATAAAAAAGGAAAAGTCTCTTAATGCTCACTCACATATTACGTTAAACTTAACAAAGAAATAAAAATAAATAAATAAAATACCAGGAAGTCTTTTAAATCTCTTCATTGCTCTCCTAACCCTGCCTAATCATAAGTTAGATAGTCCCATTATACTGATGTAGTACTAGCAGCCAACCATTGTTCAATGAAGAGAACTCTTAAAACTACTAGTGTATGCACATTCAGGGAACAATCATGTGCTAAGCATGATAAGCATATGCAAATATAGCATTTCATACGGTCTTTCAATAGCTAGTGTGAAGTTTAGGGTATAATTTTTCTTTGATCTAACATTAGGAGTCATTACCTACCACAAGTTCTTGGGTCATCCAAAAACAACTCATGTACCTCTTAGTATTGACCTTCTCTTGGTGCCACAAAAATAAGACTCTTAACAATAAAGTAGACTTCAACACCATGATATGCAATATTGCTTCAGCCACTTAGTTTGCATATGACATTGCAAGAATTGTCATGGGCCTCTCCATGCTACTAGAAGTGGTGGTGTTCATAATTAATGTTAGAAGAATTGTGCAATACATGTGAGGTTTATTTAGAACTTAGATCCTTACTTGGTCCGATTATGGGGTGATCATTTAGTAACTTAGCATATAATACACACTAAATGAAATACCCAAATCTTTACCTAAGTTGGAAATTGGATTTAGATAGTTTAATTGATGCAAGTAAAATAGATAATGAATTATGATTAGATAAATCAATAAAATTAATTTAGTAAATAGAATTAAATTGAAATTTGAGATTTCAAATTCTTAAACCCCTAAACATATTGTTTAAATGTTTATTGGATTCGTAAATCCCTAAACTTTTGCTCAACATTTCATATCCCTAACCCCTGTAAATTTTGGAATCACCTGCTTTCCTAAAAATATCAGATCTTAATCCTAAGCTCAAGTTAAATATCAATTTGATGTAAATCAATCACCTAAATCAAACCCCTATCTTTAGTTCCTTATTTTTAACGTATTGATCCTCAAATTATTGCTTAAACACTCTTAGAATAAAAAATATTGATCTGAAAGTTTTAAACCTAATACCTTTACCTTAAAATATCTTTTAATTCCTTATATATATAATCCTTTAGTAGTTTTCCTTTTCTTTTTCATTTTGCTGCCTTTTCCTCTTCTTTTCTTTCTTCCTTTCGTTTCTTTTTTTTTTTTTCTCTCTTTCTTCTTCTCTCCTTTCTTAAAAACCCAAACTGCTAATGTCAAATTCAACAAGTCTATAGAGGAAATCAAAGATAGAAAGAAACAACTTCAAGGACATAGGAGAAGTAGTGTTAGAAAATATCAAAAAGTTGGGTTTGGCTGAAAAGATAAGTTTCATTATTTTCTTTACTTTAGTTGTTGTTTATGTATGTAAATGTGTATTAGTAATAGATAGATATAGATATTGTGATAGAATTGATAAGTTAGCAAGATATGAACCTATATGTCAAAATATGAATATATACATACATGTGTGGACTAAGTGTTTGATGGAATGTTTTGTGGTAATATGATGTAAATATATATATAGAAGTCTTTATAGGTTAAGATTAACATGGGTATACCAATAAAAAGTTATTTCTATTGATGCATATTGAAGACAAGTAGTTAAAATTAGTATAAAAGATAAAAAATCGTAACATATTCCCCCTGTTCATCATGGGAGTGATACGGCCTGTGTTGTAAGCGCAAAATGAAATCAAGGAACATCACAAGCGTGACAAGGACCGTGATCTCCTCTGATCAAAAGATAAAGCATAATAACAAGCATATTTTGCTAGTGATGAACATCGCAGCCTAGATCATGACCATTACGAAGGGTGTGATCTCCTCTTATAAGAATTTTCAAAGGAAACAACTTAGATCACGGCCATAATAAGGAGTATTATCTCCTTATTACAAGCATGACAAGGCCAGTATTAGTGATCATGGCCTCCATCACGGGCATTATAAGGCAAGTGAAGTTGATTACGGCCCTCATCACGGGCGAGATATGTCCCCCAGTGTTGTTTAAAAATAAAAATAAAATAAAATAGATGAATAATAATTGATATGTTACATTAGTTAAATGATATAATTAAACATGAGTTTAGTTAATTTATAGGTTTAATAAGTAATTGAATTAAATGTGGGAGTTAGATATAAAATGAACTTAGTTATTATACTTAAGTTCAACTTAACTTAATAAGTTATAATGAGTTAAAATGAATTAGATTGATTAAGTTTGATCAACTTGGCTTAGTAATTGAATTAAATGATTAACTCGAATCAATATGGCTAAGTTAAGATAATATAAGCTTAATAAGTTAGAATTAGTTAGAATAATGAGTTGAGATAAACCATGAATAGCATAGGGAAAATGTTGTTTCAAATGTATGTTTGTTTGGACAATGAATGTTTTGATGATGTTGTTATCATAGAATAGTATAAACAAAGTGAAAAGAAATACTTTGATAGACAATAAAAAAACTGTCCGTATTTTGGCGAGGCAATCTTCACAACCATAGTAGAGTTTCTAATTAGTGTCTGATCAAATAGGGTTTTAATAAAAGTTTAATGTAATTGATAATTAATTGAATTTTTTATATGAGTTTAATTCTTAAACATATATGGATATCTGATTTATCTTCAAAAAGGGCTTTTAAGACTATTTGGATTTTATATAAAAGGTATGCAGTTGCATGCATGTCGTATGTTAGGATAGGCGTTCTAAATGAATTGAAAACTTAAACTCGATTAATAACTGAGTGTTACTTTTGCTAATACCATTGAATCTGGTTCAGAGAGTGAAAACCTTATCCCAAGGGGACACGGTAGTTTAAGTACTTAGGCCACCCCTCTCATGATGCAATGACTTTCATAAGTGGCTCAGCAAGTAGCTAATGGGGCAAACAGTATCGGCATAATGTTTGCTTAAGCTTGGAGTGAAATAACATGTTTTAGTTCACGTTTATGAGTACGGCTGAACTAACTGATGTTATGTACTGAGATTAAGTAAAGATGAGTAATGGTTGTCAAACCTAGATGAACCTATTTTCTTGTTGTGAAGACCCGACATGTCCAATTTCTCATATTAGACACGCCAAGTCGCCCAACCATGTATAATACCTAAGTATTATATGTAAGGCCATCTGACAAAGAGGTTGTTTGTGTGGATTGCCTGTTTAACTTGTTCAGATACAAAGCTTTATCAAAAGACTACTCATTAAGGAGTAGTTACTTTAATATAGTAATACATAGATACCAATAACTGGTATCTCAAAGTTTACAAAACCATATATTACATATATACTAGGGAAAGTTAAATACTTTATAACACAAACTTAGGCTTATAAGTAAGCCATATGTATAATATTACAATTCAAAAAAAAAACTTGGTTTGGTCTCTCTTGTAAAGAAAACAACAAGGTTAATCAAGGAGTCTTAATCGTCACATTTATCTAGAAAAGTTCTCAAGGTTCGTCCCATAGCCCCAAGAATCATAAAACTCATCTTCATCAATACCTGAAAGAGATAAAAGTGAGCCAAAGGCCCAGTACTTAGTAACAAAAACAGATATGATATGGCAAACACTCCTGAATTAATGCAAGGCAAAAATCATAAATTACTTCTCTTTATTTAAGTCAACAACACAACATTGGTTCAAACTCTAATTTCAATTATGGGGAATCTGGGGATCCTGCGTAAAATGCAGCTACTCAAGAGGTTAATATAAGTAACCCGAATACTTATATCTTCTATATAATCTCATAAAGAAAAGTAATTTCATATAAGGTTTACAGTCGTTACTCAACTTTACTTAACTTAATCCATAATATCACCTAGTTCAATCGTCCCCATAAAACGTAAACTAAATCATATTACATCCTTTTAAGAATATGCAAATGTTACACAGATATTATACTCCCTATCAATTACCCGCGGAGCTACTAATGAAAGTCATTGCATCATGACTAAAGTGGCCTAAGCGCCTAAACTACCATGTTAACCATATTAACAGGGTTGCCGCTCTCCGAACCAGATTCAATGACGAAAAACACAACTAATAATAAGCCTTCTTTAGTTAAGATAAATTTAGAATATGCCTATCTTAAGTAAACAACATCCATGTTACTATGTATCTTGATAAATAGGTTTATCAGGCAAAAGACAGGTATTTGAACTCGGTTGAGTATCATAATCTATTAAAGAAACCATTTCATATAAAATATTGTTAAGTTAAAATTATACACTAATTCCTTAAACCCTTGTCAAACTCAAGCAAAGTTCAAATCAACAGATAATTCATATTCATACACACAATATATATATATATATATAATCACATTTTAACAATTGCATATCAAATTTCACTATCTCTTAATTGAATATTAACTCTACAACATTTAAAAAATTTAAATAAAGCTCATAAAAGAAAGAATAACTTAATATATATACATACAATAGGATTATATAAGCTTCCTACTTAATCATAAAATCAAGAAAAAAATAAGGAAATATATATAAAATAATAAAATTATATCAAACAAATTTAATTAAAAAATTTTTAATAACAGGGTACGCTAGCTCAACACCACGCGACATAAAATGTAAGGTCGATGGTGTAAACAAGAAAGGTTGACGGCGTACAGGACCAAACAGTTTTGCATAAAAGTTAGAAAGTGAAACATCCTTGCATATAGGCCATTTAAGAGGCCGTTTGAACCCAGGAAAAACACACTAAAAGCTCCACAGAGTGAAACACCCTCTCATACAAGCCGTTTCAAGAGGTGTATGGCCCGTACAACCTTTCATACAAGCTGATGATAGGATGTTTGAATTTTCCAAACTTCCCATGTTTTCACACTTGGTTTTTACACATTTTTCACATATCCAACTATACTCTAAGCTCTATATAAGCATCATATAACATACTATATGCACTTAACAACTCAAAATATGTATGAACTTTACTTCCCAACATCAAATAACTCTCACCACATCACTCAACATAACTCAAATCTCCAACTTTCATCAACTCATGCATAACTTTTAACAACTCCTACACATACTACAACTTATCCACAACTCATCTATCCCCATACAGTTCAACACTTCCATATACTTGTTCAACACACTCCGAAACTTATTTATCTCTATTGATTATCATAATCATCAAACAACTTCATATAAAAAATCCATTCATCTACTCAAACACTTACACTACCACCACAAGCTAGTCATCACAATATCAAGAACTTATGTAACACCATAATCTTTCTTAGATCACTAACATAACATACAAATCACCAAGAAATTCTTATAACATAAAATTTCACATTCTAGGAGAAATTTAAACAAACAAATAATCACATAAACTGACAAATCATCACATTATATCACTTGTTCTTGAGAATTAAATCTTGATGCCTGCCTTAGGAGGATTGTTTGAGGCAAACGGAAGAAGAAAATTGGATTGTTGCTGTTGTTGTTGGTATCGATTTGGGAGGTCTGTTTTTACGTTCTATTTTGGCTTTGTAATTTGTCAAAAGTGAGTTTGATATTATCTAATAATTTAACTTTTGACTGGTAGATTTTTAAGAGAACAAAAGTGACACTTAGGCTTGGGTTTTGATGTGTGTGTGTAGGCTTAGCTTTGTTTAATAATTGGGCTTGATTTGAGCTTAACAAAATCTGCTATGTTTGGTTTGGATTTGGGTTAAGTTTGAATTTGACAGCTTAAGCTTAACATGTATTAAATCAAGCAAGCAGTATAAAAACCTAGTCATCCTAGCACATTAAATTCTCATTAACTAAACTCTTAAAAAAATTCATAATTTAATTAATTCAACATTATATATAATTAATTATGCATTGGAATTCTTAGTTATTTCACTTGTAATGTTATGTAAAAGATACAGATATTCGGGCCGCTTATATGAAACCCTGAACATCTACTACTACTCAGGACCCTGGTTCCCAGGATTGATTTAGAGTGTGAGTGCTCCAATATTGATTTGTTTACCTTAAGTTAAAGATAATAAATTATTGTTGCTACTTTCCATTTAGCTAAGCTCGTGTGTCACCTCGTGTATAATTGTGTTGCTATGTATTGGGCTTCAGCTTATTCTTCTTGTTCTTGTTGTTTTCTTTCCAAGTATTGTTGATGGTTGATGATGAATGACTCGAGTATAAACGGTCCTGGAGGTTTTAGAGAAGAAAGGAATTGAAGTAAGGCCTTGGAGTATTTATATTATTTGTTTTTTCTTAAAGAACTACATTTATCTTTTAAATATGTTGTATTTCTTTCAGGATATAAATAAGCCATATGTTTCGTAATAAGCTTTTAAAGCTTTGTTAAAGTGGCAGCTGGAAATGTTTTTATTTAGATCATTTTTCTGTCCTAAATTTAGTTACCTTTGTAATCTAATTACATGATTTTAAAAATTAAAATTAGTAAGCAATGTTCAACATAAACAAATTCTTCTAAAGGAAGCCTGAGCGTGTAATATATAAGATATTATACATGGCGGTAATTGCCTTAATAAAATTTTAGGACGTTGCACTAAATGATAATGCTCACCAAACATGTATATAACAATGGCAAACACCATCCAAGATCATAACCTAATAATATCATGATTCACATTCTCTTTGCAACAATGCAAATTGTATGTATATGATTGATCATTAGGATATACTAAAGTGTGTATATATATGTATACTAATATGTTAGAAGTGAACCTCATGGTTACTTGACTTTTTTATGTAAAGTTGTAATAATGTCAAACATAGTTATCGGGAAATTGAATTTACAAAATGTACCATGCACTTTCGACAGATGATACCTTGAAGATCAACTTTTAATCTCACTCTTTTGCAATGTTTTAAAACTGCTTTTTAAATAATTGTGGAGGATACATTTATATAGACATGGTTCCTTTGTAGTGATATAGTATGATGGTCAAGTTTTATTTTGTATTTAGTCAATCATAAGCTTTATTCTTTATCCTTTATTTGATTCATCTTACATCAATCACAATGTTTTTATAGCACAATGAACTTAGCATTTTTTTAACACCCAACATAGTTCCTTTTTGGATAAAAATTGCATAGATGTTTTTAAGTCCTATTACGGCTTTTGGACACTTACCAATGCGTTTGGCTTTTTAGTGTCATGTTAAACCCGAGAGTAAATACCTATTTGTTGAGCTGTACGAACATAATCATTCATCTAAAATTCATGCTTTGTGATGTCCCACATGTATGGGATATTAGGGCTGAAATGAATTAAGTCGAGCCAAGCTTTTCAAAGCTTAGACTCAATTCGTTTAAAAATTATCAAGCTCAAGCTCCGCTTGTTTACAAATCGAGCTTAAGCTGAGCCGAGCCTTTTTATCGAGCCTAAAATTAAAGCTTGAGCTTGAATCGTTTAAATAACTTTTTTTTTTCATTATTTTCAAACCTAAAAATATATAAGATTTGCTATATATATATATATATTAAGCAGAAATTAATTTTATTGTTTTTATACTATATAAATGCATCATCAATATAGAACTTATAAATTTGCTAACAAGCTTATTAATGAGCCTACTCACAAATTTTTCCATGAGCTCAAAACGACTTTATTCACAACCTGACTCATAAGCCTGAATTAAAGCTTAAGCTCGAGCATGAAGCGAGCTAAGCTCAAGTAGCTCGCTAAGCTCACGAGCAACTATTATATATAAAAGTAGATAAATTATCCATACATTTATTTTCCTTGTATTGCAGTTAAATATGTGTAAGATTTTTCCTAAATACTCCAAAGATATGATGACAAATAAAGCACATCTACTTTAACTTTTGGCAACGCTGCGTGGCTATTTTAAGGTTTAGTTTAGATTACATGTTTGGTGGATTAGTTGGTGATATAGTTAAAAAAAATCGCAAATGCCTTTCTACAAAAATGAAAAAGAAATTTCTATTGGCAGTTTCACAATTTCATGGACTTTTTAGAAGTTGATTTTTTTTTTTTTTTTTTTGCATGTTTTAGGACCCAATTTAGCAGAAAACGGGCCAAGGATCAAAACACATAAGCTTTGTTCGTAACATACGTCAAATTTCAACCAAATTCTATTATTTAGGCCTTTAAAATCACATTATCTTTATTTTTGAAAAGTTTTTGAAATGTAACAACTTTTAGCAAGAGTTTCGGGTTTTAGTGCCATTTGTGGTAGTTTTCTTGTCGTTTTATTTAATTTATGCTCGAGGGCTTTTAAATTTTTTTTCTATTGTGGCAAATTTTAGGGTTTTATCATATTTTGCAATGTGAGCCTTGTCATAGTCCCCCGCATACCACATATTTGTGAGGCTCAATTGTTCTAATTGATTTCACTCTATCATTACCTAATCAAGAGAACAGCATCAGTTTTTGACCAATGTGCTCATTAGAGGTTTCGATTGACGTGCATTTTATATACTTCAATATCTTTATATAAGAAATTAGGGTTCCCATCTACTAACTGTGTGTATGAATAGTTAGAAGACCAATTCAACCCAGATTGAACTCATATCACTCATGAAACCTGTCATAAGAAATTTGGGTTCGGCTTTGTATTTTGTGCTCTAATTTTCACATGTGTAGATTTTGTCATATTCAAAATAGAAATTTAGGTTTTAATGAATACCATTAATTAGTATCAGAGCAACATATGTGAAATTAGATCCTTAAATTATTAAGATTACCGAAGTTTAAGGCAATTTTATATGACGATGGCTAGAATATCATATATAATTAAATCCACCCTTTTTAATTCGATTCTTGCTACGGAATTACAATCGGAATCGATTAAATAATGAATGAAATCCATTCCATTGTCGTTCTTCATATGTGTGCGGAGCATTGTCTAATGATGATGTATTGAATAATATATATGTGTGTGTGTGTGTGTGTTAAATCCATTCTGTTGTAGTTGTCGTTGTCGATGTTCATGTGTGAAATGGATCAAACAATTAATTCGTCTTCTTTACTTTTAAATTTCGATTACGGTTGTTAGGCAATAATTCAGTCCGGTAAGTCTCGTCTATATAATATTATATATATTATTGTCCATTGCTGTTCTTTGATGCATTGTCGAATTGCTAGTCCCTTAATGCGTGATTAGTAAGGTTGTTTGATTTGGTTTCATTGTATGTTGCCAAAGGACCTTAAGTTTATGTGATAATCTAAGAATATAATATGTTTTTGGGCTTGTTTCGGCAAGCGGAAAATTAAATGTAATTGAATTTAAATTCCTATTTAGTCATCGGGAAATCAGTTCGGTCACGTGAAGGTTTTGTCTATGAAAATAATCATTGTCAATTGAGATGTCAAGCAACTTTTGGTCCTCATAAATTACATCAAAGTTATTATAGTTGTCAAATATATAATTTTATGAATTTTTTATTATATATTTTTTCTTATTTAAAATGAATATAAAATTATTTGATGCAGATTTAGTTGAAATTATGAATTTAGGTACATGATTCTACATTACGATTTTAATGATTTTGCATGATTTTATACAATTTTACGATTTATACATTCTAATAAATAGTAAAATTAATTTTGACAACCATGTTATACATATAAATATATATATAATAATGTTTGACATTTTTTAACCTACAGTTTTCGAAAGAGATCATATTAATTAATCATTGCAATGATGACAGGTTACTTAATAGAAGCTTGTTTGATTTTTATATTGAATGATTAAAACAGTATCATTACCAAAGTAACTTCTACCATGGAGATTTTTCGATTGTGGATTATTTAGGTATTCATGTATGTTTTGTTTTTAATGGCAACATGTTAGGCCAAAGGACGACTATTACTTGGTGAGAAACAATGAACGTGGTGTGAGTATAAACTATTAGGTGTTTGTGGCGAATATTTAGTCACTCCAAAGTTAGCTTCTTGACTAGATTTTGTTGTCTCCTTTATTACTATAAAGGTCAACTATTAGTAATTCAAATCTCTATCTAAAGACTAGGTTTGATGTTGCATTGGTTGGTTTGTAGATGGGTTGTTGCTATTTATTTAATCACTGTATAATTGTGAGCTAAATTTTATTATAATTGTTCTCTCTTCAGCCGATATTCTCAATGTTAATTATTAAACTACTACCATCAATAGCATTCTCATGTTGGATAGTACAAACTACATCACCGGTCAAGCGATGATATATTGAAGAAACTGTGCATAACCAGAGCTGATATTTTAGGCACTTGTTTTACCAATTTAACATTATATTCTCCAAGAATGCAAGAAAAAGCATCAAAGATTATAGGAGAGAAACTGGATTTCTCATGCTCAAACTTTTGGTGAAACCATAAAAGAAATAATGGATATCCTAAAAGAGAGAGGCAAAAAGATTCCAGATCTCTCTACTCATAAAATGGCAACAATTGATGAGTGGTGTTTCTATCTTAGGGTCTATTTGGATGGTCTGTTTTTCATTTATATTTATACTTGTATCAAAACGATATGTATAGATGTATCTAATTTGTATTTATATTTATTTATATTTAATCTATTTGATCTTTTTATGAGAATTGCTAATTTTTTTTTATTTTTATCTATTTTTTGATAAACAGTTTATTAAAAAGATATTTGAAAAAAATCTACATCTGTCACAAAAAGCTAACAGATAGCCAAACAGACTCTTAAACGCCACCAAACAAAGGAGTGATTGTGGAACCGGAGCAATCACCTTAACATTGTGTAAATGCTAGATGGCCAATGGAAGTTCTTTTTTCTTGTTAATTGTGCTACTTTTCCTTTTTTTTTTTTTTTAATTTCCACTGGGATAAAGGTTCGGTGGGTGTCTGAACTTTTTGAATTTGGGCAAAATAGTGTCTGTACATTTATAATTTTCCAATTTGGTGACTCACACTTTAAAAATTAACCGAATTATTGTCTCCATTAATTCCTAAATTAACAGTCGTTAGAAATAGCTGAGATGTCATTTCTTTATTTCGCCGGTCCTTTATTTTGCTTCGCATGGAAATTGGGCATTTCTTTTGTGTTTAAGAATTTTTTATCTGGAATTGGTTATTAGTAATATTACTAAAATTAATGATACCACAGAGACTTTTGAAAATAAATCTTGGAAAATGTCTGAAATACTTTTTTTATTATTAAATAGGCAAACCCCTTTTAAAGAAATGATATGAGATTTGATACATTGATGATTCTTTCTCTCGTAAAGGAAATAGTTGTGCCTAAAAAAAAATTGATAAGCTGATCTTCAAACCACCATGTTATTGTAAAAGCAAGTAGCAAATCCTTTGAACATATATTAATTGATATGACATTTCTAACCGATAACTTCTTGATCACAAATGAAAAAAGGGAAAAAAAAAAGTAATAAGTATATATTTGTTTAAAACCAACCAAACTACAGAATTAGACAATTACTAAACAACCTACTTAGCAGCTTAAATAGAAGCCCAAGCTTAGTTTATATAAATAAACAAACTTTATCTTGGATTCGAGCTTGGCTCGTCTACTAACAAACTCGAATCAAATATGAACCAAATTTAATGTGTGTGGAACTTGAGTAGCTCACGAACATTTTTTGTTTGTAGCTCTAAGTGGATTGTATCATCAATGGTGTATTCATTTCTATTTCTTTTTATTTATTTATTCCTTTTATTTTTAAAGGGGTGAGATGTTCAAATGGGTCCACAATTAGATTGATTTGAATGAAACAACTCGTTCAAAGACAGGATTATGTACAAAATGGACAAGAATAAGGGCTTTTGTGCAACCTGACCTGCAGAACCTTTGTAATATGATTCACAATGTTTGCAAGTATGAGCAGTTATCTTTTCTATCATTCCCTTTCTATGAATTTACTTTCTGATTTATCATGTGAAGGTAACTAGCCCTGCAAGTTTTATCCACTGTTTGTACTTATAAAAAGTGGTAAAGTTGCTATTATTATTATATTTGCACTAGTTTTTGTGTGAAGGATATACATAGACGATTCATTGAGATAGATGAAGATGAACTCTCTAATGTTGTCTAACTCACTTCTTTCTACTGCCAGTATGTGGCCTATCTGCCTAACAAGATGCTTCCTAGTTTTCAAATACAAAAGGAACTCGATATTCCATGTTGACATATACAACTTGGCAACTCCTAAAATCAAGTAGCCTTGTATTGCTTCCCTCCCTCTTGAAGAATTTGCTGGTGGAAAATGATTTTGACTTCCTCAAGAGAAAGAATAATTAGATGACATTGTTAGTCTTGTGAATTAGCAAACTTTTTGTGCTACTCCTAGCTTTTCACTGAAGGATGTTTATGATCATATCCACTGCACATCATGGAGTAGCTTGACTGATACACGATCCACTAGTACAGCTGGCTTTCAAGTAGAGCATATCCTTAATATGATGCAAAGGATGGTCATCACTATTTAGGATATCGACATCTAAATGGAGGAAAATGAGCTCATGGAAAAAACTTGGAAGAAACCGATAGGGAAGTTAAACCATCCTGTCATGGGAAACCCCATTGTGGAAAAAGGAAAGCTATAGGTGAACCTGGTAAACCCTTAAGAACTTGAAGCTCTATTTATGCTTTCAATACCAGTTTGATTCTAATATATTTTATATTCAGATAGATGGTTATGAATTTCAAGCTAGAGACGTTTCAGTTGGAAAGCCCTATACGAATGTTCCCCTTAGAAATTCTCCAAGGTGGCACAGGGTAGAAAAAGATGTGGCTGCTACAACTTCTCACTTCTAGCTAATCACCCATTTGTCTGCGTACTCTTGAAGCATTCCTATGTTTCAAATAATTCTATAGTGGTAACTCACACTAGATGATCTTGAAAATTCAAATGAATCTAGGTTCACAACCAACAAATCTACAAGCTTAATTTGTTAGATCTTGTGTAATTATATTTTCATTAGCCAACACTCTTCACAGTTGCGTGTTATAATTTTGATTAAATCCTACCAAGTGTAAAATTGAATTAAATAGCATGAGGTTGGAATTTAAGACCTCTTGCTCTTGCACTATGATAAAATTAGCTCCACAATGGTCTAATATGTTAAGCTTATTAGATATGGTATGGTCTCATTCTATCAATTATCATCGTTTTACTGACTTTGATCTTTCATGCTAATTAGACATGAATGATAAATAATCTTAATACAGTGCAGTATCTACCATCTTAGTGATGTGAACGCATCAAGGCCAATTTATCAGTTAATTGTCATTTTTAATTTCTTTGTCAGTTACAGTCAGTTACTTATTTTTGTCAGTTACATGTCTTTAATTTCTTTGTCAGTTATAGTCAGCTATTTATGTTTGTCAGTTACATATCATTAATTTCTTTGTATGTAAAAGGCTATATATTAAGCCTTGGTTCTAAGGTTTGAAAAAAACAAGACGATTTATATGAATGTTATTTTTTTCTCTTTGAGAGAAAACTCCATCTTGTTCCTTGTGAACGAATTTCCATTTGATTTTCTTGATCTAAACACTCAAGGAGGTCGACGTGATAACTAGGTTGCGATCAACAGGTTTGTTCGAGGTCTAGTTCCATTCCATTCATTGATAATTAGGTTGCAATCAACAGGTTTGATTGAGGTCTAATTCCATCCTACGACGACTTATCTCAAGACGATCCTTGGGTTCCAATTCCAATCAACGATTTGGGGGTTCTAGGTTTAATATACCTAGGGTTACCATATCATTTGGTATCAGAGCTACGGTTTCTTGTCACAAGTAATCTATCCTTTTATCTTTATTTGATCTTGCTATCTATTTGTTGTTGTTCTTGATTAGGGTTCTTGAGTCAAAAAAAAGAAAAAAGAAAGAAAGGAACCATCTTTATATTGTTCCATCTGTAAAAAAAAAAAAAAAAAAAAAAAAAAAAAAAAAAAAAAAAAAAAAAAAAGAAAGAAAGAAAGAAAGAAAGGAACCATCTTTATATTGTTCCATTTGTCAAAAAAAAAAAATTTTGGGGTTGTGATTGTGCTGCAAAATTTCTGTTGTTGTTGAATTGTGGGATTTAGAGAATTAGGGTTCTTGGATTTGTTATTGAATTGCTTATGTTGTCTAAAATCATGTTGAGATTCAGTCGTCCTGAAAGTTATTATAAGGATGAGATTCAACATCAAAGAAAGGATTTTTATAACGGCCGTTCAAGGCATGTTGAAGATAATTTGAATTATCGAAGTGAGCGATCTCATAGACGTACTCATGAAGATTTGTGTTATCGAAAGGAGCAATCTTATAAACAAAATGATCTGAATTATCCAGAAAAACGATCTCTAAAATATCATGATGGTACTTCAGATTACGAAAATTTGTTATTGGATGAAATTAGACAAGCATTTAATAAACTTGAAAAGGATTTTGAGCGTTTCTTTAAAAGTTATGAAAAGAAATTAAATCAACAGAAGGAGGAGAAGACAGAGTTGCAAGTGGTTTGGGTTGAACCTAGAAAATCTGCTGATGAGAAAAAGGTTGAAGTGGTGAGTGATGATAACTTGAATATAGTGAAAGAGGTGGAAGTTATTGAGGTGAAGCCTAATTCAGATGTTGCTGAGTTAGAAGGAATGGAGGATGATGATACGATTGAACAACTATCTATAGAGCAGGTATTAATAGTTAAGGCTGAGAAGGAAGAAGAGGTAATTGCAGATGTCGATAATTGTTTACAGGTTAAAGAAGACCCAGGGCAAAGGGAGAATTTGTTTCATACCAGATGCTTAATTCAGGGTAAGACTTGTAAATTAACTGTTGACAGTGGCAGTTGTGCTAATGTAGTTTCACAGGAGTTTGTAAAGAAGATGCAACTTCCAGTGATTCCACATCCTAAGCCTTATAGGTTAAGATGGTTAAATGCGAAGAATGTCCTGCATATTCACCAGCAAGCAAAGGTTCCTATATCCATAGGAAAGTATTGTGATACTGTGTTGTGTGATGTTACTCTTATGGATACCACACAAGTGCTTCTTGGTAAGCCTTGGCAATATGACCGCCTAGCCATATATGATGGTTACAGGAACACTTATACAATACAAAAGAATGGCCAGTATTTTAAGATGCTTCCAATGACAAGGGCTGATGTTTTACAGGAGCAGTTTGTTCATGTGAAAACTAATTGTCAGAGAAGTTTGTTTTTTGTTGCCATGCAGATCATCACAAATAAAAAAAAAAAAAAAAAAGTCACCCCAAAAGTTGCAGGAGCTTCAGCATGTTCCAAATGAAGATCCATCCAATTTGACTGCCAAGATTCGAGGTCGAATCTTTTCCAAGAAGGGGAGAATGATGTGAACGCATCAAGGCCAATTTATTAGTTAATTGTCATTTTTAATTCTTTGTCAGTTACAGTCAGTTACTTATTTTTGTCAGTTACATGTCTTTAATTTCTTTGTCAGTTATAGTCAGCTATTTATGTTTGTCAGTTACATATCATTAATTTCTTTGTATGTAAAAGGCTATATATTAAGCCTTGGTTCTAAGGTTTGAAAAAAACAAGACGATTTATATGAATGTTATTTTTTTCTCTTTGAGAGAAAACTCCATCTTGTTCCTTGTGAACGAATTTCCATTTGATTTTCTTGATCTAAACACTCAAGGAGGTCGACGTGATAACTAGGTTGCGATCAACAGGTTTGTTCGAGGTCTAGTTCCATTCCATTCATTGATAATTAGGTTGCAATCAACAGGTTTGATTGAGGTCTAATTCCATCCTACGACGACTTGTCTCAAGACGATCCTCGGGTTCCAATTCCAATCAACGATTTGGGGGTTCTAGGTTTAATATACCTAGGGTTACCATATCACTTAGTTTGCTCAAAAGCATCTACAGGGGCTTTCTAGGAAGATTAAGTTGTAGCATCATGGTAAACACTGGCCAGCTAAATTGGCACTCATATCACATTACAATGGTTTGATAAGAAAAGGCTGGCACGCCTTTGCAAGAGATAATTGTTAGGAATTTAGAGGTTGAATCGATGGATTTCGCAGCGGAATTATAATTTTTTTTAAACCTTAAATTCCTAAAATGGATCCATGCATTTCAATTAAATAGAAATCAAAAGGTGATTCAAAATTTTACCTTTCATATGAGTTCCAAAATTATCTCTTGACACGGATTTGTAGACGTTACAATGTCGCGAACGTCCTCTACGGTATCCACACGCAAACGAATATGATTCAAATCCTTCCTCTTACGTGCTAGCGCAATCTAGAATGTTTCTAGATGAGATTTAGAATAGGTTTCCAAGAGTCACGATTTTTCTCTCTCTTTCTAGGGTTTCAAATGTTGACAACACATGTTATCTATCCTTTGAGGAGACCATCATGTTCCATTTATAGGGTGTCATCCTTTACCTAATCTTATTAGGGTTTGATTAATTAATTAATTTTATTCAATAAGGACATGCCCCATATAAAAATATGATTTTTTATTTTAATTATTATTTATTAATCTTAATCTAATTTAGATTAATAAAAAATTAAATTATTCCTAATATGGTTATTAAAAATAACCCATGATCCGATTTATTCATTCTTTGT
Organism: Combretum micranthum; assembly: GCA_024138025.1. NCBI lineage: Eukaryota > Viridiplantae > Streptophyta > Magnoliopsida > Myrtales > Combretaceae > Combretum > Combretum micranthum. The sequence continues at coordinate 567,067 of JAMXBD010000825.1, read as the reverse complement.
GTGTGACCCTGTAGGTTCACTTAATGTTAGCAGCATCCGTTAAACACATTTTAAGGCCTATAAGACATAATTGGTCTCTAGCAAGACATTATGCCTACCCAAATCAAGTGAAGGTCAATGATCCGACTTTACCTATTAACAGTAATTATTTAGTCCCTTTGTCACGTGATATCTTATGATCAAATATAATGTGTGGGTCAACACACACTTATATTGTTTAATCATCTGTTTCTTGAATCCAGAGTTTGACTAACTTAAACAAATGACATTGATAACTCTTTATCAATTCATTTAAGCACGGCCATGCATCTCCCAGTCTTACTTAACAAGGGACCCAAAAGATATCTCTCTCAATTTAATGAAAGGGATAAATTCCTCCACGAACACTCATATTCCTCCACATAACTTATTCTATATCCAAGAACAGTCTTATAATTACATGATTAAAGATGATAAAGAACTGAATTAAAACATGGAGCTTGCTATGTAGGAATCCATAGTGTCATCAGGTCAAAGGACTTAAATAATCACTGTAGTGAGAAAAACTTATCATATTGATTCATATAGTATTCTCATAATTGGTCATTCCAATACAATGTACTCTTACATGTATCTATGTGCTGGAACGATATCTTATATCCATGATCAGTAAAACATGACCATCATTCAGCCCACATACTAATCATAATTCATTATTATTCCATAGAATGAACGATTAGGGATAATTTAGAATAAAGTTATTTTTTCCTTTTATGGTTTTACTATTAAAGTCACATACTTCAACGACATAAAAAATAACAAATTTACTTATGGAATTATTTTATCAAGGTAAAAAGACCAATAATAAACCTTGATAAAAAGGAATGACTTATAATATAAAGATAATAAATATCCAAATGACATAATATCTATATGGCCTAGGCACATTACTAGCAATAATGACTTCGAGGAAGGTGATGTTTGTGCCTTTGAATTGATCAACAAGAAGGATGGCGTGCTCATTTTTCTATATTTCGGTCTGGTGACTAGATGGTATGAGCAGCTAGCTGCCAGATGCTGCAAAAACCATTTAAAAATTTGAGACGTGGTTTCCTCATTACTATATAGATGCTTAAATTACATCCTTGTAAGTACCATTGTCATGCAACATGTTTCTAATTCATAGCAATGGCCAAAGTAATCTTTACCATGTCAAATATAGTAATCAGGACATTGAATTTTCCAATATACAATGCACTTTCATCAGACACCCTGAAGGTCAACTTTTGATCTCACTCTTTTGCAATGGTCTGGAAGTGCTGTAAGTACTTTTGGAGGAGTAGCCTTATTTTGAAATAGTTTGTTTGTGGTGACTTTAGTATGAAGGTCAATTTTTTATTTTGTATTTAATTTGTTGCAAGCTTTACTCTCTATTTGATTCATCTTACATCAATCTCAATATTCTATCACACATTGATAAAGCATATTCTGACCCCCAATGGAGTTCCTCTTTTGCTCAAAACCAGAGAAGTTTGATGGGCACTTTATGTTAAATCAAGTAAATGCATACGAATGTTGTCAAGTCCTGCTTCAGACTAGTTTTTGGATATATACTTGCATACATTTTTCTGATGTGTTTTAGCTTTTGAGTATCGCGATAAACCAGGGTGTGGATAAACTAATTCCTATAGAAGCTTGTGTGCCAAGTTGCATTGCCATACTCATTCATCTACAATTCATGCTTTGTAATGGCCCTCATGAATTGGACATTATATATATATAGGTAGACACAGTATTCATGCAATTCTATTCCTAATATTGTGGTCAGAGGTGTCTTCTGGCTAATTGCGCAACAATCAGGCTTATTCCTCTCCTCAGCATTCTTACAGGAGCAGTACTCCACATTGGCTTCATGCATTCAAGGGATAATGCCCATGTTTAGCAATACTTAGGTCGTATTGCTTATGCCAATGACATTGTGAAGAGGTTTACCCTTAAGCTACAAGCATTGTTTGAATTATGTATTACAGTCACTTAACATGGAATGGAATCAATTTCTAAGGTGAAAATTTGGTGCATAAGGTTTTGATATCTAAACTACCATGAAACATTTCCAAACATCTTCAGGGATTCCATATGAAAGGTTTCTTTCCTTCCTTCACAAGCCAAGTGATTAAATTGATGTTTAAATCAGTATAGATGGATTGACCATAATAGATTTTCTTATAAAGAAGCCAAAAATTAAAATGTACTCAGCTTAATTTTGCACCTTTTCAATAAGTTGCAGTCATCCACTATGGCTAGATATGGTTGGAGGAAAAGTTTTATATATGGATCTGTTAAAAAAAAAAAAAGGTATTCTTGTGTCGAGAAAATTATTTCCGTACCTTTATCAATACTTGTTTTAATTAATTTATTTTTTTTATAACTGAAGTTCGTGATTGATAGATAATTATCAAATATTATCAGAGTAATTCTACATCATTATAAATAATAATCGTGAAAAAATGTTTTTATGTTTAATTTTCCTAGTGGTTGACAGCTTTATAGGTTATGATTTGTCACTAGAATCACTAGTAACATTAAGGGGCTTTTGCTTGTAATAAAATATAGAAAGTTTCCAAATAATGTTTCTTCGAGAGGAGGAGGAGGAGGAATAATAGCTATAAAAGGTAAAGAATATATTTTATTTATTCAAGCATAAACACATATAATTTGCATTTAATATAACCATTAGTCGTTGCACCTGCTTTATTAGCTCCTCGTTGCAAAATAATTCTCGCATTCTTCTAAGCATGTTTAGCTATATTATTTGTGTATATCAAATTACAGAATTCCAAAAATGCTGTTCACTAAAGGAACTCATCCTAAGCTCGCAAGTGTTCGGACTTGCTTCAAAACAAATAAAAGGTCATGGTAGTTGTAGTATCATGCGACCAAACAAACTTAACTTAGAAAATGATAGAGGAAATAAAAATACCTAATAATTTTTATCGTAATTGTTTAACATAAAAAAATTAAAATTTATAAATAATTAGATATGGTATGAACTATCATATTGAAACTTTTTTACTTGTAAGTTGAACATTTTAATTAAGGACCATCAAGTGGACAACTTAATTGTTTTAAGGCTAAAGTGACTACAAGAGATTTGGACCTCAACCATTTGATCTAAATTAAGTTTATAAATATCATATGACTATTATATATTTATTATATGAAAATAATTCAATCAATTTATCTAATAAGAAGGTCTTTATGGAAATAGACTTGATGGAGCTTGATCGAAGTCACAAAGTATAAAGAATTCGGAATGATGTATTTGAGGGATTGTCTTGGCTCAAGTTACCAAGTTATGTCCTAATTTTAGGATGCAAATCTGGGCCGTTGGATTAACACAATTACATCGTGTCTGTCTGATTAAAAACAAAATTTTAATCAGATGGTAATTTTATTACATTTTGGCAAGTTCATTTGATTATGGTAAGTGGTATATTTATCGAATTCTGATAAATTTGTCACATTCTGATAGTTTGTCTAGTAGTTTTGTCTTTTAGTATTAAGTGGTAGTTTTGTCCGATTGTGGTAAGTTTGTCATATTTCCGTAGATTGATCTTACACCTTTTGGAAGTGGTAAGTTCGTTGTATTATGGCAAGTTCATCCGATTATGGTATGTGTTATTTTTGTCAGATTCTGATAACCTCATCACATTATGGTAACATTATCTGATTTTGGTATGTAGTAGATTTGGTATATTTTGGTATGTTCATCGTATTTTTGTAGTTTTGTCTATTAGTGCTAAATAGTATATTTCTTGCATTCTAGTAAGTTCGTCGCATTCTGGTAATTTTGTTTTTAATACTAAATGGTAGATTTATCATATCCTCATAAATTTATCATATTTTGGTAGTTTATTGATAGTTTTGTTTTGTTGTAGTAAGTGGTAAATTTATTAAGCTCTAATGAGTTTGTCACATTTTGGTAGTTTGTCTGGTAATTTTGTCTTTTAGTACTGAGTGATATATTTGTCATACTTGGTAAGTTTGTTGCATTCTTGGTTTATTTGTTAATACTAAATGGTAGATTCGTGTTATCATGATAAGTTTATCGTATTTTGATAAGCTGATTTTACACGAGCTTTTGGATGTGGTAAGTTTGTGCAATTGTGGTATGTGCTATTTTTGTGAAATTTTAGTAACTTTGTTGCAGAGTGGTAAATTTGTCTGATTTTGGTATGCAGTAGATTTGTTATATTTTGATAAGTTCGTCGCATGTGGTAGTTGTTAGCGCTGAGTAAAGTTGGAAATAGTAGTAAACGAGTCGGCCCGGCCCGATCTTCTTTGGCTCGTGGATAAATGGGCCAGAGCAATTCGGTCCGCTTTTAAAAGGGCCAGATTTTCTCGGCTCGGCCCGACCTGCATTGGCCCACGGGTTAAATGGGTTATGTCACGAGCTAAAATTAATTTTTTAATTATTTTTTAATGTTAGTTTATGTGAAAATTAGAATATTTATATATATTAACAACTAAATTTATTGCTATATTGATTACTTATATATAAAAACAAGTTTTTCAAATGATTTATTAAATATCATATTATGTTTAAATCAATAAATATATATATTAAAAAATGTTATAATACTTGTGATTTATATATTAATATATTTTTTTCATAACATGCATAAATAATCACTAAGATGCTATATTATTTTTATTTTTAAACTTCTCTTGTTGTTGTTGTTTTTTTTTTTTTTCCAGTTAGTTTGCGGGCCAACCCGGCCCAACCTGCTTTGGCCAGCGGATTAAAGGAGGTGGGTCAATATGGCCCGCTTTTAAATGAGCCAAAAAATTTTGACCGCAACCCTCTTTTTTAAGTAGGTTAGGGTCGGCTCGCGACCGCAACTCATATTTTCGGCTCTAAAAGAAAGCATTAAGTAACTTTCTCTTTATGTTCTTTAAAGGATTTTTTTTGTGACATAACATTTATGGATGAGTGCAATGTAAATTTTGCGGACCAGTGGCAATTTTATAATTGTTAAGAATGTTTATTGTTTACATATAGGAAGAAAAATCACATTTAGGGCCAATGATAAAAGAATGTGTATTACATATATGAGTACATGGTGTAAGATTGGTATGACGAAAGATCAATTAAAGCTATGAAAATGAAGAAATTTTAAGCCGATGGAATAGTAGAGCCTAAGAAAATTGTTAATGACACTAATAATGTTGAGATGAAAGTTCAAGTGAAGTGTTAAAAGATGGTATAGCAAATAGGAAGTAATCAATGAGATCACTAAAAAGGTGGAGGGGAGCAGGTTGTAGAATCAATTCATGTTATTAATGTTTTTTGCATCAATAGCGTAAGATGATCACATATGAATGTTAAGAAAAATCTATGACATAGAAAATTTTGTTTCATACTTGTTGTTTAGTACAGGGTAAATCTTGTAAATTAGTTATAACTAGATGTAGTTGTGTCTATCATATCTGCAGAGTTTGTTGAAAAGATGGGCTTAACTGCATTCAAATCTTACAATTGACATTTTCTTGATGATTATACCGACTAGGTTACTTGTGATGTTATTGCAACAAATACTTTCTTTTACTTGAATGACATTGGGAATATTGTAGGTAAGTGGCACACGACTATTATAGAAATACAAATACCATATAGAAGAATGGAAAAATACTTAAGTTATTTCCCATGAGCCATGAAGAGGTACGACACGAGAGATTTGAATTTACGAAGAAAATAAAAGCTAGCTTATTTAGAAATCAAGGAAATTTCTTTTACAAATAGAAGCAAAATCCCCATTTTAGTAACTAAAATAAATCGAATTCGAGGGCAAACTTTCCAAAAAGGACAAAATGTGGATAAATTCGTCGACTAAGAAAATGGGACAAGTGTAATTTTCTAAGTAATATTTAGGGGCAATTTCAAGTTTAAAGGGATTTACGAGGATGAGTAGAACGCGTACAATGTGAGTGGGGTCAATCGAGGAATTGAGATGAACTTGGATTAATCTAGAAAGGGCGATTAAAATGAATCAATCGAGTCGGTCAATGATTGATAGACTAAATTCAATCAACTAAGGCCGGTTGACTACTTGGTTATGGAAATCATCTAATTTCATTTTACTTATATTTAATTATATTAGTCGGCTAATTTATGAAATTTCTCAGTAAATTATTTTAGTATTCATATATACACACACTTCACTTTTTAGTTTTTAGGGGTTTTAGTTTATTTTATGAGTATATTGTAAGAAATATGGCTTAAAGTCCAGGCTCATATTTAAATTAGCCCTTATTAGATTTGGTTTAGGGTTTCCTATATTTAATAGTGTGTTAAATCTTAACCGTTAATATAGATACTTGATGGATATACCAGATTTAATTTTATATTGGTATATAAACTAGTCCTCTCTTTACCCATTAGGGTAAGTAGTCATAAGAAAACTTAAAAATAACATATTTTAACTATCCATCAAGCTATCTACTACAAAAGAAGGTCAAGGGAGAGAAATCAGTTTAATCAAGGATTAAAAACAAAAAAACCTCTCCATCATTTCAAATTCCGCTCAAGGTAAGCAAATTTATTTTGCTATATCTAAGTAATTGATTATTATTGTTATGCCCCGAGGGTACCCTAGTAGTAATATACTATTACTAGTTAACCATCAGAGAATGATATATTTTCAAATTGACGCATTTGCATGGTTGGGGTTATCCTACGAAAGCATAAGTTTATACTCCAAATAAAAAAAAAATTGGACTCTCGAACAATTAGTGGTTACTTTATTGGTTATCTAGAGAAATCCAAAGGGTATAGGTTTACTATCTAAACCATGGTACTAACATTATAGAGATACCCAATGCCAAATTTTTAGAGAATGGTAAGGTTAGTACGAGTACTGAAAATAGAGTTGTGGACATTAATGAAATAGGGGTGAATGTTCCATTACCCCTGAATGTTCCTAAATCCACAACTATGCCAAATGTTATTCCTATAATAGAAGAACAAAATAATTAAGAACAGCATTTGAATAATGAAGAGGTATCCCATGAAGAACCGAACTTACCACCAGCTAATGTAAATGAACCAGTTGGAATAGCTTTAAATAAACTAGTAAGGGTTAGAATGTCAGCCGACTCGAACGTGTGAACCCTAGGTATGAAAAACCTAAGACCCAATTGTTTGCTGATGCAAATCGAACCCAAGGATTGTCTTGAAATAAGCAATAGGATAGGAACGTGACCCTAATCAAAACTATCGATTAGAACCAATGCTATTAAAATTGAAACTTGACCCCAACCAAATCTGTCAATTGGAACCTAAGTTATCACAAGAGAAACTTGACCTTAATCAAACCTGTTGATTAAAACCAAAGTTATCAAAGAAATAGTTCTTATCACAAGAACCAAAGAAACTCTCATACTGGAGAAATCTCTTAAGAGAAAATTCATTCAATTGACCATAAGAGAAATTAAAAGTATCCATAGATAGGATCATATAGGCTTTAAAATAGCCTTGGAAAACAAATAAACAAAGAAATAGATATTTGAACAATCATGTCGAACAATCCTAGGTCGATGTAAGCCAGTGACTTATAGGTTAAAGGACGGCGACCTATAATATAATCACTGGTAGGGTTGACATCGGCCCTAATAATTTTGATTCTGTGATCGTTCAAAGCTGGTGGAAAGCTGGCAACTTATCTATGTACACCGGTGGTATAGGCCTTTAGGACCGTCGGCATTGAAGCCGGTGTACATATCCGAACACAAGACTGGAAAATCCCTACACATGGCTGACAGCCTAGATCATTTGTACTTCCTTGTAACACATTGATTAGCCTGATAGTTGTGTTGGAGACTTGTTAAATAGCTTCATCCTCTTGAAAACTCTATAATCAATCCTATGAAGCTTCATTCATCCGCTTTTAGTTTTTGTGTGTTTCTTGAAGTTCCAACTCTCTTTGAAAAACTTTAATCTCTCTTGACGACATCCTCTGATTCTCATCATCAGCTATCTCTGATGATTATGTGATTTATTTACAAGAGCTTGAATTTGATTGTCTGATAATGATCTTATTTTGTTTTCACAAGCAATATAAGGTGATGAATCTTAAAAATGGATTAATGATATGAAAGAGAAGTTAAAATCAATAGTTCAAAATAATGTTTAGGATCTTGTTGACTTGCCAGAAGGTTCTAAACGAGTTGGGTGTAAATAGGTCTTCAAGACCAAGCGTGACTCAAAAGGTAATATTGAATGATATAAAGCTAGACTTGTTGCTAAAGGTTATACTTAGGAAAATGGTATTGATTATAAGGAGATTTTTTCACCTATCTTAAAGAAAAATTCATTGAGAATAATTTCGGCTTTTATGGCTCATTTTGATTTAGAGCTACACCAAATGGATGTGAAAACAACCTTTCTGAATGGGGATCATAAAGATGAAGTTTATATGGATCAATTTGAAGGTTTCTCCATGGAAAGAAAAGAAAGTACATTGTGTAAATTGAAGAAATCAATATATGGATTTAAACAAGCTTCCAGGCAATGGTATATCAAGTTTAATAATACCATCATATATTTTGGTTTTGAAGAAATCATTGTTGATCGATGTATCTATAGGAAGATTAGTAGGAGTAAGTTTATATTTCCGGTTCTATATATTGATGATATTTTACTTGCTGCTAATGATTTAGGTTTATTGCATAAGACTAAAGAATTTCATTGCAAGAATTTTGATATAAAAAATATGGGAGAGGCATCTTATGTGATTTGAATTTCAATATTCCATAACAGGTGTGAAGGATTGATAAGATCATCTCAAAAAACTTATATCGAGAAATTTTTTGAGAAATTCATTATGAGTAAATGCTCAACAAGAATAGTCCCTATTCAAAAGGGAGATGAGTTTAGTCTAATATAATGTCCACAAAATGGTGTGGAACATAAGGAAATGGAATCAAGTTCATATGCATCTGTTGTGGGTAATTTGATGTACTTACAAACCTTTAAGAGATTCAACATCATTTTCGCAGTAGGAATGTTAGGTAAATACCAAAGTAATCCTAGCCTCTACTATTCCAATTGTATTGATACCATCTTCCATAAGATAATATAAACCTAAAAATAAATGCAACCTCTTAAATTAACATACAATGACTTTGTCAGGATCAAAATCTTATGCTAAATTAATGATCTAAAGATATCATTACAATTCTTGCATTAGAAGTTCCAAATGGTTATGTATAAAAACTCAAAACAAAGACACATTGTAAATGTTCTTTCCAAAAAACAAGTAATTAAAGAGATACCATAAACTGATTGAAATTAAAATGATATAAAATTTAACTTATATGCCCAATACATATATAGGTCATTGCCAAAAGTCCATAAAAAGATACTCTAGCCAACATGGTTGGAAATGCTATGCCCCGGACAAGTTTTGCTTTTGTCCAATTAAAGTTATATCAAAATACAAGATTCAAACTTCGAACTTTCATATATAATATGACTTAACATAATATGCAACTAACATGAATGAATATGAAAGAGGAAACTTAAGTAACATGTCAAAAATCCATTAATTAGCCATTTAAAGTTTGTCTTGTTCAAAAATTAATCTACTAGAGTTTCTTCATATGCTTCACTTACATTTAATAATATCAACAAATCCTCTACTAGAGCTTCTCCTATTCAAAAATCTATCGACTACCCAACTCATCCAATTATTCGCTTAACAAATGCTACCCTTTGTTCTCCTTGAAGCCTCTAGAAAAATTTTTTGTACTGTAGATTTGAAGCCATTTTCATAAGTGCATCCAACTCTTTGTTTTTAGTCAAACCTAAAGTTTTTAATTCTTCTACTTTATCATCCCTTGGAGATTTTGCTATTTCTCTACGAGGAGGAAAAATCATTTCTAACATCTCTAATACTCTTCTCAAATATAGAAATAAAGTTAGCTGCATATTCTACCATGCGACGCTTGTGGGGGGTACTCTAGACGAATGGCGAGAGACATGACTGAAGGATTTAGGAAATTGTATTGATTTTGTATCTTCTTCTATATTTATTCTATTGGTTTGCATTTCTCTCACTACATCTGTTGGTGTCTCGGCCACTTTATAATAAGCCTTACACTTTCCAAAAATCCTTTATAAACTCTCAAATTCCTTGAATTCGTTATTGGCATGATTACCATTTGTTGGGTGTTTTTGTATATTAGAAGGAAAAAAAAAAACTATAGTGACAACATTCCTTTACATGGTAAGTAATATTGATATTATAAGGAGGAATGTTTCCCCAAGAACCTAACCTATATTATTGTTATCCATTAGTCACTACAAGAAAATCAGCAATGGTAAGATAAACCAAATCGACACAAAAGTAAAAGCACATTGGAAACAACATTACAAACAATTGCTAGGACTACTTTGATCATTAACCAAAGTATAAATAGTCTTTTATTGTAAAAATTGTATTCATTCATACAATACTAGAATGAAATATGATTAAACTACCTCTAATTGTCTTTCTAAAATATAGAATTTCCTAAATAATAATAATAATAATAAGCGAAGTTAGTATGAAGGTAAGAAAGTCAATTTTGGAATGAGAAGAACAATTCAATTTAGTGCTAGAGTTGAGGCAAACAAAACAAAACAACTAATCCATTAACCTCTAGTTTTCTATTGCATGCTGAAAATGATAGATCATAAGAAGACGATGTGTTAAACCAACAATGAAATAAAAAGATCGGGGAAAAGAGAAAAATAACGTGATCATTTATGTGGAAAACACAGGACAAGGGCAGCGGAATTCACTATACCATAGGTGTGTTTAGGTACTTTATCTTGTATGTAAATCTCAAAATAACATAAAAGGAAATGGAATCACTAATAAGTGGATGGTGGACCAATGGATTGGTGCCTCTTGCAAGTTTTGCTTTTCTGTGCCAGGCCATTCTCTAAAGATGTAGCATATTTTCTAGCTTGGCAAATTATAAGCCCCTTTGAAATTGAAAGTATTTAAGATGTTCTGCCTTGGTTGATTTTAGAAAGGATAAGAATAAACATATATGGAAGTTTCCCAATTGGCATTATTGATTGAATATATGAAACAACGAAGCATTGGATGTACATTATTCTTATTCTTTCTAATGTACTCCTTTACCAAATATATTTAATAAGTAAAATAGATCAACTAGAACAACAAAATAGATAAAGTAAATTTCATTGATGAAAAAGAACTTCAATGTACCCCCATATACTCAGTAAGGACTTGGTCACTATCTACTACAACACACTTTCTAGTGTCATCCCATCCAAATTCACTAGTATTCATTATATCAACCACCTTTGATAATTTAACCGACCATCTCTTCATCTTGTTAGCAATTTGCTTCACATTAAGATTTATCTCTAGAATACATCGTTTCATCCTTTTCAATATTTCTTCATAAGTCCTACATTTGAAAGTTCTATTATCTCCCTTATAGCCCTCAACAATCAACTCCTCTAACACCGAAAGTAATGTTTCTTCTTCAATCTTACTCCATTTATGCCTAAATTTTTTATCCTTAATATCCATGTTGTAAACCACCAATGTATTAGGACCATATGGATTCATTTAAAAAAAAAGATATTTTGTGTAGTGTTTCAAATATTTCAATAACAAAAGGTTGAATTACAAAAGATCACAGTAGCTTTTTCAATAAAGAACAAAGAATCCAAGAATTACCTAGATTTTAAAAAGTAACCACGAGCATAAATTCAAGCTAACTTTTGCAACATTCAAGTTGTAAACAATAAACCCAACTTTTAACACCCCATTCTCTACATATCTACATGTCTACTAACCTAGAGAGAAATAAACACTTATAAATGTAAACATTTTCAAATTTAGGACCACTTTATAAAACCTTAACATCCGATTGGGACCAATAGTATTTTTGCTACTATCATTATAAAATTAGAACAAAGAAAATAAACACCAACAAGAATATTGACCGAGTTAGGATTGCCAGATGCAAGGAATCTTTTCATGTATGAACAAAGTGCAGTTCTTCCATAATGAAATTTCGGGTCAGCATTAATCTAGGTTCATCCATATCAGTATCCCATATCCAAATAAAATAAAAACTATAAAAACTAAGTAACACCTAAAGAATATGGATTATGCACTAAAATCGATTTCTTTTTCTTTTTTAAGCCTAATGATTAATTCATGCACAACAACAAATATAACAACAATAATAAATAAAGAGATAGGGAAATGAAAGTTTGCATCGCTATTTTAACATGGAGTTCGATCTGCCCCTTAGTCTTCATGATCCACAACAATTGCCTCATTCAAAGGAAGGCTTCACCCCTTTATATAACAACAATTTGCCTCAATAGAGGACTTCAACACATCAACAATATAAATACTTGAGTTGAGTCTTTACAAACTTGAACACATTAGACTCAACTCAAGACTTCACTAACTTACGCACAACTCACTTAGTATAGTGCTTGACAAAGGACATCAATTACAAAGCACCTAGCACTATACTTGGCTCTCACTCACAAAACATCATAATTTACAATTAATGCTTGTAGAGAGTGTTTACAAGGAGATGTTTGCAATAAATAAGCTTCAGTCCTAGTCTTCAAGTCCCTAAACACCGGTATTTATAACATCTTGAAGTCTCTTAGCCATTATCAACAAAACACAAAAAACAATAAAAAAAGTAAAGCTCCATTGGCTTTTTTTTTTTTTTTTCTGTTAACTGGCATCCGAATGTTGCTGGCCTAGCATCCAGACACTACCTGTAGAATAGAGCAACAAACCATCTACTATCCGGATGCCATACCTTACAGTCTGAACGATAGACCACTGGAGCATGATCAAGATGTTTCTTATCAAACTACCGTATAGATGCCATATATTAACATTCGAACAGTATATTTCAGTGCCCAATTCTACTTCAACACTATTTTGTAGTTTGATCATAACTTTTTGATCCGGACTCCTATTGAGATTATTCAAGATGCTATGGAAAGCTTAAAGAGAGATACAACTTTCATGTTTTAACCTATAACAAATTTCATAAAAAAACAAGGTCTAAAAAGAGTTTGAATTAGGATATAAAAACATACATAAATAAAAACAAAGCAAAACAAGTTCAAATATATCCAAAACAGATTGAACACTTGTTTTACTATTTAAGTGTGACTTAAATATGATTGACTGATTAATTGTGTATTTCATTTCCTCCTCAAAAACATATATTGAACACCACATGTTAAACCAAAACTAGAGACAATCAATGCTAGCCTTTTATAAGAAATAAAATAAAATAAAATAAAAATAAAGTCTTAATATTGGGTCATTACTTGTGATATCTAAGGTAAGATTTATCATACCTTATATCCATTTTGGAATGCTGCATATTTATCTTATACTTATAAAAATATATTCATATTCTATTTTACAAATGCAATCCACACACACACACATCCCTAGATGTCTATCTTTTCTTTGACCACAAAACACCATCAGACAAAATCCAACAATTACTTCAAAGATAATGTCAAAAAGAAGAGCATGTTATATGTTTTTATTAAACCAAACAAAACATAAAGTGATTTCAAAAACCAAATGTTAATAAAGTCTTTTCAATTAAACAAACATGCCAAGGTACACTATTACCCTATCCCTCCAAAGCAATTCGTTGAAGTCATTTCAATGGTATGCAGTGTTCTCTAAAGACCTAGGCATTAACTTTTAGCTTTACCAAAATCAATAATAAAACATTACATACCCTTTAGGCTTAACCTAAAAATTAAACCCATATCAACAAGACATGCAAATATTATAATGTAGGAGACCTTATGTCCACTTACCAACACAACTATCTCTTAACACCCACAATTCGAGATAAATGAACTACATCCTTAGCAACATCAGGTAGAGTTAAGCTAACATAACAATTGGCAGATAGGACCAGATGCAAGATGATAGAAATAGTTCTCCATGTGCCTAACAACAAATACTGATTTTTTTAAGGTCCAAGCTTGAAGAAGCATTTCATAGCCAAACATGATAGTATTTATATGCTTACAAGTATAGACGAAAATAAAAAGGAAGATCTGGACCTATGTCTTTGTGATCACTCAATGAAATACTGATTCTTGATATAGATAAAAAAAATTTCTCCTCTATAAGACAACTTTCTTAGCCAAAAGAAAATGAGAAACCAACCCTCTCATGTTGATAATGATATGCCATGAATATGACATATCAAGTCTATACGGGGTAATTTTTGTGGCAGTCTTTATAGCCCAAACCAGGACAAGGTATAACAAACATGCATTTTGATATACAGATAAACACAAGTTTAAACAAATAGATCTACAAGTTTACTATCTAATATATATCACGAGATCTGACAAAATAATAAATTGACAACCTTTACAAGATAATTATTAGGAACTCATTTCTTTTTTTTTTTTTTTCAAGTTTCACTCTAGGGAGGCTACTAGTACTTGAAGATGGGCATCATACAAAGTGATGTAGCAAACAATTGGCTGCAAAGTCTAAACCGAATAATTTCATCTCTCATACACATTTCATCAAACAACTTCATTGCATAATTAGCTTCCCTACATTTCCCATAATAACCAACCAAATAACTACCAAAGCTTTGAAAACACTTAAGTATGTGTAACTATAAGGTCCTAAACATAGGATCTTGTTTTTCACTAGTTCCTCGAAAACCCCAACAGCTTCAATATACATAGAAATAAATATTATAAAAAGTGTAGACTAATCAACAAAAGTGAGATTAAAGCAGTCACTTAGAGGAAATTAGATCAAGATATGTACAATTTAACAAAGATGCATGACTCATAACTAATGGAGCATAAGAGTGACTCTGAGCTAGGATTTCAAGTGTAAATGATGTAGTGGAAGATGTTGCAATGTAGACCTGATAGGGAACAAAGCGAAAAGATTATCCACAAAGAAAGAGAGAGACTAGCTAGGTTTTGGTCACCTGCTAGAGTGTTGATGCTGTTGGAACAAGAAGAAAGAAGAACGAACTGGAGCAGAAGAAAGAAAGAGGACATGAATAATAGCAAAGGTATTTTTGTAATTCCAAAAATTTGAAATTACTTGTCCTGTGAATGTAATTCTTATCCCATGGTATATGTAGGACAATTTTTTTTTTTTCAAATTTGTCCTATCCCTTAGAGTCCTTTTTATCCTGTCCCATTACTCATAAAAATAAAACAAACAAGACACAAGAGAATTTATCTTGTCATGTCCTGTCCTACAAAAATTACATAACCAACGTAACCTAATAGAATATGTGTTTTTTTCCCGATAAGTTCAGTAACCTTATGGTTGGAGACTATGAAAAAGAGGTTTTAACCTAGATTGGGAATAGCCAATAATTATCTATTTCTATTATTAACTAAAAATGGATGAAATAATAAATTGAGATAGTTATTTTTTGTAATTTCTCTCTCCCTTCTTCCTTTTTACTCTCTGTAATAAAATCATGTATACTTATAATTGACTTCCAACTCAAGATTCCAATCCATTTTATCACATGTGATGATCTTGTCCTTACCATTGGTTAGGGATGCAACCGGGTCGGGTTTCGGACGAGTCAAAAATCCTTTAATGGCCGACCCGGTTATATCCCTATCATTGGCTTAAAATGGACCATATTCTTTTTGGCATAAATAAGAGATGGTCTCACTCTTCTATCAAAGGGATTTGAAGATTTTAATGCATATAAATATATTTCTTTTTGTTTATAAATTAAGATGTGATTTTTTTTTTGTATAAAAGTACATATATGATTTTTATTAATGCGTTTCTTCTTCTTTTTCTTTTTTCCTATCAATTTTTTTTATTTTATCACATCTATTACCTTATTTAATTTATACATAGTTATAAAAGGGAAAAGGAAATTAATATCATCATTTTAAAAAAAAATTAAGAAAATGCCATTAGGACAAAAATAATTGTAATTTTAAGAAACTCAAACTCAAATCTTGAAGAGACGAAGTACTTTTAACTACATTGACCTCATTTTTCGAAGAGGTCACTCACTTACAACCTTATCTCTTTAAGAGATGAGGCTGGAAGGACTAAAACTCGACCCGCACTTCTTCTTTCCTAATTTCCCTTGCTCCCCTAATTCTTTCATGTCAAAACCTTAACCTTAAGCCCTATTTTATTTTCTTCACTTTGATGATGAAATTAATGTGACTTCTTGGTGTATTGTTTAATCCGCCCTACTTGTTATGGGACAGGATTTTCACCTCTTAAAGAGTTCTTGTGCAACGCTCAACCATCCTTCATATTATCGTTTGCTGTTAATTTAGATGACGAGCCAATCTTATCTTCCTTGATTTCCCAAATTTGTTTCAAGCCCCACATTTTCAGGAGTGCCTTATAGATGTTGCCGTGGTCCTCCATTTATTTGGTAGGCTTAACTTTTTTGACTGGTTTTGATCTGTCTTGGCCTCATCAAGAGAACCACATCAGCTCCCAACTAGTTTATTCACGAGAGGCTAGACCTACCTTTAGAATTAACCCACACCACAAAACAAACTCTCTGCTAATGCCACTCACAACACTATATGCCCAGTCAAACACTTCCATAAGACCCTCAACTCTCAAACCGTGACATTCTCCCTCACTTAAATTCATGACGTCCTCATCATGAGGCTAATTTGCAACTACCACTATCCACTCTCAAACTCTCAGCCCCTTCTCCACACATGTGTCAACTCACCTAAGATAATCTCACTAGGGCTTTGGGCTTCCATAATCTTCCTCTCGCCCTCACCTTTTTCTCTGTCCTCTAAGATCGTCTTTTGTTGGGTTGTCTAACATTAGGGTTTGAGCATATATTCTTGCTTCAACCCCAACTAGTAACATAGCTACTTTTGCTAATGATGTCCTTCCTCTAGTGGCCGCTTTGCTTGAGCTTCATTTACGTGAGCTGAATTGATAACAAGATTAGGGTAAAATCTTATTTTACAACTCATGACACAGCTAGCCTTAGCAACGAT
The DNA here is from genome assembly GCA_024138025.1 of Combretum micranthum. Taxonomy (NCBI): domain Eukaryota; kingdom Viridiplantae; phylum Streptophyta; class Magnoliopsida; order Myrtales; family Combretaceae; genus Combretum; species Combretum micranthum. Next base: position 549,996 of record JAMXBD010000825.1, on the reverse strand, counting down.
GTCCTCTTTCTGGTGGCTGCTCTACTTGAACTTCACCTATACAAACTGCATCAACAATAAGAACCACCCACTCACTAAGCATATTGGTTAGCCTTTAAGCAGTTTAATGGAGATAGGAAGCTTTAGCTCTAATACCAATTGTCACGGGAGGAGTTTGACCCCTAAAGAGTTCCCGTGCAGCGCTCGATCATCCCTCATACATCATTTATTGCTAATCTGGATGACAAGTTAGCCTTATCTTTCATGATTTTCTAGGTTTGTTTTGAGCTCCGAATTCTCTTAAGGGGCACCTTCTAGCTGTTATCATAATCCTCCATATATTTGGGAGGCTTAACCTATTTCACCTTTTTTTGCATGCCTTGGCCTCATCAGGAGAGCGACATTAGCTCCCAACTAATTTGTTCATTGAAGGATAAACCCGCCTTTAGAGTTAACCCACACCACGAACAAACCCTTTGCTAATATCACTCACAATAATATATGCCTAAGTTAAACCCTCCCACAAGACCGTCAACTCTCAGACCATAACACTATCCACCATCAATTGGTGCTTATTTGAACCGGTTTTTTGCAAATTACATAGTTCACGCTTCATTTCCATACATAAGTGGCTCGAACTTCTCCTTTGATTTTTTTGTGGTTTCTGATGTTATATTGTTGCATGATGTTCGCGTTTGAAACGTCATTGTATGTTGAATTTATTTTTTTTAAGCCACATTACTAATTTTTGTATATAAGAATGTGCTTATCGTGATATTAAAATTCTTTAAAAATGTCACATTTAAGGTATTGACATGTATTACATGTACATAATAAGCCTCCATTTCATGTGTTATAGAACATGTGGACATAAATATGAAACTATTACCTATCTGTTGTGATGAGAAGAATCCTTCAAGAAAACCAAAACAATTTGTATTTTAGTAAACATTTGATCTACAAACCAATAATGGTAAATGTAGTGGCTAACATTAAAGTGAAAATTATCATATGTGATGTTTAAGTAATATAACACTTTGATCAAACTAGGATAACTCATTGTCATTGATACATTTAAGCTTGTTTTCTAGGGTCGACAAGGTCAGGGTGGAAATGGACAAGGCTAAGTGTTACGCCCCGAAGGGTACTCTAAATGTGGTAGTTAACCGTACACAATACTAAAGCCTAAGAATGACTACCTAGTCATGCGAAGGCTTCCATATCATGTACAAGGCGTACATCACAACTAAGGGAACACATCAAAGTAGCGCAGTTTACATTGATAATGATTAAGTAACAAGGCATGGAGAATACTTATCATAAACAAAAACATGGTTGATTACAATTCTTAGGGGCACACCCTGCTATTATCTTCAAGACAATAAAAATATACTTCTTAGAAATTTCCAAAATACTAACATAGCATACATTACATATAAAGAATCTTACAAAGTAACTTCATCCTATGTTCCCATTACCTTCATAAAAGTTTAACATCCATCCATGACTTCCTTAATGTCATGATCTTCGATTAAAGCCATGGGTATACCTATTTCAACAAAATCTATGGGGGTATAAGCTTACAACTAGCTTAGCGAGGTACTCTTTTTCATTCGCATCATGATTTCGAACAATTTCATTTAATTTTTCACGCATATGCTATGCATACTATGCAACAATCATATGATTACACAAATATATATAGTTATCCATGAACCATATATAGAACAGATTTACCACTCCGTATTGAACGTTAGAGAAATGTTGATGAAGATCCTCGACCTTCTACTGCTAGTCCCCAGGTCCCTACCCAAAGCAATCGGTTGGCTCGGCTCTGAACCTAGAGTCGCATTCCCCGAGCAATGTGGATTCTCTAGGAAGGAATAGAGCCTATGTCCCAACCCGACAACAGCCCATCCAACTCTACGCGTAAGAGTAACAACCTTTCAAAAGAAATGTGACTCGATGGATGCCATGCGTGAACGTTTTATTTTTCTTAAGTTGAACCTTATTAAGGTTTCTTAGGACGATAAAACAATTTAGCAAAAATGAGCTAAAATACATGTAAGTAAGCAAAATACTTAAACAAACATTTCGAAGTTGCGATATTCTTAATTCTCATTTCATCACATAAGCATAGAATCACATATATACATACCCCTGAATTCCCCATACATGTCCATTTTTATCTTTCCTTAGTTTTCTAATGCCACTATTTTACAAGCACAAGCAAGTAACAAAATTAAGAGGAATAACTCACTTGTCTATTTTGTAATCTTCTTAGTCATAGTAATTCTCAAGAAGGAAAATCACATATTTTGCATCACCTAGTCAAAAGAAATACCTGGGATGAGTATTTCGTAGAAGTTCTACTTAAACTTTCTAATTCTACTTCACTATGTTCGTAAAAAAATCGTATAGAATAAAATTCCAACTTAAAATGGCCATAACTTGCTCATTTTAACTCGGAATTTCACATATAATATATCATTTTCTACTATTCAAAAAGATCTATCCATTTCTAAGGTTATTGTCGTATAAGGTCATTTGGGTTCCGAAACCGGAGGGTACATATTCATCACGAAAATTGTAGTTTTCAATATACAAGTTTGCAAACTTTTCTTTATCCGAAAATACTTGTATCAAAATGTAGATATTTGTATAGTTAGAAAAATCCTTTAGAAACATATATATATATATACATATATATAGCCTCATATAGTATGCAAAATTTAATGGTATTATCTCAACGATTATTTTTCACAAAGTAATTCATCTTACAGTGTTGAAAATTTGAATTTTTAACATTTTCTTTCCTAGTTGTTTTAAAGAACTTCATAAATTCCCGTGTTATTATAAATGAATATATTTCTTATTTCGTCTTCCAATTTCCTTTCTAAAACAAGCTAAATTTTTCTTAGCTTTGATTTCCTACAAAATTTTGCTTCTAATATTAAGGAATGGAATTTCTAAAATTGCTATTAAGTTGTTCAGATCATATAAAATTTGAATTATTCATATTTCTCCACAAACAAATCTTTTTCCTATTATATTTTCATTTCCTAATCCCTTTAGAATAAATTTTTGTTTCTAACTTGGTCTCTTAAGTCTTTTACCACTTTTATTTGGAAGGAAAAATCATGTTTTATTATTTTCCCACGTTGCTGATAATAACTGTTGTTTTTTGAAATTCATCAAGTTTATATTCTGTTTATTTCTTTGACAATGGGTATATTACTTAAACTTGGAAACCTTTATTTTTCTAATTGAGTTTATAACTTAGCGGATGGGTTTTATCTTAACTTGGAAAACCAGTTTACTTTTTAGTTTTTTTATTAAGAAGTTGAAAAGATTCCAATGTTAAGCTTTTTATGAAAAACTTGCATATCACATATTATTAATACTAAACCTTAGGTTATCTATTATGAAAAGAGAATGTTGATTTTCTTAATTAGCTTCTTTGGAAAACCATTCTTGTTATTTCCTAGAAAAATTCATGGTGAGTTTGACAAGGAGTTGTAAAAAAAATCATTTTTCTATGTTTTATTGACAAAATCTTTATTTAGTAACAAAGTGACAAGATGAAAGGGTTTAATCACATTTCCTTTGTTAAAGAAAATTTTCTTCTAAACCTTTGTTGAGACAATATCATTATGGTTATGCATGTACATGAGCATGTAAAATAATAAGAATATGAGAAAGATATCGGAAGCAAATAATAATAATAATAATAATATCAAGTATTGGGAACCTTAGCTTCATCAAGGTAACTCGGTCGAGTATTGGGCCCCTTAGCTTCATCAAGGCAATCCAGGAATAAGAATAGAATAGTCCCAAAAAGAAAAAGAAAAGAAGGAAAAAGTTGTTTTGAGTTGATAAGGACAAGTCTAAAACTAGAAAGACTAGTCTTCAAATAGCATGAAATAAGTAAATAAATTACAAAGCATGAAAGTAAATAAATTACAAGTGAGCTTATATGATCTAGAGAATATAAATATATTTAGTTAGATATGAATAAGAAGTTAGCATAATAACAACAATAATATAAGCAAAGTAACATAAAAATATAGAAATGGATGTTCATGAATAAGAACAATACATGAACATAGTGTAGCTTCGATAATATTAAGTTTAGGAAACTTGCATCATGGTCATGTAAAGTTACATGACATGGTAGTAAAAAAATGAAAAGAATTTTTACCTAAATAGAAGTTGAAAGTAGCATATGTAAATGTGTTTTGTGTATGAAGAAGAAGAAAGCTGGGAGTGTTTTGAGAGAGTAATTGGGACAGTATTTAAGAGGAGATTTTGATAGAGTTTTGGTAGTAAAATGAGTTGTGTGAAAGAATGAATGAGTGAAGGGGTATTTATAGAGTTTTGGAGTGAAGATTATATGTAATTAAATAAATAGAAAAATAAAATAATTTGAGAGTGAAGAGAGATAAGGGTGGACGACAACTTAGGGGAGCGAGAGAGAAAAGTAATTAAAAATTAATTTTAGAAAAAAAGTATAAGAGAAGTTTAGTAATATGTGGTGTAGAATTTTTATGGAAAAATAAAATTGTAAGAAATAGATATATAGGTTGTAAGAATAGGTAGTAGAAAAAGTAGAGATAGATGAATAGTAGGAATAATACTATGAATAGTAGACTAGACAAATAAAATATCGGTAATAATAAAAGTGCACGTAAACGGGTTATATAAGATATTTTTAGATATTGAAAAATTATGAAACTAATATTTTTGGATTTCTTATTTTATTACGAGTTTAACGGTATTAACATAATACTTTTACCGTCTGGCGTATCAGGGCAGGGTTTTTGAAAATTGGTCCCGTTAGGATCCGAAAGACACTAGAAATTTGCAAATTTGATGTTTTTAAGCTTTCCTATATTATTACAAATTGTTATCAAATATTATTTCAGTTTCGTTATTTAGGGTTGAAAAGCAAGGGATTGCCGGATCTTAAACTCTAGGGTTTATTGTAGATTTCATTGACTTTTAGGGTTCTGATTTGACTTTCGGCTTATTGATTTATTTGTAAGATTATAAAGTTTTGGAGTTTTATCTATATTATATTTTTGGGTTCGACATATATGGTTGATTTTATTTTATTTGTGATTATTTAATATTTTTTAGTTCTTGGGATCGTTTGACCGAGCCTAGGGTTATAGGTTGACTCAGTTTGACTTTTTGTGAAAATTTGAAATTTTTTAGTCTAAAATTCACCGAAGGATTTAAGGTCTTAGTATTTTGTTGTCAAGCGTTATTTGGGTATATCATCTTGATTTGTATGTTAGGAAATCAGATAGATGATTTGATTGGTGTACGAATGTTGAATCAATCGATTGTTGGATTTTCCATTTTGTTTTGAGGGTCCTCTTCTTCTTAAGGTTAAGGATTTTCGTATTGATCTTATTTAGAATTTGGTTTTAACTTGGGTCGATTTTTAGGGTTTCGATTTTGGTGTTTTGACTTCTAGGATTATTTTCTATGAATTAGGAAAAATTATAGGGGTTTACACTAAGCTTATGTTATATACTCATTATAACACCGTGGAAGGAAATGATGGTTTGGGTTATTAAAGGTGACTAATTGTTGTGGTTAATGTGTGTAGGAATTCTACTTATGAGCAAATCCTGGCCACAATATGTAGTTAACTTAAGATATGTAAGATGACACCTTAGGTAGAGTTATTCCATAAGGTTACCCTTGGAGATAAGACATTATGATATGATGTGGTTCTAATAATTGATGATGATGTTGCTTAGAAGTTGTGAGTGTGCATAGAGGGTTTAGTGGCAGTATATGTGTAGATATTCAAAAAGCAGTTGCTACACGCGCATAAGGCTTATAACAATTGATATATTGACTTTCATGGCAATGTTAGAAGCCAAGGATGTGAACCTTAGATCCTTAATGCTACCCAAACAACAACTAATAGCTGGGTCTAGATTGATAACTCTAAAATGGGTGCACCCCGGTGGAGTAGTGAGATTTATACTATGGCAATGCAAGACTTATCGGTTAGTGAATCTAGTGACGATTAAAGTGAAGATGGGAATGAAGGCAAGGTGGGGTTGCTTCAGTCGATCCCTGATACCCATAGATCACAGGCGATGATTAATTAGCATCATTTTGTAGCTTCAATAGATATGGATGCAATAAGAAGCTTTGCGCTAATGCTAATTTCACAGTAGAGGTGGGTAGTAGGTATGTTACATTTGATGACGAGTAAGAGATGAGCATTGGAAATTGAAGCTTTAGTAATGAATTCAATGTGGGAATGGGTTTGACAGTAAAGATCATCTTGTATGGGCAGTTAAGATGTGACACATATTGAACCACTATAACTTTAAGGTAGGGTACTTAGATCCAAGGTCGTGGGAGATTAAATGTACTGATACCCACAACATGGTTTAGCTATGGTTAGACACCTTCAATAATTTTTTTTAGTAACCAATCATTGTTCATGATTTACAGACCTACTATCATAGTTGATGGTACCTTCTCATATAGGAAATACAAGCATAAACTTCTCATCGTTGTGGCAATGGATAGGGCAAATCATATTGTGCCCTTAGCATATGCTCTTGTAGACAAAGAGGTAGTTCATCAGGAGCTAGTTCATCCAAAAGTTACTGAAACACGCCATTTGTGTGATATATCACGGCCATACTAATATAAAGAGTATATTTGAGGGAGAGAATGTAGTGTAGCTTAGGGGTTGACCTTGGAGCTGGTGCATTCAACATATTGCTAGCAACTTCAACTCAAAGGCTAAGAATAAAGAGTGGAAAGAATTGATGAAAATGGCTACTTACCAATTGTAAGCTAGGGACCTCCATGGATACTTTGAAGTGGTGAAGCAATCTAGTGTATGGACTGTATGATATTTAAGAGATTCGCATCATCGAATGTGGACTCTATGTCACGCCCCGAAGGCACCCCAATAGTAGTAAACAAGCCATACTTGAATACTATTACTAGTTAACCTTCAGAGAGTGGCATACTTTTCAAACAACAAGATCATTTTTTTACTTTGATAAGAAAGGATAAATACATGTAAGATATAAATTAGTAAATAACTGTCATTACAAGCAAAGAATATCATAAAGGTATTACAGACCCTATAATCTTTCTATAAATCTTCAAATACATAATTGATAATCCATATACTAACTAATCTATACTAAAAATAATAGAAATCAACTTATCCCGAGTTGACCCATGAGCATCTAGCTCCTAAGCTCTTACCGGGGCCATATTCCTGGATGTAACTAGCCACGGTCGTAGAGTAGACCTGAAATGTCTTTAGGAGTGTGAGCAAAACCACATGCTAAGTGAATAAGCATACATAAATCACATCAAACAAGTTTATTAACAATCAAACAAGTTTATTAACAAATCATATGTAATGTAATCAATCAAACATATGCTAAAATACAAGCTTGGATGATCTAGAATCCAAATAGGAAAAAGATTTACGCCCTCTTCTTAGGGGTGAAGAACAATACTTTATGACCCACCTGCCCATGAGAGACTAAGTTTACAGGAAAATCAATGATTTCTCGTCTTTGGGTTATCACTTTTAGCTTAATGATGTTTTAACTGATCATTTCCTATATCAATCCTTAGAAACTCCTTAGTCATTTCAAAGCGATACTGTGAGGGACGTTATTCGTTGCCACTTAGTTCACGAAGAACCGATGGAACAAAAAAAACTTTGGAAGAACTAACTCTTCAGGAAAACCAAGTATTAATAGAAAATCGAAATATTAATACGTACCAGGCTGTCACCCTTTTTGTATATGCAATAATGTAGTACGTGCAATGCATGACCATGTTATTTAATAAGTCAATAATTCTTATTCAGATTCATGGTGATCATACATTACACACAGTAATTATCATACTATTTCACCACATCATACAATAGTATTATCACTTTCATTAACTCATTTTGGCATCACAAGCAATCAGCTCAAATCAGAATTCATTCTCATCAGGCTTTTTACAACAATTGCATTATTATCTTTGCATTACATATGCTACTAATTACAAGCACAAACAGTATAATATGACTGAGTTGCTCACCTGCTTATATCGACTAGTTGTAACAGTCAGCTGGAAAATCCTCTATAGTATCGAGGTCACCTAGATAAATAAAAACATTCATCAATAAAACATATTATATAACTAGACTCCTATGAGTGTCTAAGTGTCCTATATTGGTATTTGGTTTTGTTTTTATTATTATATTGGTCCTTTAATGGTTCTATAATAACAATTATTATTATTTAATATTTTATTTTCATGTTGCTTTTCTTGATCTTGTTTGATATTTATATATTTTTATTGGGTAGTCGTAGAATTTTTATTTAGTATTTTGATATTTTATCATTATTATTATTATCGCTACTTTTATATCGTTCTTTAGTTAGCTTATTATGGTAACTAGTATTTATTTTTTGTTATTTAGTTTTGTCGTGTTTTTCTTAATCTACTTCATATAATTATCTTGTCATTTTTAGATATCACATTGGTCATAATTTTAGCTTATTTAGATTTCCATTCTTGTATATTGATCCATATAAAACAAATATTTAACTATTATCGTTGCTCATAACAATAATATTTTCCTATAGTTTTTAGGATTTAATACTTCTCAAATATTATTATTATTATTTTAAATATCTGTATTTATTTATTTACTTAGTAAAATCTGCTTTTGTTTATATATAGATATAATATATGTTTATTGTTATTTATATATGTATGTATAATCTGTTTGTGCAAAACAGATTTCATGCAAGGAAATTATGCATGTACATCGGCTCCAATGCCACTGGCGTTGAAACCCATATGCAGGCGTTCTTATGTTTTACACGTTATTTTGCATCAGCGTATGCTGGTTGTAAGCTGCTAGCTTTACAACGTACGCCAACTTCCACACTGCTGGCGTAGAATTCAAATTTGCTGGCATTCGTTCATTTTATGTAAAAATAAATTTTATGTAGCTTCTGTTCTAGTGTAAGCCGTCTCAATACCGCCGGCCTACCCGTGTACGCCACTGACATTTAGCACTTACACCGCTGGCTTAAGGGCAGTGTTGATACTTTTTATCATCTTATCCGATTTTCTTCAATTCAAAACTTAACTTTCTTATTGTATATATATATTATACTTGTATTAAAACTTCTCCTTTGTGCTTTCTACATTCTACATGTATCATACGTGATATATCAGTATATATTACTTCTTTAAATCATCATTCAACCTAGTTTATAACTTCAACATATAACATAATACATCAGTGGAGCTTTAGGACTGGGTAATACCTTGTTTGAGCAGATTGGAAGGTGCTACACTCCCACTTAGAGTTAGATTCGAACCTAAAGTTTACAATAACTATCACGGCCCAAAAGGTACCCTAAACGCGACAGTCCACCACACCCGATATTTAAACTTAAGTATGACAATCTTAGTCATCCCATAGGTTTACATATCGAGTGTAAGGTGTACTCATACAACTTTTAGGATCACACTTTGATTCGAGTAGTCTTAAGAAAGCATACATAGCATTAAGAATATACATCACAACAAGATAAATAGTTAACTTTACAAAAGCCAAGGGGGCATACCCCGCCAAAATAATAGGAGTCTACATCGTTTAGCTCCATTTACAAATATCTGAATCTACATTAAAGAGATTTTCCTAGAAGTCCACGCCTATACTAGGTCCCGACTTCCTCAAAAGCTCTTTAATTCCATGTGATAAACCTGCACAAAGTGTCCTCTCGGAACATCCAAAAATAAGAACACTGCAACAAAAACTATTGGGGTATAAGCTAATGCTTAGTGAGATTCATTTTCCAAGTAACATACTCGACCAAGCTAAAATATCTATACAAGCAAGTTATAATTAAACAACCATATGAATGCATAAGCAAATGAGCAAGCAAGCATATAACTTCCGGTAGTCATATGTGAATGGATTTACGCCCTCCACTCGGGGTCTAGGGTAGTTCATAAGTCATGCAACTACAGTTCCAAAGTTGGTCCATGAGATATGCAACCATAGTCCCAATCTTAAGTGGGGTGGTCCATAAGACATGCAACCACAATTTTTTTTAATGTTGGTCCATAAGCCATGCAACCATAGTTTCATTATTTGAATGGGTGGTCCATAAGTCATGCAACCTAGTCCCCTTCATTAAAGACCCGTTGCCTCCCAAATACACCTTTGTCCCAAAGGCATACTACTCGACAATGATATGTGACTCACTACGTGATATGCATGTACAATTTATTCATATAATCATGGTATATTAATTAGATAATTTAAAAGTGACCATACAGATTTCAGACACTCCAAATCTATACTAGCTCATACAAGGTTATTGCAACAAAGCTTGCCTCGATATACTTATCGTTCATTCATGCAAGTTTAGATCACCATTCAATCACAATTTTATCTTTTCCTAAGTCTAATGCCACTACTACTACAAGCACATCCAAGAGCATAATTAATTGAGAAATGAACTCACTTGTCCATGTAGTGAAATCCACTAGTCGTAATAGTCCTCGGGAAGTGGTAACCCGTCCTCCAATTCACCTAAGTACAAGGAATACCCTCAATGAGTATCTCTTAAGAAGTTCATTAAACTTAACAATTTTATTTACTAAGTTCGTCAATTTTCGCCTAGGTTGAATCCTTAACTTAAAAAGGTCATATCTAACTCATTTTAACTCGGAATTTAGCTTATAATATACCGATTTATACCTACTTCGAAAGAGCTATCTATTTCTAAAGTTAATTCAAACATTTAAGGTCATTTAAGGGTCGGAAACATACTGTACAGTAGGGTTGCGAAAATCCAAGATTTGAGCCTTTGTGAAAAATTGCCATATCTACTCTATTTAACTACTTAGACCAACTTATTTTAGTCCTAAACTTGCAAGGAGATTCTCAAAACAAAATTAAGAGATTACACACTTATCTAATCCCAAACATAAAGTTCAAATGAAACTTCTAAAATCCATTTTCATAAAACCGAAATTTACAAGTTGAAACTCATTGTCTTGTTTTGAGTAATTCCTTTACTAAAACTTACTTAGTTCAATGAAAATAATTTTCCTATATTATTTATCATCAAAGCATTCCATTTTCAATATAAAATACTTGTTTTGAGATCTAAAAGAAGGTTTTCAAAATTGGTCTCCCCTTAATTACGAATTTCCTCTTTGAAGTTTACAATGAAACAAGACCTAAATTTTGTCTTTTACAAACACTTGATTTAAGCAATACTTTTAGGAAAACTCATTTAAACTTATGAAAATTCATTCCTTAAGATATCTATACCAAGAGCCCTTTATATTTTTGTCTAAATCTTCATTTTAAAGTTGAATGATGGGTTCCAAAAATGGGTCTTGGTCTAGATCCGAATTTTCATAAATTTATTTTGAACATATCTCTTGAGAAAATTCATCAAAACTCATGAAAAACAACCCATTACATATTATATCTTAAGAACCCTTCATTTCTTGAATAAAATCCTCATTTTTGAGTTGGAAAACATGTTTTTATTTTAGATCTTTGTCTTGATCCGAAAATACAATTTTTGTTTTTGAAAATAAACTTTGAAAATCAACTTTGATTCTTGTAAGATGAAGTCTTGATGATATACATCCATCAAACCTTCATTTTCTTAACAAAAACTTCCATTTTAAGACTTGGAAGGGGTTTTTAAAATGGTGCCTTGACAAGTTACGAATTTTACTTTTTCATTCAAACTCAAATCTAAGATCTACTCAAAATACAACCAAAACATAAGAAAAACTTGGTAGTAGGCCTTAAACTTCTAGATCTACACATAAACATAACTAAAGCTTTGTAAAACTCTAGATCTACAAGTTATCACAAAAATAAGAAGATAAACAAGCCTTCAAGATAACAAAATACTAAGAACAAAAGAGATCATCATCTAGAGGAGTGTTTCAATTTTGGCATCATCATCCATAGCTTTTTAAGCTTGTGGAATGTCCTTTGATGCATGAAACATCCATAATATCATCCTATAACATCTTATGAGAGCTAAAAGAGGATGATTACCTTAAATATTTGCAAGAAATGTATGGGAAGCAAGGAAAGAAAATGGTGGCAGCTTGTTCTTAAGAAGACAAGCAAAGAAGAAGAGAAAAGAAAGGGAAAAAGAGAGAGGAAAAATATAGGGTTTGTAAAGGTGAAAGAGAGGAATGAGATGCTTAAATAGAATGAAAGTGTGTTAAATAATGAAAAAAAAAAATAAAACAAGCAGCTGCAAGGGGGGGGGGGGGGGGGGGGGTGGTGTGATTTCAGGGTGGGGGAGTGTGTGTAGTTTGATTTTAACTTGTATTTTTGAAAGTGTAACTAGTTGCTTCCATTTCTAACTAAAAGAGACTTTAAAATATCAAATAAATAATTAAAAATAAGGAAAAGTGGCTAATTTTTGGGGAATGGTCAGCTGCCATTTTGGGGAAATGGAGTGTAAGAAGAAAGCAAAAAAAACATAATAATGTGTAGTAATGATAATGGATGTACTTAAGGTATGGGTTGATAAAGTGGCTTTTTGACTAAGAAAATATATAAAATAAATTAAGAAAAATATTTTTATTTAAGTGGCAGAATTTTTATGATTTAAATAAAATAATCAAATAAATTATTTTTAGAAATTTAACAATTAAGTTACCGGTAAGAGTAAAATAAGCTTATATGAGCTATAACTGATATTTTTAAAATCCGAAAAATTATAAACTTGATATTTTTGAAATCCTTATAAAAATACGAGTCTAAAAATATTAAAGATATATTTTTAATTTTCCGAGCCCCGGGACACGCTTTCCAAAGCAGTATCCAAACGGGTTCGAAATAAGCCGAAAATAAACCAATCTGATATTTTTAATAAATCAAATATTATTACGGACTATTCTAAACACTTTAATTATTTTTCGACTCCTCGATTTACGAACTCGGGTTTGCAGGATCTAAACTGTAGGGTTTTACTCAAGATTTGTTGACTTAAGGTCTCCGGTAGACTTTCCGGCTTAAGGTTAAGGCTTAGAAAACAGGGGTTTACAATAACATTGTTTAGGCTAGGCTCTAACATATAACTAACTAAAAACGAATTTACACTTACCTTTCCTTACCTTTTTTTGTTGATTTCCAAAGATTGTTTAATAGTTGAGTTTATATAATTTGTTGGCTAGGTTTATGTTTTTTTTTCGAACTGATGTGGTATGTTTTGTGTTGCTATTCTAAGGCTGGTTTCATGCTTTTTAGTAACTTTGTTTGTGACTTAATAAATGAGCATGTATATATAAGGAGAAGGCAGCAGCTCTAGCTCTATTTCAGCTAAAACGATGAATTTTGTTCCACCGAATTTCTTATTTATATGCATGACGTGCAATGCATTTATTGAGTGATAGTCGTAATTTATCCTTGATCTTAAAGGTTAATTAAGTCCAATTTATAGCTTTATTGAGATAATTTATAGTAGAATAGGTACTTAAGTATGATAAATATTCATTTCAGGTAAAATTAGAGCATATTGGAAACAATTAAAGGGATTTTGGAAGAATTTCATAAAGACTGATTAATTGGAGGAAGATTTCCCGTGCAAGACAATGTACTCATTTATCCAAGTGTTGTGTCTCTTCACCAATTGATGAAATGGTTCATGCAGAAAAGATGCACTCATTCATCTAAATGTTGTGTCTCTTCACCAATTGATGCAATGGTTCGGATCAAGACACATACATTCATCCAAGTGTTGTACCTCTTCACCAAACAATGTGATGAATGAAAACAACACCATATCCATTCAAGAGGAGCAGATCAAGAGAATTATATATAGGTATAGATTAGAATACATGAGGATTATTATGAGGCAGAATTTTTATTCAAAAAAAGACATGTACAAAAACTAAAAAAAAAAGAGAGAGAGTGTTGAGTTGTAATAAAATCTCTCCCTCCTTCTAGGAGGGAGAGGGTGAGTTTGTTAGTAATTATGTTTGTCGTTCGTTTGTTGTATACAAGACTCTAGATCTACATCCAAATCCAATGAAGGAGTTTTGTATTTTCCTCTACTCATTCTTCTCATCTTTTCTAAATATGTTAATATCATTCTTTATCTATTTTTCTGTCATTCTGTATGGGTAGAGAATGGGATTTATTCATGGATTTAACTTGAATTTGATCGTTAAAGTTTATTGCATCTAATAATTAACTAGATCTAGTAAATAGAATTAATTATCTCAAGAAGTAGTGAAGGCGCAACACCTTCTTGACCAGATTTCTTTAGAATACATCGAGAGATGGTTCTTTAGAATAGATCTTATTTACTAGGCGAGTCGCTCATAGTGATAGAGATATCCCGGTGAGACTTTCTGCATTTGTTTGAAGAATTCAGAAATAATAAATCTTAATGCAACTTTCTAGTGGCTGTTAAGTAGGAAGAGATTCCAATAGACACACTAATTGTTAGAAATGAATGCTTCTGAGAAGAACATTCATATACTCAATGGATTCTTGCAGGTAGTAATCATTAGAGAATATATGTATAAATTCATGTTAAGGAAATGAAAATCTTATTGTACTTGTTGTGTTCTATTTGTATTTGTATTGTGTTCTTAGTATAATCTACTGTAATTTTAAATTTAGAATAGTAATCATTCATTTAATCGACTCTTTAATTATTTTGCTAGATCATAGGAAAATTAGAGTAGTACTAGTGTTTGAGAATGTTCCTTGTAGGAGACGACCCTATACTTTATCCTAAACTACATAACGATAGGTGCACTTGCCTGGATTTGACCGTGTTTAGGAAAATGAAATATTGGTTTATAAATTTTAAACTTGGTCGCTCTAAATTAGAGAGAAAATAAACCAACATTGAGCTACTGATTTGGAGTATCTCAATTGGTTTCTTCATATTTCTTTTTGACTTTTATTGCTTAATTGAGTCAAATTGTCTCAAAAATTCGGTTGTTCCAGTTTCTAGGAATCTCCAGCTGCTTGTTGTGAGCAATTTGCACCAAAATTGTGCAAATAATCATATAATAATATTTGACTAGTTAATTTTCTTAGTTTTATGATAGTTTAGTAAGCTAAACGAGTATAAATAAGACAATTATTTAGGAGTTCTGCTTCCAAAATTTATATAAAGTTTCCAGAAATTTTTTAAGATTATCGGGTTCAACTTTGATAAAGGCTTAGGGTTCCTTCACCTTCGTCAATGGCGATTGTTAGGGTATATGTTAGGTTTTTTTTTTTGTTTTTTTTGCTTCAACGAAATGGCGAGAGAAAGAAAATTCTAAGAATTTGTATCCTTATCGACCTCGTTTTTTCAAAAGACGAGGTCATTAGCAATTGATCTAGTCTCTTGAAGAGACGAGGTGCATTGCACATGTACCTCGTTTCTTTGATAGACGAGGTCTCACTCAATGCTAACCTCGTTTCTTGAAGATATAAGGTACGTGCGAATTACGTAGACCTCTTCTTAAGAGAAGATCAGGCACTTATGACCTCTTCTCTTAAAGAAACGAGGTCAACTTGCCTAAGCTACATGCGAATTATGTAAACTTCTCTTAAGAGACGAGGTCAGATTAAGGATGCAACTGGGGTGGGTATGGGACAGGTCATATAAAACCCGAACCCGATCCGATTCCCTAAGGGTTACCCAAACTCGACTGGTGACCTTATAGGGTTTCATGCGTAATTCCCAAACCCGCTCCTATAGGGTCATGGTCCTGACCCGTCTCGCCTCATTAACCCGATTTTATTTTTACACTTTTTTTCCTTTGTTTACTTGTCTTCATGATATATTATTCATTTTACTTATTTGTTTCAATTTCTTTTCATTTGATGGTAAAGCTATACATTAAAAAAAAAAGTCAATAAGCTAGACAATTGATTTTCGATGTATGATAATCAATTTGTACTACAACATAGTAGAATTTACTTTACTTGAGGATTGACATGGATACATAAATACGAATATTATCTCTTATTAATTATAAAAAATATGACATTCTCAATGGATAAAAAAATAAATTATACAATCATAGAGCTATAAAAATAATAAAAATTGGATATATCAAAGTTTCGATATTATAAAATTATTTTTTTATTAATATTAATGGGTTGGGTCGACCCTATAAAGTTATAACTACAATTCAAACTTGACCCGTGATCCTACAGGATCATAAATTTTTTTTCCAAAACCGTTCCATAACCTTATAGGGTCAAACCTTATAGAATTTTTAGCGGATTGAGCGCGTCGAGTACTCTATAATGATCCATCCAGTTGCACCTCTAGGTTAGATACTTATGACTCCTCTTTTAAAAAACGATATCAACTTGCCTAAAATTAAAATTATTTTCATTTCACTAGTAATTTCGTAATTTTTTTTAATAATATAATCTTTTTTTCCTTTTCCCGAGAACCACCCCTGACTTATTTTTAAAAAAAAAAAAGTTTCCAATTTCTCCCTCCCTCCGGACCATTTGCATTTGTGTGTCTCTCGTCTTCTTGCTCCTCCATCTCATTCTCTGACCGTCGTGTGTCTAGCGTTTAGCCAATCGAAAATGCACGGCCGTCCCCGTAAAGCCCTAAAACCCCAAGATGCCGCTAAATCTATCGAAAAAGGCCAGAAACTCCGCGCTCTTCAATCTCAATTTCTCTCCAATCACCACAATCGCATGTATTCTCTCTTTCTCTCTGACTCTGATTTCATTGATCTGACTTTACGATCTGTCTCTAACGCAATGTTAATTGGTTTCAGATACACAAAGGAGGCTCTAGACATCAGCGCGAAGCTGTTGGAGACTAATCCAGAGTATTATACTGCTTGGAATTACCGAAAGCTTGCTGTCGAATACAACGTTAAGCAATCGGAGTCTGATCCACAAGTTATTAAGTCCATTTTCGATGAAGAACTTCGACTTGTGCGTTTCGTTTTAAGTTTATGCTCAGAACTGCTATTAATTTCATTTGATATCTTCAGTTGGCTTGTGATGGGTTTGTAGTTTAGTGCTTAGTTTGATCTAACTTGAAATGTCTGCCGCTGAGCTGTTTATCATGTATGATATTGATTAAAACTAGAGTTTAATGTGCTAAGTGAGTTCTTATATACGGTAGCTGCCGAACACTCATTGAAACCAAAAAAAACAAAAGCTTTTGGTTTTTTTTGTCTGCCTGCTTTTTCCTCGTTGATAAAGTGACACGTTTCTTATTTTGGCATCCTAATAAGTGCTCGCTTCACTTATTCCTTATCTGCTTAAGCTTAAATATAGATTGGTGCCATCACTTGTAAATAATTAGGCTTAACACCCATGTGGAGAAACTACCGTGTTTTATACCTCAACAAACTCATCCAAATGTTTGATCTTTTTTGTTAGAATTGGTGTTGGAGTAAATTTAACAATTCGAATTCCATTTTTGGTTTATGTTAATACCAGGCTTTGACTTCCGGTTAATTTAATAAAAGTGAATGTGCTATTCTGCTGTTATATTCGGTGCTGGAACCAGACGTCAGACCTGCTGCCAAGCAATAAAAATTTAAATAATACAATTTACTCTGCTTTCGTGCTTCTCATTTTGGGTTTGAGCATGGAGGTGAAATTTCACAACTTGAGATCTTGTCTCTCTCTCTCTCTCTCTCTCTCTCTTTTTTCTTTGCTTTTCTCCTGATATCAGGACTGTGAACATGATTTCATCATGCAAATATAATCTGTTTGTCAATTTTAGGTGCAATTTGCTACTTGACCAATCTCTACTTTTGGGGTTTTACTGGTGAAATAGGTTTCTTTCATGGTTTGTAGTAGGAGTTATATCGAGATTTGTTGTATCCTGTGGATTTGGTACTCTTTTTCCATTTCCGAGCTTACCTTTTGATTGTTTCATGTCTATTTGGATGAATTTATGTAGGTAGAGGCTGCACTTAGACAAAATTTTAAATCTTATGGAGCATGGCATCATCGAAAGTGGGTGTTGAGCAAGGGGCACTCATCTTTGGATCAAGAGTTACGGCTTCTGGATAAGTTTCAGAAGGCTGATTCTCGAAACTTCCATGCATGGAATTATAGGAGGTGGATATCTTTTCTGTTGCTGTTTTTATTCCTGCATCTTCTTATGTACTAAGCTGAGTTTCTTTGTTCTTTCATTTCCTTTTTCTCCAGATTTGTGGCATCTTTGTTGAACAGATCAGTCGATGATGAACTGAAGTACATAGGGAATATGATTGACATCAATTTCAGTAACTATTCTGCCTGGCATAATCGTAGGTATGATCCTAGATGATTGTAAAGTTATGATAACAAAATGAATCATTGATTTTAACTTAGGTCCTGTTTGTTTAAATGAAAATATTTTTTAGAAAAATAATTTGTCATTTTTTCATGTTTGTTTAAGAAAAAATGGGACAATTAGTGGAAAACATTTTCCTTATCTTGGAAAATATAGGCTTGTTTATAGCTTATTTTTAGGAAAATAACTTATGGGATATTAAAAGGTAAGTTATTTTCTATTGATTCACAAGTTTATCCACCAATCATTTACTTTAAAAAATATTTATTATTAACTTTTTAAATATTTTTCCTTTGAGTAGATTTATTTCTCATTATAATGTGTTTTTTTAATATTTAAAATATATGAATTATCTTAAAGTTATACAAACAAAGGAAAACTATTTTCATAAAATTAGCCAAAAATTTAAAAATATGTTACTTCTTAATAAAACTTTTTTTATAAAAAAACTTTTTTCATTAACATATAATTTTCCTCAAAACAAAGGAAGATTTAAGGTTGAGATATTGTAGTTGCATCTTTACCTTTGCATTGTTGCATGAGTGAATGCTAACTGACTGGGATGATAACTGTATATATGAATGAAAAAAAGACTGAATGTTGTCAGAAATTCTTGGCATCGGTGATAGTTCTTTCTTCATAGATTTGTGATGTATTGTTAATTGTCGCCTTTTTCTGAGTTCAGAAGGTTGGAGCAGGTCATATTTGGTTATTGCATGTGTAGAGTTTGTTAATATGACTTTTACGCTCCCTAACAAAGGCTTTTGCAGCATACTGCTGTCTGAGCAACTGAAGAATAAGGATTGTGGCTTGTCTTTTCAAGAACTTCTGAGCCAGGAGTATGACTATGTACGTGCTGCAATATTTACAGAGCCCACTGATCAAAGTGGCTGGTTTTATCACCTTTGGCTTCTTGAGCAGACTGTTAAAGCTGCTACTCCTTTGCTCATAACTTCATGGCCACCTCATGAATCTCATCTCACCGTGTCAAGATACAGATGCCAGAATGACCATGACTTGACTTTTCTGTCTGGATCACATTTTGATTTGAAAAATTTTCCCTTGGTCCTACATTTTAACCAGGCAGTTAAAGGGATAAGCTCGTCAACTGTGATCCTTAGTCCTGCATCTCTTGCTAATGAAAGTTTTACTTGGAAGCCACTTGCACCTGCTAATTCTCAGTCTTCTCAAGTGTGGGTTGCCCCTCTAAATGTTTTTGCTTTAGAATCTGATGGTTTGGGCCCCATAACTGCGGAAATTAGTCTTGGACATTGTCAGGGTATTATGTCTTCAAGTGGGTCCCCCTTAGTAAATCCTTTGAAATTAAAATTTACAGTGAGCATAGAATCAGTTGAAATGCCATCTTATGTAGAGAAGAACACTGACATGGTTTCATGGAATGATGATAACTTTTCTACTCGTGAAGCAACACTCCAAGAATCAAGTTCAATTTTTTCTTTTTATAGACAGAAAGCTGAGGATGATAACGAGCCAACACATTCAGTCTGGCATGTAGATACTATAACTGAGGAGATTGGGCAGTATAGAGAGCTGTTGGAAATGGGAGGCTAGTAAGATTCACTTAAAAAACAAGTCTTTTCTTCCTCTTCTTCTTCTTCTTTATTAATATTTAATTTATTTAATTCATTTTTGTTTTTCATCTATTGCTTTTGCACTTGGGTGAGAATTTTCTTAATTTTAATTACTTCTTTTCTCCTGCTTTTGTAGTAAAATTGGGAAACTGACCCTTGCAAGGCTTTTGATGGCTCTTGATGCAATGTGCTATGGTGGTGCTAATAATATGGATCATCTTGAAGAAGTTCTTGGACTGTATCGTGATCTGGTGGATATTGACCCAACTCATTCTCAGTATTACAAGGATGAGATCAGCTTGGTTTTGTTGCAGCAGGTAATATTGTACTCCTTGTATATAGGTTTTGGATATGGTTTTTGTGTTTTAGGATTTATGAGAACAATTGCCCAAAAAAAGGATCTATGAGAAAATGAACATATATCGAAAAAGGGGGGAGCAGATTGAAGGTGATTATATGAAGTTGAGGATGTCATAAAATCTATCAATAGTTTTTATGACGTCGGTTCAGTATCGGTTCGGTTTGGTCAATTTATGAGTAAAACTATCGGTTTTTCATCGGTATCATATCTATATTGGTTTAGTATGTGTTTAGTATTTGTTTGACACAAAAACGATGCCAAAACGACATCAGAATGACGATCCAAATAGGCCTTTATTTTCTTGTAGTAGTTTCTAGAAAGTTGTTCTTATGAATAGCCATTTTTTTATCCCCCATCTCATTGTGCATGCATATACACACATCGCGCAAAAGAGTTTTAGGAGGATTGTTGTATATAATAACCGCGGAGTATTTATAGGGGGAGCTTCAACCATTTTAATGTTATATTATTCTGCAGCTGACTTGTAGCAAGGAGTCTCTGCTCAGATATTGTTATTGCTATAAAGGGTTAAATTCACCGAGCATTCAAAGCCCTGTTTGCTTACGATTGAACAATCTGTCATTATCTCGACTGGGATCACTTGAGAAGTTATTGTGGGTTCAAATGCTAGACCTCAGCAATAATGAACTTCATTCTGTTGAAGGTGAGCTGTTTTATTAAGCATTTATGAATTAGGAAATTGCAATTGTCTTCTTAGCTGCATTCTGATGAACCTGGTTAAATTCTATAGAATTTTTTTCCTTTTCTTTATCAATATGATGTAAGTATTGTCACTGGAATCAACTTGTGTGTCATTGCTTAGATAGATAGAGACCTTGAGAAGTGTCATAGATTATTCTCTCATTTCTACCCTGTGGAAGTAATGAAATTCATGGACTCTGGCTAGTGGCTAGTGGCTACTGTATGCAAACTTGTTATCTAGGTTTTCCATTGCACTAAACCTCTAGTATCCAACATTGAAAGGTAGCTCTTTTGTTTTTATTTTTCTATGGTCCACACATGAATTTATGGAATCAACATGGGAAGTTGGCTACTAGTGTTGGTATCAGATGAAACAATATGTTTGGGTTCCAATACCCTGCAACTTTCTCAACTGGGTTGTCATGTAATGGAGATGACTCATCTAGGTTGGTTTAGAACTAATCAATGGTTGATTCCTTATAGTACTACTCATTTAAAGATAGGAGTAAGTAGATTTGACTGTGATGTACAGTTACATACTCTTGGTAGGCCTATGCTTTTTTGCTTCTCAACTTCAAATTGTTTTTGTCTGATGAAGAGAAACTTCATATTTTGGACATCTTGAATGAACATCTTTATATGTAAGCAGATGTAGTATTCATGAAAAATATACCCTGGTTCCAAGTTGGTCTGGTTTAGTGATCATGCATTATGATTGCTGCAGAAGCATTATCTTTTTGTTTGGGGGGTTTGGGACTAATTTGGAACTAATGCAATCTTGGACAGGATTGGAGGCACTGCAGCTTCTCTCACTTGAACTTGAGGAGCAACAAACTTGGGAGTTTTGCTGCTCTGGAACCCCTGAGGTCTCTCAAATGTTTGAAAGTACTGGATGTTTCAAATAATGAGATTGGATCTCATCCTATTGACACAAGGCGCTATCTATTTTCTTCTCCTTTGTCGCACACATCTGAAATCAAGTGGAGTGGAGATGTATTGGCCAAAGGTGTTGATGTTATAAACTATTGGGAAGCTTATATCATATTGAAAGAGTTGAACCTAAGACAATTAGATATTATTGGCAATGTGGTAGCCAATGAACATTTCAAGTCATTTTTACTTAAGATTCTACCAGCTCTCCAATGGTTGGATGGTGAAAAATTACTTTGATATGGAATAGACACTTCTCCGGCTCAGAGAATTCTAGTTTTTCTTGTTGCAGATTTTGCGGTAGCATTAGTGCCATATATATCATTCAATATTCTCCTGTCAAGAGCAACTTATTCCTTTGTGAGGGCTTTATGCATACCATTGGTTTTCTTAATACTGGCAAAGTCTTTAATTTTCTGACTCCGAAGTTTGTATGCTTGGGCAGCGTGACGTTGTTTGCCTGCAGTTTTATAGAGATGTTTGAAGGTAGTGACCTTCACTCTTGGGTAAGGAAGGGGGAGCCGTGAATGTTGGGGGGAGCCGTGAATGTTGAGGTGAGCTGAAAAGAAAGGACAGAAACCCAGCCATGAGAGAGGCTTTTATATTTATATTTTATTTTATTTTTTTAATATATCTAAAAAGAAAAGCAATACCAGGCTCACCAAGGCAGAAAAAAGAGAGGATGTGTCCATTTGAGTGGAGACCTTGTTATGTTGCTCTTCCTCGTATCAAATCAGGATCCTGATGTGGGACAATTTTCCATTGGAAAAAGGTGTTGGAACTTTCTTGTGTTGGCCATTAACTTTTTAGGGCAGCGTCGTAAATGGAAACTCAGTTGAGACAATGTCAACCAATTGATTGGTCTACTGGCATCAGCTTTCCAGAATGCCTAGGATGCGCTGGATTCGGCATTACCTTTTGTGCAGCTACTCCAGATATTATGCCTTCAAATTGTATTGGCTACATCTGCTGTAGTCATTATACTAGTCAGTGCATAAAACCCTTCCAAGCGATGCAATTGCATTAGATAAAAAATGATGAGTTTACCTTTGAAGAGGTGAAACAACTCTGAAATCTCTTTGCAGCTCATAACTGCGTTGAGACTGGTGGTACCATCTTAAACGAGGTTTCTATGTGTGGAAGTTGCAGTAAGACACTGGTGAGAATATAAATATCGGGAATGAAAGAGTGAGATCTTATGTCACGCAATTCATTGAAACTCGATTTTCCTCCTAGTTATTGAAATTTCTAAGAATTGAGTCTTGGATGCTTCTTTAGTACTTAGTCATGGAACTGTTGCTTCTCTTCTCTTCTCAGAATTTTCACAATTTGCATTAGTTATGAGACGTTCGCTGTTTCAGTTAACCACCTGATGCACCTGGCGGAAAAAGGGAGAAAGTTCCTTGTGCAATGCTCCTTTCAATATTTTAAATCGGTAAAGAAAATGACTGTTAAATAATATGACAGAACTGGATTTTCGCTTTCTTCCATCAATTTCTCCCAGTTAGATACTTTATTGTCACATGTAGCAAATAAATAAGATTATAAGGAAGCAAATATTGTAACAAGTACTAGAAAAAAATGAAGATAATCTAAATTATTGATTTGGAAATTGATGGAATTTGATTCGCATTGCAGAAGACCTAAGAGGTTAGACCTTGGGACTGACAATGTTGTAGATACGAGAAGACAGTATAAACCAACACTCGAAGACCAATCTAACAGGGATTACACGGGAGTCCACAATCAAAAGAAGAACCCAATCTCAAGTGTTCGCTATTGTCGCTATTGTCCACAGAGCCACTGCATAAATATTTACTTAGTTGAAATGAGTTGCTATTACTACTAAATAGAATAGGATTGCAATAGAATTTTTGTTTATTATTTTTTTAATTTTAATTAAGATATTAAAAAAAATTAATTTTCATATTGATTTTTTCTTCAATTAATAAATAGTTTTTCAATATTTTCCTTAATATGAATTCCTAGTTGAATTGTTATAACGAATAACTAAACACCATAATAAGCTCTTCCTAAAAAATATGCACTATTATAGCTCTCAAGAGAATCAAATATATAATTCAATGAGTTTATAATTATATATATATATGTATACACACACATTTTTATACTTAAAATGAATGCAAAATTATCTAGATATAGATTTTAAATAAAATTATAAATCTTGATATATTGAGTCTATTTGAATAATTATATATGATTTTACTTATTCTATGCATCAAAGTAAATAGTAAAATCATGATTACAACCATTTATCTACACCAGCACCACCACTTTGGACGAAGCTTTGCCACACCGAACAAACAGACGACGCCTGTATCATCTCTTATTGACCACTTTAGAAGATTTGGCTAGCCTAGAAAACTAATGCGAGGGAAAAAAATGGACAAACGAGAACATAAGGAAGTTTCAATTGCATCACGAGGATAGATTGTCGCAGGATTGTCAGCTGCAACCACTCCGGCATTTGGAACTTCTAATATCAAATTATCGATATAATAAATCCACATTTTGAAACCACATTTTGGAACATCAGCATTACCGCCTTAAAGCAGGACAGCAAAACCAGCAAAATCGACCGTTTCAAATACACTGTGGCTCTCTGACTAATCCATTTCCTATCTGTCAAGCGTAAGGTGGAATTTCGTATATCTATCTTCCATATCAAATGCAACAGCATACAACGATTACAGAGACCAACATCAGCCAAACCAAATCGTAATAACGCATGTCTGCTTTCGCAGGCTAAAAATACATCATCCTCCTATTACATTCCATCCCAGTCGACAACAAAGTCATCGAATTCATTTGAAATTAGATTGATATAACCCTAAGCACTAATCCTAATCTTCGCTGTAGCTCGATGGCCCCGATACTAACCGATCAAGACCTTCCTTAGCCTCTTTATCATCGGAATCAATCTCAAAGCCTCTTCAAAAGCCCTTTTAGCTTCTTCATTCATTTTCTTTCCTTCATAAAACTGCCCTAACAAACAAAACCCTTTCACATTTCCACTCAATTTCGAACCCTGGCTCAAATCGTCCACAATCGACTCGTCAACCCGTCCTCCTTTCCGACTAAATGCTCCCATCCTCAACTCACCTCTCTTAATCATCGCGTCGCCTCTCTCGTTCTCGCTCAGCGACTTAGCGCACATCGGTGATAACGCCGAGTCGAGCGAATCGAGAGCCGATGTTTTGAACCCTAGGAGATCTAAAGCTAGGGCTTTGAGGATATAAGCTGCGGCGTCGCGAGGATCGAGAGAGACGGCTTTGTCTGCTTCTGCAACGGCGTCTTTGGCTAAAGAGGAGGAAGAGGAACGTGATGTAGCGGATCTGGCCTGGGACAAAAGCTGTGCGCCCCGAATGAAATGGGACTTAGCTTGGAGATCGGCTCGATTTCGGAATCGGAGGCTTTTTAGGGCTTTTCTAGGACCGTCGTGCATTAAGAGGAACATGAAGAGTGTGACCAGGATTATTACGGCTTGGAGAAGAAGATCGGTCCACATCTTTGAGGTAATAATTTACTCTCTCTATCTATCTGTAGATTATATGTCTATTCAGTTTTGATGGCATGTGGGTGCGAGTTAGAGAAGGCGGAAAGTCAAAAGGTTGTCGATGGGAGAGTTGAGCGTTATCTATCATAGTAGAATTTCATGTTAGGTAACACTAAAGGAGTGCACGGTTTGTGGGTTTTGTACGGAAATACCCATATTTTTGAAAATAAATCCCAAAATACCCAACTTTGTAAATTTATTCCGAGAATAACCCACTAAAAACGCATTTAGGGTGCGCGTTGCAAATTGTGGAGGTCGGGCGCGTACAGTATATGCGCCCGAAGTGTGAGCTTCAGAGAAGCACGCGCCGACCGCATGCCCTGCATGCGCTTGATGAGGCCGGGCACATGCCCTACATGCGCGTAATGACAGCAGCCATGAGCGGAGAGCGAGGGGATAGGGCGGGGAGCGGAGAGCGAGGGGATAGGGCGGGGAGCGGAGAGCGAGGGGATAGGGCGGGCCGAGCGCATGAGCTGTATGCGTCCGATGCTGAGCGCATGCGCTATATGCGCCCGATGCTCACGACCCCTCCCGATATGAACTGTTTCTGTCCACCTGATGCTGAGGACTCCATGATAGCAAATTTTTTATTTTGCCCCATAAAATGGGCATACAATCCCAAATGCATAACAATAAGAAATCAAGTGCACCATAGACAACATCTCAGGAACAAAACTGTAAGATCATTCTAATCAAGATAGTAAGTTGGTATACAATTACAAATTTGTTAAGTACGAATCAATAATGGAGGTAATTACAATCTAACTAATTCTTCTTCGATCGTCTAGTGAAAGTTCTTCCAAATCTTCTGAAGACAGACTCCTTCTCCTTGCCTCTATGTGGTGGATCTCCCCTTTGGTCGCTTGCTTCAGCAGAAGGTTCTTCGAAACCTCTAGGGGCCACTGGACTGTAGCATACAGTAGACTGGGTCAAATGTGTTACCGCTTCTCCTTCTTCTTCTCGTAGTCGAGGCTCATCTGATATATGCATACCACGCTCTCTACGTGGTGCTGGAGGTGTAGTAAATGATTCATGGAGATCGTGGCTGAATGATGGAGTGATAAATGTATTCGGATCGTACATTGAACCACCCATGACATCAAATGGGTATGACAAATCAACCGGGAATGAGCTGCCACTCGGGTGTGATATATCACCCAAGTATGTGCTACCTCTTGCAAATGTGGTCTCAGATGGAAATGTGCTACCTGTAGGGACATTAGAAGTAGGTACATGCACGGGGTATTGTTGACGGGTGGGTATGGAGGATGTGCTTCGTCGACCTCGACGAGCCATATCTGTCCGTCGGCGGCGTGGACGTTGTGGTTCAACATTTGCTTCGGCTCCTTCGTATACGTGAGGTGACTCGGCTTCCTCTCCCACATGTGCTCCCCCTGCTGGATATAGCCCGATTTCGTTTTCGTTCTCTGCAATTCTTATTGACTCGTATGCAAGATCACGTGTGCGGTCCAAACTATTTGATCGGGTGATATCTCCCAGTGTGCATATCTGAAAAATAGCAAAATTGAATTTAGTAAATGTGCTATAAGATTATACTGAAATTAATGTTCCTGATCTCACCATATGTCCTATCAATGCGCCAGTGTGAGAGATGTATCTACGAGTGATACGCTAGTACCAATTCACATATTCAACATCGACCCCGGGTCCCTCTTCAATCTCAACCAGGTTTGCATGGCGATCTTGCCACAGAGCAACATAACTCATGTGAAGCTGCTGCCAATTTGTATCTGACTTTCCACGTAGGTCAATGTCATGGAGCGCTCCATCTGTGTTAACATTGGTCGGGATGTGCTGCAAGCCTCCAAACTGTCTCGTAACTCTATCTGGGAAGTGCCACTCAATGATGGCAAAGGAAATAAGCGGCACACGAGTTGTCCATATTTGTCGCCCTGCAGAACAAAACAGAGGAAGTTTCGCCAACATGTTCTCAGGGTATGGTTCCCAATCCACCTGCATATAGGATATAATTGTATGATGAGATATGAACAAATGTTAGACGTATGTAATGAAATGATACATGTGACGTACATACCTGGTGAGGCGCAAGGCGATCCAAGGCTTGGCGATATGCGGTGACCACATGTGTAGGATGGTGAGTAGTCATTCTGCGCATATGCCATCTACATGCAAGTGGCTGACCAGCAAGTATCAGCATTCCAGATCTAGTACGAGGAGCACACTGGGGAATCTATCCCATCCCACACTTGCAGAAGTATGGCCGCACCTGCTAACTCCTGTGCTCCGATGTAGATGCACGACACAGTTGCCTATACAGCCATGCCAAACACGCAGTACCCCACACATATTGCCCTGCATCATTCAAATCTCCCAACATACCAAGGAACATGGAGTGGACAAGGTTTCCTGATTTGTCAGCAAAAAGGAAACCCCCAATCAACTACAATATATATGCACGAGTGTGCCTAATAATTTCTTCCTCATCTGCATTTTCAGGTATTTCATTAAACTGTTGGGAGATCCAATTGAGGTTAATTCGCCCTCCCCGTAAGTTTGTGTTCCCGGGTATAACTCCTAAAAGGTTTTGACATAGCGTTGCAATATTGAGATTGCTGCTGGCTACAAGAGGTAATCCATCGACACGTAAGCCTAATTGGACCTCCACATCCTGTAAAGTTATTGTCATCTCCCCTGTCGGCATGTGGAATGTATGTGTCTCCGATCTCCAAGGCTCAACGAGTGCAGTAAGGAAGTGCCAGTGGCTTTTATTGCATCAGTGGCTTCTGCCATTCGTTTCTCCCAAAGCATTACGCAATTGTAAAAAATTTTCCTAATGAGAGATGTCACGGGAAGACCCTTTGCACCTTGGATGACAAAATTGTAAGCCTCTACCATGTTCGTAGTCATGTACCCGAAACGGTAGTTGCCATCATATGTTAACGTCCATTGCTCCTTAGGCAATGTGAATGATCCATCTGACTCAGTCTTGTTAAACCACTCGATTGATTCCTCATTGATGTCCTTGACCAAGTCCATGAATTTCTCAAACTTCCTTGGTTATGCTTGAGAGGCGGCGTATGTTACCAAATTCCGCATCCTCACATTCTTATAGACTTTATTGAAATTACTGGCAACATGTCGAATACAGAACCTATGAACCGCAAATGGAGGTAACCACCCATTCGATTCATCTTTGCATGCAGACATAATTCCCGCGCCCCTATCTGATATCAAGCATATTGTCTCCTCGCCACGGTGACCAATTACATGTCGCTTCAACCGCACTAAAAACCAGCTCCATGACTCCATTGATTCTAACGGGGCTAAACAAAAAGCCAAGGGTACAATCCTATTATCGCCATCTGCCCCACATGCAATTAACAGGACGTGTTTATACTTCCCGTAAAGAAATGTTCCATCCACACATATAATAGGTCGACAATACTTGAATGCTTCCACCGAAGGACCAAATGTCCAGAATAACCACTTCAAGATTGATTTTCCAGGCTCTACAGATCTTGTCCAACCCCATTCAACCTGTGTCCCAGGATTAGTAGCTTTCATTGCATATAACAATTGTGGAAGCTCATTGTATGCATTTTCCCAGTCTCCATATACCATGGCAATTGCTCTCCTCTTCCCTTCCCATACTCTTCGTCGTGATATTTTGTAGCCAAATAGGGCCTCTGCATGCCCCTGGAGTAATTTCGTTTTTATATCTACATCATCCTTAACCATCATCAAGAACTCTCTTGCAAGAACATTACAATCTATCTGAGAATAGTCTTGCCCGACCATAGGGTTAAGGCATGTGTGAGGTCCTTCTAATCTGGTGATGACGAAGAGACCCTCAAGCTTCTTCTTACAAGCACGCAGTCTCCATTTATACCCCTCATCTTGTTTCATACAATATGCTGACCATACAATTTTGGTTGAGTCATCCACCCTAAAGTTACAGTGTTGCGTGACATGAAATTTTTTCACATGGTTAATAAGATCTGCTTTTGTGGTGAACATCATACCTTTGTTCAGATCATCTGCATTTGAAATGTTCTTGCTCATAACACTCACGCTTTCCTCAAAAGTTATATACCCATCACTGCTACCGATATTGAAAAACGGTACCTTATCCCTTACACCGCCCTCAGATGGATCATTAGTTAGAGAATTTTGTCTTGAACTGGATGGTTATTGGGATGTGGTCATGGTCACAACTTCGACATCATTGATCTGTTCGGGATTATCTTCCTCTTCACTGTCACTTTGTTCGTCTTCTATTGCATCCCCATCGTCATCTACATAATACTGACCGTCCCGATTATCATCCGTGGCTCTAGGATTTAGAATTGGCATAACTTCTTGTTCAATTCTCCTTTCAAGTTCCGTCATTCCTTCTTCGACATTTGTCGGCTCATACTCTTCAAAGTTCATAGGAGAATGATGCACCATAACTTGCCGCTGATGTGTTTGATTGGATACACCGACCCCACCTATGGGGTCAAGAAATGTGCTATGTTGGTCTTCCACATTTGGAACCAGAACTTCCTGCAATTGAGAAGGCATAAATTCGGTCTGCTCACTACACTATCCTTGTACCTGCACATACAACTCTTGCAATAGACCTGAACCAAGTTCCTTAGCCTGGTCAATCAAGTCTTCAACACCTTCGTCATCTACAACAGGCAGCAACATGAACGATGGCCCATTCAGCATATAATGAGGGTGCCTGTGGATAATTTGGACAGCTCCCCTAGTTGGATCTACGCCGACACTAGCACATATCTTGCTCAAAAATTGGTTAAAGTCAGCATCGGTTCTCATCCGGACCTTCTTCATGGGAGCTCGGTCATACTCTGGACCGTATTTTCCAGTCACAACATTCCCATTAGCATACACAATGAACCGAACAAAATCCCCCATTGTAAATCCTATATACACATTATATCGAACATTGTCAACACTTCAACACATATAAACTTCCAAAATCATCACCATTCAGCTGAGTAAACTAATAAATATAAGACATAAGATATCGTTTTTGAGTTTTTACCTTAAGCAGACTTTCTCAACATGCAACAAATGGAGACCGCCAGTACAGAATACGTTTTTGGGTAGTTGGCACTGTGCGCGCTGTGTGTGGTTGGTGGGTGGGCACCGTGGGGCGTTGGGCGCGGGCACTGTATGCGCTCACGTGCTGGGCGCAGCACTACACGCGCTCGCTCGTCCTGGCGCTCGCTCGCTCCTCGACGCGCACTCGCTCCTCGGCGCGCTCGCACGCTCGCTCCTGTGCGCTCGCTCCTGGCGCTAGCTCCTGCGCGCGCTCGCTCCTGGCACTCGCTCGCTGGTCCTGCTGCGCGCGAGGTCTGCTCGCTCGCTCCTCTCCTGTGGGTGGGCTGTGTGTGAGTGAGTGAGATGTGTGAGAGGTAATGAGTGAGTGAGTATGAGAGGTAATGAGTGAGTGAGTGTGACCTGTGGGAGCAACGCAAATATATATACTAACCTAGGCGCATACACGGAATGCGTTGTATTGGGCGCATATGCTACATGCGCCCCACCTATTCCACTTTTCAACACTTCTTCAGCCGCATGCAGGGCATGCGGTCGGCGCGTGCTCTCTGAAGCTCACACTTCGGGCGCATATATTGTATGCGCCCGACCTCCACAATTTGCAACGCGCACCCTAAATGCGTTTTTAGTGGGTTATTCTCGGAATAAATTTGCAAAGTTGGGTATTTTGGGATTTATTTTCAAAAATATGGGTATTTCCGTACAAAACCCCACGGTTTGTGAAGGTTATCCATTAAATCGGACCTAACTAGACTGAAAACTGAGCCATATCGAATCAAACCATAAAAGTGGTTATTTTATATTTCGGTTTGATTTGTGCTTCAATGCATAAAGAGTTTAAATAGTTATGGTTCTGTTTGAAAATCGAACCGAACCAAACCATTTGAACCTGAACCAAACTAAATCGGACTAAAAATCAAACAAAACCAAATCGGATAGCAAAATGCGATTCTTTTATATTTCGATTTATGAAAAGTCTAAACGGTTATAGTTTCGTTTGAGGGATCTAACCCATTTAAACTTGAATCGAATTGCTTCACACCAAATGAAATGAAAAAAAATAAGAACCATTTTATTTATTTATAAATCTAATATGACATATGTATATAGTATATTAGAATAAACTTGAAATTGAATCGTAATTTTAAAT
Source organism: Combretum micranthum (assembly GCA_024138025.1). NCBI lineage: Eukaryota > Viridiplantae > Streptophyta > Magnoliopsida > Myrtales > Combretaceae > Combretum > Combretum micranthum. Next base: position 518,309 of record JAMXBD010000825.1, on the reverse strand, counting down.
TCTAATACCATTCTTGTGTTTAAATACATCTTTGAAAGGGAATTAAATAAGATTTCAATTTGTAGATTTATTAGGAGAAGTTGTGATTTCATTTCAATTATGAAATGTAAATTATATTTTTAACCACGTTTATCTTATTTATAATATAAATGTTACATACATTTTGTATTATATATTTTACATAATATACCGTTAAATGTATTATATATCTAATAATAATATTAAATGCGCAATCTTTTACTCATCTCAAAAATAATATTATAGACTTTTAATTCCTCAACATAAAAGATAAGTTGTTAATGTTAGGGATTTAGAGATCAAAATTGATCTGGCAAGGGAAGTTTTTTTTTTTTTTTTTAAATTTAACCAAATTAAAACAGGTGGGATTATACTTTTTTGAAGCTTTTAATCTTTCGGATTTGATGGTGCTGCAATCGCGCGAGCTCCCTCTATGGTATCCACATGAACGAATTTTCTCAATCAAACTTGATGCGTGTGCTAGCATGTAGGAACAATTCCGCGTATTCAGGAATTTTCTCACAAAGGGTCTCTTACAATTTTCTTTTTCTTTTCTTTACAGACTTTCTCTACAAATTTGATAAAGAATTGAGTTATATTATAAAGATAAATATTCAAATGATATGGAATCCTCATGGCCTCGGGTACATCACTAGCAGTTAATACTTTGCACATCTCTTTAACAAACTAATTGCTTTTTCTATAAATCTTTTCATAAAATAATTAAGAAAAATTTCATAAATCATGACGTCCTTTATTATTATTTTCAAAATCCTTACCGTGTGTTTTCCTATTTTTTCATTGAATTTGAAACCTTCTTAGAACTATTGTAATATAAAGTAAAATGATTTATAATGAAGGGCAAGGGAGTGTTATATGTTGTTTTTTTATGAGAGGGCAAAATAGTCTTTCACTATAAAGAAATATAGTGAAATCTACCCATACCTTAATTACGTGCCTTTTCATCTGCAGAAGCTACACATTATCCTTAAGCCTTATAACTCCCTCTTGCTAAAACCTCCTTTGAAGAACCGCCAAAAGACTAAAGATCAAGGTAAAGTATTCTCTTTTCTTGTCCTTTAGTAATCTTTAGAGTTTCTTTCTTAACTCGTGCTTTTAAAACCAAGGTTCTCATGTTTGGGGGAGAGATCAGGAGAAAACCCTAGTCTTTTGTTTTTATAGCGGTTGTTGTTTGCGAAAGAAGAAGAGAACGTTATTTATTCATAAGTATCATGATTTTAAAAGTGTTTATACATTGACGTATGTGTTTTTGAAGTTTTTTTTTTTTTTTGGTTTAAAGTTAAGAAAAGAGATGTTTTTGGAGTTTTTAACATTTTTGGAGCGAAGTGGTGTACAAATAGGGATCACGATCGTGACACAGGCCATGATCTCCTCTGGACTAGCGGGTATTCATCGATCATGACCGTAACAGAGGCCGTAATGACCATCACCACGCTCATCATGACTGTGATAGAGGCTGTGATGGTCGTCACGGTCCCCATAACGGGCTTAACAAGGGTGTTTTGACATGTTTTCAATCTCCTAAGCCTTTCACGCCCTACATTATGGGTGTGATCAACAGGTTGATGTTGTAACCTTCTTTCTGTCGTTTTTTTTTTTAATCTTTCCAAACACTTAAACTCTTAGCTTAACATCTAGTAAACCTAAATTTAAGTAGGATTGTATATATAGATCTAGATTAGTTGTAGTTCTTAATAGCTTAGGGGTTAGATGACCTTAGAAGTATGTTTTTCTTTTTGAAATAATGATTTGAGTTAATTTTTGCTATATGTGATTAGGTGATCTTTATTTTGATGAGTTAGTTGTTCTAAACATTGTATCAAGTACGTCCTTACCTTAGTTGTTGCTTGTGAATATAGGCTTAAAACTGCAAATGGATTTAATACTATCTGGCTTTAAATTGTTTGTTGCTTGTGCTTGGCTAGGTTTAGTGGACCAGGAATACCAGTGTTACTATGATGGCACCTTGATGATCTGTGTGTAGCATTGTCCTGAGTAGAGTTGTATACGGAGAGGATTCTGGTAGTTTAGAAGTGGTGTGAATATGGTACTCATGGTATGTGAGGAGTACCCAACACTAGTGTGTATGTATATATAAGTATCTATATATGTATATACGCACCTGCTTTTCATAGAGTCATGAGTTACTCCAGGTTTAGCGCTAGTTGTAAATGGTTTTAAACTATGTTGATTGTCTAGCTAATAAAAAGATAACAAAGTGTGATTACTGTATATATTACTATGTTGCATGTGAAAATGTATGTTGTTTGTTTATGCGCATATGGTTGTGGTTTAGCATACTAGGTCTTGCGCTCATTCCTTTTTAGTTTTAGGGTCAGGTGAAGAGCCTGTAGTATTCGATCTATGATATTACGATGTGTATATGGACTATGGGATAACGATAGTAGACTCGATTTTCTAGCTAATTACTAGATGGTTAGACTTGAAATGACTAGAGTTGCAGACTCCTGGAGTTTAGATATCTATTTATATGATTATGTTTTAAGACCTTTTCATCTGGTGTTTTTAGTTTGATTTAAGTTGGTGCTTGGTATATACTAACCGAGTTATTTAGAAGTTCACATTTATAACATTAACGTTTTAGAAGTTCTCCTTTAATGTGAAACCTTGAAGTTATATTTTTGTTTTAATTGTGATTTAGTAGAATCTGAGTCTTATTGCCTTAGTTTGTTTATCTCTAGTGAGGACACATAACGGGTTGACAAAGCACTCAGTTTAAGGCAATACAACTATAGAAAAGATTTTCATCGATTTTATTGTTCCTTATTATAAACCCTTGAAATTTTTGGAACTCTCAAAAATAATTCTAAAGCTAAAATCCAAAATAAAAACTCTCAAATCAACCCAAGTTAAAACCAAACTCTAGAAACTCTAAACAAGATCAAATATGAATTTCATAACCTTAAGGAAAAGAGAACCTTAAAAAACAAAATGGAAAATCTAGTAATAGTTCGATTCTGACTCGTACACTTAACAATTGATTTTTTTGATCCTTAACACGTAAATCGAGACAACATGCCCAAATATTATTTAATGAAAAATTATAAAACCATAGACCCTTTGGTAAACTTTAGAGTTAAATTTAAAAATTAAATACCAAAAGTCAAAGCAAGTTAATATACAACACAAGAAGCCTTAGACTCAATTAGATAATCTCGAGAATTGTAAAATATTAAATAAACCATAAAACAAAGTGTACTTAAATTTTGAATCGAAAATATAGTATAACCATAAACTCTTAGATAATTATGAGTAAATCTTAAAGCCGGAATTGAAATCGAAACCCTAAAAAGTCAATTAGGTCAACAACAAGCTCTAGTGAGACTAGATCCGACAATCCCGCGCTTGAAGCTCTAAAACAGTAAAAATGAGATAAACTTGGATTATAGTCTGAAATAATGTCTTATATCCTAAAAGATTAACTTCGACAAAAATTCATCTAATTCGAACTCGAACTCGATCAATTTCTAGAAATAGGGTATTGACATGCAAAACAATAAAAATATTCTGAAAATTAATTTAGACCCGTAATAAGATAAGGATTCATAAAATATCAGTTATAGAATTTTTCGGCCTTTAAAAATATCAAATGTAGCCCTTTTACGTGTATATTCATTACTACTGGTATTTTATTTGTTTAGCCTATTAGTCATTTACTATTCACCTATCTCTACTTTTTTCTTATACCATACCTCTTACAACCTATAAACCTATTCTTACAATTTCTTTTCTCATAAAGCTTTACATCACTTTTCACTAAACTTCTTTTACACTTCATTACTTTTCTTTATCAAAATTAATTTCTTTTTCATTCACTCTCTCCCCCTTTCTCTTAGAACGGTGCCACTTTCTCTCTCTCCCTCTCAATTTCTTTTCCTTTTCAATTTATTTTATTACATTTAATTTTCCTCCACAAATCTTTGTAAATACTACTTTTCCTTTCATTTCTTTCACACATCTCATTTTACATATCAAAACTCTACCAAAATGTCTGCTCAATTTTTCTCTCTAATACTTCCTACACAAACACTCTCTTCCTCTCCATTTCCTTAGGGTATTCATAATACATACTAAACACACCATCCATTATTTCATCCATCTTCAACCTATCATCAACCTTAGGTAAAAATTCGTAAACCCCTCCTTTGATCATGTAACACAATATGAACAATGTGTGTGTTTTGACTTCATGTACTCCCTATGACGCTAATGCTAGTGAATGGATTCATGAAAAACAATATATTGTTCATGTCTTGTTCATCTTCATGATATGTTCTTGTTATGCTGTTATTTACTCATGTTCTAACATTAACTCTTTATATGTTATTACGTGTATATATATATTTTTATATATATGTATTTATATTTCTTAGAGCCTAAATAATCACTAATCTAACTTTTTACTTATGCTCTTATTTTTTTGCTCATTTATTTATTTCATGCTCAAATAAATAAGACTAGTCATTCTAGTCATAGATTTATCCTCATTAAGTCACAACGTTTTAAGATTTGTCCATAATTTAAGTTTTGGGAAGCCTTGACATGAATTTAAGACTCCCATGTTTTCTTAGTATTATTTTATTGCTTTTCTTTATGGAACTTATCTACTTTTAAGTCCTGGAAAGACTTGAATAAAAATCTAAGACTTCCACAATTTTCGTTCTTTTTCATTTCCTTAAGCTTTCTTATGCTTTCTTTCTTTTCTTTTTATGGAACGTGTCATTCTAAGTTTCGGGAAGTCATGATACCAAGTTAAGACTTCCATGTCTTATTCTTATATGTTTATTTAATTTTCTATCTCCTTTATATTCTACATGAATTTATTTTCATCTCATAACATAACTATAAGTCATATTCATGTATGATCATAGAATGGCGTTGTTATTCTCATAAGAATTTTCAAAGTGAGTTATTTCTTTCATATAAAAATAGAACTGAACTCTAAGAGAAAAGTGATTTTCAACACTTAAGAAAATGGTTCAACTACAATCTTTCCAAATTATTAGAATAAGTTTATTATAAATTTTAATATTGATAATTCTTTGCTATACAAGATTTTCTTAAAAACTTAATTATAAGGTTTATTTCAACACCTTGAAAAACACTAAAAATAAAACAAGTTTTTCTAGTCAAGATTAAACTCAAATCACCAGTCAACACCTACTTAAGGAATAGAAATCAGTGGACAACTTAAGGAACCAAGTTTTAAAAAGTAAATTCATTTTCTTTTTAAGAAGTTGAAGAAATATAAATAATAGTTATAATAATTAGATACCCACTTGTAATAACTAAAAATTTTAGTTTTCTTCTAACAACCCCTAAAAGTCCAGGTGTTAATTAAGAGTGGAATTATTATGAGAATAAAAATTTAAAACAAACCATTCACCAAAATTTTTTCATATAGTAAAACAGAAAACATTTTAGAGATAATAAAACATAGAATGATTTTTCTTCATAAACCATATAAAGATTCATGTATTGGAAAATAATTAGTTAAAAAAAGTTTAATATGAAAATGGAATAATCATAAACTTAAAATAAATATAAAATCATGATTCTAGTTAAGCTTCATATTTACAAAATCTAAGAATTAACATTTTATTTAAGAATCAAACTTAAGAAAATTTTTAAAAGGAAATACACTTAGAGTTTTATGTCACAAGTAGATAAAATCATGTTTTATAAATTAAATTGTTAAATAAGATTTTTGAACAAATATAAGGCCTTTGAGATTTCAAAAAATATATATTGAACCATAAATTTCGATAAGTCACCTAGTTATAAAAACATAAGATGACACATTTTATCACAAGTTAAAAAAATCATTTCTTATAAAAAAAAAACTCAATTTTGTTACTATCTACCAAGAATATTTTATAAAATTACTTTTGAGACATCACTTATATCATGCATATAATATGAGTTAATATCAATACCAAATGATTTCAAAGGTAGAAATATTTTATAATTGATATAGTGTCTAAGTGAAGTAAAACTTTAGAAAATATAAATTTGAGGGTTGGAACCTTCGGGTCAGATCTGTATCAACTCATTTTGAAATCGAAATGGCTTTAAATGTAAAAAATAACCCTAGAAATATATAGATCTTTTGAGTAGATAGAAAACGACATCTAATATGTGAAATTCCGAGTTAAAATGAGCAAGTTATGGCCATTTTAATTTGGAATTTCGTTTCATCCAAATTTTAGCGAAAATAACAAGATAGAATTAGAGGGTATAAGTAGAACTTCTATGAAATACTCATTCTAAGTATTTCTTTTATTGAGGTGATGAGAATACAAGACTCTCCTTCTTGAGGATTATTACAACTAAAAAAATTGAGATATGAATGAGTGGGTTTTCGTCCTAAATTCGTTACTTTGTTTGTGCTTGTAAGTAGTCGCGCTAACATGATTAAGAAAAGATAAAAAATGAGTATGTATTGGGAGACTATCAGGGGTTAAGCGGGTGTTTCTTGCTTGTTGATTAAGTGGATACTAAGCATATTGCAACACTAGAATATTTGTTTAACTATGTTCATTCATTTGTATGCTTGATTGCTATGTGTGTTTAAATTGATTGATCGCCCTTAATGAATCATAATATGGAATGGTGTTAACAAGAAAATGGTCGCGCATAGCATCCATTGAGTCTCATTTCGAAAGGCTACTACTCCTACCCGTAGAGTTGGATGGGATGCAAGCATGCTGAGATACGAGCCATGCTCCTTTCTAAGGATTTTACATTGCTCGAGGAATGCGACTCTAGGTTCAAAGCCTTGTCAATCGAATGCTTTGGGCAAGTGTTTGGGGATCAGCAGTGGAAGATCAAGAGAACCTTCATCAACAATTCCCTAGCCCTTGATATGGAAGGCGTAAATCCATTTTATGTATAGGTTCCAAATAACTATACATATATGTGTTCTTCATGTTATTGTTGCATAAGCATAGTATATGCTTGACTAACCAACTTGTTTGTTTATGATTGTCGGTACGAATGATGGAGAAATATCTCACTAAGCACGTTGTAAGCTTATACTCTCATAGATTTTGTTAAAGTAGATATGCTCGAGACTCGAATTAAGGATGAGACACTAAGGAAAAACATTAGTAGATTATTGAGCTTTTGTAGAACAAGTAGGAGCATAGAAGGAAATTTACTTTCTTGAAATTTCTTTATGAGCAATTTATGTTATGTTAATAATTTGGAGATTACTATAAAGTGTATTTATGTAGACTTGAGGACATCAATGGAGGTATGCCCATAAGAATTGTAATTGACCTTGTTTATGTTTTATGTTAAGTATTTCTTTTGCCTTGTTACTCAATTGTAATCAAAGTAAATTGCAATACTTCAATGTGTTCCCTCTTGTGTGTTGTACTCCTTGTGCATGATATGAAAGCTTTTGTGTGACTAAGAAAGTCATTCCTAGACTTTAATTTTGTGTATGGTGGACTGCCACGTTTAGGATACCCCTCGGGGTATGATACTTATCATTATTATTTTCAAAACTTTCACATTATGTGTCACATCCCGAAAAATTAATCTGCACAGTCCCGCCATAATTATCAAAGGTTTATGGAATTCGACCAACTCATGGTCCATAGACATCTGATAACTACTAGGCTCACTAAATGATGCCACACTTAAAAGATACTTATAGAAATGGAGACTATAATTAAGTTTTTGGTACTTACGAGTATTATTCCAGGCATTTTGTATTGTTTCTTATGGATTTCCTACAATAGAAACTGTAAGGTGGTGAGCATAATTCCACGCGCTCAGTAAGTGGTCAGAATCTTACAATACTTTTTAAAGCATTTAGCAACACGTTTATTAAATGTATGCATGATCAAATATTATGCCATCCACATGATGTAGACCGGTTCATCAAGAGATTAGAGAAATTAACCCCACTTTAATCTAGGTTTCGAGGTTTAACACAAATTCATTTTCCATAAAACCAGGAATGTGCAATGGACTGCTGTCCTCCAAAAACCACTTAGGACTATCCTCAGATAGCTTGTAACCTTTATTGCGACCTCTCTTGTCACTTAGTTCAATAAAGATTAGAAGAAGAAATCCATTCTCACCTGAACGGTCGGTTTGATGGACGAAGATGTTTGTGTCTCGTGTAATGCGTGTCGTTTTATTAATATCCAAATAAATTGTTATAATACTTGTTTACTTTAGATGATCACCCAATTCATCATATCATATCAAGCAATTACAAGGCAAACAAACATTTAATCAATCACATGCATTTATTTTCTAGGTTACCATTCACACACAGTGTATTGATATAAAGATTCTTTAAGAATAGCTGTGAAGCTAGACCACTTACCAAAATGGGTTTCGTGTATAGAATAGATTGCTGTAGAGTATTACCTAAAAGAATGATTTTGATAAGATGAATTAGTATTATGATGCAAGATCTTATTTTAGTTGTAGTATGATTATACTATAAGGTTTATTTAAGGAATAAAATTAATTTATTAGAAGATTCATCATATTTATAAGATAGTATATAAGGAACTAATGAGCTTATTTTGCTTTTATTAAAAAGCATTGTGAAATTAAGTACTTTAGGTACTTAATTAATTTTGAAAAGTTATAATTTTGTTTGAAAGAATTCTAAATAGTTCGATAAGTGGGTATAGCTTGAAATGTTTAGAAATTTATTCTAATTTAAATAATATATGATATAGTCATTTAATTTATAATTTCAAAGTTATTGTTTCTAAGAGTTGCTAAGCTTTAAATTAAACTTTATAACTAATTATTACATTCATATTGGGTAATCCTTTTATTGGGGTATGCATGTCATTATTGGTATTAATATATTTAGTTAAGTAAAGTGTTAAGGTGGTTATGAACATTTAATATAATTTTCATAATTTCTTTATTTACTAGTTATAATTGATATTTATTAGCTATAATTGATAAATTGGTGTAAATATTCAAAAAAAAAAAAACTGTGGAAAAAATTGTAAGTGTCAATAATGTCAGTATGAATATCTTGGAGTAATAATATAATATTTTTTTTTTAATTTTTAGAAATCGTTTAGGTATTTTATATTAGAAGTTCGGATTTCATTATTCCTAGTATATTCGCAGCTATAATCATGTAATTTTTAAAAATATCAAAGTTTCATGAAAAATTCTGAAAATTTTATATGTTGTAACTAATATTGTATTGCACTTACTGTAAAATTTTGGAGCCAAACGAACAGGTTTTGATGTTGCAATTAATCCTCGTCGGAGATCAGCTAGGTTTCACCGGCGCCACCTCAAGACAGTGGATTTACTCCCTCCACGGTTGTCGGATGGACTTCCCCTAATTTTAGACTCCTAACTTCCAAATTTGGCGATTGTCTGATTTCGGATGTGGTTTTGGTGAATTTTACAAGTTCTTGGTGGTATTTATAGCGAAATTCAGGAGTTTGTTAATTCAATAAAAATTACCAGGTGTCAAATTTTTTTCATGCAAAAATTACCACGTAATCCTTACATTTTACATGTTCATACTGGTATCTACAGTGATTTTTGACAAATGTTAGATAATTTTCCTAAGTTTGGACACCTAATTTGCATGCATGCACAATTATTTTAAATTTGTTCTTATGTAAAAAAAATATGCTATCTATTTTCACGAAAATTCCCAATTTTTCTGATTTTTGTAGAGTTTTAATTGATGTTTATGTCTTCATTTGGTAATTGTTTGGTTAATTTGCTACTTTTTAAGTAAATTTGTTGTTTTTTGGGAATTTTCCTTCAATTTTTCCAAAATTTAGAGTTCTAGGTTTTCAGAAGGATTATGAATTTTTTGAGGATTGACAATCTTTGTCTCCCATTTTTGGTGTTTTATAGGGGAATTTAGAGATATTTAGGTTAATTTAAGGGTATTTTAGTCTTTTTACTACTTTAATTTTGGCTTTATTTGATAAATTCAGCCAAATTTTATACTATTCATTGATTTGACTATATCTAATTTACCTTAATTTACTTTTCATTCTTACTATTACTTAATTACAATTTACTATTTCATAATTTACTATTTACTAGTTATTTTACCATTTATTATTAACCTTGATTATTTACTATTTACCTTTGTTATTATTTATTTAGTCAAGGAATTTTGTTTATTTATTTTTATTTGGGTTTTAAATTCTTATATTACTTTTCTAATCTTTGATAATTTCCTTTGACTTTTAGGAGTATCATATTCTTAATATCGTTTTTCCTTTTCGCTTATTTATTTAATTCTAACTATTATCTTCCTTAGCTCATATAAGCATTCTTATATTATTTTAGGTTTAATTTTTATATTCTATGAAAATCGAGGTATCACATTATGTTTTCCTATTTTATTATTGTTAAACTTTTAATAAAACTAGCAAACGTGCATCAAATTAAAATAAAACGGTATAATCGAGTTTAGAACATGCTCAATCATTTAATTAAACTATATACACTAGTGATATAATAAAATTTAGAACATTTAAATATGCTAATTATAACTAATTTGCTGTCATGAGGAATATGTGATTGAGTGCTTAATAGTAAAAATGATTTACCTGAGACATTTTTGACATGCATTATAAATTTTAGGTAAAGATCATGTTTATTATTATTATTATTGTTATTATTATTAATAGTAGTAGTAGTAGCAGTAGTAGTAGTGTTGTAGTAGTTTCATATAGGGCACTAACATAACAAAGAAAAATGAACTTCTTAAAGAATATTTCTTTTCCAAAACTTTTTAAAGTATTTGAAAAGGCTAAAACATTAATACAATTTTTTTTTCTTGGGAACTCAAAGGGTTATTAATATTATTTATTATAACTAAATTTTTTTAACGGCGGTTTGTATCAAACTAAACCGCATTTGAAGCGGTTTTGTTCAAAACCCCAAAAAATTAAAAGCGGTCTAGTTTGTATGGGAGATGAAACTTAAACTGAACCAAATTGCAAATGCGGTTTGGTTTCAGTTCAACCCTTAAACCGAATCGAACCGAACCATGAACATCCTTAGTTTGTACAAGAGATGAAAGAAACAAGTAGAAAAGAGGTGAGATTTTATTTCAAGTATTAGATATAAGCATTATATGATATTTTAATTGAAAATGATTTAGTGTGGTTCGGTACGGTTGAATAGTCTTATGAATTAGTTAATATAGTATCAAAGCATGATTGGTTGTTGTGAGAAATGAAAAAAAAAAATAGAATATGGAAAATTTGAAATAATCTTATTTAAATTTTAGATTTCCCACAATAAAATTGGAGTTTTGAAATTATTATGTGATCTTTCAAGATCATTTACTAATTTAATGACGTTTAGGATTGTTAAATAAAATATGAAAGGTCTAAGATATGTTTATACTAAAATTAAAGATTAGCTATTATTTGTATTTCAAATAACAATAACGATGATGATTAATTAAAATATATAAAATAACATTGAGTTTAACTTCTTAACTTGTGTGTATCGAATTCTTGTTAAATGTCTCACAATTGTTGCTACCTCATACTTGATGAGATTAAGGAATAGGTATGCTAACTCTTGAGGCGAGTTATATGAAGTAGTCTAATGTTGCAAAAAGGATTGGGAAAACAACTCCATGAAGCTTTAATATAGGTAGATTCTTGTATATTCAATGTTCACATTTTACAAGAATCAACCTCCACAATCTCTCACAAATATACATTTTTTATTGGATTATGTGTTTAGAAGAGAACTAATAAAAGAAAAATATGAAGAATCTACTCAAGAATATGATGTACCAAGAAAGGATTGCATCAGTTAATTAACCTCTTCAATATATATACGATTAGGTGAAACAATGTAACCAAATAATCTTGTAAGAGATTGAAGAGAAAGGATGTGAGAGAACTCTCAAGAGTGTGTAATTGATAATAATGATAAGAAAATCTTACAAATTGATAAAAACCCTAGATTTTTCTTACTAAAGGGAAAAATTGTGCTAAAAGTAAGTGAATGAAATTTGAAGGATAAGTTATGAAATAAGAAAATTATGTTTAATAGCTACTTTTCCATGTTTTATCTTGTTTTGATTCCTAACATTCTGTAGATGAAACTTGCACCTAGCAGCTGAACGCTTTGGAACTAATGTTCGGGTGCCAAGTTTGTGAACCTGTCCCTAACGTTTTTGTACTTTTAATCACCTAGAACGTCCAGACCTTTCATGTGTGTCATCCGGATGCCATTTGCAAATATGTAAATTCTCTAGAATTTAACTTCTATGCAGTTAGCTTTGCATCATTGACTTCTTATTTTAATAATATAAAGAGTAATATATCTCAAACTTGCAAAATGAACAGCGAGTGAATGGATAAACATTGGATCACCCTTTGTACATTACTTTATCATGATGTAATGAACTATGTTTTAAAGTCCCTTAACTTGAGCTCATGTTATAGGACCGGATGGTGCATATACCCTATCATCTCCTAGGGCTATTTGAGATTTGGCCCTAAAATATAAATCACTCTCGTTTGGTACATAACAAGATAAGTTAGTCACATTGAAAGTGACAGAAACACCATAGCTATCCAACAAGACTAACCTTTTAGCTGTTTTCATTATCCTATTTTAATATCTAGAAAAGACTTTAATCTTAAGGAGCTAATTTTTTTATCCCTTTTCCCATGAAACATGTCCTTGCTAAGGTAGATATAAGCCATATCTCTTGGATTACATACAACTTATTGCCTTCCCTTATTTGTCTTCTGCTTCTTCTTCTTAAATTGCTTTTAAAGGTGTTCACACACTCCGTAATGCAATTGTTGCACCCACTTTGCTCTCTTTGTTTTGCTTTGACTATCTACACATGTAAGTCGTTTTAAGCCATATACCACCACAAAAGGTGTCTTCCCTATAATACTATACCCTAGATCGTTAGAGGCAAGCACAACTATCGGTAAACATTGATCATAATCCCTTAAATTCTTGCCTTTGGTTGCCTTTGATAGTGAACCTAATGTCATGTTTGAAAAACTATCTAACACTTAGGTTAAAATTCAAGATAGAGTGTCTATTCAAATTTTAAAGCTTAATTATCTCAATTTTTATCTCTTTGATGTCACAAATAGTATCTGAACTTTGATAAAATATACAATTAGGTATCTAGAGTTTGAAATTGATCAATTTAGTTCCTAAACTTTGAAATCGATAAATTTAGTACATGAAAAAAAATTTTTCATACACACTAACAGTACCTCCATCAAGTTCTTTCAATTTAAATTTGTTAATTTTGAAGTTTTTTCAGATACCAAATTAATCAATTTTAAAATTGAGCTACTAGTTTGATCATTTTTAAAGTTCAGGTATCTAATTACATATTTTGCTAAAGTTCAAGTACCGCTTATGACATAATTCCTACAAATTAAATCCTAATTTATGTAATTTTAACAAACTAAATAATAAAACAACAAAAAACATGAATAAAGAGATGATGGATAGAGAAAACAACACCGAATTTAACATGGAGTTTAGTCTGCCCCTTACTTTCTATATTCTTATTGACTCTGATGGGCGACTTCATAACATTTCTTTTAACACAATCAAATGCTTTCAAGGAGGTACCCTACATAAGCACATGGGTTGTGCTTTTTACACTCAACACTCACACTCATAAGGCATAACTCATTCACCCACATAAACACTCAATGAAAGCACAATACAAATATATGAATAGTGCCTTACACAAATTTGCCAACTAAAGCACTAAATGACATCACTTATATTTTCATTCAAAGAAATACAAAGACAAAATTGGAGAGATGGACTAAACTAATTTCACCATTTTAGCTCCCTTTCTTTAAAACCTCCTTATAATTTTTATTTATAAGCTCATCAAGAAAGAAGTTGTTGCCTAATTTTTCTCCTCAAAATATCCTTGCTAAAAAAGCTCCAATAGTTAGTTTTCTGCTAGCTTGCATCTTGATGCCTTCTAGAAAACTCATCCCATCTTCACTTAGTTTGCCATCATTCACGCCTTCTATTACACTATAAGCCTTTACCATTCTGACTCTACCAAAAAAGCCACACGGTTAAAATCTCATGAGTCATGTGAATCTATCCAAGCATCTAGAAGCCTGCCCCGAGCATCTGGGTGCCAGATGCAAACACGTGATCAATTCAACATTGTCAAAGGCGAGCCCCTTTTGTGCCTAAGCGCTAGGCGTGGCGCCTTTAGCAGTTGCACAATTTCCTTTTCAGTGGGTGTTTGCGTCGGCAAAAAATAATATGGGTGTGTAGTATTATAAATTGTTTATGTGGGCCAAAAAATAATAATAGATATTGTTTAGTATTGTACACTTACTAAGTGTACTATAGGTGACAAAATAAAAAATAAAGGGCAAGGTCTTTTAGAAAGTTAAAATTTAAAACAAAACTTTACTCTATTGGTACTTTATCTTTCTTTCTGTCATGTTCAAAATACCCTCACCTTTACTTTATCTCTTTTCTATCTCATAAAAAAAAACCACAACATTTGACTTTCAAGTTCTTCAATTCAGATATTTATATTCTTCTTCTTATTTTATTTCAGTTTCATGCATGATTGGTTGTTGACACTTCACACTTTTTTTTTTTTGTATCCACATTCCACTATTGTCTTTTGTTGTTTTAAGCCTCTTTTCAATAGTACAATAAAACAATAATAAATAAATAAATGTTAATAGTAAAGTAAATAATAATAAAGAATTTTTGTATAATCATTTACTAGGAATAACAATGAAGAATTTATGTATAATCAAATTTACTGGTAAATAATAATAAATAGTAAAGTAAGTAATAATAAATAGTTTCTGTACAATAAAACAATAATAATAATAAATAAATGTTAATATAAAAAGATTTTTTAAAATGTATAATGCATAAAAAACCATAATCTTTTTTTTTTCTCTCTTATAAATCAGAATATGATAAAGAAAAAAAGTATAATTAATAAATTAGTAATGTTTAATACATATGTATGCTTGTGGGAATTTGTTTAACCTCACCAATGGTAAATTTTGTTAATATATATCTTCTAAATAGAGTGCAATCATATTTTAGATGGACTCGAGCAATGTTAGAGGGAGTGAGGGCAAACAAAGTGATCCAGGATGGAAATATAATTATTTGGCTGATAAAAACGATATAAATTTGGTGACTTGCATGTTTTGTCAAAAAATCACTAAAGGAGGGATTTATAAAGCCAAAAAACATCAAGTTGGGGAATAATAGGAACGTAAAAAGTGTTTGAAATGTCCTTCGGAAGTGAGAAAAGAGTTATAGAGGATTTTATAAATGAAAAAAGAAAGGTAAAAAAGAACATTATAATAACATGTTGGATATTGATGACTTTGATGATGTCATTAATATTAAGAAGGTTGAAGATGGGGGAAAAGAAGGCAAATAGAAAGTTGCTACTTCCATGGCATTAAAGAAGGGTAACAATAAGGTCAGAACATATTGTTGATATGAGGAAGAAGGGAAAAATGGTACAATCTACTATAAATGATGCATGTGATAAACAAAAGAGAGAGAGCAAGCTTGCTAATACATTGCTTGTTTATTCTATCAGGCGGACATTCCATTTAATGTTGCACTTCTTGATTTACTTAAATGGATGATTGAAGCCATTGGTCAATATGCAACAAACATGAAATCTCCAGGTTATCATAAGTTGAGAGTTCCATTTCTTAAGAAAGAAGTTGAGTATACTAATGGATTGTTTAAAAGCATAAAGATTATTAGAAAAGACCTAGATGTTCGATTATGTTGGATGGTTGATTAATTCAAACTCATCGAAGCATCATCAACTTTTTAGTCAATTGCCCAATAGGAAATGTTTGTGAGATCATTGGATGCATCATCATATATGACAACTAGAGAAAAGTTGTTTGAATTATTGGACAAGTTTGTCGATAAGATTGGAGAAGCAAATATTGTTCAAATAATAACAGTTATGGATCTAATTATGTTTTAGTAGGTAGTATTAGTTTTTAGTTTCCACTTTATCATAAGTTAATAATAATAATATAAATATCCAATCTTTTTTTAACACTATTAATTATCTTTTTAAAATTCTATTAGGGAAATTATTGGAAGCAAAGAGACCAAATTTGTTTTAGACACCATGTGCTGCTCACTGTTTAGATTTGACACTAACGACCCGTTTACTTCAATAAAGGGAATAGACAAGGAATAGAATACTTATGCCTCTGTAATATTATTACCAGTAATATACTGGGAATATTGATTATTGTGTTTACTTTATCTAAAATTTTATCACTAGAAATACTATTTACTCCAAGTTATTAATTACAGTATTAAATTGAAAATATAATAAAAATACCATTATCTCCCTCTTGATTATATTGAATTGATTAAAAGTTGCATCATTTATTAGGGGCAAAATAGTTAATACGTATGTATTATATTTCCAATGCAGTGGGAATAGGAGGGCATAAAAAGTTCCATCTATTAAGTGGAACTTTTTATGCCCTCTATAGAGGGAATAAAAAGTGCCTAAAAAATTTCATTCCTAATAAATTTTTATAAGTAAACGAGATAATAGATGTATTATAGGAATGAATATGCTATTCCTCCTCTATTACCTCTAAGTAAACGGGCCGTAAATGATATTAGGAAGATGCCACAAATAGCAAGAATTATTGACAATGCAATTAACATGATTGGATTTATATAAAATCATATAGGTCTCTTAAATACTATAGGATTCTTACAAAGAATAAAGAACTCATTCACTGAGGGAAACTAGGTTTTGTACATCATACCTTACCTCACAATCAATTCACAATAAAAAAAAAAAAAATCATTTAAGGGCCATGTTCACTTCTGATGATTGGATTTATAGTAGTTGGGCAAAGAAAATGAAGGGTAAAGGGCATGTGAAATCATTGTAGTGGTTGGCTTTTGAAGTAACTTTGTATATGATAGTAAGGAAAAACTAGCCATGTGATATATTTATGAAGCTATAGGGATATCAAAATTGATTAATGGCGATGAAGGAAAATATATGGAAATGAGCAAGATTATTGATGATAGATGGAATTGTCCATTGCACCATCCCTTGCAATGTAGCTGGACATTTTCTAAATCCTGCTAATTTTTATGATGACTCGAGCATGGAGTTTGATGAGGAAGTCATTTCAAGATTATATAATACTATCAAGAGATTGGTTCCTCAACTTCAGTGCAAGATAAGATAATTGTTGAAATTTTTATTTATAAGCGCGCTGAGGGCCCATTTGACATCAATTTTTCCATAAGGTCAAGGAAGAAAAGCACCAAGTAACTAAAAAAAAATGTTATATTATAATGATGGTCTTTTATTTAGCAACCACACCACCCCACCCCACCTTACCAATTGTATAGCTAAATGATGGAGGTTGTGCAGAAGCTCAACTCTTAACTTACAACAATTTGCAATTAAATTCAAAGCTTGACAAGTAATTCATTGGGATGTGAAAGAAATTGGAGCGGGTTTGATCAAGTAAGCATCTTAAATTTTTTATTTGAGTATAGTTTCTATCATGTTAAAAAACATTAATCATTATAACTATAATTATTTGAAGATATATACAAAAGAGGAGAAACAAGCTTGCTCAAAAGCATTGAAATGATTTAGTTTATATTAAGTACAATTAAGTTCTCAAAGCTCAATATGATTGGCATGATGTTATTGATCCTATATATTTAGATGATATTGGTGAAAGTAATGACTGATTGATTGGAAAGATGGGTATTGACTCATTTGTTGAGGTGGATGATGAACTAGTGTTTGAGAATGATGACTTGACATGAGATGATGTTTCAAGAGCTATAGGAGCTGAGGAACCACTGCCGAATACTAGATCTCATACACAATTTATGGGGTTATTAAGTAGAAAAGTTATTACAGATGAGGATGAAGAAGTTATGAGGTATGATATGGAAGAAGATTTTGACGAATATAAGCGTACAGATGATCATTTTAATGTTGCTAATGATGAGGAAGAGGATTGATTGAGTTATTCAACTTGTCAATATCTAGTTTTATATTTACCACCTTGTAAAAAAAAAAAAACTACTATAATAGTTTTAAGTTTTGATGTTTTTATGCACATAGCGCTCATTTTGTGAACATGATGCTATGTTAATATAATATTTAGCCTATCTAAGTAGTCCTTGTTGGTCTAGATTAAATATTATTGTATATGGACGTTTTTCGCATATTAAAACAATTTTAATAAATTTATTAAATATTTGCACTTTGTTTCACTTAAGCAAGTACTTTTTTTATGCTTCTCGTCTTAAGCTATTACAAGGCATTGTGCCTTAAGTGCACTTTTTGCTTCTGATAACCTTTGATCAGTTCTTCTAAACTTGTTAGCATCTTAACGCCATACAACCTAAAGCACACATATACATATACAAATATATGTCACATAAACGCCAAACACATCATAGACATATTTTCCTATTAAATATAATTTGATTAAATAATTTAAGCAACTTGTGCAATGCATTTCTTTAGACTTAAACCCTTTGGTTCAACAATCTTTCCATTTTTAATGACAATAACCATCTCTTCCTCAATTTACTACCCAGATAAGGATCTGAGTTTAAAATGAATTTTGTAAGTTGGAGCTCAAAATTAAATGCTTAACTAAACCAAAGTTACACTTAATAAACAACTCATCATAAGCACATCTTATTTACACATACAAAAGCCTAGTGTTTTTAATCCCAAAAATTTTACTCAAAGATGCAGTTAAGTATTAATTCTTAGAGACTAATTTTGATATCAATTGAAAATTTATCTAACACTTAAGCGGAAACTCAAGTGGGGGTTAATTAATTTCAAGTCAAGCAAGTAATGTATCACTGGTGTCTCGAAAATACACAAACATAGGAATACTCATGCATCAAGGGTTCATCCAGTCACGCTAGAAAGAGAAAGAAGAAGCAATTTTGTGTAGAGGTCCCTATCAAAACTAGCCATTGACAAGCATGATCTATATGTAGTGTTTTTATCCTAGGCCCCATGCACCTAGAGAACTACAATACATCTTTGTCCTATCTCATATCAATCGTATCAACCATTGAGCTCTCTTATTAACTACCTATCAAGCTGTATTACACATTCCGTGGAGTCTAAGTGCTAAATTTCTATATCTTCTTAATAGGGCGATAATAGGTTCAATCTAGTTTGAAGGTATTACTTGTTGGATCGAGCAATTAGGTAGCAAACAACGTGCAATTAACTAGCCGTGTTTAAATATTGGTCTAGTTACAGGTTTCCATCTAAGCAAGTGACACACAATTATTATGTACCGAGTAGAGACATTATACTGCTTTATCTTATAGTACTCAAGGTTAACTTCATATCTATTCATAATTAAAACTGATATTAGGATGATTCCTATCATCTCACTAACCATTTTTTACTATTTCCATTTAGGTTGTCATAACAATTTGGGTTAAGCTTTGTGGGATCATGGATCCTCTTTTAAGACTTAACCCAATTAGGTATGGTGAGATTAGTATTTATGCCATTCATTTTAATCAATAGTCAAGTTGTTTATTCAATTATTTAGGTTAGAATTGGTTCATGGGTTTTGGTTGATTCATTAGTGGCTAATTTGTTGATGTCAAAGTCTTAATCAGTTAAGAGTTAGATACCATTCATGTGACTTATTTCTAAATGTCAAAAATAGATTTTTATCAAAAAGAAAGCTTTTTAGTTATTTTAAACTATATTTAGCAGGTCGAGTATCAAATTAAATTCATATACCATCAAGCATAGCATACAATTAGTCTATGCCTTCATGGTGCTAAGTTTATGTCCTCTACTATAGTCAATTCATATAAAAGATCCCATTTAGCATATTCTATCATTTATTCCAAATTATGACTCAAAAACTAAGCCACACATTTGATCTTATCAACCAACTGCGACATATACATGTTATAAGATATCAGGTTACAAGCTACAAGAGTATTATTGTTCCCTCCTAGAAATCATTATCATCACATGAACACCCATTTAGCCTTCTAAATTCATCTAAAATCGCATTAATAAACCCAAATGCCTCTCCTTTAAGTTCCGTATGTCAATTATTCTCAAAGTCACATTACACAACTCACTTTAGTTCTTTTCTTGTTCTTTTTTAGACAAACTACTCACTTTAGTTCTTAGGGCATCATATATGGTATTTATAAGTGATCTATTGGGTGAAACACATGTCTAGTATTGTTTTAAATAAAAATTACACAAATATAAATTAAGTAAAAATAAATACCAAATTAATGCTCCTATATCACATGTTCAAATGGAGATATTAAAATTTCTATTTATGTCACATGTACAAGATGTGATATAGCGACCTACCTAGGAAAAATTTTGGAAGCCGTGGCAACGCTGGTTCACTATACAATACATATATGGCATGTATGCTACGCGATACAGTTACATCACTTACCCATTCTCTCATTTCACCATAAACGATATTTGGTTGCTTCTAACACAGATCATCACCATCATCACGTTCCTTTTTGAAATCCTAAGAAATCTCTCTCACCTGCCTCTGGAATGGTAGCTTTTGAATCAAAAGCTCGGTGCTTTTTCTAGGACTTCCTGATTTCTCTAAGAGCGATTGTTCCTGGTCTAAACCTATGAGGCTTCTTCACTCCTCTAGTTGCTGGAGCGGATTTCCTGGTGGCTTTGGTGGCGAGCTGCTTCCTAGGCTCCTTGTCGTCGGTGGATTTGTGAGCAGTTAGCTTGGTACGTGCAATAGAGTTGTAAAGACCAAATCTAGGCCCAACCATGTATATCCCATCTAGGAGATGCGATACACATAAAACAATATCGCTCATTTCTTATGTGATATAATAATATTATTTGTGTAATATTTTTTATAATTTACTTTTATGTAATATTTTTTTAAAAATATATTATACATGTATATTCCTTGATCTATCATCCAAATTTCATTTCTATCACTAATTTAAGTTCCTTTTAGTCTAAGCCCATCAAATCCATATAAAAGCACTCCTTGGGCCTAAGCATCAAGAATTACCTGTAATACTTATATACAATTCCTTGTCATCAAATACTAGTTACTCAATTCTATGATTTATCTTTAAACACCCCAGATACTCAATAATAAGGACAAACATAGGATTCTACCACTGGAGGGTGGATATTGATTAAGTTAATATTAAAATTATCGAGTAATATCGTTTGTTATTACAATTATATTGCTATAAGAAATTCCTTAATGATATCATTGTGATATTTTCTAAAACTTTATAATAATATATATCACTTGAAAATTAATTATTAGTTAAAGACAAGGTTAATACATGAAATTTGTATAAGTTTTACTTTTAGCGAACATAGGTCATAATATAATTAGATAGGATAGCTAACCATTAATCTATCGACATTTTTATAACATAACGTGTAATGTTACTAATTCTATAAGAGATTGTGTATATATTATTTGAAATTAATTATTAAAAAAATAAAGGGAATACACGAAAATGATATAAATTTGCTTTTAATGAAAATAGTTCATAAGATATATGTAGATAGGATAGCTAATCAATAATATACGTCCATTTTTATAATGTTAATTGTAAAAAAATATTACTAAATCAAATTATATTATTAATATCATTTAATAATACATATTAAAACATTTATAATATGAACAATGTAATTATTATTTGTAGTACTATGAATAAAAGTTGTTGTTCACAAGAATATATTTAATTAAATATAATTTTATGATAAAATAATTTAATGGTATTATTATTGTGCTAGAAAAAAGTTTTAAAAAATAAAGAGAGAAAAAAGAGAATGTATGTTGAAAAAAAAAAAAGAGAGAGAAAAAATTAGATTGTAGGATTTAAACCCATGACCTAATAGATATAAAATCAAATACCTAACCACTAAAACATACTTAATTTTATGTCATTATTTACTTTTTCTAATATACATATAATATGTGAATTTCTTTCTTTTTGAAAAAAAATTTCAAAAAATAAACTTTTTTCAAGCCTTTAGGGTGGGTGGGTCAGGGTCCCGCCGTCCCCTTGGACCCGTCTTTGCCCAGTAAACATGTACTGTAAACTTAATAGGTTGATTAAATTGTTCTATCCCACGTCAAACATGTGTCTACCTTTTCTAAGAAAAATTATCAAAGTATATATTTTATAAAAAAATACTAAAGTCCATTGCATGATATAGCATCTACCTGCGATTTCAAGTTTTTATAGAAATCGTAGTTTCCAACCGTGATACTTAAAGCATCTACCATTTGCTAAATCAGGATTGCGATTTAATTTTTTGAAAGTAACTCACAATTTATAATTGTGACTTTTGTCCACACTAAATATACTTTTTATTATGTATGTTTCACTGGCTATGGATTCCCCTGGGTTGTGTGCCAAGTGGGTTCGACACTTCGAAGATTGGGAATAGGTAAGTATCAATTTAAAGAATGGTTTCGATTGGTTCAAATGGCTAATAGTTTTTCGATTTTAAAGAAAAAAGTGGGGTTGGAAAAGATGATTATAGAGAGAAATGAGTGTTGATCCACAGTTTAGAGAATGGTTTCAATTGATTCAAATGGCTGTTGATGTTTCGATTTTGAAGGGAGAAGTGGGGCTAAAGAAGAAAATTCTAATAGAGAGAAGTGTTGATCCTTGCCTTATCTTCTCTATATGGGTTTCACTGGGTTGTAGTGCCAAAGGGGTCGATGTTTTAAAGGTCAGCAGTGGATAGGTATTGATTTGGAGGACAGTTATAATTGGTCAAATGCATGGGTTTTGCTGGGTTGGATTGCCAAATGGGTTGGACATTGTAAGATTGGCAGTGTTAGGTATCGATTCAGAGAATGGTTTCGATTGGTTTGAATGAATGACAGTGAGAGAGGTTTTGATTTTAGAGCGAAAAGCGGAGTTAATAGAAGATGATTATAGAAAGATAGGAGAGTTATTCATACAATTTAATATATGAATAATATGAGACCTACATATAAATAGTGTAAATCGCATACGATTCTTGCGATTTTTACTGAATAATTGACATTCTATCTTATGATTGGGATTTTACAATAATAAAATAATAATTAAATTTAACTAAATCTTGTTTAAATAATTAATTTTACTTTTAAATTTCACTAAATCTTATTTAAATATATTAATTACCCTAAAAAAAAATATATATATATATATATATATATCCTATGTAACCTTGTATATTATAGAACATAGGGGGAAAAAGAAGTTAATATTATTAATTTTAATTAAAAAATTATAAAAATGCCACTGAGATGAAATTAATTTAATTTTAGGTAAGTTAACATCGTCTTTAGAAAAAACGAGATGATGAGATCATCAGTGGACAACCTCGTCTCTTGAAGAGATGAGATCTTTGAAGCGATGCAACCTCATCTGTTCAATAGACAAGATTGTCTACTTATGACCTGGTCTCTTGAAAAGATCAGGTCGGCAAGGATAATATTACCTGTCTCCTCATTCTTCTTTCTCATTTGAATTCCCCTAAAATCCCTAAATCTTTGTCGTACTCTAAATCCTAACCATAAATTCAATCTAACCAACGGAATTTTTTTATCAAATTAACACGATTTCTTGGTCAATTTCAATCACATCACATCCCCTTAGCATCGATTCGTGCGAATTACAACCGATTAAAAATGGAATCAGTAGTGGACATGCCAATTTCCATTTATCACGCTTAATTTTCAGTAAGTTGCTCCAATTGATTAATTGATTTTTCATGTTTTCGATGCTTCATTGTATTATAATTCATATGTCGAAGCTACATTGACAACTTTTGAAGAAGTTTTGCATGTGTTTAATTTTGATAAAAAAATGTTTCTTCAAGTTGCATTGTTTTTAAATTCAGAAAAATTCCCCTTTTGATGTTTGGATGTATGAAATTTGTTGTAATATGATGTTGTATTGTGTTAACTTGTCTTCGTTCCTTGATGTCCAAGTTATCATTTATGATGTTTACATTGACAATGTTTTATATTCATCCATATAATGTATCGTTAGAAGCCACATCAATGTAATTTTTTTATAAGAATGGGATTGATGAACCAGTAATAGTAAACATAGTCAATAATAGGGAAGTACAGTTCATAACTCATTATCATATTTCATAGATTCAATCTTATTTTTCTGAGATAGTAGAGTAAGGGTGGAAATGGACAAGGCTAAGTTTATGCTATATGCTCATGGCAACATTGTCGAAGGGAATGATAGTTTTTGTTATGATAGATGGTCGATAGCTGTAGCTAGTGTGTGTAGGAAATCTCCCTATGAACAAATATTGGCCATAATATATAATTGACTTAAAATAGATAGGATAACATATCGAGTTGAGCTATACCATAGGGTTGCCATTAAAGATAAGACACTACGTTATGATGTGATTGTAGTGACTAATGATGATGCCATTTAGGAGATGTTGGTTTACATAGAGGATTCAGTAGCGGTATATGTTCAGATATTTGATAAGGAGTTGCCTCACACACTTGAGGGAGACATTGGTATCCATGCAAATGTTAAAGATAAGGGCTGGTAGATGAGGTCCCCAGTCCTAGTCAAATAACAGATAGTAGCCAGGTCTAGATGGATAACTTTGAAATGGATGCACCACATTGGAGTAGTGGGATTGATACTAATGCAATGCAAAACTCATTAATAAGTAAATCTAGTGATGATTATGATGAAGATGAAAATGAATGGGTGATAGGTTTGCCTCAGTAGATCAATGATACCCATATACCACATAGAAGCAATTACTGGTACTGTTTTGTGGCTCCTATAGATGTTGATGTAGTAGAGAGCTTAAAGCCGATGCCATTTTTCACAGTAAATGTGGGTAGTGGCTATGCTACTTTTGATGATGCGTGAGAAATAAGTGCTAGGAATTGGAGCCTCAATGATAAATTCAAGGTTGAAATGCAGTCCGAGAGTAAAGATCATCTTATACGGGCAATTAAAATATGGCATATATCAAATCATCACAACTTCAAGGTAGTATACTCAGATCTAAGGTCATGGGCAGTTAAATGTAATGATACTCATGATAGGGTTTGTAAGTAGAGACTCAGAACATGCTATAAGAAACAAGGGGGGAGGTGGTTTTACATCTCATGTTTGGATGAAATCAGTAGACATGATCATTCCCAGTTAAACTCCACCAACATGTTCAAGTGTATCATGATGGAGATTTGAAATTCTCCAAATGTGATAGTGAAAGACCTCTAAACAACCATCTTGAAGGGGTTTAGGTATAGGCTCCATCTCAAGAGAATTCGTGAGATGAAGCACAAGGCTATTGAGTAGGTGTATGATAGGTGAGAGGATTCATATGATTAAACTCCACTCAAGAGAAAAATCGAGGAACAAAGGTAGAATGGAAAACTATTGAATTTGACACTACAAGGCACGTTTTCCTTGACAAACTTTTCTAAGCATTTGGACCTTGCATTGAAGCGTTTCAACACTACAGGTATGCTATTAATAAATAGTTAGATGCAGTTAGATACGCTTGTCATTTATGCAGTAAGTAATGATTGTTAATGCTTTGTAGGCACGTGATTACAATTGACAGTACCTTCTTACATGGTAAAGACAAACACAAACTCCTTATTGCAGTGGTAGTAAATGGGGGCAAATCATTTAGTGTCCTTAGCATGTCCTCTTGTCGATGAAGAGATAGATGATACCTAGAGTTAGTTCCTACTAAAATTAATGGAACATGTCATCAAGGATCGAACAAACATCTGCTTGATATCCGGCTTCCATGTTAGTATTAAGAGCATTGTTAAGGGGGATAATGTAGCATGGCATAGAGGCTGGCCTTGGTGTTAGTGCATTCGACATGTTGCTAGTAACTTCAATTCAAAAGCTAAAAGTAAAGAATACAAAGAATTACTGAAACGGACGGCTTAAATAACTCAGGCAAGAAAGTTGCATGCTTACTTTGAAGTGGCGAAGCAGTCCGATCCATGGATGGTACAATATTTTAGCTAGTTAAGTCCTCGTATGTAGACTCTATGCCATGATGAGGGTATAAGGTTTGGAATTAGTGCAGTAAACATGGTTGAGAGTTACAATGTTACTCTTAAAGATGCTAGGTGCTTACCCATGGCAGCTTTAGTTAAGAAAACCTTCTATAATTACAATTCCATGTTCAACAGTCACAGGCAAGAGGCAATTGATGCATTGACAATTGGTAAGGTATTAGCAGATTATGCTGCAAGGAAGTTTGAGAGGTGAAACAACGTTTCAAATGCCTATCATGCGACATGTTTCAACTATCTAGAATAGGTATTTGAGGTTCTAATTGCACCATGATCGACAATGCATGGTCAAAAGGGAGATCATATACAAAAAGTAGAGTTAAGGTTAAGTAGATGTACATCCTAAAAGTAGCAAACATACAAAATTCAATACTCACATGCAATAAAAGTGATGGAGACTATGCATACAGATTGTGTTGCATATGTGAGACAGTGGTATAGGTGAAAAAAATCAGCTAATGGTTTATGAGTGCTCATTTATACCAGCAGTAGATAAAGTGAACTAGACTCATCTTGACATTCTAACATGGCATCCTTTTCCTTGTCATGTAAGGAAAAAGGGAAAGCTAAGGGAGAAACGATTTCAGAATGAGATGGATATTAGAGAGGACCCATGAGGTTACTCACGTGAGTCGTATGGCCAATAAAGGCACAATATTATAAATTGTTCAACTAGGAGGACGGTTAAGAGGGCAACTAGAAACCAATCGAGTCGTAGTGTTATAAACATATTTATGTGACTTGTCTTATTACGTTGGTGCTTGATTACAATATTTTTTTGTTTATTCTTTTTTAATGCCTTGTGACTTCACTAACACTTCAGGACTGCTAGATGAGTCTATACTTATAAGACAACCTATTCATAAATCAAGGCTAGCATAGGAGGGTCAGGTGATATCTTTTGTTAACTTCTTTACTTACCATATTTTGATTGTACTATTAATAAAACTTGTATTTTGAATATAGAAGCACATCATATTACATTGTTGCTTACGAGAGGCTAAGATGAAGCAGCATGATGGTTAACTAGTAGAGTTTGATGAACGACTTATTCCACATTTGTTAGAGGTTAACTTTTTAGGTGCTACACAGATACCCTTTATACAGCTAGATCGGCACCTAATCATAACGTTGGTTGAGTGGTAGCGACTAGAGACACACACATTTCATATGTCAATGGGAGAGTGAACAGTCACATTACAGGAAATTGCCGTTCTTACTAGCCTCTATCGATGGACATTTAGTCAGTGGCACCACACAAGTGGATTGGCCAGGTTTGTGCCATCATTTGCCAGGAGTTAAACATACTCATAGTAAGATAGATGAAAGACATTTGACGATGTCTTGACTGGATACACACTTTAGCACTGTAGACACCCAATTTTTGCCCAATTAAAAATTAAGCTTAAGTTTAGAATAAATTAATGTCATGATTGAGTTCATTAAAAATATAAAATATAATAATAAACAATAATAAACAATAGTATAATAAAAAAAAAGAGAAAATAAAAAAATAAAAATATAGAGGAATAAAATACGTATAATAAAATAATTAAATGAATAATAGTGATATAAATAAAATATATGTAAGAAAAATTAAAATAAATAATTATTTAAGCTTAATATAATATATATTTTATTAGTCTTAAGTATTAGTGGGTTAGCTCTATGACCAAGGCACAGGCCAACGGCCTAACGGATCAGACCATGGACACAAAGCAAGAGGACCCAAGTTCGAATCTAGCCTAAGGCAGATTTTGCCTCTTTTTTGTTCATTTTTTTTCCCAAAAAGACACATCGGTTCATCCACTTTGAGACCTCATTTGAGCAACGAATCTTTGTGTTTTTTCGAAATTGATTGTACAGACACGAACTAGGCATGGGATACATCACATATACACACAATTCGTGCACTATTTCATTCCAAAAGACACATTAATTAAGGCATGAAAATTGAAAAAAATTCGAATGGACATGATTTTTCAAATCTTAAAATTGGTCGAGTTGTGTTCTTTAATCAAATTAAACACACTTAATCAAGGAGTCATGACCTGTAAACATAATATTCGTGATCAATTTGAACCAACAATCACGAATCGAGTCCCAATTTTGAATCGTTTTTATTGAAAAAATATAACGATTCGTGATTGTAAAATTGAACAAGTACGAAGCTTCGAAATGACAAATTGTTTCGAAATCTATAAATAGGATCACCCCCCAAGCAGAAAGCACAATTCAATTTCACAAAACACGCACTACACGATCGAGATCTGAAAATAGAGAGAAAAGTGTTCGAATTGCAAAATTTGCAAATTCGAAGTGATTGAGAGGATTTCGATCCAATTAAAGAGTGTTAGGATCATCTAGGAAGTGTTCTTGATTGATTATAGTGTTTAGAATTGCTCGAATTTGCATTTGGGAAGTTCTGCAAATTTTCGAATTTTTTTAAACCCTCGCCGCCGAGCACCACCACACGAACCGCCACTTTTGGTGGTTCTGGGAGTGAACCACCACCACAGCCGCTGCAGCACCCCAATCCACGTCGGGCCGACAAAGTTGGAGGCTTCGAAAACCACCAGGAACGGCCGAGGAACGCTCGAAAACCACCGTGATCGTCTTCTTCACCCGACGGAGCACCGAAATCCGACCCGAAATCCGAATCCAACCCGGTCGGTCGTCGGTCAACGGTGATCGGTCAACGGTCAACGGTCGTCGGTCAAAAGTCAGCAGATCCTGTGGTCCAGATTTGATCAGAAGATCCTGTGGTCCAGATTTGATCAGAGGATCCTACGGTTCAGATTTGATCAGAGGATCAGACGGTCCAGATTCGATCAAAGCAATCAACGCTCCAGATCAAAAGTCATCAGATCCTGCGGTCCAGATTCAGTCTACAGATCAGACGCTCCAGATCTGATCCGAGAAGATCCAACGGTCCAGGTTAGTCTGTATTATTAAATTATTTATTTATTATATATTTAATTTCGGAAAATAGGAAAAAATAGGAAAAAATTAATAAAAATTCGTAAAAAATCCAGAAAAATCCAGAAAAATCCAGAAAAATTAGAATAATTATTTTTAATATAAATTTACATGTTTTAGTAATTTTTGATTTTTGGATTTTTTTAATATGTATTTGCATATAGATTGATCTTTAAATATATATTTGATGCATGATGTTTTGTTTTTTGTATTTTAATTTTGTTATGATATTTTGAATATGTTCTGAACATATGTGATGATTATTGAATTTTGAAAAAAATAATAAATTGTTAATAGATTTTTTTAAACCAAAATTGTTGTTGTATAATAAAGATAAAAATTGTTTTTTTTTTAAAAAATCATGATATTAATTAAGTTTTTATCAAAATTATCTTTATAAATTTGCTATAAAGATAATACTCAAAGTTTTCAAAATTGATTTTCATGTAGCATTAAATTAGCCATGAATTATCATAAATTGGTTTTTTTCTTTAGAAAAAATGATTTTTGGACTTAGAAAAATATATTTTTTATGAAATAAAATTCAATTGATTAGATCATAGGATCATCAAAATTAGTTTTCATAAAAATTCAAAATTTAATAAACTTAAAGTGAGAATATTTTAAAAATATAAAATTGATCAACAAACTAAGTTCTTTATAAAAGAACTACGTTTTGTCTGATCTCGATTAGCGAGTACGTAGGCACCTACGGGGCGACAATAAAATTAGAAAAAATATATTTTGTTTTGATAGTTTGAAATAATCATTTTGTATATATTATAAGTTTTTTTTTAAAAAAAAAAAAAGAAAAAAAATACAAATGTTTGTTGATATTAAAATCCTAAGAAAAAAAAATACATAAAAATAAAAATGCATGATCAAACTTGTAGATATTTGTTTTATAAATGTTTTGTTTGAATTTTTTAGTATAGAAAAGGATAAATTCTAAATTTTAAATTTAAAGTGGTAACCGCTTAGGTTTTAATAGGTTAGCCCCCGAACTCAGATATCTGATTTTTTTAAAAAATTTTTTATTTTTAAATCAAACTTTTCGCAGACTAGTGGCTAAGTTAGGATTAACCGACCCATTAATCCTAGCTTTCATTTTTCCCGATTTATATCGGGTGGCGACTCCAAATATTTTCAAAATTAAATTTCTTTTAACCCTAGTCGAGGATTCATGTTAAATGGGTTAGGGTTTAATATGAATCGGGTTAGGAGAAATGAACCGGATGATTTTTCAAAATCCAGGCTCGACAAGCACATTACCGGATGATGCAGATGAGGTGACCATCCAATGCCATGCTGGGGCCTATATTCCACTATTGCTTGGGGGGTTCATAGTTGGAGACAAGTCATAAAACTTAGTTCATGTTATGTACCTTTCATTTCTTGAGGATTTTCATGTTGCTGAGCACTATGCATGAGGAGTAGCTAGGGCTGCAAACGAGCCGGGCCGAGCCGAGCTTAACGAGCTCAAGCCGAGTCGAGCTTTTATCGAGCTTTAAAATGGTAGGCTTGAGCCCGAGCTCGATAAGAAAGCACAAGCCCAAGCATGAGCTCAAGCTCGTTTTGCTAAAATAAAAATTTTTTCTATCCGCAGGCTCCCCTTAGTTTTCTTAGTCCGATTCACCTCAGTTAAAGAAGGAAAGTGTATGCAATTCGGATCCGAATTAGAAGAAACTCTTTACCCAAGATTCTAAAAATTATTGAAGTTGAGACCACAATGAAAGATTAGAACACATCTTGAATCTCAAAAAAATGAGTTTGACGGGAGAGGGACATCCATGTTGAATCGACTATAAAGGCCATTATTAGATTCCACATGTTCTTATTTCTTTCTTTGTAAGAAATGGATAAGCCTAATTTGGCTTCCTGATGGCTACCGTTTTGTTTTTAACTGAATCTATAAAGCTAAAAGTCTCCTGAATACCTTTATTCCTTCTCGTGGGATCCTATCAAAGAGATCCAGCTTTCAATTGACTTTATGAAGCCATCCCACAGGGCTACATTGAAAAAAAAAAAAACTAAAAAAACCGGCTTTTCATTTTAACACAAAGATGTATAAATAAAACCCCACAAAATCTTCTCCACTAAAAATCCAAGTAAAGTTTTGAAAAAATAAATCTCACATTTGAAAGTTAGCAACTTGATGAGGAGTTGAGGACCGGGTAGATGAATAACAATGGCCAGAAGCTTGAACAGACGCTTAGACGAACAAGGAGTCAGTGACTGCGTAGATCGTGGTGATCGCATACTAATGGAATGGTGAGCTGATGACTAGTGAAACCATTTTGATTTGGGAACTTGGGTTTTTGTTTTGAGTGAATGGGAAAGGGGAGGGTTTTTTTTTTCGATGAAAGTACATTATAAGTCTGTGAGTATGACTAGGGAAGTTGGGTTTTTGTTTATGAATTTATTGACTTCGGTTTTCCTTTTATTTTTTTTTTACTTTGGTTTTGAAATTATTTTGAAAAGCTTTTATTTTTTTTTTTAAATTTTTAAGTTACTAATGCCGAGAAGAGAACTTTCAAGTTTCATTAAAGTTTAATGATTAAACCAACTTTGAAAACTGAAGTTTCTACGTTCAGGTTCATTTTATATTTTACTAAAATATATTCTTTTATAATATTTAAAAATATAATCTAGTATAATATATTAAATTACATATAATATTAAATATAATATATATAAAATAACATTATAAATATATACCGAGCTTCCCATCCTGTTATCGAGCTTGTTATCGAGCTTGGCTCACGAGCCTATTATAGGGCTCTAAACGAGCTTGTTTGCGAGCCGGCTCGTGAGCTTAAACCAAAGCTCGAGCTCGGCTCGTTTAGTTAAACAAACTTCACTTTGAGCTTGAGCTCGGCTCGTTTAATAATCGAACTTGAGCCGAGCTAAGCTCGGGTAGCTCGCGAATAGCTCGGCTCGCTTGCAGCCCTAGGAGTAGCTTGTCTGTACGTACGGCTCTATAGGTAGCTATGTGTAGCATCCAATGTCAACACCAGTGACATAGCAGGGCCCCTTTTTATGCTGTAGATCTAGGCTTGGAAGCACTTCCCACACATTCTCTTATATGTAGGATGATCACATCTGAGCTTGGGAGCACTTCCCACACATTCTCTTATATGTAGGACGATCACATCCATTATTGAGAGGCACCCTCTTATTAGCCACTAGGAGTTAATTTCTACATCACATAGTGTCCCATACACTTGCTATTCCAATATAGGGGAGCCTTCAATTGACAAGGCCCCATACTGGTGTGATTTTCTAGTCCTATGTGGTCTTTTATTTAAACAAGCATTATTTGGCTTATATGTTGCTAACTTATTTCATGAACAAGGCATTTGGAAACCATATACTACTATTATGGATGTTCTCCTAAAGTATTGTCGGTCTGGCAGTGATGTATTAGTTGTACGGGAGCTATGATACGATGTATGGTAAGTTCAATGTCCATATATAATATCTATTGATCTATTTTATGTTCATTACGTCTTGATCTTTATGATTGTTGTAATCGTAGGCAAATTTCATAAACCCGATGCTCGAGATGTCGCCAAATGATACTCTAGCTACTATACGAGAGTTTATTCGTGTAGTAGATAAGTTCATAGGGCTCAATCTTAATGATCTACCACCACCAGCACCGGTATATGCCGATCACAATGATGGTGAGGATGCTCCACAGCCTTAGCAGGCATAAAGTCACAAACCTTATAGATAGAGGCTGTGGCGGGGACAGGATGGGGTTGGGAGCGAAGGCAAGGCTGGGATGGAACTGAAAATATTAGAGACGAACCTTATCATCCTCATATTTGCATTAGGTAGACGCTCCTATGTTTAACAGCTTAAGTGCAAATGATCATACTCTCTAGCTTCATAGAAGAGGCGTGTTACATCGCTAGATGATATGAATGAAGGCCTCACTTAGGTGGATCCAGACCTCATCCCATTTTACTAGCACAACCTACATGGGAGAGATGGGGATGACACATTCACTCAGGTTGATCCATCTATGGAGTATCCCTAGCAGCATCCAGATCAACTTAAACCTGTAATGTGTGCATTTGTACGGCAAAGGAGGAGTAGACAGTAGTAGATATTACCATTTTTTATGTTATGTTTTGTGATGATTGTTTGTACCATGTATACACTTTTCATGTAATGACTTGAACAATAATGCAAACATTTCTTATATTGTGTTTCATTATTCCTTTACTATATTGTTAGTGGAGGATTGTCATAGTCTGCTGCTGTTGTTTTTTAGTGGTGGAACATTGATTGAGTCTTAAGATTGTTTAAGTTGTTACATGTGATTGTAAATGATTTTGGTTGGTAAATATTGTGCATATCAAATGTCGTATTGAGGATTTCAATTGAATTTGCAATTAGAACAGCAATTTTGTCAGCGTCAAACTTGTCTATTCAAGAGACAAAGTGATTGTAGCTCTATAACCTTATCTCTTGAAGAAACGAGGTCAACTTTTATCGTAACCTCATCTCTTCTAAAGATGGGATTAGTTTATTAAAACTAAGCCCATTTCTTGAAAAGACGAAATCTACAATTTACTACCTTGTCTCTTCAAGAGAAGAGATCAATTTCTTCAAATTAGAGATTATTTTTATTCCAGTAGTATTTTTATAATTTTTTAAAAAATTAATAGTATTAATTTCTTTTTCCCATTACATAGGATAAAACATTAATACTCAGCACAAACCCCGCTTTGACTACGCTTCCCAACCCTGTCGATTCTGAGATCTCCATACTTTGTCCCATGATACCCACTCGTTTCTTAAAATAAAAGTCTTGTTCTTTCTCATCCGTGCTCTTGTCATGGCGTAATGTTTGAGTCTTAAAGAACACACCCAGCTTTACGCTGAACTAGTGCTATAACATAACAAAGTCAAAAACTAGAAAAAACAAGGCATTACTATATCTGGATTTACCATAAGATAACAATAAGGGAGCACAATTTTCTCCAAAGAATCTTTATTACATGGTACGCTTGATTGATAAGCGCCAATATGACCTTGCTAAAACCATCAAGGCTCACAATACAAATTGAGGAAACGGCTGATGGCAAAAGTTGCCCCCACTAGAAATCATATGAAGCAACAAACACATATGGTCCTTCTTGAATCAAGATCATGGCATCGTGGAGGGGTCTTCATGATCGGTAGAAAGGACATATTTACAATTGCCAAGATTCCAAAAGATATGGTATCGGTTAGAAGAAGAGAGAATAAAAATTATTCAAGGCTTTGAAATACTCTTATAGCTTTTGTCTCTTGGTCCAGCATCAACCCATCTGTATGCACTGTGCTGGAGACTTCAGCAACTTCTTTAGCGATTCGACTATGCTTGTGAAAGACGGCCGCTGAACAGGGTCGCTGCAAACAAGAAAATATGTCAATATTTGAATAAGTAGGGGCCATTCAAAATAAAAAGGCCAAAACACATGCTTGCAACACAAAACTCTGAGGTCTTCATGCTCTAGGGTATCAACAAAGCGTATATTCGCTTGATACCAACAATATGCACTAAGCTCTCATGTCAGTGACAATATTCAAGGACAACAAGATCTCAAAATCATAAAGAATACGCTGGAGTGCACAAAGCACATCGAATGTTGATGCATGAGTTCATGCGCTCCAGCACTGCTCACCTCATAGATACCCTTGAACAAATGAATTATCAATCAATAAAATAAAAGCTGCTACCTTTGGCTGTCCTTTACCTTATAACAGAAACCTCTTCAATTGCTCCCTACTACCCTGAAGGAGCACTTTCCATCTTATGAAATCCATAATATGTCAAACATTACCTAGAAAAAGTAAAATGTACTATATTGTTTGCATGATGCAACCATTAAGGTGCATTATACAAAGCATCCAAAAGCTACAATATCTTCCTCAATCCACAGAAAGACCAGAAATTTTTATGCCCATGCAATTCTCATTTGTTCTACTCCGGCTTTGGTACATGAAGAACCAGCTATAGCCTTTCTGGCTTGTTGTAAGGACACAAAAGACTACACAAACTTAATTTAACTGAAAATAAGCCATCAAATCAGAAAGATGAAGCAGAACCTCTTTCTTAATATGGTTCCATGTTCCAGAGCTATTAAATAGTTTCATGGAATCTTAATTTGAAAAATATGTTTCTAAGGTAGAGAATGAACTTACTCAGCCCAGCAAGATTCCATGAGAGAGGCCAACATAGGAGAAATATTCTGAGGAACGACAAGCCTTCTATTTTGGAAGGCGACAGCTCCAACAACCTATAAGTCAAATATCAAGTCTATCAGAAATGAAAAAAAAATAACTAGGTTTCAAAGAGGTCCAATTATTGGAAGTGTATGATCTGGAAGCTAAAGAAGTAAATGCTACTAAATTATATAGACAGCAACTGCTAATTAAAGCAAGAAGGTTCCTTGTATGGATTGGAAGAAAAACTTTCTCGTGTAATGAATACCTGCGCAGGGCTTAGCCCATTCCAAGGTTGCTGCATTGTCACAAGTTCCCACAAAATTACTCCAAAGGAGTAAACATCAGATTTCTCATTTGAGGGTTCCCCTCGTAGGAACTCTGGAGCCATCCACTCAGGCTGAAAATACACGGCAAGAGAGTTACACTTTGATTCATGAAGTGTGAAGCAAATTTTCAACCTGCAAATATATAAAGACATCTACATCTAACTTGCAATGCGTGATGAAAAAATATTCAGAGTCAGTGACCAATGGTGCAGAATGTAACGTTACAGAAAAGAAAAGCAAATAAAGCATATAAAATCTTTGTTGCACTAAAAATAGGAAGCAATGCGAGATATGGCATCTCTGAATGACCAAAACATGTTTACCTGGTTAGGGATACCTCAGTAAACATGGGATAAAACTATACCTCCACATAACAATGAAGAAACAAGACTGGAATTGGTTACAAAAAATAATAAGAAGAGTACCCAGAAGCATCAAGATTAAGGAGGATGGGGAGATATGTATTAAGTAAGCTCATTGGGTAGACTACCATGATAACAAATGCTGGATTTGAAAATATGTGACATCAGTTCCATGGACTCAAATAATTCTTCCCGGTCATCATAATAGATGAACATTAAAAAAAGATGGGTAGGGTGGAGTGAGAGACACACCGTTCCAGCAACTGATTTTGAGGATATAAACGTGTTGGCTTTGAATCTAGATAACCCAAAATCACACACCTAAGGAGGGACAAAAAATCAGTACATTGAAGGAGATAATAATAAGAAAAACATATTAGAATATATCCATTTCAAAGGAGCAAAAAAAAAAAAAAAGAAAAAGAAAAGGAAAAATGAAGCTCTACCTTTACTGTCCAATTTTTATCAACCAGTAAATTTGGGGACTTAAGATCCCAATGAACTATAGGAGGATTAAGATTATGAAGATAATTTAATCCCTTAGCCTGCATACAACAAAAATTCAACAGGAGTAAACGTCTAAACGTTCTGCAACTAAAGATGAACGATCAGTAATGAAATAGAACTAACCACGTCCAATGCCATGCGTAACCGCCTCCTTTGATCCAGCATCTCCCCTGAAGCTGGCCGGTGAATAAGCCGAAAAAGACTGCCCCTGCTTGGTAGTAACAAAAATGTTGATATAAGAATTTCATAAGCTCTACATGTCATCATTCCTGAAGCCATCAGCAAAAATCTTGTGAATTTACCTGGGAAGATATTCAGTCACAATTGACAGATGAGGGCTCTTTGTGACCGCACCCATGAATAGAACTACATTGGGATGTCGGACACGTTTCATTATTGCAACCTTACATAAATAAAATTAATTAGGCCTTAGGCATCAATCAAATTCATCCTCTTTTATCAATATGTCCCAAAAGAGAGGAGGGATGATTCTAATCAGCATAAACCAGCTGTGCAGATATTAATATTTCAGTGCAAAAGGTAGATCAGCAAATAGAGGGGATTTGTACGGATATACCTTAATTTTTGAATATAAATTCCCGAATACTCTCTTTTAAAAAGATATTCCCGAAATATCCAATCAAAAACTCATTCAATGTGTGCGTTCGAATGTTGACTTGAAATATTGGCTGTGGGATTCATTTTGAAAAACTATTTCAAGCGCATATAGGGAATGCGCTCGCTAACCTCATATCACACCACTCATTTCTCTCTACCGCTCGCTCACCTTATATCATACTCCCATGCTTGCCCAGCCCCTTCTGTCGCTCGCTCGCCTAGCACCCTCTTGCCCAGCCTCCCTTCGCTCAACCCCTGCTCACTTGCCCAGTGCTCCCTCGCCCAGCCCCTGCTCGCTCGCATTTTTTTGTTGTTTCAAGCAACGGACGCATATACGGCATGCGTTTGAATCCCAGAAATATTTTCCAAATTCGAACATATGCCGTGAATGCGTTTGAGACCACAACAACACTCATGAATATGCTAATAGGCTTAGATTTTGTGTGCATGTATTGTATGCGTTTTTAGTTGGCTAAATCGGGAATAATTTTCCAAAGTGAGTTATTTTGGGATTAATTTTTAAAAGCAGAGTTAGTTACATACAAACCCCGCGAATAGAGTATCCTCAGAGATGACAGTAAGAAGTATTTTGGGGAAAGCCCATTTGCATGATCGCTGATGCTTAAACAAATTTTAAAGGGGCAAAATGCGACTGATTACACTACATATTCATGTTCAAATTACAAATAATTATTCTCTTAATTTTTCCTCAATGTTACTTCTTTGCTTTATTTATTTGTCTGCACAATGCACAAAAAGAACTTTTGGTGAGATTGTACCCTGTAGGATTATCAGGACAGTATATCAACCTTCATTTGCGCACTTCAATGTTTGTACTTTCAATTTTATTGTAATTTAGTAAAAATTAACATAGCTAGTATATACAATAATCTGTAAAAAAATTAAAAGCACAAACACTAAATCGCAGAAGATAAAAATTTAGACAATTAAATGTACAGACACTCATGATGTCTTTATCTCTAGGATTATCAATTTTTGAGAGTTGGATGATCCTTTTGCTTCCTAAATATGAACAGCATTTATGTTGACATGCTTTGTTAATATTAAACAAAATACTGCGATATACTCTTTTTTTACCTGCAGATGATTTCTGATTCAGGACAAAATATTGAGTCTAAAATTGTAAGAATGCATAAGCAATGCATTGAAGGACTAGCTTTCCTCATGACAGAACTCATAATTTAAGTGAATAACTGACTTCACACACTTACCTCTCTTAGAAACTCTTTCAACTGGTCATCATGGAAATCCTGAATTGTTAAAACCTTGACCGCAACATCCTGCATTTCCATAATAATAATCCTCAAGAAGGCAAACAAACTATATGCAAGTGTTGTGTAATTCCAAAGTCAGAAAAGGTAGGTGGCGTCCTATGGAATTGTAAAAATAGTTTAGTTCAATCAGCCATCAAAAAGTTGTACCAACAGGCAACTAACAAATGATTGATGATCAAGCTAATTTCGATTCACCAGTTAATAAACATCTGGCAAAGTGACATTCCTTGTGCAATTTTACATAGTTAAAACAGCAAACCTAGGCATATGTATCCCAAAACTTCATTCTCAAGTTGATTCACGGAAACAAAAACCATTAAAGAACTACTATTAACAAGTATTTCATCCTGCAGCAGCATCAAACATGGATACAAACTAAAATAATCAAGTGATTAAAGGCAGATACTAACCGACCCATGCCACTCAGCACGATGCACTGTCCCAAAGGAACCTAAAAGGGATGCATATGAAGTTTTCAGCTGTTAATTTCTGAATCAAATAGGATCATTAGCTACATGTAATGAGAAGGGAACGATGGATAGAAGAGAAAAGAGTAAATACCAGCCCCAACACGTTCCTTTATACGCAGTTCGTCCCATTCAATCTCAAGCCAATCCATCGCAAGGGAAGGCTCAATATTCACATATCTTGGAACAGCGACCGATAGAATTTTGCCAAGATTGTCATCTTTCACCTCAACCTTCTCTGTATCTAAAGAATTGGATACATCCAATATAGCTTGCTTGCTGGTCTTGCTTGAAGTTGGGACTGATATTTCTTTGAAGCTGTGCTGCAAGATAAGCTTGTTCTCCACTTGCCTAGGGGACTCGCTGATTGAAGATTCACAGGAAGCACTCATGGAAACATTTCCCAGGACAGAAATATGGGATGAGTCTTCAAGAACATGGCGTCCTACACTTTTCAGATCCAAAGATACCACCGGCAACTGTGATCCTGAAGGCACAAGTTTTTCTTGTTCCTCTTCTTTCAAGATTCCTTAAGGAGACCAAACAGATCATTGGCAGTTAGAAGCCGACAAGGAGACAAAGGAAGTTTTATGCGTTATCATTTATATAGAATGCCATATTAGCTTTTAAATCAAAGGAAAAAGATCATAAGCAGCGACCTCCACATCACTCTATAGTTTATGTTTCTAACATGACAGGAAGTGTAAAATTTATTTTTCCTGACGTGCATATATGTTCTATCTTCATAAAATAGAAGAAGATTGGCTGGCTATTTCATGTGGTCATAGGCTTGTATATAATATTATGCATATGATATGCATGCTGATTTTGATAGATTCTTAGCTGTCGAAAATCAAGAATAATCTTGGGCTTACATAGCACTTCTTTGTAATTTCATGCATGCTTAATACGGGTTTGATATTGCTATATAACCTAAGCCTTAATGCGCTGGGAAAATAACACACATACAGCATTGAGCCTCGAACACCTAATTGAATACCTGAATAATGGGAAGCTTGACGGGGTAATGTAATGTTCACATAGCGTCTTAGAGATTCTTGTAGACAAGGCCTTTGAAATGGTGATGACATCGAGAAAGAATAGCATCCATTGATTGAGGAATCTGGGCCATGAACATTCCCTGGCTCCCCAACTAAATCAACTACATACTCCCTGTAAGAATTTCAGCTAGATGTCAAATTTACAATTTAAGTGGAGCATAAATGACAAAGAGTCGATATAAGAGACCTAATGTACATTGCTTGTGCTAAAAATTCAAAACTATATAGACTTGCCCATTGAATAAGAACCTATGGAAACTCCTTCCAGTCACGTAGGGGTTCTTCCACTATACCCAACAGACAAAACATCAAAAGAGACGACACCAAACGATTGAAGAAACATTAGAGAAATACAATGTTCAGACAAGTAGAAATGATCCCCAAGTCAGTCAGCATTCTGCAGCAGTATTCATAATTTTGTAAATTTTTGGCATGAATACACCCATGATCTGAATATGACCTCTAGATGTCAAATTTTCTTTTCCCAAAACGAGCTTTGAATATCATCAGACAGAAATCCAATTATACCTTGGCAATTGGCCATCATCTTCAATTTTGACGAGGCAAGAGGATTGATGTTCTTCTGCACAATACCTGCAACCACGAGCAATCCTACACGGCAAACCAATGTGGTCTGCCAATTTCTGCATATGCAACAATTTAAAGATCAGTAATCATTAAAATCCTGCTTTCCCGCATAATAGCCGATTTTAATCAAGCTGCCTCATCTCTGAGATACCATACATTGAAAAGAATTCCACGCCAGCCAGTTTACTTTAGCTCCAAGGGGTGTAGTTGTAGTAATGGGCTCATACTTTATTGTTAAATCTATCTTCATTCTCATATATTCACCAATCTCTTCCTAAGACCAACAATAGATCTAACTTTATAGATCCTATTCCATGAAGGAAACCAATTAGCAAGGGTTGCCGGTTTCTCTAAATTAGTTGCAACAGTTCTTAAGCGCACGGATATTTTCTAATTGAAATAATCACACAAGAAGTCATGAAAATTTAGTGCCATAATCGAATAGGTCAGCAATGATTTGAAGGGTCAAAGGTAACGGATATTCTGTTTATGCATCAAATAGCGAAGTCACCAGAAATGGTGAGGAAAACAGCTTGAAAATTCATCATTTTTTTTTTAATGTTTAAAAAGCAAAGGTGGTATAACAGTATTTACCGTTTTGATGCATATGCTAAAACATTGGCAACTCATATCCAAACCAATTTTATTTTTCTATCTGACTTGCTTGAAAAGTTGATATTTTATTTGAACACGCCTTCCAATCTTTAATTGTGACCTGAGATCAAATGAATTTACCCCTTCCCATTTGTTCATATTTAAAACAGCTTTTAGACATGATGCTCGCCAATCAATTAGAAATGTGGAAATTACCTTGAAAAGGATTGCACGGTGCCGGCAAAGACCCATGGATAGGTTACCAATGGGAAAGACGATGCAGTTATGAAAATCCATCAATCTCTGACTCATCATTTTCCAGCGCTTGTGGAGATCTCCTTGTTCCACTGGGAAAGTTCCCCTAATGTATTTAACAAACTTAACACTCTAGAAAACAAAAAAATGTGAACAATGTGGCAGTTTCTTTCCAATTAAATCAAATCAGCCTAGAATTATGCGTGGAAAGAACTCACCCCATGGAGATGGCAACAAGCTTTCCTAGTTTCTTGATCAACACCAACGTACTTTCCGAATCACAACATAGTTCTTGAGCTTTATTTTCAAGATCTCTAAGACGCGAGTCTGCACGTTTATCAACAAGAACAACCTCCATGGATGTTTCACCCGGTTCAACCTCCTTAAGTGACATTAAGGAAGGCAGTTTTTGCCCATCCTCCAAGTCATTGCACATGACCCACAAATATGGACTCATACCCAAAATGTTGTAAAATCCATCTGCTATTTTGTCTCCATATGACAAGCACCCACTCATCTGTAAATGTGCAAAATCCCAACGTCCCCATAGCAATGTAAAGTTAAAATTTAACAATCATTCGAATTCGAAAATTTTCCTCTTGGGGATTAAGAAAATGGAATGAACAAAATAGGACAAATTCTGAAAAATTACCCTCTTTCTTATCCCTAGCTGAGTTTGACATGGATATTTTATATTATATCAATGCAAACAACATTAATCAATCAAAAGGACAGAAAATGAAAACGAAAAAAAGATATAGGTTTCCTATTTCCTAACAACGGTTGGAATTAAGACTACCAGAATCAAGCATTGCAAAGTATTGTGCAACTTAGTTAAACAGGCAGAAACCTAAAGAAGAAAGAGGGACTTAAAAAGTAGAATACATACCCAGAGGCGATACGACAAGGTTTCCGCATCCGAGCAACCATTCTCAGGCCTGGTCTCCTGCAAAATCACATGCTCAATCTCAATACTTGCTTGTGAAGCCAATCTCCTAGCCAAACTAAGCTGCAAGCAGTAACTTTCCCTGGACTTCTGAGCCAGACTCCCCTTATTATTCCTTTCTTCTTCATGTTCCTCACCTCCGGCCTCGACGTCGAAACCTGCGACGACGAGTCCTTATTGATATCACTCGAGAAAATCCCATCCAAAGTAGTCGCAGTACCCGAAAACAAACTCAAACTCCCTCCATAACTGCTCCCTACACTCGACAACCTAGGCAAGGACACTTGCCGGTCAAAGTCCCTGTCAAGGCTCCTGTTCTTCACAGTATTACCCGAAACACGGCGATGGACCAACACCGGTTCATGATGATGATGGTGTAATAAAAGAGGTACACTTTCATCAACATCAGCACCATCATTAATATTACTATCATTATTATTTTTGTTATTATTATTATGATTATCATCATCATCATCACTATCATCATCTACGATAGATGACAATATCGATTTCACATGAAGGTGATGAGTCGTTGTTGACGGCGGTGGTGGCTTCTCGGATCTTTTTCTCTCAGCTAACCAATCGCAAAAAGCGGCAAGTTGTCTGGGGGTTTTGCTTTTGGTTTTGGTGTAGAGCCTCTTGTTGCTACCCGTGAAATAATTGCTACTGATGATATCTTTCGGGATCTTGGGAACCGACTTTTTAACGTCGCTTTCGACATTATAGCAAGTAATAAAGTCCTTGCTGGTACTAAAGGAGTTAGTGGCTGAGGTAGTAACGCTGGCACACGACGTATTCAGATTTGATGTGACCTTCTTCTCGTGATCTAGCAGCTGTTGTTGTTGTTGTTGATTCAAAGATGCAGATGTATCGAGTCCTCTGTGGTCAGGGAATTGCCTAGGGAAGAAGTAAGTTGTCCTGTGAGGCATTTTCTATGATGAATTTTTTTTTTTTTTTTTTCAAAGCTCAAACTTTTCTAAACTTTTTCTTTCCTGGACCCGTGAATGTCTCGTGAAGAAAGGAAAAAGAAAGACACCACGATCTGAACCAACCCTAGCTACGTACGTATACACACGCACGGCGTAGCGTGTTCAAACCCCCCTCTCTCTCTCTCTCTCTCTCTCTTCGAATCTATGCAATGATCATCAGCTGGAAACAAACTCAACGATATGAAAAACTCTAGCTAAGAAAGCACAACGAAACCTAATTAATTTCTACAGATATAATGGACGAAGCTGCTTTTAATGATGGAATGATCTTGAACCGAATCAATGAAACCATCAAAAACAACCACCTTGAGTGTTCATGATGGTAAAGAGATCAGTGCATGCACCAGCTGAAATAGACAGTTTTGTAATGTGAGAGAGAGAGAGAGATAGAGGAACACTTTGTTTGTGTGGAAGAGTGGAATCGAATGGAAGGCAAGGAGGTGGAGTTTGGTTAGTTTTGAGTGAGAGAAAATATATTTTAAAAAAAGAAACAAAGAGATAGAGAGAGAGTTGGTGGGAGCAGGAGAGAGATGAGACGGTGGTGAAGAGAATTGAAAATGGAGGAAAAGAGAGAGGGAGAGAAGAAATGGCGTAACCGATGACAAAGGCTAACACATAAATAACTAACACTACTTATGGTATTACTATTTCGCGCGCAAGTTGCTAGTAGTTTTTTCTTCTTTTTAGTTTTTACATTAAATTTTAAATCCTATTAG
Organism: Combretum micranthum; assembly: GCA_024138025.1. Lineage (NCBI taxonomy): Eukaryota > Viridiplantae > Streptophyta > Magnoliopsida > Myrtales > Combretaceae > Combretum > Combretum micranthum. The sequence goes on along the minus strand of JAMXBD010000825.1, from coordinate 474,177 downwards.
TTTAAGAGAAAGATATAGAGAGAGAGAGTAAAAGAGAAGGAGGAGGACTTGGAAAAAAACTTGCATCAAGTCTTCTACGAAAGTCTTATAGGAAAAATATAAAATCATCACTCGATCTTACGTAAAATTGTAGATTTATTTAAAATATTAAAAGTATAATAAGTTAAAAAATATGATAAATATAATAAATTATGTATAAAAATTATATATGATAGGTTAAAAAAATAGTAATTATAATACATCAGTAACTCAATCGTCCAAATAGGTGCTACACGTCACGTGTAATACACACATGAGATGTAATTTTCAATAATATTCTAACATGTGGATATATGGATGATAGTTATTTTGAAATCTACCCACTATATTATCTATATGTTAATATATAATTAGAAATTATATACCACATATATATCTATGTGGTGGGTATCGTCCACGCAATATTTTCCTTTGCTCGGGATGGTGCGTGATTTGGGTAAATTTAGAGACAGCTGTGTATGCTAAGAGAAGCACACGTAAATTTAGAGCCAAGCTGAATGTGACACGTAATTTTGTCTTTAGGGTTTCGCAATTGCATCTCGTTGTTTTCCGAGACAACAAATAGGGATTTTTCTATGTTTCTTTTTATAAAAATTTAAATATATAAAAAAACTGACAAAAGTTATTTTATGATTAGATTCGGATCTTATGTTACATCTTAAAGACGAGGATAATGTTGAGTGGAGTAGCCTCAAGGATTAAAAATGAAAATTTTATGGAAATTATTATGTGTAAATTCAATATATATTTACGCGGCTGCGCAACTTAATTAATTATATGCGGTTCCAATATTTATTATCGTGTATTTAATTAAGTGGTTGAAATGAACATGTAACCGGGGGCTTCAACCCGTTCATGCACCTAACGCCGGATGGCAGCTATAATTCATGCACGATGATGACCCTCGTTGCACCTTGATAAAAGCCCTTTGTTATCATGTAATGACTTTCCATGATAGTGCTTCATCTTTTGGTGTTATTTCATTTTCCTTGAATTTGCATTTTTATTATTGGCACCTCCAGTTACCATATTGCACAATCTTTATTTCCCACGATCATGGCGGAAGTGTTTGCCTCCACTCTATTGCCACACTACCATCTTCATTCTCCCACATCAATTCATTTTTTCACTCACCACTTCTTCTAAGCACTCAATAGTAAGAAAATAAGCATCAACTAGACATTATTCATAAAGGATTTTTTATTACTTCATCTTTGTCTCTATTTGGTTCATCTACTCCATTTTGTCAAAATTCTAATAAGATTAATAGTGTTATTAAAAGGATCATTAAGAGACCATTAGATTAAGATTAGTGAACGAGCCTTCAGGCTTTTGACATCAAATTATTTTATAGGAGAGCTACCTACATCTTTTGCAAAATTAGTTATATTGACAGACTTGTGAGCTCTTGCTCAATCAGCACAATTTATTCCATTTTTCCATTATCTGTTATCATTTCTGATTTGAATGTTGATTGTATTTTGCATGTTTTAATACTATAGGCGGCTTGGTGATAACAACTTCACGGGACGGATAACTGATTTCATACAAAACTTGACAAATCTTGACGAACTGTTAGCTATTCTGTTTATTACTTAGATTTTTACCTTGGGTAGTAGTTGTTTTAGCACTTAAAACTAATTCTAAAATCTAAAATCTTCATTGTGATTCAAGCAAGTGGCTTACAAGGGCCAATACCAGCTGGCATTATTTGTACTACATTTGGGTTGTTTCTTCTTATTTATTTTCAGCTATGTTGTTGTTAATCTATTCGTATTTATCAGTATTAGGAATATCACTAGCATTGAAAACTTTTCAAACAATGAATAGATGATATGTGTTGACTTATGATAGAGAATTCAATCATGTGTTGTTGATTTGAGTGGTAATATGTGTTTAGTGTTTGTTGTAAAATAGAAATCCTAGTTACCATATAAAATTCTTGTAGTATTGATATGATTGAACCTTTGTGCAATTTGTCAGTTGAATTTATGTGGATTTATGAGATGGAACTTATGTGGTTTTTTATAATGACATGTATGTGTGATCTAACATTGTTGAAGCTATCAATATACAAGCAATTTGGAGATATCTGTTGCATCAATTTGTGGATTTCTAGTAGGTTTTCATCCTTAGCATGTCCATACTTATTGTGGACAAATGGCAGGTTGTACATGTCCGAAATTTTGTGCATAACACTTCCATTACCATTTACTTTTAAAGGGAATTTGCAAATTGCCCTCCTTAAACTAGGCAAATAGTTAATATTAGTTATCAATTGTGCATGTAAGGTTTATAAACAAATAAAAATGATTGATAAACTATTAAATTGTATTGCTATGCTTGTAAAAATTTAAAAAAAAAACTTTTGAAAACTAGGATTAATGAAGTCTTGCATTTATAAAATCGACACATGGAACCTGCTCTGCATTTTTATGGTTTCTTAGAATTTGCCCTATATGAAATAAGAGAAAAAACAATAAGAATAAGGGAAGGAACCAAAAGGAGGGCAAGGTAAGGTGAATGAATAAAAACATGATATAATTAAGTAGTAAGGGTGAAAAACATGCCTATAATTTTTAAGAAAAAATTACAGAAATACAAATTAGAGAAAAAATTACAAAATTATCATCGTTATATTGCATACTAAACATGCAATACAAGGACTTGACAAGTATCGCAATTTTAATATGGGACATAGTGATGTCTTTTATCAAACTTTTAAAAATCGCTATATCATGTGAGTAACAAGCAATATAGGTCTCAATATGTATTGTTTATTAGTTATGCAAAACACACTGATAATTACACATGTATCTCATATTCAATAGGCAATACACAAAAAAACCCTATATCACATACCAATGATAATTACGTAATTATTTTTATTCAAGTTGTATTTACATAATATTTTTAAATGATGGTTAAACATGAAATAATATCTAAATAGTCAAACAACTTTTGGGAATCCTAGCAGTTTGATAGAATCACAAGATCACATCACTTACAAAAACTCATGGGAAAATTTAAATTCCATAAACATGTACAAGTATATAAGTTCATATTTCAAAATTGACTCCCAAGAGTATGTGCATGTCTATGTTTTCAAAAATGATTTTTGGGACTCGATTCCCACATTATTTTGCATTAGGCATATGTTCATAGCTATTTACTTTAACATCTGTCTAGCTTCCCCTTAACCCCATAGCATATTGATTATATGATGGTACAAGCCTAATACTGGTCACATGGGTCTTGTGTCAACTCACACTTCAATTGACATTAAGGAAAACTTGATTCATTAACACATGGAGAAATCTTATTGAGAAGAGGTATGGGAGAACAAACAAGCAATTCTCAATAACTCTAGTAAGTTAAACACTTTGGTCTCCTAAGGCTTGGTATTGATAGCATGACATGTTCATTTGTAGTTTCATAATGTTTAAATGAGAAGAAAGAAACACATATACATAAACTTGGGAGCTTGCTCTAGTTTATCAGTTGACTTTGAAGATCAATCGACAAGATGAACCTTTAATGATATTCATTGGATCATTCTAGTGAGCAATGGATGAGATGCACTAGGCTTTAATATTATTAACTCCTCTTTTGGATTTTAATGCATACGTAATTTCTTAAGGGGCTTCTCATAACTTAGGCCTTTCAATATGTCTTCTATTTGCAAGAGCTAACTAAGAAAGGCCAAGAGCATAAGGATTACTCCAACTATCCTTGTTTTGAGCCATCAAACTAAATCTTCTTATTACATCCCTATTAAACGAACCCTGAATCCTTTGGTATTATCACTAACCTAAATAGTCATTATAAAGCATTTGTGCTAAATTCAATACCAAATCTTAGAATGTAGATTTTATCCTAGTGGTAAGAAAAACATTAACGATTGGAATATATTTATAAACAATATGATATGACTTTTTTTTTTAATTTTATTTCATAACATGACTAAGCAAGTGATAGGAAATATGATGGAAAATTCTATGATCCGATTATATATTTTAACACAATCGTTCCCATCATGTATTTTAATAGGAGCAATAGTAATTTAACGACTTAGATTTAATCCAACTGTAATCGCATCATTAAAATACTTAACATATCAATTATTATATTTATTTTAATGGTTTGATGATTGACTGGACAATCCATTCACATTATCATAGAAGTTCCCCATATAGGATTTTGTAAGTTTGCCAAGTTGTTTTAATTAGCGTTATTTTAGTAAATTGGTTATGTTAATTGTATATCTATAATTAGTTGTGTTGGCAAGTAGAGATTAACCTATACAAATAGAAGAATTGAGATGAAAATTTGTTGTTTGAGGAATGTTGTCCTATTCTTATCCTATGATTACATGAAGTGGTAATTATTATTTACTTTATTTTAGGGATTTGTTTAACTTTTCCAATTTATTTGACACGTGACACATATTTATTCATGGGAACAATCATATCATAATATTTCTAGGACAACAAATTCTGATGTAAACGATTGTAATTTGTTTTGCATCTTGACAAAATAAATAAATAAATAAAGCCACAATTCAATGATCCACATTCTCTCTAATTTTATCGTGTTCTATCAAGTTCTTCATTCTCAGTTTGATTTGATCAAAATTCCACAGTGTTCTTGGAAAGAAGAGCAGAGAACAATTTAGATTATTTTGTAGATTTCAGACTTTTGTTATAGAAGTTATAGATAATTGGATAATTTGTTCTTCTTTGTTGTCTCTTGAAAACTTTAATTAATAGCAAGATTTGCAATGATTTCATATTTATCTAGATTTTCAAATGGAAGGTTAGATGGTTTAATATTGTTATTATATATTTTAGTTGGTTCCAAAATTATGCATATTTATACTTGGTTTGAATATGTACAACAAAACAATTACATTATTGTCTGTTTAGGGATGCAACACGCATACATAATAACAACAACAACAACAACCATCCCTATATTGTTTTAGGGATACATATTATATAATATATCTTATATATATATAAACTATTTCTTATTTAGTACCTTTATTGAAATTAATTACATAAATAAATTAGGCGTAATTAAAATTAATTATCAAAATATGCTTCAAAGTCCTATGCATACAATAGGATATGCAAATAGCAGATTTTAGCTTTATATTGCATGTTTAAAAGGCTATATTCACTTGCATGTCACATTTCAAACAAGCGATTTATGTAGAAATATTCAAGCTAAATTGCTAGTGCAAAAAGTGATATATGTATTGATTGTATAAAACTCAAATAGATATGATGCTAAAATATGATATCAAGATTTATTCACGTAATTTGTAAAAGAAACTTCAGTATCTAATAAGCATAATTTATCCTTGATTTTAATGGTTAATTAAGTCCAATTTATAGTTTATTGATATAACTTATAGGAGAATCGGTACTTAATCGGGATAAATATCCATTTCAAGTCAAATCGGAGCATAATGGAAACAATTAAAGGGATTTTGGGAGTTATTCATAAAGACCTATCAAATGGAGTGAAGATAAACTAGCATGGAGACTAATCACAGGCATGAAAAATGAGGAATTCAACTTCAGAGGTCTCTAAGGATGTCATCACGGTCGTGACTTCTAGAGAATTCGAGAATAGAAGCTACTAAGGACATCCTCACAGCCGTGAGTTCTAGAGAATTCGAAGGTCATCCTCATGGCTGTAATTCTCAGTAGGGTAGCCAATGCATGTTTCTGATCTTTTCCCAAACAGTACAATAGTTTGAAAATTTATATCGATAGTTATACATCTTCATAGACAACTTTTAGAAAAGTGTATTAGGTATAAAAAGAACCACACCTATTCGTGAAAAAAGAAGAATCGTTCTCTTCCTATAATCACACCTTTTTATAGTAGTAACCGACAATTTGGGTTTGTGAAAATTTGAAGTGTATGTGTTCTCCGTATCTTGTAACTTGAAATTTCAGGGAAGAACTTGAGAAAGACATCCAGAATCCATTGTTTGTGATTGTTAAAACAATTGTGAAGCTGTAATTAGAAAGGGGTTTCCTTCTTTCCCTATTCTTATATGTGTCTATTATTCTATTTTTGTAATGTTTACAATTGTTGTTTAGTTTGCATCATGAATGGGTAGTTCTTTTGGTTTTATGAAGTTATATGAACATGAATTGTGCGTATTTGTTGGTATTTCTACTTATTATGAATTTCTAATGATGGAACTTCATAAAAGTTAGGAGAATGCAGTGCATGACATGATCTTACGCCAGATCTCGATGGAACATGTTAGAAACAATTTCATTGAGTAGATTTAAGTCACTAGGACAAACTACTCCTTTTAATAGAGATATTATTAGGAAGTTTACTGCATGTTTTAAGAAATTCAAGTATAACAACGGAATTTTAAGGCAATTCTGATTTGTCCATTCGTTTAGGAGAGATTCTAGTGGATGTAACCATGATTAGAATTGGATTATTTTAAGAAGAATGGCCATGAATTGAGAATTTCAACAGAAAAATAATTAATAGGATGAATTATTATTAAATTATGTTAATATGATGGAGTAAAACCTGTTGTATAATGTGACATTGTCCGTGTTATGATTTTGTAAGCTGAGTGTAATTAGTATAATCTAGTTGTTAATTGTAGGTTTAATTCATTGAGCTAAATCATTTGATCTGCTAATTAATAGGAAGAGTAATTAGTACTAGTGTTTGAATCTTTTTAGATGATAGGTACACTAGCCTGTTTAACTGAGTAGAAGATAAAATATAGGTTTATAAATTGTAAAACTCGATAACTCTTTTTAGAGATTCATCAGTATCCTATCTTATAGACACGATTATGATGTGGATTTTGGTAATTTTTTTTTATTTTACCTTTATTTTGATAATTTATTTTTCATGTTGTACATGTCTTGTTAAACATATATATATATATATATATATGGAGTAGTAGATGAGACAAATGTTGGATAGATACTACCAGTCTGTTTATTTCTTTAAATCAATTTGGTTTATTGGGATTGTCAAATCTTTATTTATAGTGTATCTATATCAGTTCTTCATCTGTAGCTTATTTGTATCATATTTGTTTAGTTACTTTATGAGTAAAACTATTAGTTTTTCATCGATATCTGTTTTTTAACAAATATCTGTTTGAAAACGGTAAAAATATGATATTAAAATGACTAGAATATAATGAAACAAGCAAAAAAAAGTTAGCCTTTTATTTAAATAATATTGATATCTATGTTATAAGACGAACAATGGAAAAAAAAGAAAAAATGATAAAGCACATACAAGATTTACGTGGAAAACCTAAATTGAGAAAAATGACAGGCAGAAGAGAGAGAATTCACTATATGTCGATAATAGAGTACAAAAGAGAGAGAGTAACAAAATACAAATAAAAAAACTCTCTTATTTTCTCACTCTCATACAAACCCTAACAAAACACATATTTATATGTGTATACAGCTAGCCGACAATAAATGCTAAAATTATATTCCTTAAATGTATAATGAATGAATAATAAATGTATAGTCAAACATTCATTCATTATACAAATATCAAAATTATGACTCTTAAATGTATAATGAATGAATAATAAATGTATAGTCAAATATTCATTAATTATACATTTGACTATGAAAAACGGCTATTGAAAACGGGTCACAAACTCCAACAATCTCCACCTTGACATGGATTCAGGAGCTTCGACATAAAAATAAAACATTCTTCGTCTCTTCCACAAAACCCATAAAAGGGCTCAATCGACACAAAATATTCTTCACCTCTTCCAAGAAAATCTAGTGCTGCGATCCATGAGCGGAATATCAAACTTAACAGTTGCCATTGTAGCGAAAACAAAACCAAAACCTTGGCTCTGATACCACTTGTTATAAGACGAACAATGGCAAAAAAAAAAAAAAAATGATAAGACACACACAAGATTTACGTGAAAAGCTCAAATTGGAAAAAACGATGGGCGGAGGAGAGAGAATTTACTATATGTCGATAATGAAATACAAAATAAAGAGAGTAACCAAATACAAATCAAAACTCTCTTATTTTCTTATTCTCATACAAACCCTAACAAAACACATATTTATATGTGTATATAGCTAGCCGATAATAAAAACCAAAATTATATCTCTTAAATATATAATGAATGAATAATAAATGTATAGTTAATGATTCTTAAATATATAATGAATGAATAATAAATGTATAGTCAAATATTTATTCATTATACATTTGACTACGAAAAACAGCTACTGAAAATGAGTCATAAAATTCAACAGTCTATATGTTTGATTAAGGAATAATTATTTAATGCATTTTTATAATAAATTTTTTGTTAAATAATTGTTACCATCAACTGTAAACTATAATAACTATTTATGGAAAGTGAAAAATAAGATTATAACTAAATTTTATATCAGCGAAATGAGGAAATGGCATGAGGACTGTGGTTCAGAGGTCCGTTCCCATGTAGGGGGGAGGTCATTGGTTAATTTATTGAGACAGCATGTGATTTTCCTATTTCACTTGCTGTCCCTGATAATAATGCGTGGGAGATCATGAACATGTCGTTTTGTCAGTCATTTTTTAATGTAAAGATGATGTTTTTTCTCGAATCGAGGTTAAAAAGCTTCCTCTTTGGGGGGTTTATATCCTATTCAGCGTTTTTGACTGTTGGAGTAGGGGAAAGGTCGGTCCAGATTGGGCAAGGGGTCGCAATTCAAGCTCTGCTGCGACCTTCCGTAAGAAAAGAATATATCCTCAGTCAAAATCATCGGGCAATCTGTAACTCTACCTATTTATATTTGCATGGTATTATATAGGCATTGTCCTTTATTTTTAAATTGGACACTTAAATAGTTTATAAATATACTTTTAAACTCTAATATAACTATTTTATCATTAATTTTAAGTATTTTTGTTACATTATCTTTTCAGGACCTAAAACAACTTGAAATTGTAGGTATAATTTCCCAAGTTTAATTTTGGTATAAAAAAATTGGCCAATATATATATATATATATATTTAGCATATAGCATCTAAATACCACCTTGAAATTGTGCCCTACAGCCTATAGAGTGCCGATGTGTAATTTCTATTATATTCTATAATATTAATTTTTTATGTAAATTTTCCAACATCTTCTTAGTGTTTCCATGATTTTATAATATAATCGGAAACCATAATTCAACATGTTATTATCAGAGTTTCAAATAATATTTAGACATGCTTATTGAGTGAAACAGTTTTCACTTGTATATTTATGAAAAAAAATGTCAATGGAATCTTAACTATGTCAATAAAACCTTAATAGCCTTCCATAATTTGTTTAAAATTAGAAATTTTCATTCTAAAAAATATTACTTTATGAAAAATTCTATGACCCCTTATTTTTAAGGGATTGATCACAATTGTAGAAGTTTCTAAAACCTGTTTAAAAGTGGGCCAATTTTACACAATTCATTTAATATGCGGGCCAAAGTGAGCTGATCCGTGAGTTAAGTGAGTGGGCCTACTAGCCTATTTATATAAAAAAATAAAATACAATTGTAGGGGAAATAACTATTAATATAACATTGTTACCACAACTTTTATACTTAAGCTTAAACTTATGCAGTAATTGTATCAGAGAATGACAAATTGATGTGTATTTATCATAATATTATTTTAAGTATATACTTATTGCTTTAAATGAAATAATGTAATATCCAATAAATTATTTAAAAAAACTTATTCTTATATATAAGTAATTAAAATAATAATAAAATTAATCATTAATATATATAAAACCTTATAAAATTTCATATTTTTTATCATCTACGCCTTGTTTCATTAACAATTGACTCATTTAACCAACAAAGATATACAAATGGATTAAATGGGTTAAAAAGTGGGCTGGCTCATTTAACCCCCCGGTTAAAGTGAGATGTGTTAGGGTCAAGAAATTTTAGCTTATTTTTAAAGTAGGCGTCGCCTATTTAGCCCATTGGCCCAAGTGGGTTAGGCCGAGTTAGTTCATTTAACCCACTTGCACAACTCTAAAGATTTCCTTAACTTTACATAATCAATATAATTTACTCATAAAATTATAATCAATCATAAAATTTAGGTCCGTTGCTAAAAAAAATTATCAACATCAAATTCATTCTAACTTTTGATATTTTAACTTTCATTTTAGAAAGCTAATTGGATCAAGAAAAAAACGCAATGTTGCCATAAAAATGATATGATCTTAACTATTACTATGTAAACATATTAAGGAAATGAGAGTGGACTTGCAGCCTAATGGCATCTCTTCTAGTCTCTCAAATAATAGATATTAGGTTCGAATGCCTCATCCGCTTTATAATGGCCAAAAGAAAAGAAAAATTCCTATCAAGAGAACACATTGTTCCTTTCGTTTCTCTTACTCAGCAACATTTTTGCTAGTTGTTCTTCTTCCTGCATGAGTTAACTTGTTGAAGATATCTATTATTGTTAAAGTAAACAATATTTTTGAGTTTTCTATAAATGGGTCTTGATAATAACAAAAAGGTTAAAAATGACTAATGTGTTTATTAATGAGTACAAACTATAATAGACATAATTTATTTCAAAATAGATAAAATGCAAAAATCTAGTAGTATAAGTCAAACAAAAGTTATTTCAAAACCCTAGTTTGTAATAACAAGAAGCTTTAAGAGATCGTCCCGGAACTTATCTAAACATCATATAAAGGAGATAGTCAAAGCTTGCAAAAGATATTTTAGAAGTCTATCAAAGGAAAAGATAATTAGTGTCAGGTGGAAGTTTATGTAGAAGTTTAAAACAGATGAAAATGAGTAAACTTTTCAAGAAGTATTTCAAAAGTTTAGTAATTGAAGACTAAAGATGGTAAACGCAATTAGAAGTTTGTTTAGAACCTTTATCCATAATTGTGATGAATTTTTCCAGATTTACGAAAATGATTAAATAAGTTAGATTTTTGATGATTTGAAGACCTAGCTTCACTTGTTAAACATATTTAGATAAGATTTTTAATGCGTTCCACATAAGTTTGATAAAAAAAAATATCATGGGGATTTTCTATTCATCTGAACTTCAATCTATGATCAACATACTAAACTTAACTATGAAAGATTCTGTTAAATTCATTTTTGTTAGATTGTTAATAACATTTTTAAGATATTTTATTGAAAATTAGTAGATAAGAATAAGCAAACCATGGTTAATATGAAGATTTTTTATGCCAATTCATATCAAGGGAATATCTATCCTTTTGAAGATATACTTTTGCATAACATCAGAGAGTATCATGGAAGAAGTAAGTTGTCACAAGATATTATCAACTATTATTCAAGTATTTTCAAATTTGAAAGATAAAAGATATTATGATATAGCTATAGAATATTTCAAGTGAAAATATCTCCAACTGTTGAATATCAAGATTTGAATTTTATTATCCACGTCATTAAGATGTACGTTGAAGGGAAAGATATCCTAAAAAAAAATTTGAACATTACAAGATAGACAAATCAAGAAGATTTATATATACCAAAGATAACAAGACAAGATAAACATAACCTTACTCTGATATCATATTATGCTACATTGTAAACTCTTATTTTTCCCTTGCCAAAAACTTTTTCAGAACTTACTTTGTAAAGAAAACTCATAATACTTCATTCAAATTCTTTGTACTTGTTTGTGAGAGATAGTTGAGAGTGCTTTAACTACTATAGTAAGTGAATAACTAGTGTAGTTAGATAGGCTCGACAATGAGACTTAACCTAGTTTTTGGTTCAATTGTATTTTCAATTATTTTTTACATAGTAGAACGAGGTTCAACACATGTCTAGGGTTCCTATGGAAAATATTATCAATATACAACTCCAATGAAATTAATTACCAATATACCACACCAAAATCGTGTTTGATAAATGGGACAAGTTTTTTAATATGCAAATCGCGATATACACACGCGATATAATGTTTTACTATTGTTATTATATCACGTGTGTAAAAGACGATACACGTATATCGCATAAAAAAATCACGATATAGCATGTATATCGCGACTACCAAACGCGATATATATATGAAAATAACACGTATATCGCTTATTCCTTTCGCGATATACGTACGGCCTAGTAACTTTTGTATATCCTGTTTTGAAGTCGCGATTTAGGAGTTGTATATTGGTAATTATTTTTATATTGACCTTAAATAAGTAATTAATTTTTATAAGTGTCCTAAACTGAAAATTATTTCTAGTAGAACGCAAATGGTAAAGTCAACCGGATCCATGGTGTGGAGCTGCTAGAGAGGATTGACTCACAAAAGGTAATCTACATATATCGTTGTCTAATTTTCTTTATCTTGCTCTTTTTAATTTCTACATAATATGTTGTTTTTCTTTAGTTTGATTCATGCCAATGCATGTGCAAAGTTAAAAGGAACATTTTTGTTAAATTTGAAAAAAAAAATAATTTTTTTCAACACAATCAAATCACCCTCTCCCCCCTCTCGGTCGTGCATCGAAACCTATAAATATGAAAGAGGAAAAAAATAAAGTTATCACAAAAAAAAAGAGACTTGTAGATATCATATATACATATATATATATATATATATACATGCTGGAGAAAGTTGTACTGACCATGGTGGCAAAGGAAGTTCTTTGTTTTCTTTCTTTTTACTTTTTTTTTAGATGTTAGGAACTCAAAAAGTATTTGAGAAAAAATGAAATAACTAAAGCCTATTATTAAATGCCTTAGGAATTCAAATGAATAAATGGGATGAGTTATATGTTTTCCACCTATATATACTATGTAAAAATATAATATTGTATTATAATTAATATAATTGGTCAATGATTTGTATATATGTATTGGACACTTTGAAATTTATACCATGTATATTATAGATATACGATTTGGGTTAATAATAAGGTATGCAAATATTGTATCCACATTTTACTCATGAAAAGCAAGTTTCAAAAATATTGTACTTGAAAACTATCCTATAATCTACCTGTAAAATTTACTTGACCATGTCCCTTAGTAATAGTCTAATTTGTCTAATCTTTAGATACTATTAAAGGTAAACATCGTTTAGCTTGTTTGAGTTTTGACGATTTTACCAAAACCAAACCAAATAAAAATTTTTAGTTCCATGAATATAAGGAAGTTACTCAAATCTTTTCATATATATAATTTATTTTGGATGAAGTTATATATCATCAATTATTTCACTACAATAAAACTAGCCTTTTAAGTTAAAAAAAAAAAAAAAACTAGCCTTTAAAGATAAAAATTCTGCAGCAGAAAATTGGTAAAAAAAAGTTTTATAAAATCAATGACAATGGTTTTTGCGACAAAAATTTGCATTTAGATTTCTATCTCTAATATATTTATATTATGTAGTTATATTATATCATTACCATCTTAAGATGTTACTACTTTCAGTCACACACATGTTGTATGGATGCACAAAAGTTACAATAATTCTACTGAAAAAAAAAAGCTTATAACATTTATTTCCTTAATAATTTTTTTTCCTTTTAATTTTAATTTGTGAAATTACATAAAATCTTTTAAAATTCAAAAAAATTATTATTTATGTTTAAATGTACTATCATTAAATTATTCTCTATTAAGGGGATCAACCAACGTAAATTTTGGTAATTTTGATTGTTACACTAAAAGTCCCCTTTCACTTGACACAATATAAAATGTATGTTACAAATAATCATACAAAGAACACAATTGAAAGACATGTTTACCATTGTCACAAAAAAAAAAAAAATACAAAAATACAAATTGTAGAAAAAAAATCAAATTGCTACCTCCATACTGCATGTTAGAGAAGAAATATAAACGTTTCTATATGTATCGCATATTGGAGAAGAGATACAGCAACGACACTAAGTCAAACTTATTAAAATAGCTCTATCGCATATTGGAGAAGAGACATACGTCTAAATATGTATTGTATGTTGTTGCACGAGCTAAATCTGGACTAATAGAGATTGCTCCTATAAACATAAAAGAGGGGTTAAAAGGACGCCGAGGGTTGCCCGGCGTAGCCACTCCGATGATTAAGTTAATCTATGGGTAGAAGTAGGGTTTAAGAAAGAAGAATATGTGATTGCTTTTTTTTTTTTTTTTTTGTTGGTGTCTCCTTTTCCCCTTTTGTCCTTTTTTCCCCTCTTTCTCTCCCCTTTTCTCTACCTCTTTTCCAGGGAGGCAAAGGGGGATATTTATAGGGTTTTAGGATCATACCAGGATAGGTCATATGAGACCTAATTCTTGGCATGGCAACTGTACCTGAGCTGAGGAGTCATGGCTTCTTGGAGTGTGGCCGAGTTGTTGGCATTCCCTTAGTCATGAGAAGTGACTAAGATGCGCATTGTGGCTAGAGAGGGCAAAGCTCGAGGTCGAGATAGAACGAAGCTGAGCTAGTAGGCTAATCAAGCTCGTTAGCTCGAGTCTTTTCGAGGTGAAGACTTGAGAGGAGATCCTAGGTCACAATACATGCCAGGGGTGTTGTTTTCTTTGATTTTCTGGGGGATCTCGAGCTGGATGTCGATCGGGTGGGTCACTGACTATATTCTACTATCAACATTCCTCCTGTCTTCCCCCCTAAAGAGCAAAGAAAGTGTATAGTCCATGAGGTCATTTTCTCGAAGCGGTCATCTCTTGGCAAGCTGCACTTTTCATTTGAGCTACATCCCCATTTAGAGATATTTTGCAGTGAGGACCGTTGGATTTCCAGTTAGGTGTTATACTCAATATGCTTCACTATATTTGAGAAGGTACGGTTTTTCCAAGGGGTTCTATGGATTTGAAAGTTCCTCACAATAATTACGTCTAAGCCTGACAGTTTCTGTAACATCCCAAATTTTCACCTAAAATAGAAATTGGGTTTAGATAGATTTAAATGACTAAAATGAATTATAAGATTTAATTAGACAAGTTGATATAATTTAATTAGCTATTAATTGAGATTTGAGTTTCAAATTCCCTAAACATGTCATCAAAGTGTTTAAAGAATTCCTAAATCATTGATTCCTAGCCTAAACACTAATTCCTAAATCTCAGTAAAATTTGAGTTCATTTGCTTATCTTAAAATATATGTTCTTAAACCCGAACTCAAATTAAATATCTTTTATCTAAAATAAATTCTCAAATTAAGTTCTTATTGCAAGTTCTTAATTTCCAACATATCAGTTTAGAAACAAAATTTCAAATACTCTTGGAACTATAGATATTTGATCTTATAGTTCTAAACCTATACCTATAATCCTTTATATTAATTTTAGCCCTTATCTTTACCCTTTTATTCTCATTCCTCTGCCCCTCTCTCTTCTCACTTTTCCCTTCCTTTTATTTTTTTTCTCCCAACAGATGGTTCTCTTTCTCTCTTCCTTTCTTCTTCATTTTTCTTTCTTTTCTTCAAATTCTTCAACAAATCTCAAGATCAAAGCCAACTAGAGGATGAATCAAAACTAGGAAATGAACTAGATGGAGGAAACCGAGCTAGAGGATGAAGTTTCAACTTGTGTTCTTTTCTAAAAGCTAAGTATAGTTTACTATTTATTGTCTTATTTATAATTTCGAATTTAAATGTTGTATAGATGATGTATATGAGTTGAGAAGTGTTGTTTAAGTTTGTATTTGTAAAGCTTATGGTTGTTGAAGTTAAGTTGTTGAAAAAGAACATAAATTGTGAAATTGGGGTTTGAAGTTTTTTATGATGATTATAGTGATGTTTGATGAATTGAAGTGGGAGTTTGTGTTTATTAGATTATAGTAAGATCAAATAACAAGTTTTAAGAAGCTTGAAATGAATTTGGAGGAGTTTGAAACAATTTGAACAAATGTTTTTCTCAAAATGAAAACAGGGGAAAATTTGACAGCAGCGTAATGCATGTACGCCGGCACTCAACGCTGCCGGTGTTGACGTTTACGCTGCCGGTGTACAATGGGAATTTGGCGGTGTTGAAAAGTACAACAGTGACCAGATCGCTCGACCCTTAATGCTGGCAAATTTTTAATTTACGCCGCCGGTGTTGAAAGCCAGCATTCGTTTTGCAACTTTTCCTAATTTCATAGTCCTTCCGTATTTTGCCTGTAACTTTTTCATCCAATCTTCGATTGAGGTGATTCAAGTTGTGTTAGAAAGATAAGAAAGAGATATACAACTTTCATGTTTTGAGTTTTTGCAAATTCGAAACGTATCGGTGCTTAAATTTTCATTCTTTCCAACTGATACATTTTTCAAGCTAAGCTAAAAACTTGTTATAGATTGTTTTATGTGTGTTTACTTTGACAAATGGAACTTTTTGACCAAAAATGAAATAGATAAATAATATTTGATGTGTAATGATGATTTAGTGATATAATTAAACATGACTTAGATACATTTATAGATTTAATGAATAATTGAGTTAAATATACGAGTTTAACATAAAATGAATCTAGTTACAATCTAAGTTCAACTTGACTAAATAAACTTGAATGAGTTAAAATAAATTAGATTGAGTTAGTTTAATTACTTTGGCTTAGTAATTAGATTAAATGATTAATTCTAATGGGTTTGACTTAATGAACTTAATTAAACTAAAATGAACTAGATTTCTTAAGCTTAATCCACTTGGCTTGGCTTTTGAATTAAATGGCTAAGTTTAATCAATTTGACTTCGTAAATGACTTAAATGACTAATTTTAATCAATTTGACTAATGTTAAGCTAAAATGGCTTAATAACTATTAATTAGCTTAGATGAATGAATTAGGATGATCTTTGAATAATATGGGGAATATGTTGTTTCAAATGTGTGTTTACTTGGAAAATGAATGTTTTTGGTTTATGAATTCTTTGTTAATGCTTTTATAATAAAACACTATAAACAAAGAGAAAAGAAATTCTTTGACAGACAAAGGAGAACTGTCCATGTTTTGGCGGGGCGATCTTCGCAGCCATAGTGGGGTTCCTATTTAGTGTTTGATCAAATAGGGTTAATAAAATGATTTTGAGATGAATGGATAAATAGCTTAAGTTCTTATATGATTTTGATGAAGTGGATGTTTAGTTTAGTTTCTTATACGAACTCTTAACAGAAGTGGATATTTGATTTATCTTCTGGATTATATCTTCTGAAATTTCCTTCTGAGGCTATGTTTGGATTCCATATCCAAGGTACGCAGTAACGTGTTTGTTTTTTGCTTAGGATAGGCATATCTTTAATAAATTTTAATATAGAAAAAATTCAACCTTTGTTTGAATTGGATGTCTCTTACGCTATTTAAATCCGTATCTGGCCTAGATGGTAGATCGGTATCTGGTTCGAGGAGTAACACCTTGCTCAGATTGGGGGCACGGTAGATTATACGCTTAGGCCACCCCTGTCTTTTGATAAGACTTTCCTAAGTGGTATGGCGGGTAACTGATAGGGAAAACAGTATCGGCGTAACGTTTGCTTAAGCTTGGAATGAAATAATATGATTTAGTTCAACTGTTTATGGGAATAGTTGGACTAAGTGATGTTATGGACTAAGATAAGTGAAGTTGTGTAACGGCTGTTAACCCTAGATGAAGTTATTTTCTCTTTTATGAATATATCATCTAGGAGATATAAGTATCTGAACTGCTTATATCAACCCCCTAAGCGTCGTGATGCGTTACTCAGGATCCCCTAGTATTACGGGCTACGCCGGAAGGTGGGGCTACCTAGTCTGTATGAACAGTAGGGACCACTCAGGGAGGCGGATGTGATACTAGATCCTTGATACCCGGAGTTTGAATACTCCCGTGTTGATTTGTTTACTTTAAAGAAAGATAATAACTTATGATTGTCGCATTTACATTTAGTTAAGCTCGTGTGTCACTCCGTGTATGATTGTGTTGCTGTGTACTGGGCTTCGGCTCATTCTTGTTGTTGTTATTCTTTTTACAAGTTTTGTTGTTGATAAAGACGATGTTGATGAAGTTGATGATGATGAGTTCTTGTTGATGTTGGTAATGATGGATGATGAGATGATGATATGATGATGTTGTTGCTATTGATGATGCTTGACTCGGGTTTCGGGCATTTGTGATAATTTAGAGAGAATTTGTGGATGAGTGAAGTGAGTAGGAGCGTGGATGTAGTTAGTTGTTTTATTTCTTTTTGTTTTGTATTAGTGAGAGCTGGATTTATGATATAAACTTGTTATATTCTTTAAAGGGCATAGTAGAGCTCATGTTTTGTAATTTAACTTTTGCAAAGCTTTGCTTAATCTAATAATTCTCCACTTGAGAAGAGTGAAAGTTTTGAAATGTCTTTATTTCTAAATTGTTTTATAAAATTTATTTCCGCTGCTAAATCCAGTGATCTGAAAATCTAACTAAACGATTTCATAACCTAAAATCAGATAGCAATGTTCAACATAAACACCTTCTTTTAAGACAACCTTACATATAATTCGTAAGTGTTATACGTGGTTGGGGACTTGGTGTGCTTAATTTGAGAATTGCGCATGTCAGGTCTTTACAGTTTCTATTATTGGTCATGACATCATGACCATGAGGCCTGCTCACACGTCTCGAGGGATTTGGGCCTCTATACTTCTTCTACTCTTCTAGAAATGTTAGTCTCTCATAAGGATTTTAGAATAGCATTTTCCATATTTCGTTAAGAGATTTACCAAACACCAACATTGTGTTCAACTTCCAGGCGTACTCTAAGTATTTCTATAATGTCCAACTCAGGTACCTCTACTACTCAATGCTTTTTGCACGATTTAGTCAGCAGGGTTCAACGACTCGCTGATGAGCTAATAAGAGATGAGGGGGACACAATGTCAAGGTCGAGGGCATCGAAGTCGAGCAATAAGTATAGATTAGAGAGTAGATGCTTGGCTTCTGTTAGCGGTCATGAGGAGAGCTCTGGCAGAGTTCTAATGTCAATGGTGAGGAGTCTGGGTGTTTCGGGCATGCGTTCCTACACTTAGTTGGCCAATGAGGTCTATCGGCTCCTGGTGAATAAGTTACCTTCTGATGGCCTTGAGAAAGCGACTATTGTCCCTTTTATACTTGGAGGCCACCCAAAGTGGTCGTCCCAGCAGGATCCGTTGTAAGCTATCCAAAGAGGAGCTCACAGCTATATTCGAAAACCTTAAGAAAAAGAGAACCTTAAAAAAAAGAAATTAATAAATATTCGATTCGAAATTTGTACGTGAAATAAATCATCTATCTGATCCCTACTACATAAATTAAGACGATATGTCCAAATAACACTCAACAAAAAAATTATAAATTCTTAAACCCTTCGATGAATTTTAGAACAAAAATTTTAAATTACTATTGAGAATCAAACCGAGTCTCTCATCACTCTAGACTCGATTAAACAATCCCACGAACTGTAAAATATTAAATAAGTCATAAAAAAAATTAAAACTTAAATTTTGATCCAAAAACATAAAAAGATCATAAATCCTATGATCTTGTGAAAAAAAAACTTAAAAGCTGGAAATCAACTGGAAATCTTAAAGTCAATAAATATATAACAAATCCTAATGGATTTAGATCCAGTAATCTCGCGCTCTAAATCCTAGAACAATAAAATTGAGATAATCGTAGACCATAGTCTATAATAATATAATAAAGCCTTAAAAGATCAAATTAGTTAAAAATATGATCATTCTAAACCCATACGGGATTAGTTTTTGAAAAACGTATCTTAGGGTTCGGGGTAGTAAAAATATTCTGATAACACTTGTAATATAAAGATAAATAAATTATAAAGAAGGACAAGTTTATCATTTGATATAAAATAAGAGGGTTTTATGGTCAATCCTAAAGTATATAAAAAGATTATTAAGAAGGGTCAAAGAGTCAAATGATATTAAATAAGAAGGTTTTATGGTCAAAGTTGAAATATAATTTTATTGTGTTCACATAGGAAAAAAAAAACTTGATTAAGAATGGATTTTGGCAGCCTAAATTGGATATGAACCTAGGGTTTTTTTTCCTAAACAACATATCTCTATAAATATACCCTTAACCTACGAGTTTGCCACACCATTCCTCAATCAAAACCCTAAGAGATTTGGAGTACTTTTAAGACATTTGAAAATCGTCGGCTTATATATTCTTTCTTTGTCAACAAAAATCTAATTTTAATACAATTTTGGTCACATGATAGACACATGACAGAAGATCAAAAGTCACGAATCCCTATATATTCTTTCTTTGTCTTTTCTCCAACAAAACCCTAAACCTAGATTCTTATCCTTTGAGAGTCTATAGGCGCCAAAGGATTTAGAAGTCTATATCAGAATTGGAAAACATACATATCGATTGAAGGAGATTTAAAATCTAGAAGCAAAACACTAGAGTGGTTTTGGAGAATATCATATTCAAATCCAATTGAAGGTAAGATCTCTAACCTAATCTTTGTAATTCATAGATTATTAGGAAACATGTCATGATGATGGTGTTAATTGTGATAGGAGAAAGATTTAAAGAATTAGAGTTTCTGATTTCAATCAAGTTCTGCAAATTATAGGTATGTATGAATTTGCCTTATCTCTATAGATTCAAAGTTATAAACTTTTATAAGGGATCTATTCATAGAAGATTATATATATATATATATATATATGTATGTATGTTGTGAAGGATTGTGGAGATCAAGGAAGACTTGAGGAGAAATTGATGTTAGGGTTTCTATGAAGTAAAAACAAAATTAACAGGTGAGTTAAGATTTGGTTAGGGTTATGGTATTAGGGTTAGGGTTTGACATCATGATTACAATTGAATTTTAATTGCGACATATATTGATATACAGGAGTATTGTGAGATTAGGGTTCCATTTCAATTAAAGTTTCTATTGAGTAGATTTGGATTGGAAGCAAATTCAGGTACGTCCTTACCTTGTTTGCTGCTTGTGCATGATAGGTTTAGAATTTATAACCTGATTAATAAATATACGACCTTAATTGAAATTGAGTGTGGGTTGTGAGTGGTTTCGACTAAAGTAAAACTCATGGCTAGGCCATGGTAGAGGGTAATCTCTAGTGAGACAACCTGATGATCCTTGTGTGAGGTTGTCCCGAGTGGACTCGTGCTTGGAGATGATTCTGGTAGATTAGGAGTCGTGCTTTCGAGCTTTAGCTGGGCATGTAAACTGTATATATTATAATATGTGTTTCGGAATCTGAGTTATTCCGGGTTTGGTTTTATATCATGAGTATTCCTAAACTGTGTTGGTTGCAGACTAATGAAAAATAAATTAATTTGTACTTGTTGCATTAGAAATTATAAGTTGTATATGATATTGTGTTATGTATGATCATGTGCATGTGCTTGTGGTTTGAATGTACTGGGCCTTTGTGCTCAATCCTTTATCTTTTTCAGGTACAAGTGATGGAGATATTGTTTATGACTTGTTTGGTTATGACTTGTATTTTGATCATAGGATAACAATAGTAGACCTGACTACACTGCAGAGGAATAGGATGTTATACAGGACATATAAAAAATAAAAAAGATTTCTTGAGTTATTGAAGATTTTTGAAACAATATTTTGATTATTTATCTTTTTGAGGATTTGAAGTATTGGTTTTTATGTAATAGTTTATTAAACAGGATTATATGTTTTTAGTTGGAAGTTAGATCTTTTCTGGATTATGGTTGGCTTTGGTTTTGCCAACTCAGATTTAGGTTATATTACATGAGATATTTGAAAGTTATAAATTACAGGTTTCACGGGTTTTGTTCCTTCTGGAGTACCATTAAATGTGGGTTCATGGAGATTTCTATATGTTTATATTTTGTGGTATTGAGATTTAGAGCCTTTGTATGTCTCTTTTAAGAGAGGGACACGTGTCAGGTTGTAATGCCTTTGATTTAGGGCGTTACAACACTGTTAGACTCGTAATAATATGAGGATTTAAAAAATATCAATTTTAGAATTTTTCAGTAGCTAAAAATACCAGATATAGCTTTTTTATGCATATTTTCTTTACTATAGATAATTTATTTGTCTTGTTTACTATTCATTATACTATTTCTACTATTCATCTATCTCTACTTTTTCTTATACCTATCTCTTACATCTGTTACAATTTTTTTCCCATAAAACTTTACTATAATTTTTTACTTAACTTCTCTTATACTTCATTACATTTTTTTCCCTCTCTTTTATTTGTGGTTGCTATTGCGTGCCTACGCCCCCAACCCACACACCCACACCCACACCACCCTATCCCCCACCCCCACTCTTCTTCCTTTTTTATGTTTATCCTCTATTTTTTTTTATTTTTCACTTATTTTTACATCTTTTATCCCCTCCTTTTTCCTTATATAAATATTCCTTCCCTCTTTCACTTTTTACACACTTTTCTTTCACCATAACAAAACTCTGTCAAAAATTTTCTACAACTTTTCTCTTCAAAAATTTCCTCCCAACACTCTTCTTCTCATCTCCATACAACAACCATGTTCATACAATAACCAACATACCATATCTTCTTCCATCTAACAATAACCTTAGGTAAAAATTCCTACATTCATCTTCATGTTCATATAACTTAATATGACTATAGTGTATGTTTCCTAAACTCATGAGTATGAAGGAAGCAACAATATGTTCATATTTTATTGTTGTTCATGCTCATGCAAAAATTTTATTGCTATTATATTATGTTAATTTATTCTTATTCCTAATCTAACTCCTATATGTTAGTAAATACATTTATGTATATATATATATATATATATATATTCTTAAAGCATATAAGCTCACTAACATAACTTTTATTTATGCTCATGCAATTTATTTATTTCTTTCTTTCAATTTATTTATTTGTTTTATGCACTTTCATTAAGGCTAGTTTTTCTAATCTTAAACTTGTCCTCATTAAGTCAAAACAATTTTCTTCTTTCTTTTTAGACTTGTCCATAGTCTAAGTCCAGAGAGCCTTCAAATAAATCTAAGACTCTCATGATTTTCTTATATAAGCTAAGATTTCTCAATACTTGACTTTATTATATGTTTATCTAATTTCTAAGTTTTTTCTCTTTTATATGAATTATTTTGTTCATGGTGCTTAACTACAAAGTTCATATTCATGTATGATTAACTTGTTATTATCTAGATAAAATAAAATGATTTCTTTCTTTAATAAAGAAAATAAGAATTAAACTCTTTATAATAAAATGATATTTGTTATTTAGGAAAAATTCTCATTAAAATTTAAATCTATATTTTAACACCATTCTTTCCAAAAGTTTTAGACAAGTTCATCACAGATTTTAGTGTTGTTATTATGATTTGTTTAAAAAATTTAACTAAATAGATCTCTAACCTCTTTTCAAACTATCAAAGTAAAAATTTCATCTAAAACCTTAAGGTTGATAATTTTATATATATAAATTTTTCTTAAAAACTTATTTATAAGATTATCACCAACACTTTAACAAACACGAAGAAAAAAAATTCTAAGTCAAGTTTAAAATCAACTCATTAGTTAAAAATCCACTTAGGAATAAATCGATGTGCAACTTAAGGAACTAAGTTTTATGAAGTAAAAATTCATTTTCTTTTATGAAATTAAGGAAATACAAATAACATGAAAAGGTCCTTGTATTGAAAAATAATGGATTTAGAAAAGAGTTATCATGAGAATAAAAATCTAAAACATTCTGTTCCTTTAATTTTCCTCATAAGCCAAACTTAAAATGTTTTTATACAACTTAGGATGATTTTTCCTCACAACCACAAAAAAGGTTTATGTTACTGAAAATAATTAGTTAAAAGAAGTTTAGCATAAAAATAAAATATTCATGAACTCAAACTAAATATGGAAACATGAATTTCTTTAATTGAGTTCCACGTTTAGAAACCTAAGAATTAGAATTTTGTTAAAAGAATAAAACTTAAGAAATTCTTTTAAACAAACTACACTTGGCTTTTTATCACAAAACCATGTTATATAAAATAAATTGTTAAGCAAGAATTTGTGAATAAATATAAGACCTTTAGAAAATATATATATTGAATTATGATTTTTTTCTTGTTAATCAAATCACATATTTACAAAATAGCAATTTAAATTACAAGTCAAAGAATGACGCTTCATTAAACTCTATTTTTGATAAAAAAAAATTTATAAATTTTATTTTTAAGACAATATCACTAGAATCATGCATATAATATGATTCCATATATATATATTAAAAGGATTTTCCAACAATATAAACATTCATGTGTTTGCTATAGAATTTTAGATGAAATAAAATTGAGAAAAATTACAAATTGAGGCTAGAATTTTTGTGCTAGAGCTTTGTTGACCCTTATTCCAACCCAAATGACTTTAAATGTTAAAAAAAACCTCAGAAATCGATAGATCTCTTCGAGTAGGTAGAAAACGACATCTTATATACGAAATTCCGAGTTAAAATGAGCAAGTTATGGCTATTTTAAGTTGGGATTTTATATAATCAGAATTTTGATGAAAATAACCAAATAGAATTAGAAAGTTTAAGTACAACTTCTATGAAATACTCATCTCAGGTTTTTTTTTTTTTTTTGTTTAGGTAACGAAGAATACGGGATTTTTCTTCCTGAGGATTACTATGACTAAGAAGATTACGGATATAGACAAGTGAGTTTTCCCTCCTAATTCCATTACCTTGCTTGTGCTTGTAGATAGTTGCATTAGATCTATAGATATAAGATAAAATGAACATGTATGGGATATGGGTTTATATGTTTATGCCTTTATGTATGTGTGACAATGGATGCTAAACAAATCAGAATCCACAAATGAGTATATTGTTAATATTACATGTTGCTTATGTGTGTATAATGATTGTTTGATCACCTTTAAGTTTGCCACAATTATACTCAGCCTTAAGAGTTACTTGAGCTCTTGAGGGAAGTTATCTTTAGGAGAGAGTTACCCGAGCTCATGAGAGGAGTTAACTTTTAGAGGGAATTACCGAAGCTCATGAAGAGAGTTATCCGTAAGAGGGAATTACTTGAGCTCACAAGGGATTTACCCTTAGAAGGAAGTTACCTGAGCTCATGAGGGAAGTTACCTTAAGGAGGGAATTACTCAAGCTCTAGAGGCGAGTTACTTGAGCTCACAAGGAGAGTTACCTTTAAGAGGGAATTACCCAAGCTCATGAAAAGAGTTACACTTAGGAAGGAGTTACCTAAGCTTACGAGGGGAGGCGAGGTCGCTTGTGAGCCTCTTCCAAATTTCTGTTAGGTTTCATATCGGTCAATGTGGCATATCCTTAATGCAAAATCTTAATTTCATTTTGTAATTACTTTCTATTTACACTTTACATATAAACTAGCTTCTGGCTATTCAAAGAACTTCCTTAGGTTATTGGCGTTCCAAGACCTCGAAATAAGCTCACTGTCTAGCGTTTCTAGCTTATAGGCTCCGCTTCCAAGGACTTCTTTTACCCTTCCTGGATCTTCCTAATTCGAGGTGAGCTTTCCATGGGCTTCTTTCACCCCCATTGCTTCCATCTTTTTGCAGATGAGATCTCCTGGGAGAAAGGCTTTATGTTTGACCTTCTTGTCCTAATATCGGGCGGCTCTTTGTTGATAGGTGGCAATCCTCTTGCTTGTTGTATCTTAAGTTTCATCTATGGTGTCAAATTCATCTTAGAGGTCGACTTCGTTGATCATCTCATCATAGGATTGTACTCAGATGTTTTATAATTCTAATTCGATAGATGGAATGGCATCGGTGCTGAAGGTGAGGCGAAAAAGGGTTTCGTCTATGGAGGTACGTTAGGTGGTGAAATATCCCCATAAAATGCTAGGCAGTTCATCGGTCCATTGGCCACTTTGTTGGTCTACCTGGGCCTTGAGACTCTACATGATGGTTTTGTTGGTGGCTTTGACCTGGCCATTAGCCTGAGGGTATGCAATAGAGGTGTAGCATGGGGTAATACCGTATTTGACGCATAAATCTTTAATCCTTTTGGAACTGAACTGCATCCCATTGTCCATTATCAAGGAGTGTAGAGCTTTAAACCTGATGATGATGGTATAGAAGGAGCATTGAACATTTGCATGGGTAACTTTTGCTACTGCCTCGGCCTTAACCCCTTTTCGTGAAGTAATCACATTCTACTATTATGAACTTCCTTTAGCCCACGGATGGGGGAAAAGGTTCGAGTATGTCTAGTCTCCATAGGGCGAATGGCCATAGGCTGGTGAGGTAGAGCAGGTTGGCACTTATGGTGTGGTTAATGGAGGCGGTTTTTCAGTCGTTGCTTGAATTCTTTCACATCGGTCCTCATTGTTGGCTAGAAGTAGCCAGCTCGCATAATTCGTGTATGTAATGACTAGGCCTTGATGTGGTTACTACATTCGTTGGCATGATGCTCTTCTAGAACTCGCTGTCCATCTTGTGGTTGTGAACATCGGAGGAGCAAAAAGCCAAAACCCCTTTTGTACAAGATCTCACTAATGAGGGTATAATTGGATAATTCGCATATTAACTATTTGGCTTCTACTCTATCCAAGGGAAGAGTGCCATTTTTGAGGTACTTCTCCATTGGCATCATCCAGTTCGGAGGCAGGGCTTCTCTTTACAAGTCCAGCACCTCATGGACTATTACCACTGTAGATTTTTTTAGCAGGAATTCGATGAATGTCCTTTCTTTGATCTTCTCTAGGTCAGGGGTTGTCATGAAGGCAAGTTTTGAAAGTCTATAAACTTCGACATTGTTGATTCTCAGTATTTTGATTATGTCCCATAAGGGTAATTCTCTCATGAGAAATCGAAATGCCTCAAGATATCCTACCATTTCTTCATTCTTGGCTTCATATGTGCCTTTAACTTGTTGGACCACGAATTGGGAGTCAAAGAAATCTTGAGGTCTCCTGCAGATATCACAACTACGAGGGCAAACTTTTCTATTTTTGTGTACCTTAGCTCTGGACCTTAGAGGACGTGGCTGATGTAGTATATCGGCTGCTTCTACTCGCATCAACACAAATAATAGATCTTGATCACTTACTGCAAGGTAAAGGTATAGGGTTTCGCCTATAAACGAGGTCTTGAGCGTTCGTGGTGTGGCTAGGTATTGCTCTAGGTCTTTGAAGGCCTACTGGCATTTTTCTATCAACTCAAGCTTGTCTGGCTTTTTAAGGATTTTGAAAAATTCCAAACATCAGTCCTCATTTCTAGAAATAAATCTACTCACACGGTTATCCTATCTACAAGATATTGCACTTCTTTTATTGATTTAGGTAGGTTCATTATTAGGATTGCCTTGATCTTGTCGAGGTATGCAGGGATATAACAACTCACAGAAACTTTCCCGCCAAGGCTCGTAATGTACTTTTTTGTGGGTTCAGCTTCAGGTTGTAAAAATGAAGTCAGTTGAATGTTTCCTGGAGGTTGCACAAATGGTGTTTAGCTTGTTTACTTTTCACGATCATATTGTCGAGGTAGACTTCCATGTTTCGACTTATTTGGGGTTGGGACAACTTGGTTTGAAACATGGCATTGGCATTTTTTAAGCCGAGCAGCATCATTTTATAGCACTATGTATCGAATGATGTAACAAATGAGATGTGGACCTCATCTGCATCCTCCGTTTTTATCTGGTTGTAACTGGATAAGGCATCCATGAAGCTTAGCAATTTGTGTCCCAAAGTGTTGTCGACGAGCTGGTCAATTTATGGTAAGTGGAAGAAATCTTTTGGGCATGATTTGTTGAGGTCCATATAATCCACACACATCCACCACTTGCTACTGGACTACTTAACCTAAACTACATTAGCTAACCATGTGGGGCACTTTTCTTCCCTAATGACCTTAGCTTAGAGTAACTTTTGGACTTCCTCTTCAATAGTGGCTTGACTTTCTAGGACGAAATGTCGAATTTTCTGGCATACTAGCTTTTACGTCTTGTTGATATTTAGCTAGTGTGTGATTATACTTGAGTTTATGCCCATCAAGTCAGTGGGTGACCAAGCAAAGACATCCTTGTTTGCCCATAGAAATGTGACCAGCTCTTCTTTAATGTCAAGAAAGAAGGTCTTTCCCACTTTAATCATGTGGTAGGGGCTATTATCAAGGGCGATTTCTTCCCCGAGCTAGGCTGGCTCTCCTCAATTTTTAGGTTGGGCCCAGATTTTGCATCAATTGTGCATACACAATTTTCCCTTAGCGCTTTGATATACAACTATCGAGATTGTTCCTGGTCTTCCTAGCATACGCCTGTCCCTGTTAAAGTAGGGAACTTAACCTTAAGGTGGGGCTAGGAGACGATCATGGCGACCATGAATTGACTGCCTCTTCCTAATATAACATTATAGTGGGACCAACAGTCAACCACAAGGAAATATAGTTGGTGTTCCACGTTGTACGGCTCTTCTTTAAGCTCGAGGGGCAAAGTGATGATACCCCCGGGTCTAACAGGTCAATTGTCGAAGCCATACAACTCGTGGTTATATGGCCTCAGCTTTGGTTTCAATTTATGCTTCATTTGCTCATATGCTTGATTGAAGAGGATGTCGGTGCGGCTCTTTGTATCAATTAGTGCCCTTTTGACCTTCTACCCTGATATTCAAGCGCCAATAACTAAGGAATCTTGATGAGGGGCCTGTATTATTCCTTCATAATCCTCATCGAAAAATGAAATTATGGAATCATCTATCAGCTTTTTAGGTTCCATGTTCATTATCAATCAAGACGTACTAGAGCTAGGTGGCAATCCCGCTCTCGTAGAGGTAATGGGGCTTGCCTATGATGGTATTAATTTTGCCATGGCACAGTCGGGAAGGACTAGTGTGATCAAGATGATTTTGGGTGACTATTATCTTCTCGAGCTCGTTGACCTTTCTTTTCTATGCCAAAGGTTTCGACTCCGGGTCATGATCTATATACTACTTTATCCAACTGTGCCATATGGCATCTATGGTGCTTTTGAGCTACAACAATTGCTCATATCATGCTAGCAATCGTGGTGATACTTATAATATTCCTTGAAATCCTTTCGTCGTAGGCTCGATTTCATTGGGGGTGGTAGTGGTAAGAGGCCTTGATTTCTTATCTCAAGGACACATCATGTACTCATTTAAGAGGAATGAACTTATTGTACGTTGAGAAGAGTCTTCATTTGTTGCTGTCTTTAAGACATCGGTGCTTGTCGACTCTGCTAGAGTCACAGTGATCTTTTGGTCTATTCTTTTCTTGAGGCACATTATAGTAGGCTTGGGCCTGGCTCGACTGATTATCGTTCTCCCTTCGGACATTTCTCGTATCTTCTTATCAAATATATTTATGTGCTTTTTCCCTCACTTGCTTAAGCATGGTGAGTTGGCTTTTGGAGAGGGAGTCGAAGACTTGGCTATCCAAGAGAACCCCCTATTTGATGGCTTCCAAAGCCACACCTTGGTTAAGATTCAGAATCTCCAAACACGCTTTGTTGAATCTCGCCAAATAGTCTCTTGAGGGTTCTCCCGCTCTTTACTGCATCATATAAAGGTAAAGGCATTTTTCTCGAGCAGTTTGCTCACCATAAAGTGTGTGACAAAGAGGTCAATAAGTTGAGAAAAAGAACTCACTGTGCTTGGTTCGAGATTGTTGAACTAAACCCTAGCTGCACCTCGAAAGGTAGTTGGAAATGTTTTACACCATATGGCGTTTGAAAATTTGCATTGCCATGGCAGACCGGAATTGGGCGATATGATCCTTCAAGTCCATCGTTCCATCGTATGATTCTAGAGCAAGTAACTAAGCCCCCGTGGGGTGTACTTAAACTAGATCTCAAACACAAAAAGTGTTTTACTTGGGGGTGCTTTTGCGACGGGCTCGCTTTTAAGGCCTTCTTTGATGGTGGATAGCCTCTTGATCATGTCACGTATCTCTTCTAGGGTATGCTCCTTGTTGGAGCCGAGCTACATATCTTTCGAGGTAGGAGTGGGATTGTCCATCCTATGATCTCGACCTAGGTTGCGGTTTATCATCTTCCCTTTTTCAGGTCAATAATATTAAACTTAGTGCCCTGTAGCAGCTCGTGCCAACTATTGGGAGGCCACGAGCTCTTTTGATGTGTTGTGGGTGGCTCCGATTGGGCTATGTGAAATGCAAGCCCTCTAATGTGTGCTCTAGGATGGTCTTGAGCTGTAAGACCATTCTCTAGTGGGGACTCTAACCTGCGATGATCCTACAGTACTCTCGCGATTCCTTTCAATCAGCTTCCCTTTACATCTAGGTGATGAATGGACTGGAGAGGCACTCCTCTACGCACTAGAGACCCACTTTTCTAAATGCAAGTCCTTCAACCCCTCCAACTTTGTTATCCTAGCTTGTAAGAGGGCATTTGATCATTGGTTTCCCACATTCCAATGTACTAGATACCTACATAGGTGTTCTAGTTCCAGAATCTAGCCTTCACCTATATGATCGGAGTTTGTGATAGCGGTTGGATTAGGGTATGGCATTTTAGGGGCCTTTCTGTCCATAAGATAAGATACGGGTGGTAGGGGAGTAGATTTGACTTGATTCTTGCTTCGTTGTGGCCTGAGCATTGTATGGGGTAATGTTTTACGTTATGGGTTTTAGAAGGGCTTTTTAGTAAAATGGGACAACAGGGGAGGATAGAACGGTTTTCCTATAGATGGCACCAATTGTTGCATAAGCTGAATCTAGACTGGTAGAGCTTACTCCTACAAACATAAAAGAGGGTTCAAAGGGACACTGAGGGTTGCCCCGCGTAGCCACTCCGATGCTTAAGTTAGTTTGCAGGTAGAAGTAAAGTTTTAGCAAGAAGAATATGTGACTACTTTTTTGTGTCTATGTCCGCTTTTTCCCTTTTGTCCTTTTCTCCTCTCTCTCCCCCCTTGCCAGGGAGGCAAAGGGAAGTATTTATAGGGTTTTAGGATCACACCAAGATAGGTCATACGAAACCTAGTTTTAGCATAGCAACAGTATCCGAGCTAAGGAGTCATGGCTTCTTAGAGTGCGGCCGAGTTGTTGGTATCCCCCCGATCACAAGAAGTGACTAAGATGCGCATTGTGGCTAGAGAAGGCAAGGCTCGAGGTCAAGCTGCAGTGAGACCAAACTAGTAGGCTAATCGAGCTCGTTAGCTTAATGGGCCTTTCTGAGGTGAAGAATTAAGAGGAGATCCCAAGTTATAGTACACAGCAAGGGTGTTGTTTTCTCTGACCTTGATCTCGAAGGCTGGATGTCAAGAGTAGCTGACCTCTTTGGTCTAGTGCGGTTGTGAGGCTTTCGGAGTCCAGGAAATCGAGTAGGCCAAAAACTATATTCTATTGTCAACACATGTTAATTATGCGATACTCGTTGAATAATTGCACGTGTATCGCATATTCATATGCGATACAAAAAAAAAAAAAAAAAACTTATATCCCATGTTCAACATGAGATATAATGATGGAAATTATATCACTATTTTTATATAATTTGTATTTATGTAATATTTTTTAAACGATGGTTAAACATGGAATAATCTCCAAAGGACACTATAATGTTTTTGCCTATATATCACAAATGTTTATAATTAAACTTAGATGATATTATTTAATGTAATATTGTTTTTGTTTATTTCTCTCAAATAATGATTTTGATGATAACAAAATGGATTAAATGATTTCTAACATATTAAATTTAGTGTATAGTCTTACATGTTTATAAGATGAAATTATATCAGAAGGTTGGAAGATTTTCATTAAAAACAATTTGTATATCAGAAGGTCACTCAGAAGGTTCCATAGTGTAAGGCAAGTTTTTTCTTTTACCTATCAGAAGGAACATCAGAAGGTTAACGAACTATAATAAAATCACATGATCTTCAATTCAGAATTTAATTTTTGAAGACTTAGCTCCAATGTCGAGTATAATTCGGGTACTATGCTCAATGTGTTCCACAAAATTAGTTCAAAATCCAAAGGGATTAAATTTTTGAGTATATGATATTTTTTATGAACATATTTTTGAAGAAGGACAGCTCAGATTTGAAAATTGATTTACACAACGAATTATATTTGAGGAGAAAGTTAGTGTGCATAATATGAAGTGCTTACAAAACACAATTCAGATTTTCATGGAATGTGTCCAAGGATTTTTTTTTAAATTCAAAACACGTGGAAAGCTTGGATAGAACATGAACAGTACCAGACGAGGAATTTGCTCAATTACGGATGATTTCAAGTCAGGATTTTCAATACAAGATAAACATATAAGTTGTTAGATATTTGGAATTATCTTTTGAAGCAGAAATTTTGAGATTACTTCAAGAATTTAAAATTCAAATTGAGGGTAACAAAGCATAAACTCGAGCAGATATTTTGGGATGATGATCGTGCAAGACCAGGACCAAGTTTATCTAATGTTGATTCTCTAGCAGTTAGATTGAACGAGATTAATATATATAAATACAAGTCAGAAGAAAAAAAGAAGAATAACATGATAATCAGATTGCCACAATGATCAAAGCTTCCTTACGAGAAATACTGTCACATTCTACTTTTATATTTCTTTGAGCAAATGCTCTTGAGGAAAATTAATTTTTTATTCCTCTAATTTGATTTTACACATTTAGTGTGAGTTGAGAGTTACAAGTAGGCTTAGTAGATTGATTCATTAGGAGAATCAAGCTAAGTGAATTGTAGCCAAAGAGAATTGGCAAGAACTTCTTATAACTTTTATTGATTTGATTGAATAGTGGAACACAACCGGTGTGGAATACCGGGACCCTGGCTTAGAGCTGGAAGAGAGGATTGACGCTCAAGGCGGAACCTCTATAATTCGACTTTGCACTCTCTACTCCTTTATCTCTCTTTAAATTCGTGCAATTTTATTTGTTGTTCATAACTGTGATATATGCTCAGAAGGTTGATCAGTGAGTAACTCACTTATATTTTCTTAATCAGAGAGTTAGTCAGAAGGTTTCTGGGAGTAAAAAGTTTTGAATTGATATTTGACTTTTCATGAGCTTAAGAAAATCATTTTGATCCGAATTATTGTTCAAAGTTTTTATTGTTAAGTTTATTGTTTTAAGAAAGTTTTAAAGCCATTCTAGTTGAATAACTAAGTGGTGTGAAATTTATTCAAAATTTTTAAAAGTAAATTTTATAACCAATTCACCCTCCTCTTAGTTATCTTTTCGGGACCAACAATTGATATCAAAGCAGTGTTCATATATTTTATTTGAGTGATCTTTTCAAATGGCTGAAAACAATATTGCTATTAACCGAGCTCCATATTTTGATGGAACAAAATATTTATATTGGAAAATGTGCATGTCTACTTATATTAAAGCTAATGAGTATGGCTCATGGTAGGTGATTGCTTTTGGAGATACACAAGTGACCTTTACTGATGATGCCAATTGCACTATTGAAAAACTAAAGCTCATTGAGAAGAATAATAAGGCTAAGAATCTCTTACTACAACAATAACTCCTTCTGAATTTTATTTAATTTCTTCTTGTGAAACTGCAAAAGAAATTTGTGATACTCTGTCCAAAACTTATGAAGGAACTAATACTATTAAGGAAACAAAGATTAATTCTTTGTTACAACAATATGAATTGTTCAAAATAAAACCTGATGAGAAAATAAAAGAGGCTTTTAATCATTTTATTGTTGTGACAAATGAACTAACCTCTCTTGGAAAGAAAATGGATGATTCTGATCTTGTCAAAAAGATACTCAGAATATTGCCAAAGTCATGGGATGCTAAAAAGACAGCAATTGAAGAAGCCCAAGATTTGAACAAGTTAACTCTTAGTCAACTAAGAGAGAAATTGCTAGCTTGTGAATCACATATTAACACAACTGAGGAAGCTGAAGGAAGTTCAAAAGTAATAGCATTCAAAGCAAAGAAAGTCACAAATGATGAAATTGACTCCGATGATGATGACATTGAAGAAAGTGTCGGCATGCTTGCAAGAAGATTAAGCAAGTTCTTTAAAGGTAAGGAATTTAATAATTTTAATAAAACTAACAAGTTTAGTGCAGGAAGGAATATGAATGCAAACAACCAGGCCACATCAAATATGAGTGTCCAATTTCGAAGAAGAAAATGAAGAAATTTAAGAAGAAAAGCCGTGCTATGATGGCGACTTGGATTGATCTTGATGCATCAGAGAGTGAATCAGAGGATACAAGTGAGAACGAAGAGGAAGCAAACTTGTGCTTAATGGCAACGTCTAAGGTACACTCTGATTCTGATGAAGAAATAAATGAAAATGATATGTATTCTGAAATGAAAAAACTACTTAAGGCACTTAAAAAGGCAGATTTGAAAATAACTAAACTAGATGTTGAAAATAAAGCTCTAAAGAATGGAAAAGACGTTTTACGACAAACCAATAAATTACTCATCGATGAAAACGATATTTTGAAGAATGACAATGAGAAATTATTTGTCAAAACCGATGTTTTAAAGAAAGAAAATGAAGTTTTGAAAACCGAAATCAAGGATTTAAAAAATCATGTTGGAGATCTATCTCAATCCATCAAGAACACGTTCAATAAGTTTAACGAGAGTGATAAGAAATTGAAAATGCTAATTAGTAGTCAAAGACCTTCCTTTATATAACATGGACTTGGATATGAATCTGGGAGTTCATTAAATAATTTGAAAAAGACAATTTTTGTTAAAGATAATAAAAACGGAAATGGGCAAGCTGTTGTACAAACTTATAAGTGTAAGAACAATAACAACAGAAGATACATCAAAAAGTATGCTCAACAAAGCTATCCTATCAGAAGGTATGTCAAAGGATACAGGTATGCATATAATGATTATCCAACACAAAATTATTATCAAAAGGGAAATCAAAGGTATCATAAACATCCATATGCATGTTCATTTTGTAATAGAATAGGTCATATTGAAAAATATTGTTTCTACAAAAGAAACAAACTCAGTACACATCAAGATAAGAAACAAGATAAGACGAGCTTAACTTATTAAAGACCCAAGTTTGTTTGGGTTCCTAAAAAGGTTTGACCACCTTTTGTTATTATTTGCAGAAACAAGGAGCAAAAATAAAAGGAACATGGTACTTAGACAGTGGATGTTCAGGCTACATGACTGGAGATGCTTCCTTGTTCACTAGCATAACTTGGAAAGAAAAAGGGTATGTGAGATTTGGTGATGACAGCCGTGGTAAAATAATTGGAACAGGTACAATTGGTCATCCCCCATACATGATTGAAAATGTTTTCTTGGTTAAAGGATTAAAGCATAATCTTTTAAGTATAAGTCAATTATGTGATAAAGGCTATCAAATGAATTTTGAGAAAAACAAATGTTTTGCATATAATTCTAATGGAGTTAAGTTGTTCAAAGGATTTAGAAAAATGAATGTATATTTAATTACACCATCTGATATGAATGTTGAATGTTGCTTTTTGACTATGAATGACAACATTTATGTATGGCATAAAAAACTAGGTCATGTAAATTTTAATCATTTGGAAAAGTTATCCAAAAAAATATTGTTGTTGGTTTACCCAAAATCAATATAGAGCATGATGTTAAATGTTCGACTTGTTTTAAGAATAAAATGGTCTCAATTTCACATAAAAGCATAAATTTGATTTCAATAAAAAGACCTCTCGAGTTTTTACATCTTGATTTATTTGGACCTACTAGAACACTAAGTCTAGGAGGAAATAGATATGGTATTGTAATAGTTGATGATTTTTCAAGATATACATGGGTGTTCTTTTTAAAGCATATATCGGATTCTTTTGAAATCTTTCAAAAATTTGCTAAACAAATACAAAATGAAAAAGGTTTTTCCATTGTCTCTTTAAGAACTGATCATAGTACAGAATTTGATAATTCATTATTTATTTCTTTTTGTGAAGAACATGGAATAAATCACAATTTTTCTGCACCATACACACCACAACAGAATGGGATAGTTGAAAGAAAGAATAGAACAATACAAGAAATAACACGTTCTATGTTGAATAAAGTGGAATAGCTGAATATTTTTGGGCTAAAGCTATTGTAACTGCTTGTTATATCATGAATAGAGTATACATTAGACCTCATACTACAAAAACATTATATGAATTATTTTGTGGTAGAAAACCATTTGTTTCATATATTCATGTGTTTGGTTGTACATGCTTTGTGAAAAAGAATGCACATAATCTTGGGAAGTTTGATGAAAGGTCAGATGAAGCAATTTTTCTAGGATATTCACAATATAGCAAAGCATATCACGTTTTTATCAAAATAACAAAAATAATTGAAGAATCTATTAATGTATGTTTTATTGATGTGAAAGATGATTTTGATGATGATGATGTGCTTGCTCCTGAAAATAAAAATAATGGTATGAGTGAGAAATCTAGTGAGTGAGGTGTAAAGAGTTCGGAGAAGAAGATTGATACAGCTGGTATATATATTGATCATAAAACCGAAGGTCTACAAAGATCTGATATGTCAGAAGGTAAGGCAGAAGGTAACATGGAACTAAACATTAACAACCCTAAAAATTCAAAAGCATGGAAATATAAATCTTCACATCCACCTAGCTTCGTTATTGGTGATATAGAATCTGGAACTAGAACAAGATCTAGATTACAAGAGCTTGAAAATCATTTTGCTTTGATATGTGAAATAGAACCAAGTAACATAGAAAAAGCATTAAATGATGAAAATTGGATCAATGCAATGCATGAAGAATTGAATCAATTTCAAAGAAATAATGTTTGGAACTTAGTTCCTAGACCACAAGACAAATCTATCAAAAGAACTAAATGGGTTTATAAGAATAAATTGGATGAAAATGGTAAATTGTTAGAAATAAAGCAAGGCTTGTAGCTAAAGGATATTCTCAAGAAGAAGGAATAGATTATGATGAAACTTGTGCACCAATTGCTAGATTGGAAGCTATAAGATTATTGCTTGCTTATGCATGTTATAAAGATTTTAAATTATTTCAAATGGATGTAAAAAGTGCATTTTTGAATGGTTATATTAAAGAAGAAGTGTATGTTGAACAACCACCTAGATTTGAGGATACATTTAAGCCTGATCATGTTTTTAAGTTAAAAAAAAGCTTTGTATGGACTGAAACAAGCACCAAGAGCTATGAGAGACTTAGTGAATATCTCATATCAAGTGGATATCAAAGAGGTACATTTGACACAACTTTATTCTTAAAATATTATAATGATGATATAATAGTTGTACAAATATATGTTGCTGACATAATATTTGGATCAACTAATGAACAATATTGTCAAGAATTCGCAAAGCTTATGCAGGCTAAATTTGAAATGTCCATGATGGGAGAATTAAATTTCTTTTTGGGATTACAAATCAAACAATCAAAGGCTGGAATTTTCATTCATCAAGAGAAGTATACTAAACAAATTCTGAAAAAGTTTGGATTTGAGAACTCAAAAGAAGCTGCTACACCAATGAGCTCATCTATAAGGTTAGATATTGATTCTCAAGGTAAGAAAGTTAATGAAAAATTATATAGGAGCTTAATTGGTTCTCTTTTGTACTTGACTGCATCTAGACCAAATATATTGTTTTCTGCATGTATTTGTGCAAGATTTCAAAGTAATCTAACTGAAATATATTTAAAAGCTGCTAAAAGAATTTTCAAATACATTACAAGTACTGTAAAATTAGGAATCTGGTATCCTAAAAATGAAAATTTTGAATTAATTGGATACTCAGATGCTGATTATCAGAATGTAAAATTGATAGAAAAAGCACTTCTAGTACTTGTCAATTCTTAGGGAACAAGCTGATTTTTTGGTCTTCAAAGAAACAGAATTCAGTTGCTTTATCTACAGCAGAAGCCGAATATGTTTCAATTGGAAACTGTTGTACACAAATTCTTTGGATAAAACAACAATTACAAGATTTTGGATTAAGTTATAAAAATATCTCAATTAAATGTGATAATACAAGTGCAATCAATTTAACAAAAAATCTTATGCATCATTCTAGAACTAAACATATAGAAATTAGGCATGATTTTATAAGGGATCATGTGAATAATGGAAACACTAATATAGAATTTGTTTCTACTGAAAAACAAAATGTTGATATTTTTACTAAACCATTGGATAAAATGAGTTGAATTTTTAAAGAATGAAATTGGTATATATAATCCATTTTGAATTAATTTGTTTATTCCATAATTTCCATATAATTTTCAAATTAAGTTTTGAAATTTAAAAAATATATATATTAATAATAAAAAATAAAAAATAAAGTGGTAGCAATTTTATTAGGAACATGCAGTTAGTGAGTGTCTCTTCACATCCTTCACAAACGTCCCTCTTCATTACATTCTAAGCACAAAAAAAACCTAACGTTTCTTGTTTTCTCTTGTTATTGATCATTTCCTCTTTTTCGTGTCTTCAAATTTCTCAAATCATGTCCTCCAGAAAATCAATTCGTCTAGCTTCTAAGGGCTTCAAAACAAAACCTATAGAAGGAACCATATCTGTTAAAGATGATTCCAATGATTCTGAAGAAACCCTACAAACCCTAACTAAAGATGGTAATCTGAGGGAAAAACGATCCAAACTATAACATGATAAAGACTCCCTAGAAAAAGAACAAGGAGTGGCTACGGTTGTTGAGAAATCGTCCTCAGAGGAACCGCTTGCATCCTCTAACACCCTCTCAAAGAGTAGCTCAGAGTTTGCTCCTCTTACTCCTTAACCACCAAGGAAAAAGAAATTGGTTCAACGATCAACCAGGAAAACTCACCAATCCAAAAGACAGAAAACCACATCAAGTAAGATTCTTGAACGTGCTTTCATAGATTTTAAGTTCTTTAAAGAAAATGGCTTTTATTGGGAACACTGGCTTAGTCGAATAGGATGCCAGACTTGTGTACTATTTCTGGTATGATTGACGGTTGGCTGATACAAGAGTTCTATGAGAATTTAGTAGAGTTAGAGAACTCAAATTTGAAATCGAAAGTGGCTAGGAAAGTTCTCACAATTAGTAGGAAAGATCTAATTGAATGTTTTAAGATGAAAAATGAAAAAGATGACAAAAGGATTTTGCAGTTTGAAAAGAAATCTTTGTATAGAGAACTAAATGATGGAGTAGGAAATTATGTTGAAAAGGATATCTTTGCCACTGAATTTGAGCTGTTGGTTCGACTATTACATAAGATTGCAATTGATTGCATTCTTCCCAAGAATGGCAATTCAACAACCATTTCAATGGAAGAAGCAGTAGTCGTCCTTGCAATGAAAAAGGATTTAAACTTGATATGCCTAGCATGATCTTGAGGCATAAGTGGAGGACTAGAAATAATAAACCTTATGGCAACCTATTGATGAAAATTTTCAAGTTCAAGAAACTCAGTGTACCCAAAGATTTTAAAATGCCCATTAGTATAAAGAAAATTGGGGAAACAAACTTGAAGAAGATGGGAATCCAAGTGGTTCAAAAGTTCTGGTTTTCTAAGGCTGGATCATGGTACAGGGATCCTAAGTTCAACAAAGTTAATTTCGATTGGAAAAGGATCCAAGCTATTGCTGAGGGGGAGATACTTTTTGCAACAGACAGTAGGTCAGAAGGTGGAGATTCGGAAAAGGAAAAGGAACAAGTCTCCAAGAAGAAGGGGAAGGAGCAAATGCCTAAAAAAGTGAAGAAAAGGCATCATGTTCGAACTAGAGGAAAGTTTGAAATCAGGGAAGGAGGAAGAAATGAAGAAGATAGTGACTCAAAGATTGAGTTGGAAGGTGTTGCTTCTGTTAAACCATCTGGAGAATCTTCTCATTCTTCTCTTCGATCAGCTATTGTGAAGATCATAGATCAACACCTGGATGCTATGAAGAAAAATCTAACAAATTCAATTCCAGATTCTCTATCGGATTTTCTTTTTGCTGATCATGAAATACCTTCATCACCTGTTCAACCTTCATCCCCTGTTTCTCTAATCTCTCCAGTACATCCTTCGAGTCCACATCATCAGACTTTACCCATGAAGGAAGTTGTACCAGCAGTTCCAGTTGATGAGCTCTCAATCATTCCCATCAACCAACCTGCTAAACCTGCTTCACAACCATCCATGACGGAATATGAAGTCATATCATCTGTTCTTAATTTTTTTAAGCAGCAAAATTTGATTCCACAACAAATTCGCCCCACAATTCCTCAAAGGAAAAAGAAACAAGCTCAAAAATCTACCTTGAAGATTAAATATAAAAAAAATGAACTGATTTTTTCTTTTAAGACTTTTTGAAAAACTTTTTTTTGGTCTGTAATATTTTTAGATACTATGTTGGTTTCGAAATTCTGATTTACTATGAATATTTTTGTTTTTCTTATTATGTCTCTTTTGTGATGCTAACAAAAAGGGGAAGAAAGAGTAAACAAATATTATGAAATATTATGAATGATTGCTACTGTTGCTGCTGTATATATGCTATTGTTTGCTATGTTGCGATTTGAGATTTAAAATGAACATGAATGAATTTTTTTTTTAAATTATTATTTTTGTTTATGGGGTTTTGTTATCATCAAAAAGGGACAGAATGTTGATTTCTCTCAAATGATGATTTTGATGATAACAAAATGGATTAAATGATTTCTTACATATTAAATTTAGTGTACAGCCTTACATGTTTATAAGATAAAATTATATCAGAAAGTATATCAGAAAGCAGGAAGATTTTCATTAAAAACAATTTGTATATCAGAAGGTCACTCAGAAGATTCCATAGTGAAATACAAGTTTTTTCTTTTATCTATCAGAAGGAACATCAGAAGGTTAATGAACTATAATAAAATCACGTGATCTTCAATTCAGAATTTAATTTTTGAAGACCTAGCTCCAATGTTGAGTATAATTCAGGTACTATGCTCAATGTGTTCCACAAAGTCGGTTCAAAATCCACAGGGATTAAATTTTGAGTATATGATATTTTTTATGAACATATTTTTGAAGAAGGACAGCTTAGATTTGAAAATTGATTTACACAACGAATTATATTTGAGGAGAAAGTTAGTGTGCATAATATGAAGTGCTTACGAAACACAATTTAGATTTTCATGGAATGTGTCTAAGGATTTTTTTTAAATTCAAAAAATGTGGAAAGCTTGGATAGAGCATGAACAGTACCAGACGAAGAATTTGCTCAACTACGGATGATTTCAAGTCCAAATTTTTATTACAAGATAAACATACAAGTTGTTAGATATTTGGAATTATCTTTAAAGCAGAGATTTTGAGATTACTTCAAGAATTCAAAATTCAAATTGAGAGTAATGAAGGATAAACTCGAGCAGAATAACGTGATAGTCAGATTGCAACAGTGATCAAAGCTTCCTTATGAGAAATACTGTCACATTCTACTTTTATATTTCTTTGAGCGAATACTCTTGAGGAAAATTAATTTTTTATTCCTCTGATTTGATTTTACATATTTAGTGTGAATTGAGAGTTACAAGTAGGCTTAGTAGATTGATTCATTAGGAAAATCAAGCTAAGTGAATTGTAACCAAAGAGAATTGGCAAGAACTTCCTATAACTTTTATTGACTTGATTGAATAGTGGAATACAACCGGTGTGGAATACCGGGACCCTGGCTTGGAGCTGGAAGAGAGGATTGACGCTCAAGGCGGAACCTCTATAATTCGACTTTGCACTCTCTACTCCCTTATCTCTCTTTAAATTCATGCAATTTTATTTGTTGTTCATAACTTTGATATATGCTCAAAAGTTTGATCAGAGAGTAATTCACTTATATTTTCTTAATCAAAGAGTTAATCAGAAGGTTTTTAGGAGAAAAAATTTTGAATTGATATTTGATTTTTCATGAGCTTAAGAAAATCATTTTGATTCGAATTATTGTTCAAAGTTTTTATTTGTTAAGTTTATTATTTTAAGAAAGTTTTAAAGCCATTTTAGTTGAATAACCAAGTGGTGTGAAATTTATTCAAAATTTTTAAAAGTAAATTTTATAACCAATTCACCCCCCTCTTGGTTATCTTTTCGGGACCAACAGTTTTGGATTTATATAAATGCATATTTCTTATCTATTTATGTAAGCCTTTGGTTTTTAGAGTAATCCTAAGCCTTAACCCTGAGCCGAGAAGTCAACCGGAAATCTTATGTTAACGGATCACAAGTTAAACCCTACAATTTAGATCCGGAAATTCCATGTTTGTAAACCAAGAAGTCGAAAACTTAGTAAAGTGTGTAAAATAGTCCGTAATAATATTTTCTTTCTTAAAAATATCAGATTGGTTTATTTTCGATTTATTTCGAACCAGATTGGATACTGTTTTTGGAAAGCATATCCCGGGGCTCGAAAAATTAAAAATATATCTTTAATATTTTTAGACTCGAATTTGCGTAAGGATTTCAAAAATATTGAGTTCATAATTTTTCGGAATCTAAAAATATTAGTTATAGCTTATATAAGCATATTTTTACTATACTGGTAACATATTTGTTGAAATACTAAAATAATTCAATTAATTATTTAACTTTAATTATGAAAATCCTACCAGTTATTTAAAAATATTTTTCCTAATTTTATTTTATATATTTTCCTAATAAAAAGCACTTTTTCAACCCATACTTCAAGTATACTTCAATTATCACTTCTACACATTATTCAAGTTTTCTTTCACTCATTCTACACTCTATTTTCAATGCATGGCAGCTGACCATACTCTCCAAAACAGCCAAATTTCTTTTATTTTAATAATTTATTTAATGATTTTAAAGTCTCTTTTAGTTTACACATTAAGTACACAAGTTATACTTTCAAAAATTTAAATTACAAATTAACTACACTCTCTCTTTCTCCTCTTGAAGTTCACATGCAGGCCCCCCCCAACAATCTGCCTTTGTTTTATTTTTTTTCTTTCAATTAATTAACACTCATTTAATGTACTCCTCTCTCTATTTTAAAGCCTTATACTTGTACACTTTCTCTCTTTACAAACCCTACCTCATTTCCTCTCTTTATTCCTTTCTTTCCTTTGTTCTTGTAAGAGAATACAAGCTGCCTTCATTTCCATTTCTTGCTTCCACACTCCATTCTTGAAGATCCTTGAGTAAATCTTTCTTCTTAAGCTTCCATAGACAGTATAGGTTGATTATATGGAGGTTTCATGCATTTAAGGACTCTCCATAATGCCTAAAGGCTAGAGATGATGATACCAAACTTTGAAACACTCCTCTTGTTGATGATCTATAATAATATTGCTATATTTATTGTCTTTAAGACTTTATTATCTTCATATTTTTATTATACCTTGTAGATCTAATTTTTATGAAGCTTTGGTTATGTTTATGGTTAGATCTATAGGTTTAGAGCTTACTACCATGTATTTCTTTTATATTCATATTCATATTATGTGTAGATCTTAGATTTCAGCTTGAATAAAAATAGTGAAATTCGTATCTTGACAAAACCTATATTTAAAAACCCTC
Organism: Combretum micranthum; assembly: GCA_024138025.1. Classification (NCBI taxonomy): domain Eukaryota; kingdom Viridiplantae; phylum Streptophyta; class Magnoliopsida; order Myrtales; family Combretaceae; genus Combretum; species Combretum micranthum. The sequence goes on along the minus strand of JAMXBD010000825.1, from coordinate 430,675 downwards.
TTCCAAGTCTCAAAATGGGAGTTTTAGTCGAGAAAATGAAGGTTTAATGAATGTATATCATCAAGACTTCTCTTTACAAGAATCAAAGGTGATTTTCAAAAGTTACTTTCAAAATAAAAATCTCATTTTCGGTTTTAGGCCAAGACATGGTTTAAAAACATGTTTTACAACTCAAAAATAAAGATTTTACTTAAGAAATGGAAGGCTCTTAAGATAGCATATGTAAAGGATGATTTTTCATGAGTCTTGATAGATTTTATCAAGAGATATGTTCAAAAACAATTTTTGAAAATTCGGATCTAAGCCAAGACCCATTTTTAAAACCTATTATCTAACCCCAAAATGAAGATTTAGACAAAAATATAAAGAGCTCTTGGTATAGATATCCTAAGGATTGGATTTCCATAAGTTTAGATGAGTTTTCCTGAATGGTATTTCTAAAATAGAGAGTTTTGTAAAAGACAAGTCTAGGTCTTATTTTCATTCTAAAACTCAAGGAAGAAATTCGGATTTTGGAAGAGATGAAATTTTGAAAACCTTATTTTAGACTTCAAAACAAGAGTTTTATGTGGAAAATGGAATGCTTTGATAATGGGTGACATAAGAAAATTATTTTTATTGAGTCATGTTAGTTTTAGCAAAGGATTTTTCTTAAAACAAGAAAATGATTTTCAACTCAAAATTTTGGTTTTTACAAAGGTAGATTCTTAGAATTTTCATTTGGATGATATCTTGATGATCATATAAGTATTTAATTCTTTATCTTTGGCTAGGAGTTCTCTTTACAAGTGTAGAACCAATATAAGTTGATCTAAAAAGTTAAATGGAACAAACGTAACAATTTTCAATAATAACTCAAAATTGGAATTTTCGTAACCCTATTGTATAGTGGTTTTTCAACCCTCAAACGACCTTGTATGTTTGATTTAACTTAGGAAATGGATAGATCTTTCGAAGTGGATAGAAATCGATATATAATATGCGCAGTTCTGAGTTAAATTGAGTTAGATATGATCATTTTAAGTTAGGACTTCATCTTAGGCGAAAATTGACGAACTTAGTAAATAGAATTGTTAAATTTGTTAGAACCTCATGAGAGATGCTCATTGAGGGTATTCCTTGTACTTAGGTGATTTGGAGGATGGATTTCCACTCCTCGAGGACTACTACGACTAGTGGATTTCTCTCTATGGCCGAGTGAGTTCATTTCTTAAATAGTTATGCTCATATATGTGCCTGTAATCGTAGTGGCATTAGAATTAGGAAAAGATAAAATTATGATGATTTGTGATCTAATCTTGATTGAATGAATGATAAGTATATCGAAACAAGACTTGTTGAAAAATCATTGTATGAGCTAATATAGACTTGGATTGTCTGAAATTCTCTATGATGGTACTTAATCTACTTAATTAACATGCCACGATTATATGAATAAACTGTACATGCATATCACGTAGTGAGTCACAGTGCATAGGTTATTATACCTTTATGGGAAGAAGGCATAATAATTGGGCAACGAGGGGCCTGTAAACTCGAATGATGGCTTATAGGCCGGAATTAAAAATGTGTGTAGGTGGGTACTTGTATCAACCACAATAAAATTTAAAAGTGGTAGCTGGGCACCTGTATCAACTGCAATAAGAAGTGAAAAGAATTTAAATGTTGGTCGTATGGGCCTAAAACACCTAACCCCGAATGGAGGGCGTAAATCTATTCAACATAAGATTTCCGGACGGTCTTATGTATTGTATGCTCATGTGTTTGTGCATTTCATATGGTTGGGAATAACTTGTCTGTTATATACTGTTGTTAAGTATTAAATATTTGGAAATGAATATCACTAAGCCTGTTAGCTTACACCCCGATAGTTTTGTTGTGGTGTTCCTATTTTTTGTTATGATAAATTGCCCATCAACTTTTATCTATAAAGGAACTAGTTCAATAGTTAATATTCTTTTTTTGCCCTAAATTTTGGACGTATGATATTGATAGAACTTGATTGTATCTACTTTATTAGTTGGTTTTTGTGAGCTCTTATGAATTTTATGAGTATTTTGATTAATCTGGGTTCTTAAGTAAGTTATATTTTGATTTTAGGGAACTAAAGAGCCAAATTGGAGTAAAAGAAGGAATTTATACAAGTGTCATAAGTTATGGAGTTGAAATGAAGAAGATATGGAACTTCGACAAAGTGCATGCCTTATATCATCACTCTTACTGTCAACTATGTCTTGAAAGGAAAAGAAATAAGTGACCTAAGAGATACACGATCTAAAACACGTCTAGTGAGCTTATCAATGTACTTGCCTTTGTACATGCCTCGAAATTACAAAATTACTTACTATATAAGGTTTTGAAGGCAAGTTAAAGGGGATGGGATTGTTTTGGAGGAAGAACTTTTGGAAGTTTTGTCAAACTTTTATAAGAGTCATATTGGAAGAAAAGCACCAAACTTAAGCATTTAGAGTGCAAGGGGTTTTTCTTTCATTTTAATTATTGATTTCATTATCATGATGAATTTTCTTTTCTATCTAGATTTTGAATCCTAAAATACTATGTAACATCATTTTTTATTAATTTTAAATTTTTCTTGTGATTTGATTGTTGAATTCTTTATTATGATGATATTGTAGTTTTCTTTTTGTTTAGACTTATCAACCCTAGATTATTATGTATCCCATACTTAATTTAGTTTAATGAAGTTTTTGTTTCTTGTGATTCAATTAGGTGCTCTTAGTTGATTGATTAATATTTCTAAAGTATCACATATATAGATCACGAAATCATATATATGATTAGATCTACATAATAGAAAAGAGTTTCATACAAATCCTAGAGATAATAACATAAAAGGGTCATATCTAATAATCGAATTCACATTTTAATAATGTGATTAGAAAGAGATTCCAAGTAATAAATTAAGGTTAAATATTAATATTCGTGAAATCATATATAAGATTAGATCTACATTATTGAAAAGATTCCATATAAATCCTAGAGATAAAAACATAAAAGAATCATATCTAATAATCAAATTCACATATTAATAATGTGATTCTTGAGGTTTTAATTAGAAAGAGATTCCAAGCAATAAATTAAGGTTGAATATTAATATTCTCTAGAGAGATATTAATATTATTAAGGAAGTCCAATTATCCCAGAATATGATGCTGAATTTGGCTTCAGTTTAATTGTTTACATAATGTGGGACTACTAATTCCCTGCATGTTATCGACTACTGCTTTCACTTCCTATTAAATTGAGCTATTAATTAAAATTCTAGAAATTTCACTATATTTTTTTTATTAACAATGTATATGTTACTATTAAAACTTATATTCCTTTTAGGTTCTACTTGGTTTTATTAGTATTATACTACATATATGACCTAACGTAGTTGCTATTTAAATAAATGCTTTTGATTTTAACAATAGTGTTTACCAATATCGTTAAAACTAGGCCCAACCACTTCACTCTGATTTAGCTAGACCCGTCTTAAAAAGCGAGCAAGTCCTTTAATAAAACATAGATTACAATTGATCCGGTGACACTCGAACAACTTGGGTAGTTCAACCACCACCCAGACAACTCGGCTGGGTTAACGGGTCAAAATGTAAATAATATCAAATTAAAAAGTAGCCAAAAAAGATAAAAAAAAAAGGAAAATAATCAAAGCGTGGTAGGTTCATGTATGAACTTGAGAAGAGCATTGAATCCTTGTTTTAGTGGGTAGATTATCAATTATTATGCTATTTTACACTATCTTAATCCTTTAGACTCGTCCATTAACAGCATCAGAGAGTTGGATCGAGCGAATCTGAAGCCTTCGCAAGAACAACAAAAATCAAGAGAAACAGAGAGATTTGTAGAGCTTCGTTAGCGTACCAAGATGTTAGAAACAAAAAGTACAGAGAGAAAGAGCATCATAGTTTTTGTAAATCACTAAAGTTTTACGATCGGTTAAGCCTGAACCCTAATTAGAACGTCAATCGGAAACCTTAAAATCAACAAAACCCTAGTTAGACGCAACAATTTAAGTCCGATAATCTCGTGTTCGTAACCCTAAGTGAGCAAGTAAGAGATTAGTATGTAGAATAGTTCGTAATAACATAAGAAAGCTTAAAAATATCATATTAGTCAAACTGCGATTCGTTTTGAATCCGATCGGATACAGTTTTCGAAGAACGTATCCAGGGTTTGGAATAGTAAAAATATTTCGGATATATCGATAGACTCGTAAAAATATAAGGTTTTTTTAAAAAAATCAGTTTTATAATTTTTCGATAACTAAAAATATCAAATATAGCCTTTTTAAGAGTGTTTTATTACTACCGATAATTTAATTATCTTGTTTACTATTCATTACTATTTTCTACTATTCATCTATCTCTATTTTTCCTTACAACCTATACACCTATTTTTTTACAATTTTCATTTCCAATACAACTTCACATCTCTCACATCTCACTTTTCATTAACAAAAATACAAAAAAAAAATTAAAATCTCTCTCTCTCTCTCTCTCTCTCTCTCTCTCTCTCTCTCTATAGGCGCTGGCCTCCTCCCCTCTTTCACTCATATTATTTTAAATTTTCACTTTTTTAATTACCACAATTTACCATCCACTTTTTCCTATAAATATTACCCATCTCTTCCATTTCTTTCACACATTCATACACTACCAAAACTATCCCAAAATCTCTCCAAGAGTTCTCTCAAAGTTTCTCTGGTTTTTGTTCTTTTATAGGTAATACTGCTTTAAGCTTTCCTTATGTTCATTTGCTTAGTATGAGCATAGTATGTGTTTTCTAAACCCATGGAGGTCAGGAAAGCAACAATATGTTCATACTTTGTTCTTGTTCATAAAACTATTTTCCTTTATGTTGTTCATATATATATATTATATATATCTAACTAAATATATCCATGTAGTTATATATATCTTTTAGAGCATATAAGCTTACTTGTTATTGCAATTTATTTATTGTCCTTGCAATTTATTTACTTTCATGTTATTTTAAGACTAGTCTTTCTAGTCTTAGATTTGTCATTATCAAGTCAAAACAATTTTCTTTTTCTTTTGGGACTAGTCTATTCTTAGTCCCAGAAAACCTTGAAAAAGTTAAGGCTCTCAATACTTGATAATTATTATGCTTATTTGTTTCTTATATTCTTTATTATATTATCTTGTGATATTTTTATCTTTTTATAAACTACATAATCATATTCATGCATGGCTAATGAGTTGTTGTCCAAATAAAAAGAGATCTTTTCAATAAAAGACTAAACTCTTAAAATTTTTAAATATTTTTCACCAAGACATAGAAGGATGTTTCAAATAAATTCTTTTTTAAAAGTTTATGTAAGCTCAACATGAAATTTGAAACTATTGATAAAGAAGTTTCTTCAAAGTCTAAAAATATTTTCTTTTTGACAACATAGAAAATTTTGATATACAGATGATAACTTGATACTATTTTTACCAACTTCTTAAACTAAGAGCTAAGCAAGTTTTCAAGAAAATCAACTTACTAGTCTTAAGAAACCCACTTAGAAAAATGAAATTTGCCATCAATCTAAGAAAATAAATTTTCAAAGAATGAACTCATCAAGTACTACTAAAGAAAACTTTTGAAAACTCTATTTTTCAAATCCTAGAAATAAAATTGGAAAATAACTTAAATTTCATTCCAACTCACTTTTGATAAACTAAAGAAATAAAAATATAGAACACTAAATTATGATCACCCAATAATTTATAAGTTATTTCAACCACATAAAGAAAACAAAACCAATTTTTCAAAACTTAGGAAAGGTTATATTATGGAAATTAATTAAATGAGACAACACCTATAGCATCATGAATAAATTATGAGTCTATTATGTACCAAAGGAATTCTTTTCAAATATATACATATTTAAGTTTTGCTTAACAAACTTTGAGTGAAGAAAGGATTAGAAAATGTTGTTTTTAAAGAAAAGAATTTTCATGGTAGATCTGTACCCCTCTAAGCCAAGACCCAAATGACTCTTTATAGTAAAAATAACCTTAGAAATGGACAGATATTTTCGAGTAAGTAGAAAACAACATATAATATGTGAAATTCCGAGTTAAAATGAGCAAGTTATGGTCATTAAAAGTTGGAATTTCCTCCAATCCGACTTTTACTGCAATTAGAAGATAGCTTTAAGAATCTTTAAATAGAAATTATATGAAAGACTCATTTTGGGTATTTCATCTTGTTTAGGTGAAGAAGGAACTGACATCGCATTCCTAGAAGATTATTTCGACTATGAGCGATCGCCATAGAGTGATTTAATCCCTTACTAATTTCGTTTCCTTGAATGTGCTTGTAAGTAGTGGCATTAGAGATTAAGGAAAAATAAAAAGAAATGTTGTGTGAATTAGATGTATATTGAATGATGTGGTTGTTGAATAAAAAGCTTAGTATATCGAAAGAGGAATTGAAGTATAATTTATGTTTTCTTGCAATGGTATGATGAATATTGTTTTGGTTACTTTTAACTTGAAATTAACAATAATTGGATAAACCAATATAAAAGAAGATTTATGCATGACATATTGTGAGTAACGTATATTTTTCGCTCCTATTCTTCGTGTGGGGAAACGATTAGCGGTGGCCAGTATTAGCGGGGAAGTTTACATGGGCAAGTAAGAGCCAATAAGTCTGCAAATATTGATGGTTGAATGGGCCGGTAACCACCTAACCCCCGAAATGGAGGGCGTAAAATCCATGCTACACATGATTTTCAGTTAATTGTGTGTATTATGTTTGCTCATATGATTATTGCATACACATCTGATTGTTTAAAATACTTATATGTTTTTATGGAAATGTTTTGAATAAAAGAGCTATCTCACTAAGCTAGTTTTGGTTATACCCTTATAACTTTTTATTACAGTTCGATTACTTGTGGTTGGCACCAAGGAGCCCATTTTGTCAAGTATGAGCCAAAGTTACTAGGAGTTTTTTGAAGAAGTTTACATATTTAGTTTTTTGGTGTAGACTTCTAAGAAAAATCTCTATGGTAGACTTTTGTTATATTCATGTATGTTTTTAAGATGACCTGGATTAGCAAGGTTTTTAGTATGAGGGAATGCCCATAAGAAGTTATAAGAATTTTTATCTTAATGATTATTATATGTTTAGCGTTATAGTTCTTGCATGCTTTTATTATATGCTTAAATATAATACCCCCTTGAGTCTCCTACTATTTTGGAAGCATGCCTTGCACGTAATATCGAAACTCCTGCGTGACTAAGATTGTCATTCATTAACTTTAATATTATGTATGGCGGACTGCCACGTTTAGGGTACCTATCTGGACGTGAAAGTTTCAGTTTTGAAATTAGAGAGAGAGAGTGTGAGAGGGTGATTTTGGAATTAGTACAACCTTTACTTCGTTGGTCTAAAGTAGGTTCTTTTTTTACCAAATAGGAAGTGGCCAGGAAATTTCTTTTAGTTTTTGCCCAACTATGTTTGTATTTTATTATACTCCTTAATTAGCATTTTTTTTATTTTTATTATCAATAGTAAATTTGCAGACTTTTTTACTTTATGCAAGAGATGATGGATGGTGGTTTTTCAATGAGTTGTCATGTCATGCCTACTAGTGATCGAAAAAAATTCACTATGTACAAAAAAAAAATAATGCAATAAATGGATAACTCATTTTTTAAATAATTATTTTATAAATAAAAATGTATTAATTTTTTATTATGACTCATTGATATATTAATGAAATTGATTTAATTATATAATGTACATTTATTTATCTTTCAAAACTAAAATATAGCTTATATTTTTATTTTTTATTGGCCCTAGTTCGACCTCCGATTGAACATAGTTCGACCCTTCAACCCTCATGCCTTGACCCTCTAGTATGATTGGTTTAAAGCTCGATTTGACAACAATGGTGTTTACATGTATAGTATTAACAAACTTATGTTGTAGCACATTGAAGTCACCTTAGAATCAGTATCCCATAAAGTCTACAAAGTATGAAGTACTCCTTAAATACTGTGAGTTTCCAATCTTGTCGCAAAAAATTGAAGTATATGTGATATTAGAAAAGCAATCATATCTGTGTGATATTACAAATTGTTCTATGTGAACTTGTGGAACCTATAGTATAACACCGTATAAACTATAGTAAAACCTACGATATTAAAAGTAAAATTTTCCATTTTCATTATTTCAAATTTCTAGTAGTGGTGATGATGGTGATAATGATAATAATATGAAAATTATCCCTAAACAATGACTAAGGTATGAATTTACTCATGTACCTTCAAATGTCGCAAAAGACCTCCCTAAGGTTTCATAAATTGACAAGATTAAGAACATTTTATTTTTTAGGATTACATGTACTAATATTAGATTTCAACCTCAATCTTAATGTTTAACCTAATATAAAATATTTATGTCTTCTTATCTTTAGGATTGCATGCAAATTTCTCTAATTAATTTTGCAATCAACTAGAATGAAATTTGTTGTGTAAAAATATATTCTCAAACTATCAATTCATAAAAGAAACAAAAAAGACCCATATTAGACTCAAGAAAACTAATAATTTATTGAATAAAAGCATTCTCCATTACATTAAAAATCAAAGGTTTATCAAATTATGGGACAAGTACTCTACTCTTCCATAATTTCAACAATCAAATTACAAGTATATAAAAACATTGAAAATATAAGTAAAAAAAAAAAAAAACCCTTTAAACATGTCATGTTGCAATCTTCAATGATCTCACATTTGCACCAAATTCGGACCAACACAACCCCTAAGCATAGTCGTGCTTCATGCTTATATTCTTTTGCTCCAATTTTTACTCAGATCATTCATGTTCAGTGGTTCAATACAGCCTAAGCACGGATTATGTTTGTTCTTTGATTTCAGCACAACCTACTAACACAACCATACTTTCCTTGTGTTCAATACACTTCTTTAAAATTTGAGAAATCTTTTTTATTTGATGGATTATTTGTTTTTCTTGGGTCCAATATGAGTCCTTATTGTTTTTATGAATTAATAGTGTTCGAATATTAACACATGACAAATTTCGTTCTAGATAATTGATAAATTACTAAATTAAATATATCTACATAATTAGAAAGATTAACATGCAATCCTAAAGGTAAGAAGACATTTTTTCTATTAGGTTAAACATTAAAATTGAGGTTGAAATCAAATGGTAATTCATTGTTTTTTATGCGATTCTAGATTGCTATTTACCAGCAAGTGATTCCAGTTGATTAATTAAGGGATAAAGACTAATAATATTGCCAAATATATTAATTTAAAAGTGGCATTTCACAGTTGAAGAAATTAATTATTCCATTCAATTATATTCGGAATAATTACAAGATATATTATAGTTTTCATTCAAATTCTAGATGATCTTACAATTGAATTAACTTAAATTTGATATTGGCTTGTAATTTGGATTGAGAAATAATTTTCAATTTAAAGTTATTAGCAATAATAATTACTTAAATACAATCAAATTAAAAATAATTACCAATATATTGCTTCAAAATCATGAGTTATGCATGGGATATAAAAAAATTATAAATCCTTATAGATATCGAGTTTAATATACGCGATAAGTATGTGAATAGTTAAACGTAAATTGTAATAGCAGAATGTAAAAGAGATGAGAAAGCGAGAGGACGACAATGATATGATTTTTTTTTTTTTTTTTTGGTGGGGGGCGGGTGGTAAGTGGGGGAGGGGTTGTGGTGTGGGGTGGGTGGGGGTTGGGTGTTGTGGTGGTGGTGGTGTGTGTGGAGGAGAAGAAAAAGCAAAAAAGATGCGTCAAAAGAATTTGAAAATTTTACGTAGCAATATCATAATAATTAATTGCGATGTATGTATAAAAATGTTGTATCCTATTTTATTTTCGTGATATAGCAATGGTATCGAAACATTATATCATGTTTTATTATCACGAGTTATGTTTAAATTAGCATATCATAATTTATAAACGTAATATTGCAATGATATATTGATAATTATTTTCATTCGACTTATATATTGATAATTTTTTTTAAGCAACAGTAGACATGTAATCTATCATTTGGATTGATAATTCGATAGTCATAATTAGTAGTTATAGATAATTAATTAGTTTGACTCAATTTCACTCTTGAAAATGTGATTATTAATACTTGAGAACCCTTAGGAATGATGTCTAGACTTAATTCTAATATGATAGATTCTATAGGTATGATTGGCTAAATTAGAATTAAGGCTAAATTTTTAATGCGTTAGAAAATTATCATGGTGATCCACTATAAACAACAATTCATCTTACACCATATAAAATATTAATAGAAATAAGGAGTATAAATTTTAAAATTATCTTCCCCTTTTTTATTATATTCCTCGATATCTTAACCATCACACCAACCAATACACCAATTTCCGTCTACTGCCACCAACGATTAAATCCTATTGCCTACCGCGTAGTAAGATTACTCTCATCGTGCACAACATGCATGAATAAACTTGTAGCATACCATAGAAAATGTTCGAACAAACGAGGATCTAAGTACCTTCGGACTTACATTATTAGGGTCAGTTAAATGATCCTTTTTTCACCTATAGCCGTATTTATAAGTAATTCATATCTTATTTGTATATGATTTGTATCTAATCATTTTGATCATTTTATTAATAAAAATATTTATTTTTTATTTGTATATATTTCTTGATAAATAGTCTGTTTGAAATCGTCTACGTACTATCTATGTAGAACCTCATTCTTGTGCATGTAGAACGGAGGATTCTCATACGATATACTAACTCCAACTAGTTTCCAACTTCATGAGCGATCAAAAGGGGGAAAATATACGTGAACCCTATTTTAGAATAAGAAAAGATCTTGATCTCTTAAATGAGAAGTTTTAGATACGAATTCCTTCATCCCTGTTATAATAGGAAAAAAAAATTCATAATATGTAACCTTAGTAAAATTTTGTATACGTAATTGTGAAATGCATATTGCAGTATTTTATATATCCTCAATGTGTCAAAAATTTTACTAATATATATAAGCGACGCATAAAATCTAGTGCAATCTGCTGGGTTTTATTTTGCTCATCACGTGTAGACATGGATTTGGACTTGGAAAGAGTAAGAGCGAATACTAGGCTTACCTTCCAACAAGATATATTTATAAAATAGGACGGTGATCAAATTAACTAGTAAAATAACTTTACAAATTCCCATCTTAAAAATGAAATTTAGATTAAAAAAATAAATGGCACGAAGAACATGCAAGCCGTTTGGTTAGAAAATTTAAAAGAAAATTGCATTTTTAACATTAAATTTCTATTTATAAAAATCGTGGATTTTATTTTGATAATTATTGATTTAATTTTAAAGCCTATTTTGATAGTTATTTCATATTATAATCTATTTTACAAAATTGGAAAAAAGTAAGATCAAAAGTTTTCTTTTCTTCATTACGGTCAGATAGGGCCAAATCTCTAGCTCACATGCCAAAAGATGATGACGCCCAGACAAAAACGTGAAACAGACATTTGATAACGTTAATACTTTCTTCATTCGGCGTTCCACTTCGTATTCCGTTCAATTCAATTATAAATCTTCTCGAATGAATATTTGTAATATCAAATCGTTAATGATTTGTTTTATTATCACAACCAAAAAATAATATTTTATTGCTATATCTGTTGTGGATGGTCTTCAAATTGAAAGTATAGCTCTCATAAAAAATCACTAAATTTCTATACTTTATTAATTTTTATTTTTACTATTTTATGCATCAAGCTCTTCACTATAGATTATATATATATATATATATATATTTTAACTTTTATAGTAATTTTCATTTTTAACATATATTATGTTTGACGTTTCCTTTTAATTTTAGGCGTATACAAATCAATTTATATTTATCTTATACGACAAACCAAATACACATTTCGAGATTATCCAATTCCATAAGTTGGTAGTGCCTTTACATTATCAGAGGTTATAGTTAGGGATGGTCATAGCGCCGATGGATCGAAATTTGAATACTTACTATATCGAAATAATTTTCAATTTAGAGTTTTTAGTAATAATAATTACTTAAATAAGGTTAAATTAAAAATAATTACCAATATAATACTCTAAAGTCGTGACTTATATACGGGATATAGAAAAAATATATATCCTTATATATATCGTATTTGATATTCGAAATAAGTATGAACAGTAAAAAAAAAAGATGTAAATAGGACAACAAAAACCAACCACAGAGGAAAAATGAAAAGCAAAAAAAGACAAGAGAAAGGGAGAGGGGACAGTGATGTGAGGGAGGGGGAAAAATGTGACAGAAGAAACAAGGTTTGAAATTTCTAAAATGCAATATCGCGATAAATAATCGCAATGTACATACAAAAATATTATATCCTGTTTTATTTTCGTGATATAGCAATGGTATCCAAACTTTATATTATGTTTTATTCCTGTGATTTATGTATAAATTAACATATCCTGATTTTTAGATGCAATATTATAACGATATATTGATAATTATTTTCATCCGACTTGTATATTGATAATTTTTTTTTAGAAATAGTAGACATGTGATCTACTCTACTATATCATTATTCTTAGAGATTTGTTTTCGTCATTAAAAACGGGTTTTATATGGAAAGTAATCCAAGGTTGACTTTAAAATAAATATAAAAATAAATGTACTTAAAAATAATAATTTTTTATTTTATGTATTATGACAATGTTATTTTAAAAATTTTACAAAAAATATAAATACCGTAATATTACCAATTGAATTTTTCAATTTTTAAATAAGAAAAGAATTTGCCAACATTAGCCTGGAAATAGCCATGAATTTATTGATGCAAACACCGGCCGTAAATTTAGCCATTTCACCTCGCCTGGAAATGACCAAAAAAAAAAAAAAAAGGAAAACAATGGCAAAGCAATGGACCATATATATATACACACATAAATAAAAAATAGAAAAGGGAAAAACACAACACACATAACATATATTTCTTAATGCTGATTTTTCTTGATCCTGCTATATTTTTTTTAATAAACCAGTTCCATTACTTATTTAATTCAAGTTAAATAACACCATTTAAATATTTAATATAATGATTATTATATTTATTTTAATAATTATTTTATTGACCGATATAAAAAATTTTCTTTCCTCCCTATACCAAACAAGGCAGGTTTAAGTTACTAGATCCAGTCCACGATGTCTTATCACGTATAATTCTATCAACATGGGGCACCATGGATTGGAGTTCATTTTCTTCCGAGCACATGGTCGTCGTCATGATAATGTTCCGTGCCCGAGGAATGAAGATGGAATTTTCTTGATATACAAGTATGACTATTGTAAATTTATTCGGTTTCCAACGAATGATACTTTTTCTTTTTCTCTATTCTAAATAAGAAAAGGAGGGAAAAATATGTTTCTCATGGCCAACTATGCTTTTCTTTCCTTCTTCCTTTTTTTTTTTCTTTTTCGTCTGTTGAGAAAGGGAAACGATTTAAATATGATCCTTTGCACTTAAGAAATTAGTATTAATTGGAAACAAATATAAAAATATATAACCAGGACCAAATTTTAATTAAATTAGCATTAAAATTATCTGTACACATCTGCTTATTATCTATTATAATCATATACTAGTATCATTCTCCTGAATTATATAACATCTTATATAAGTATGAGATTTTCATTAATAATTTCACGTAATATATTTTAAAACTTTAAAAGTATGAAATTTTTTTTCAAGAAATAATAAGGATAATTAGTGTATCTTATAAGAGACTGATTACACATGTTATTTGAAAATTAATTATTATTATTATTGCCATACAAGTTTTGTTTTTAACAAAAATATATTAGAAAGTATAACTGAATAGAACAATTGTTTAATAATTTGTATTCATTTTTCATACATTAGTTGAAAAAAATTACTAAATCAAGATACTTTATGATATGTGATCTAATGTGAAAGAGAAAAATTGAAAAAAAAGAGAGAAAAAGAAAATGTTCAGCATAATAAATGCATCTTAATAAATTAAACCTAAGACATCCCGCATAAAAAAATCAATATTTAACTACTAAACTATATTTATTAATATATCATCACTTGCTCTTTATATAATACTATTTTTTTCAAAATCATAAACGAAAAAAATACTTATTAGTTTACTACACACATATATATCCCGAATTTGACAAGGAATTGGCCAAAGAAAAGAATTTAACAAGGGAACAAAAAAAGAGGAAAAAGCTTTGACTGTTAATATTAAATTAATTCATCAAAAGCGATGGCTTCTCGACGAATCTCACTTTATCAGGAAGCAAGTCACACCTATTGGACAACTATATATATACATCGCACTTACCTAATAAGTACATACTTAAGCTAATAATGAAACATTAAATTAAATTAAAGAAAGTAGTGCTCAAAGTCAATTATTGTACAAACACGAGATTAGTTTAATCACTGCAATCAAGGTCTAATTGTTCTCATTACTTGGACACTATTGGTCCATTTACTGAATTTGTCCAATCACTTTCCAGGTAAGTGACCCTACAAAGAATAGCATAGATACATAGACTAGATTTTTTTTTAATTAGTGGATGATTAAGTTTAAAAAGAAAATTAAAAAAAAAGAAGGAAGTCAGACTAATGGTGTTTTAGAATTGTTATTATGGCTAAAATAAAAAGCTATCACATTTTTTAAGATCGATTATATAATATATGAAAAAAGATGTAACTAATTTACCCAGAAGGGAAAAAAAAAAGATGTAATTTTTTTTTTATCAAACCTATAAACAATCATATTTGAAACACTTACGGCTCGTCACTTTAAGCAAGGAGTGAATTTCAATTCAATAAGAATATATAGGGATGGAATGACTATTTTAATATTCATTTGGTATAAAAATAAAATAAATAATATTTGAATAAAAATAAAATATCTATAATTAATGCCCCTTATTTTTATTACATAGATATGCTAATTATAAATGCGATATTTTTAAAACAGGGGTATGTATAATAAAAATTAAAAATAAATTATTGAATCATAAGTATTATGGAAACTTTAATTGTTATTCATCTCACAATCTTTTCAACTAAAATCCATGTAATGAATTTTATATAGAATAAGAAAAAAAAATAATTATTTAGAATCAAAAGAGAATGAATAGTTAATTTCTTCAATTATATGAGTGTTATTCGTTAGTGGAATCTTTTAATGTCTGTTTGGATTGTTGAATTTTTATCTGTATCTTATTTATATTTGTAACTTATCTGTATGTATTATATTCGTATTGAGATGGATGTTTGTTGTCCCCATTGTCTTGTCACAATTATATCCCCACCAATCATAATATGATACGTAAGCATATTTATAACTTGACACATATATCACTTACGAAAACCGTCACGTGTTTAATTACAGTTGGTTAGGATAATATTAAAACAGCGAAATAAGCATGTTGTATAATTTGATATTGCTTATTAAAACTGCCACGTATTTAATTACAATCGGTTGGGACAATATTAAAATAGCAAAGTAGGGTCAACAAATTTTCATCTTTTATATCGTATCCGTTCGATTCATTATAAGTAAAATTATGAGTTTTTTTTATCGGTGCCTTTTCTTTAAAAGAAAAACACTGTAGAAAATTTTCAAGGAACTGAACAGTTTCGGAGCCTGGTCGAACAGGACGTATTCTTACGAAAAGATCTACTTCCACGTGATGTGACAGGTTTTATAGGGACATAAAAGCATGCGAGGGTTTATTCTGTTAAAGAAGCACGTTTCCACGTAAGGAATGAATGAAATAGATCGGATCTCAAGCAGTTCAATTACTTCCTGAAAGTAAGAGAGGGCCCAATTTTATTATATATGGGAAAAGAAAAGAAGGGGGAAAAAATTATATTCTTATATTGTCTTATTTTTGTATTGTGAAGAAATACGCACTGAATTTCATTTCACACATCCAAATGCCCTTCCAGTGCCAGAAGTGGAAGAGCCAATGATGAGTAACATATCATAACAACCGACAAACGCCATTGCAAGAGAGAATATTTCCAATTCAGCGGTAACGGATAAGCTCAATCAATGATATATAAACATAAAACTACTGGAAGCCGAAAGTAGGAAGATAAAAAGGAAAAAAAAAAAAAAAAATAGAAAGAGAGAGATTGGGCATATTATGGTGCTGCTTAGGGTATATAAAGATTACGAGTAGTTTGGTAACCCAATTTGATACTTAATCTGTCACCCTCAACATGGACTCAATTTGTTAAACCCATATGATTCATCTGTACCTGTATTGGATTTAACACCAAAAGCTTCTATAGATTCATCACATCTTTTTTAACTTTGTCTCCATTACACGTATCTTTTATAGGTTAAAACACATGTTTATCATTCTTGTTAAAAAAATTATAAAAGTACAAATTGTAGAAAAAAAATACTAAATTATCACCTTTGTATCAAATGTTGGATAAGAGATATAAAAGTTTGTATATGTGTCGTACCTTAGAGAAGAGATGTAGCGACAATACGGCGTCAAATTTATAAAAATAGTTGTAACGCATGTTGGAGAAGAGATATAGATCTAAATGTATATCGCATGTTGGTCATGCAATGCACGTTGAATAATTACACGCATGCGATACATAAAAAAATCCAATATAACATGTTCAACATGCAATACAACTATTGTAATTATGTAATTATTTTTATATAAATTGCATTTATGTAATTTTTTTAAATGATGGTTAAACATGAAATAATCTCTCTTTTATTACTGTATTTTGTTAAATGTCATTTTTTATTTGCATTTAGATTGACCTTTTTTATTTTTGTTTTTTGTCATTACAATGGGATGGAGGAACCTAATCTGGAACCTCTTACTTTAGAAACAAATAGAGATATTACTAAATTATAAGATTATTGGCCATTTAGATTGACCTTTTACTCCAAAGGGTATGATTGTCTTATTTGCGGTAGGTACATGTAAGTTTAAAAACTTGCTACTAAACTTCAATAAAAAAACATATATATTAAATGTGTATAAATACATATATAATTCTTCCAACGCTCATATTCAACTATTTTCATTTAACAAAAAAAATTATAACTCTATCAAATTAAAAATTATAGGAGAAACTTCAAATTCATAAGGGTGTCTTTGAAGTTAAACTCATCTTATTTAAATCAATATTAAAATTACCAAAAAAAAAAATCCCACTTCCACCTTATGATAATCATGGTGGTTCTTATTATATACAAAAGACTTTTTGAAGCATAATTAGGGTGCAATTTTTCAAAGGTTCTAAGCAATAGACTTGAAGATTACTAAAATATCCCCTAAATCAATTAATTTGTTAAAAGGTAATAAATTAATCAAGTGATGATGCTCTATGAATTATAAAAAAGATCAAAGTTCCCTTAATAGATATTACTACACTCAAGTCCAGTGCTTATGAGAAGGATAAAATGGTAAATACATAAGACCTGAGTGGATAAGATAGGGTAGTATCTTCTAGACCCTAGGGTACTACCTTTCCCACCATAAAAAGCCACCACCCCTTAAGAATAGGTTCCATAGCTTTCCTATTTTGGAAAATGAAATTAACACTAATCCTTAGTAGTTATCCTTAAGTATAGCAATCGGTAATTATCTTGTAATTACTTATTAACCCATTGCATCTTGGTGTAGAAGGAAAGTGGGTTCAAATTCTTCTTCTACTTTCATAATAACCATAGTCTACACATAAATACGGATTAACAATTTAATATAATATGATTAATCCATGTTTTATAAAAGTTTAACATGATAAATTGCTAGAAGCCAAAAGCTTTATCAATGATATGACTAAGCCCTAGTGGCTATGACCTGAATTTGTGTTAATTTGTATGTTTAAATTCCTTATTAGTTGTTATTTGACAATACTATTGCTTAATATTATGCAAATCTATGTGCTTCATATCTTGATCATGAGTTAAAGTCAAGGATAGGAGCGATTTTTTAACTTCTACGTGTCAAATGATAGTTTACAAGCTTAATGATAAAAATAACATGTTATGAATTTCGCAAGAGCAATTGATCCCTTTACTTGTATTGAGACACATTATCAATATATGGGATTTAGTTTTAGATTGAAATGTCTTAGGGTAACAAGAAGCTATAATGTTAATCCATTGAAAATTGTTAGTAAGTTGTTTGATGAAGATTGATATATAGTTAAAGGCTATGCAAAAAAAAAAAAAAAAAAAAAAAAACCATATGAACCACAAACCAAATCAAATCGAAATTTATGTATTTTATCTAAATGGTTTAGTTTGATAGAGAGTAAATGGTTCACAGTTCAGTCCGGAGTATTGTTCGAATTGAAATGAATCATCTTACATATTTAACAAAGAAATATCCAACAATATTTTCTTTTTCTTTTAATCATCTATTGAAATTTTTTTTATCTTTTTTAATTTTTTATTTGAATATATATCCTACATGAGAATGAAATTACATCAGTCACATCATCCTACCTTAAGCACATGTTTACATTTGAATGTCAAAGTTTTTGTTTTGACCTTCAATTTAGTATGGAATCAATATAATCAAAGCTAATTAGACAAAAAAAGATTGGTTTAAACTTCATCGAATATAGGACAATAATATTCTCTCCCCTCTAGTTGGAGACTTCTCTTCTCCACATGGGAATGTTTTACACAAGGTGCTAATCAAGGTTTGACTGCCTTCCTTTTAATTATCTTTCCTTGTTTTTGCAATAGTATTGTTGGAACCATTCAATGACAGTGATGGATATGAAGAGACCTTGAAATGGTTGATTTGGATAACTCTAAAAATATAATAAAGCATTTGTATGGGAAAGTTATAGCAAATAAACAAATGAACAAAAATGCCACATCAAATAATTTTACAGAGGCCTGGGATTGATTTAGGCATCCAAATATCTCTCATCTATGAGACAACTTGTTCTTTATGGCTATTGATAATGAAACAATACTAAATGACATAATGAAATTAAACTCTTAACCAGTTTTGTGCAATCCAATTGCTTTAAGACATTAGGAAGCGTATCAAATTTGAGGAATTAGAGTTCACTTCCCTCAAATTTGAGTGCAACTTAATGGGCTAATCCTTCAGATAATGACGGCTAACAATGCAACTTCATAGGCTAGTTCACCTCACTAAATGACAATCTAGAGATGAAATCACATCATGAGTATAAGTTAAACACACACACACAAACACACACATATGTACACACACATACTTTGAGAACTCAACTAAAGAGATATAGATAAACTTAAGGAAGAAACATCTTCAGGAGTCAAACTTGCATAAGTACAAGGAGAATGATTGAAGGGTAAATATATGAAAGTTAAAGGACATTTAAGATTATTAGAGAATGGCGATTAAATTTGGAATAATTATAGGTTGAAGGAAATGTGAAGGAGGAGTAAGAATATGTCATGAATAAAATTGTAATGAGATCAATCACTAGTTTATAAGGATCTAAAGTTAGTATAAGATGCAATGGAAAAGGTGAAAAACGATTAAGTTGAGGATAAAAGCCACTTAAAGTTACTAGAAGGATTTATGCAGATAATCGGTGTCAATCGTTGAAGGTCCAATTGTGAGATCATGTATCACTAAAGAGTTCACCAATTAAGGGAGTAGTCACGTTTAGCTTAAGTAATAAGTTGAATCTCAGTATGTAGGGCCTTTTGAGATGCCACAGAAGATTAGAGATATAACTTATAAATTGGCACTACCACCTAGTTTAGCTGGATTACATAATTTATTCTACGTGTCTATGATGAGAAAGTTTGTGCTAAAAGTTAGGTCAAGTGACTAATTTCGAACCAACAGATTACAACAAATCCTTACCTCAGTTGAGAGTTTGGTACAAATAGTAGACACAAAGGAGCAAATGAGTTGTTTGACACTCGAACTCCTATAATTGCTATATAATCTTAAAAATCAAGGTAATACTTGTTTCTCTTGGCAATTACTCTTATTGTATTTCATTTTCCTATTATATTATAACAGTCCACTATATGTACAGTTACTTAATATAACTGTGAGAGTTACATCCAACATCTTATATCATTTTTCTTCTTTATATAGCATGTTGTTGTTGTTGTTATTTTCCTCAATCTTTGGGCTCTAATCGAGATATTGTTAGTAAAGCTGTACGAGATATCATCGCAATTTGGGTAGAACAAAGATTGGCTCTGGCTGGTGGATCAAATAATGGGCTCCCATGGACATGCTACTTCATGAAATTAAAAATAGACACACTCCATTGTTTATAATGGCAATGGCAGAACTTATGCTAGCTTCCACCAACTCGCTTTGTTCATTGTCAAGATTTTCGATAATTAAAAAGGGTTTCTTAATATTATCAGCTTAGAAAAGTAATATGACTGCCAAAGAGCAAGTAGATCTACTCGATATTTGTTCATAGGCTGGTGAGCATTGACCCTTTATGAAAATCGTGGGCTGAAATTAAATCCACGTGGCACAAACTTAACGACTAACAAGTATACTTGCAAATAGTAACTAGAGTGCATAAACTCTTGTGGTTGGTCCATTAGCTAATCAAACAGTACCGTCTAATTTCATTTGGATGGTTTTTGTAGCATGGATTATGTAATAAGTTGTGGTGATGAACGATATATATCTTCTAGATAGGAGAAGTAACATGGTGATGTAATTTAGAAAACAATGTACAAATCGTTATTTTCATTACGAGGGAAGAAATAGAATCGATTTTGGATGATTGAAAGTGAGAATTGACTCTTTTTTATAAGATCTAATGGTAAGATATTCATTTCCTTCCCTTCAATAGATAAATTGTAGAGTCTGAAATTTAAGACATTTACAACCACCTACTGTATGTTGTATTGTATAAACTCGCAAAAGCACATAACCTACTCTAAATCCATAATTAATTATTATTACTCCAAACACACAATAATATGAGTCACATCATAATCAACATACAACTAACATGACATCCTTCAGAAATACATCATATTAGAGACGACTTAGAGAGTCCATTTGACATCAAGGTTTCAAACCAAGTAATAAATAGAATTGGGGTATTGCCCAAATTCGCTATAGTCAATAATTAGTTGAAGGATCATATGCACTATCGTCCACCCTGCAATCCAGTGCTATGTCATATTTAAACAAATCAAATGCAACATCAACATCACCTAAACTTAGACATCTCCATAGGTTGAGCCCAGTCAAAAATAGGCTTGGACCTATATCCATCACGGATCGCCATGGGATGGGTCTAGGCCCGTGAACTCGCCATGTCCGAGATGGATATAACCCATCCATTTAAAAAAAAATTAAAAAAAAAGTAAAATTCTAAATTTATAATAAAATTTTAAACTTTAAATATAAAATGTCTTTAAGAATATTCTACTCTTTAACCCATACTCATTTAACATTATTAAGACTTTGAAATTATTTATACATACACATATCCTTATTGAGTTGAAATATTAGTAATATGAGACTAGAGTAATATTTTAAAAGAGAAAAGTTTACAGGAAAAAAAAAAGAGCTACATTGTTTACAAATAAGATTCTTCTCTTAGCAGAACTCTATATAAAACATGAGACATGATTTTTAGTTGTATTTATCACATGTGTTGTTATCAATAATGCATTAAATATTATACATAGATAATTAATAATTTCTATTCACTTGTAAAGCAGTCTAAACATTAAGTGTAATTTTCCTTTTTTTTTAAACTATTATATTATTTTCTAGTTTATATTTACATATGGATATATATTTATTCTCAAAAAACCAGCCACCTACTTAACACAAAATAGATCATTACTCATGAAAAAAGAAATTTTGAAATAACTAATTGTTTGATAAAATTTTAGATGATTCATTGGTGTAGTTGGTAGAGTTTGATCCTTTTGATCAAATTCGATTGTTGATCAAACTTGCTCTACCATTTCATTACTTTGGCTAAAAAAATTAAAGAAACTAAAATTCTAAATTTATAATAAAATTTCAAACTTTAAATATAAAATAGGCTGAAGAATATAATATGCTTTAGCCTATAGTAATTTATTACTAGCAATTATTTATACACATATACATCCCTACTGAGTTGAAATATTTACAATGTGAGACTAAGATAATACTTTAAAAAAGGAGTTTACAAAACGAAAAAAAAAAGTCTCCCATTGTTTAAAATTGGGATTCTTCTCTTAGTAAAGCTATATATAAAACACTAAATATGATTTTGTTTTGTATTTTATCGTGTGTGTTGTTATCAACAACATATTAAAAATTGTAAATACACAATTAATAACTTTTATTCACATAGAAAATAGTCTAAACATTAAATGTTATTTACTTTTTTTTTTAATTTTTACTATTTTGTACTCTATTTTTATTTTTAGGGTTAATTACAAATAAATCACCTGTGTTTTAGTGCTTTTACAAAAATATGATTTATGGTTTTTTTTTTACAATTAACTGACATGAATTTACATCCAATATGTCCCTTCCAAATATTTGTTAAAATGAATACGTGTCAAGCATGTATGACTTTTGGATGGTAAAAAAAGAAAGAAAACAAATTAAGTAACTCTGATAAAAAAAAATTTAATCCTAAGGCATTATTTAAGTGAGCAATATGAGATCCAATTTAGAGCGAAGTCCATCTAGAGTGTTGTGATACTTCTCCATAATATGGGAAGGTGTGATGATATATTTCTTCTTGAAGTTACTTCTCATTTCTAGTCTTATTTATGCAAAGCAATTTCGGTAGATACCATCTCTATGATGTCTTCTGCCCTTATTGTCCAATAACTAAGTCCGTAAAGGGGAGTGGCTAATTTATCCTCAATATCGGATTCTACTTCCACATTCAGAGATGGAAACAGATGCTTCCGCAAAACATCCTCTACGAATGTATGTCATTTGGCAGCATCTAATTGACAATTGATCTCAACATCTGTCTGAGTTGAGTCCCTAGCACATCTTCTAAAAGATACTGGTACCATAATCCTTCTCCCTATCCAAACAAGATAGGATGGAACTTAGGCATAATATCTCTCTATCAATGATAATGTACGTACCTAGTGGAATGTGATCCTTGACAAAATATTCCTCCATCTCTTCTAGTAAATTAAATAATGTTTGGGTTAAGGTTCCTTCATTTAAGGTTTTTGTGTGGCAATTGAGTTTTCTTTAAATGTTAGAGAGCATATGGGGCAGAGTTACTTAATTTGATTTCTTTTTTTTTTTTTTTCCTACTGTGCAGAAGTCACACGTGCTTGACAAGTGTTTAATTTAACAAATGTGTGGAAGGAACATAACGGATGTAAATATAGGTTAGTTAATTGTAAAGAAAAATATTACTGGTCATGTTTTTGTAAAAGCGCTAAAACACTGGTTATTTATCTGTAATTAACTCTTATTTTTACTTCTTATTTTGAAAAGTAATTTATCTTTACTTTGTTATTATTTTTAATTGGACTCGAATGGATTCACTCGGTCCACGTGTCTAGATAGTCAACCACAGCAAGCCTAAAGGTAGACTCAGTGTAGCCTAGTTGAATTGAGTTCTAGTTCAAACCCGACCCTAGTTCGAACCCAACCTTTTGAGATGTCTACCCAAACCTGAAAAAAGTTACAAGATTGGATGGTAGCTTAGTATAGTAATACTAAAAGCACATGCATGTGTATAGACAATCATACAATCATATGCATTCACATAAAGTTAATCTTGTTGGGTTGTGTAGCCTGAATACTGTACACTTTTCCGACGAGTACGGCAATCCATATAAATACCCCCCATGCTTTTTCGGGGGGCTGCCCCCGATGAAAATTTTTTTTAAAGGGTATTTCAGGCAGTTCATGTAAAATTATCATTAGAGTTACTTCCCATATAAATACCCAATCAATGTAATGTAACAGTGACTCTCTCTCTCTCATTTTTAATTAGTGAAAATCCTAGCTTTGTAACACCCCTAGACGTAGTCACAATCTGTGACAAACTGGGTAAACAGTTTTGTGTCTTTGTCGTTTCAATCTTTATTTTTTGTCTTCGTCTTTCTTTATTCCTTACAAATCTAACAAGCAATTTATTATTATCTATGATTTTAGTCTTGCAATCATTACAATGATAACTCAATATCCTAGATCACAATTATATAATACATATATATATGTTTGGTACTTCTTAACATCTAAGATTTTATTAATCAACTAAATCTACTCCAATCATTTCCAAGCTTGACTTCACTCAATGGTAACGTCATATGAGGATCATTGGGATACTGGGTTAATAATGTTGGTACTCCTTACCTACTAGCAACAGCTATACACACGCAATAAGCAATTATTAAATCCAATAGTAATTCAAGTTTACTTTATTTTCTATCATGAACAAGCACGGTATACACGTATATGGGAGCCAATCTATCTTAAACATTAGAACCCCTTGACCTAGATTATGAAGCAAATAAAGTGTTTAGAACCATTTATGTTTCTAAACTCACCTTGAGTTTACATGTCTATAATTCTCACCCTTACACTACTATTGATATCTTAAGGAAATGTAATGTACTGGTTTTATAGTAATATAAAAAGATATTAGAGATTATTCATATATAGTATCAATGTTTCAAGATCTTTGAATATAAGTTAAATCTTAGAAGAAGGGTTAAATAAATTTCAATTTCTTTTGAGAAGGAAAAAGGTTAAATTTGCAAAATTATAATGTGCATGGGCTAGTCCATGACCATGTTGAAGGTCATGTATATCCTATAGGCAAATTGTATGAGCCACAGAATAATACATGGGCCTAACCTATATGGACTTGTGTCTGCAAATGTCCCTCCTTTGAAATGTGAAGTTTCACAGACTTAGGTGACTACATCAATGCTTGGATGATGACAACTTGATGTATTCACTTGGAAATCTAAATCAATATGAGTAGATGGATTCAATTGTGTTGAGTAGTACTTTGGAGGATTGCTTGATTGCTTAGACATATGCACAAACAACTCTTGCATTAATCCAGCACCTAACACTGTTGCTTGAGACAAAAGATCCTCTACGCTTTCATCATTAATGATGGGTACCGACACATAAACTAGCCCTCTTGGCATATAGCAAGGGTATCTGCATATTATTTCAACGCCTTTTGTATCCACCTGAATGCTTGCACATATCCAGCTTACAAATTGTCGTAGTTTACGTCGATCTTCATTTGCTCCTTTTAAATTAAGGCCCTATCATACCCCATCTCATGCATACCATCATCATTTTTTCCATGGGCATATACAAATATCAAATCAGCCATCATGGACTTATGCAATCAATGCTTGCGCCATTAAAAATAAAAATTCCAAAAATGAGATCAAATTCGGTGCAAGTTCAATGATCATACTATACTTTTGTATGCTTTCCTTTACCTTCCTATGCTTTCTTACACTTTCACACACTTTCCTATACTTTCTATTTGGTATTTTACCAAACACTTGGAGTTACAGTTTTAAATTAAACTGAAATGGAATTATCTTAACAATGCATCCACATACAAGGTCATCAACACAAATAATACACATATATATCTACTACATTCCTACTAAATCAACCGAATTACATAAATTTTTAAGAATTATGGGTTTTCAAACTGTAGAGCATCATTTCAGTAATCAAGCTTTTGGCCTAATTTAACGCCACGAGCTAGTCTTCGAGCCTGGTGATAAGGTTTAGAAGATTGAGTCCAATAAAGGATGTCGTTGGAAGATTTGACTTGATAGGCTTGGAATAGAAATCATTGGATCAGTTTATTCTACTATCGACCTTATTTGGTTTTCTCGTGCTTAAAGAGTAGGCTCGAAAAATATCTTTTTGGGTTAATTGAAGCTTTATTTGGCTAAAATAGGGATTATATCAAATAAAATAACCTATTTTTATTTTATATTAAAGATGGGCTATTTCAATAGGAAAATAGGTTTCTTCTATATTATAAAAGTCAATGGAAGAGATTCAACAATCACAGGTAATGCTTCATCTCTACCATCCATCCAAAAGTCATTCATTAATTACCATCAGCCTCCAACATCTGTAAATAAGAGGCTTCTCTTCTCATTTGGATTCATTCTGTATATTGCTAAGATTGAGAATAATGCGAAAACTCCATGGAATATCTCTAGTAAAGATTAAAGAATCTACTTTGTAAAGAATGGTTCAAGAATGATCGAGTCTACTCGATTTGATCTTCTATCACACTCGCACGCTTGAGAAACCAAGTTTGTATGTTATTCCTCCCATACCTCTCTCTACAATATCTATATATGTATCATCAGTTCCAAACTCCTCTCAAGTCGATCGATATGCCTATCACATATGATTGACTAACTACAACAACTCTACTATGCATAAACAAAGTATTTAATGTAGTGTAAATGGAGGAAAAAAAAATTAAAGGACTTACTATCTATTTGAGTTTGTGAGCTTGAAAATGTGAAAAATTTGCTAGATGGTTGAATAATGGGAGAGATTTGTGTGATGGTGTGAGTGAGAGTGTGAGAGAGTATGAGGATAAGAGAAAAATCAAAATGAGAAAATGTTGTCTCGATTAAGGGTTTTTGTACATATATGGCAAGAGGGTGCATTCAGCACTTAGCCTTCTTAATTAAAAAAAAAATGTCTATGGTGCATCCACTAAATGTGCCTTCAATATAAATATTATTTGCCCATAAAAATATTAACGTTGAAGATACATTCAATGGACGTGCTCCCTTTAGATTAGTTAAAGGTGCATCCACCGGATGCATATATGACATACGAATATTTATTTAAAATGTTATATTTTGATAATTATTTTCTTAAAATATAGTATTTCCATACATTTTCTTATGTTTAACTGTACAAACTTACAAACCCTTTGAGTTTTTCTCTATCACTTTCTATTATTATCATGCAAATCAATATTCAAATGCAATCAATTTTTTTCTCTCTTTAATTTGTTTTGTTATGTTGTCCTCATACATATGACAACCAAAATGTGTGATTGGAGATTGTGTATTGCAACTATGGGTCAAATGATGATAGTTCAACAACTGCCGGTGAAGATCACTAATTACCCTAGAAGAAGGAAGAGCAAAAATTGATGGGTTTTTTTTTTTTTTTTGGGTTATTTTTCTTTCCATTTGTTTATATATTTCTCATTATTTTTATATTAAATTAAAATTTTATTTATGAAATAATAAAGAATAATTCTAAATGTAAAAACAAAAACATATATATGTTAAATGTCAATATGCAAAAACTCAGGTATTTTAAAGTGGAATTCGCCTAATGCCATATTCTATTAGTTCTTTATTATTAAAGAAAAAATAGACAGGCATAATTTTTTTTTTTTTTTTTTTTGTTCAGTTAACAATTTAAAACCAATCTTAAACTTTTTGTTCAATTTTGCTGGGGGAGTTCTCTTTAAACCAAATCAAGAAAAATATATATAATTATGATTTTTTTTTTAAATGTGCATCCTTAAAAGCTACAAGATACTACTCATTTAGTTTGTGAACTTTTCATTTGTTTGATATCCATTTAATGTTGTTTGAATTCATTTGTTTCTCAAAAAAAATGAAAATAATGAATATTTAATTTCTCATATACAAATACAAATCAAAGATTATAATAAATGCAGATGAAAAATAAATCATCTAATCATGACATCCTAAATTTCTTGGACCTATCCCATATAACTGGGGAAATAGTGCGTGAAATGTCATTATACTTATGTCAAAAGTACATCAAATCTTTTATATTTAAATCTCCTATTTCATGAAAAATTCAATAACGTCGTCTTTAGTGAGTCATTTTAACTCTTTAATATTCGTACTGTTACATCAAATTCCGATAATATGGATTTATATGATATAATAACATAGACACAAGATTTAAATTACTCTTTACAAAACCTAATAACTTCATTAAATTTTGATATAAATGTAAAATATTTAACAACTCATTTAAAATATAAATGGCTCAATTCAATTTTTTTCCTAAATAAATATCATGTTTGACACACAGGTGAATCATCTAAAATGGAATGGAATTAAATTAAATTAATGGGATGAAATGAACATAGAATGAATTTATCAAAAATACCTTTAACAACAAATATAAATAATAACTAAGTATATGATAAATATATAATAAAGTAAAAATCATTAACAAAAAGAGGAATGGAATCATTTCTCAGTTGTCAAAAATGAAATTGAATTCTTCCTTAAAGTTAATTGAAATTACTTCTTGTAACGCTTCCAAACATGAAAATGTAAATAAAACAGATTTTACAATTTCAATTCTACATTGCAAAGTAGCATAGGGATTTTTAATGTATTATCCCTATAAATGGCATATGTATTGAAGCTAATGGATGGATTAAATCACATTACAATTTATTCAACTTCTAGAAAATACATTTACTCTTCCTTTTTTTTTTTTTTTTTCCCTTTCTCTTTTTTATCATTTTTGGTCGAATGCTAAAACAAGGCACTAGTAACTTTCTGAACTCTTTCCATTCCTGTTCTTGAAGTATAATGCATTTGTCTCTACCATTAGGTTGGTCTAAAGTATCATATGCTGCGTTCTTAATTTATTTTAAGGCAAAATGCTTTTGTTCTTTGTAGTTCCACTTTTTGTTTTCTTTTTCCTTATATAAATTTGAAAGCCAATCTTGTCTATCTGGAGATATTTTCTCAAAATGGATCTTATTTATGGATAAATGATGAGATAATTTAGATTGAGACCATTTTCTTTCCATTGATGCAATGCGATTGATATTGTATAGCCGTAAAGGCTGGAATATTGGAATGGCACGATCTTAATTAATATAACTTATACCATTCCAGTTTGTTCAATTGGTGGCATGCTATTAATATTTTAATATCACTGAATAATTTTGAAAATTACATAATTGATTAAAACGACCTAATAATAACAAAGCAATTTGATAATTTACTGCAAATATCATATTCCTAATGGATGAACCGTACATTTCTTTTCTTTTGTATTTTATATAGTTATATGAATGTACTTCTAGTTTTGCAGTAATATATGTGTAGGGATAGGGTTTTTTTGGGGATAGTCATGGACACGTCACGTGGATCACATGCCTTACATGTGGTCTTAAAGTGTTGATGAAAAGATGACACTTAATTATGAAATGACTTGGAAGAATAATTAGTAAGAAAAACAAGGAGTCTTAATATCTCACATGTACAAGTGATAATTATGGAAGTTTGAGTAGATTTCACGTATTGATCTTGCAGTTTTTGGGCAACTAGAGTAATAAATGTCTGGTATACTTGTTTGATCCTTGAGAGCAGCGCTTCTCCTATTTATCTTCTATCCAAGAGTTAGAAGAGTGATTAAGTATTTATAGACACTTAACATGAATAATAACCATTAGATCATCTCAATAGTCATGTAGAGTAATAAGACTATACTATGTTTATCATGAATGAGCTTACTACGGGATTTGGTCAATAGTCATGTGTGAGTCTGTTTAAGAGGGATTGGATGCAGCGAATCGGTCCAATAATCCTTATTTTGAACCTATCAATTAAATGACCCTCAGTTTTGCCTAATAAGTTACTAGGCCTTGTTACCTAGTTTATGAATCAAGTCCAAATAAATAATTAATACATATAATGTGAAGTATCCATATTATTAGAGAAACTCCACCAATCTGGGGCCTCCGAATCAATCATGATAAAGGAAGCTGAACCCCAATAACATAACTACAGTAAAACCTGAATAAGATGTAATCAGCTTTTTTTCGTTTTTTTTTTTTTTTTTTTTTTCTGGCCCGTTGGCCCTAAGATTTAATCAGCTTAAATTATCAAAGTTATGTTACAGAGCTATGAAATAGTCTCAGAAATCAATTATATGTAATCAGCTAAAGTGATCGAGAGAGTACGATTGTCGAAATTTCTTTTATAGTTGTCAAATATAATCAAATTATTATGACAACGAATATAAACGTTAAAATTATGTCAACGACTAAACAAATACACCTAATCAAGCATATTGTACTCGATAATTATCCAAAGATGTGAGTACAGTGGTGAAGATGGCTTCGTCCCTACTAATAGGGCTATAAATGAATTGAGCTACTTACGGGCTACAAAAACTTTGCTCGACTTACTTAACTAAACGAGCTGAGTTTAAGCTTTTTTTTAGGCTTGTTGAGGACTCATAAGTCAGGCTCACGGACAAGCTCATTTAATATATTAATATAATATTATTCATGAATAAGATTGTTTAACATATTAATATTATATTATATATAATTATTTACGTAAACGAGCTTGACTCGAAGTCTAGCTCGTGCTTTTACATTTCAGGCTTGTTAATAGCCCAACTCAACTTGAGCCTGTTAATTTATTAAACAAGCCAAGCTCAAACCTTCCAAAAGCTTGGTTTGATTGCACTCCTTGCCACTAGTGCCTAAGTCCCCAAATGTGGAACCAACACGGTGGGATATAATTCCAATTTAGATCTTTCTCATTGGTTCATGGTTCGTGTCCTAGACCTGAGAATCAATGGAAATTTTTTTTTAAGTTCAAATTACAAAACAAAATAAAAAGTAGTCAATTTAAATAAAATGAATTTTAAACATAAAATTATTTAATCCATTTACTCAAAAATTGTTTAGAATGTTTATTTATTTATACACAAATACGTCGAATTTTTTATTATAGTTTTAGCAAAATCACACTATAAAGTACTATGAAGATTAAGAAGAAGATTACAAAACATTAGCCCTAAATTACTTATGGTTAAAAATTTATATATGGTAAACCATACATTCTTTTCAAGTGTGTTTATTTGTTTTTTTTTTTTTTTGGTTAATAACAAGATACTAAATGTGGTGAATAGGTAATAACATGAAATAAAGTAAAAATTGAAAGTTATAATTTTAATATTATATTTTTTATTTGTTTTCTTTATTTCTCTTTCATTCTTTTTTTTTTTTTTCAAGTAGAATCCATAGAGAATCGTCAATTCCTACTAGGCTAGCTAATTGAACTAAGTTCAAGGAATCAATAGTTCTTTGGTCAATTCTAGAATCACCAAGCTAGGATGATTCTAGTTAAGGAATTATCAGTAGTGGTTTGGGGTTGAGTCTTTATTTGGATCCGACCCATGTCTGTGTCTAATCCAAATCCATGGTTAAATAGACTTGAATCATTTCATACACACCTTAATTTAAATTAAAACTTCATGGGTAAATATTATATTTTGTACCCAAATTTTATATATTTTTACAATAAATTATTTAAAATGTACAAGTGTTAATTTTGTATTCAAACTATTTTTATATTTCTTACAATTAATTACCTGTATATTATCTATTTTTACAATTAACTAATTAAAAATTACCCATTCTTATAAATAACTACCTAATTCAATAACTATAAAAGATCTCAAAAAATCTAAATCTGCATTTTCCAATCTTATATAGCTTTTCACATGGTAAATGTGACATTTATTTGAACTTCGTTGTGCACTAAATTAAATTACAAATAATTTTATCATGTGGATTTTTTTTTTTTTTTTGTCAAATACCATGTGCAATTTGATGTGGCAAGGAACAACAACAATAAACATTGATACTTTTTTTTAACCTAAAAGAGGAATATCATTGATAAACATTAGCCATTGTCATATACATCAGGAATAGATCTATCGCCAGACATACTAGCCTTAACATCTAAAAAGATCAGCTTCAGGAGTTGGAAAGGGGGGGTTAAACCATCAATCCATAGGACACATCCCTATCCTAGACATAGAAGCTACCCAATTGACAACCATATTAGCTTTTATAAAAACATGAGATATTGATGAACTATCATAACCTAAGTCAAAAACACTTTTAATTTTGGCTAGATAAGGCTTAGAGGCCTAGTGGAGCTCCAAATTGTTCCTAAGGAAGGCTTGTACAAGAGACAGATGATCTGATTCAAAATTAACGTTAGCCCAGCCCATATCTAAAGCCAATTCAAGACCTAAAAGGAGAGCTTTGCACTCAATTTCCTCTACTATCAAACCGTCACACACCATCAAACAACCTAAAATCACCATGCCAATGGAATCTCGTGCCATAACAATTATGGTCACTCGATCCCTTGTACTTATCTAAGATCCATCCACATTTATCTCTAACCTGTTCATCGAGGGTTTCTTCCACAAGCTCTCCCCATATCAGGATCTCCGCCTTTCCTTTCAGGCCTTCTCCCCTCTCCACAAACTTCATTTAATAACACATGGCATAAACTAAGACCTTTAGAGGCTCTACCCTTCCGCCTTCATAGAAAATATTATATCTCGTCTTCCAAATGCACTAGGCTACTACACTAATCCTCTCTTCAATGTCAGCAACAGTCCTGCCGCAAAAAGGGAAGAATTGGTCGAACCAATCCATAAAAGTCCCAATCATTTGCTTGTCGATGTGGATCCTAAGACTCCCAAATCAGATAAGTTGAGTCCAGTCACAAATTAGAAGTGCATGTTCGATTGCTCCCACCTCCCCACATAGAGGATATAGGGGATTAGGGAGGGTTTTTTGCTTCCACAGTTGTTCTGTAGTAGGGAGGTAATTAGATCCAATGTGCCATAAGAAATGTTAGATCACAAGTAAGGTTTTTAATTTCCAAATTTTTAGCCATTGTAATTTGGATGTTTCTCTAGACAAAGAGGCGAGATTTAAGGGAACTGATGTTTGTTTTGATTTCAAATGGTGATACACAGATTTGACGATACAAACACCATCACGAGCATGAGGCTAAATTATAAAATCAGGCTATTGGAGACAGTCCAAAGGTATACTTCTAATACTCTCCACTTCTTTGTTTAGCATAAACTGTATGAGTTTAGATATGTTCCAAAGCTTGGTGTCTGTGTCTATAAAGTCTTTAACAATTAGATTATCAATGCCTCAATCAGCCCTAAACCTAGGAGTAGCACCATAAATCATAGGAACCCAATCGCGCCTTGAAAGTTCTAATCAAGTCCCCTGAACCCACCTACCAGAGTCCTTCTTTAAAAAGATGATTGTTACCCTTCAGAATATTGCTCCAAGCCCAGGATGGTCTACCTCCATGAGAGGCAAATCTGAATTCTTTATATGGGAATTAAAGACCTTTGAGGATTTTAACCCAAAGATCAGCAACTATAGTTTCAATTCTCCATGTTAATTTAGATAGTAAGGCTAAATAGACCAAGTGAAGATCTTTAAATCTGAATCCTCCATATTCTTTAGCCAACAACAACTTATCCCAACTCTTCCAGTGAATTCTATGCTCTTCATTTTTCTATCCCGAAAAGAATTTAGCTATAAGCGCATTCACTTCATTACACCATTTCATTAGATAGCAAAAACAAGCCATTGAGTATGTTGGGATAGCTGCCACTATTGTTTTAATTAAAATCTATCTTCCAACTTCTGTTAAAAGATTTCTCTTCCAGCCTTTAAGTTTTCTAACAATTTTCTCCTTAACAAAGCCCAAAGCTTCGTATTTTGATCGAACCCATAGCATAAGTAGCCCTAAATATATACCATGGCTATTTGTAACGGGGATGCCCAGCATGCTTCCACTATTTTGTTTCACCTGGTCTTCTGTATTACTACTGAAAAAGACACTCGATTTCTCAAGGTTCACCTTTTGGCACGATGCATGACAATACCTTTCCAAAATATCTACTAACTTAACTACTTCCTCTATCTTAGCTTCCATGAAAAAGAGAGAATCATTTGCAAAAAATAGATGAGAAAGGGTAGGACAAGAAGGTTTCAGAATCAAACCAGAAATATCTCCATTTCTCACTCTTTTTTCTATACCTTGTGACAGGACATTCACAACCAAGATAAACAAATATGGTGATAGCGGATCACCTTAACGTAACCCCTTACTAGGTTTAACATGTGCCACTCTCTTGTCGTGTAATAAAATGTTAAATTCAACAGTTGACACACATGAAATCACCCATTCAATCCATTTACCATCAAACCCATACTTAACTAGCACCTTTTTAAGAAAGTTCCATTCAATTCTATCATATGCTTTGTTCATGTCAATTTTTAGGGAGCAAAAACCTTTCTTTCCTCTCTTTTTGTTTTTCAGAAAGTGAAAAGCCTCATGTGCAATGATGATATTGTCATGAATCATTCTTTCCGAAATAAAAGCACTTTGATTTTCAAAATTAAGATGTCCTATAAAGGGTTTTAGCTTATTGACAAGAATTTTTTAGATGATTTTATAAGCAAAGTTGCAAAGATTAGTAGATCGGAAATGAAAGACATTTTGAGGATGATGGATTTTAAGGATAAGGACAAGAACAATAAAATTGAGATTAGTGAGGAGAATACCTGTGACAAAGAAGTCTTTAACTACATCAATAACCGTCTTCACAATGATAGTCCAATAATGTTGATAGAAATTTTGATTTCTTTATCCTCCATAGCACTACAAGGTGACCTATTCATGTCCTCACTTACTTTTTTGTTAATCCAATTCAAACAAATTTCATCTTCAGCTTCTCCCTCGAAGGTGTACAAATAATTAAAATGATTCATAAATTCCTATGCAATCAACTTTTCATCCTCCTACCACTTGCCATCCCTATCCTTAGGTTTCGGCACTCTATTCTTATTTCTTCTTATCAAAGTTTATTGATGGAAGAAAGAAGTATTTAGATCTCCAAATTTCAGCCAATTATTCCGTGATTTTTTATGCCAAAATTTTTCCTCTTTCTCCTAAAGATGATTAAGTTCACCAAACAATTTTTCCTCCTCCTCCATATCCAGCCCATTAGGATCGCTCTGAATATGAGACAACTTTAGGAACACTTTATCTATTTGTTTCCTATTGTTGGGGAAACACTTCAAACTCCAACTACCAAGATTTTTCTTACAGGAATCTAAATTATGCAGAAAGGAGTTCCAATGATCACAACCATTCCTAAACCTCCATATTTCTCAATCATCTCCTTACATTCATTTGAGGACAACCACATATTTTTAAATTTGAAGGTTCTCAAACTTTTACAACCCTTATTAACTAACTCCATTAGGAGCATAACATGATCGGAGGCACAGGAAGGCACAATCGAGAAAATTCTCAACCTACCCAATTCTTGCCAGCCCCTATCTATTCTCTCCGTCACTAAATCAACTCCACTTCTCTTATTGCTCGATGTGAATTTTAGACCACAGAATCCCAAATCCTATAAGGAAGTGTCTTCGGTGAACTCTTTAAAGCCTATCATAGTCCTTCTATCAGCCCCTCTACCTCCTTCCTTTTCATGCTTGTGCAAGATGGCATTAAAATCTCCATTACATAACCAAGCATCATAACCCATGGACATAGCTTTTAGCTTATCCTACAGAATTTTCTTTTGTGGGAAATCAGTAGCTGAATGAATCCATTATACAAAGCCAATTTTACTACCATCCGCCTAATAAACCTCAAAATCAATAAAGAAATCAGATTGTTGTAAAATGTTTAGAGCTATATTGTCATTCCACCACAGTGTTAAGCCTCCAGCTAAGCCTCAACGCTTAACATAAAAGCTTCCCCCAAAATGTAGCTTACACCTCAATCTTTTTAGGATACTTCCTTTATTCTTGGTTTCTATTTGAAAAACCACATTAGGATTATATTTATATATAAGGCCTTTTAGGTTACGAACTGTCTTGGGAGGCCCTATCCCTTGACGGTTCCACAAAAAAAACTCATGGCCCCCATGTGGCTGTTGAAGGCCAGCTACCACCACCCATTGAGTCACAACATTCAATCGAAACATCAATCCATTCATTAACCTCAGTAATAGCTGTAATTTTTATTTCCTTCTGAATTTCTTTCCAACACATCCCCTCCTCTTATCTTGACCTTGAACCTTTCTATATTTTTTCTTACAAGCCTTTTTCATGTTTTTTGTATCTTTTTGTTTTTGTTTCCACTTTTTCTCCAACCAAATCTTCTTTCCTCATGTAAAAAGACTCCGCCATATGCCCTCCTATATCTTCCTTCTTGAAACTTTTAAGGTCAAAAGCACCTCCGCTATATCTCCACACCTTTTGAAAGAAAGATTATTCAAGGCCATAGATATGTCATTAGGGGCCACTGAAGGTAAACTAGATTGTTGTAAAACCCTGCTAAGAGAAGTAGAAACATCAGACACAAGATTTGAAGAGGGATTGACTTCTAGATCACAATCCATAGCAAGTGTAACATCAGACTCTAAGTTTTTAGGTAAAGTCTGGATAGGAGGAGAGATAAAAGTTGGAGAACTGAAGAAAGAATGTGGGTCAGTGTGTTTAGGTTTTGTGTTTAGATGATCATGAGAACAAGAAGGATTAGGGTCACTATGAAAGGATGAACCCGAAAAAAGGGAAGGAATCTGCAGGTGTTCTGTATTTAGCAGGAGCAAAAGGGGTTTTAGAAGAAGGGCACACAAAGGCTTTTCAAAGGGTTTAGATATGCTGAGATTAGGTTCAAAAGAGCAATCAAAGTTCCTCAATAAGTTGAGGCTCTGATTCTCTTTGACATGTTCTTTACCTTTAGCATCAAGGGCCTCATTTCTTCACTTCTTAGCACTATTTGCCCACAATCCAAGTCCTATCCCCTCCTCCCCGCTTTTTTCGAATTCACAATTTTTACTTAGATGTCTCAATCTTCCACAATTAAAACACCAATCATTAAGCCTTTCATAATTCAAAAACATTCTATACTTGACTCCTTTTCCATTATTAACCCAAATACTAGCCTTTAGAGGTGTATCAATAGGAATCCTCACCCTAACTCTTAGAAAAGCTCTTCATTCCCCTTTACTAGAAGTTAAGGGTTCAACTTCCATAACTTTGCCTATTTTCAAACCGATCATCTTAGCTCCAATAATAGATATGTGATTTAAGCACAACCCATGTATTTGAACCCAACACACCATAGAAGTCAAGGGAATATCTTCTAGTTTCAAATTCTCAATCCATTCCTCCACAATCAAACAATGCCCCATAACAGACCAAGGACTCTCCTCTAAAATTTGAATCAAATGATCATGAGAGTTAAGGCTTATTAGAAACAAATTAGACTCAATATGATTGATTGCTTTAACTCCAAATCCTATCCATGTGTTTTTGAAAATATTTATTACAACATCCCTATTGAGAACTTTATCATTAATGAGTTTGGCAATCACCAAAACCTACTTCCCTGACTTATATTCAGGATGGTTTTCCTCAGATGGATCATCGAGAAACACTTCATCATCTAGCGAACTATCATTAGGAAGGTGACTAGATGATGTAGCCATTGATATGAAGAAGAAGCCAGGAAAAAAAAAAACCAAAAACAACCACTATCAAGAAGAACCAAAAGGAGGGAACAAAGAAAAGAACAAGAAGATCAAAAACAGTAGCAAACACAGAGGAAGCTGTAACAAAATAAAAGAGGCTAGAAAGACAGGAGAAGAAGAGAGGGGGAGAGGGAAAAGAAAAGGACGTAAGGAAGAGAAATACACAAACAAACACAAACTGTTTCTATTTTGAAATTTTTTTTTTTTTTTTTTAATTTAAAGAACACCTAGGGGAACAAAAAGCGTAGGAAACAAAGAAAAGACTAGCTAGAGCAAGAAATAAAAAAAAAATACAAACAAATCACCAAAGCACACAAAGCAACAAAAGCAAGAACTTAAGCTATACCCACGTGCAGTAAGAACTCTCCTAAAAGAGAGGAAAATCTCTCTCTAAAGATAAAGAGAGAAAACTTGAACAAAGTATAAACATTGATACTTAAAGCAAACATGATAGAGTAACAACTATATGTGGGATCAATTTATTATCTATTACTAGCACATATTATTATGCATAACGTGTAACTTACATTCACTCTAGTGTAACCTTTCTCATTGTTATGGTTATTGGGATTCTTAGATATTGTGGAAGAGTATATTAAAAGGAATTAAGTTTTTCCACTATTTTATTCCCTTTTATTTTAAAACATTTCTGGTCATGTGTTATTGTGTTTTCCTTTCATTTCAGGTTTTCAATAGTGAGTAGTAGTAGGGCTACTCCACCTTAGTTATTTTCTTATTAACATGTGTCCCCATGACATCTTATATTGAAGTTTTTGAAAATTGAGGTTTTGAAATTAAAAAATATACATACATACATATATAGATCTTCGAATGAAAAGAATATGAAAAACTCATCCTTATATATTTTGATATATAACTTCATGAAAATCTCAATAGTCTCATGATAGCTTTAGCTGGACTAATCTTATTATATTATTCAACAGCTCAAATTTATATTTAGTCAAGATTAAATTATTAAAATATTTTTTTATATTAATTTTTATAATTAATTTAGAAGTCCCTATGACATCATATACACTCTCCACCATTTATCTTTGTCTTATCTTAATTCCCATATACTATAGCTAATTTTACAAAATTATACACACACACACACATAAATTTTACTAATTTGTATAATCAATTATCTAAAATTTATAAAGATCAGTTTGATACCTAAATTTTTTTATTTTTGCAATTAATTATCTAAACTTCGCTTATTTCTTAAATTAATTATTTGAACTTTGCTCAATTTTCCAATTAAATATCTAATCCCAAAAAAAATATGATCCTTTCTTTTTCTTTTTTTACCATCTTGTAAGTTACTGAAGGGTTTGAATTTATAGCCAACAATGATGGTCACACCATTATTAAAATACTTATTTTTTATTTTTTATAATTATTTTAATAATGGAATGATGGTTGGACATATTCATCCTCCTATTCCGAAAACCATAAATTGCTTAGAATAACTATAAATAGTAAGTTAACATATTTAAATTCCAGGTGCATATTAATTATATATTGATCTTATAATATAGTATAGCAGGATTTAGCATTTTAGTCACTTTACCATATTTCACCACTAATCCTATGTGCCTAATCAAGAGGATTTTAATAGAGATCTGCAACCCTGCTTTGGGTTTGTACTTGCCCTAATTAATAGAAAATTAAACCCAAACTCGAATGTGTAAGGTTACTACGAGGGCCGAAGGGCATTGACCTTGGCATGAGCTTCATGGACTGGGGGAATAGTTCTATGCGGGCTTCCTGGTGGCCCTTAGTCTTGGTATTTAGATC
Source organism: Combretum micranthum (assembly GCA_024138025.1). Lineage (NCBI taxonomy): Eukaryota > Viridiplantae > Streptophyta > Magnoliopsida > Myrtales > Combretaceae > Combretum > Combretum micranthum. Next base: position 391,363 of record JAMXBD010000825.1, on the reverse strand, counting down.
ACATATTGGTGCGATCTCAGTTTGAACATTTAAAACCTATTATCAATCCTATTATCATGTATATCGATGTTGCAATAATGTTATTGATGATGATGCTAATATGCGAGCTTTATCAATGGTTTCCGGAAATATCGATTCATTTATCAAAAGAAACGAAATTAAAATTTCATGCTTTCAAATTTATCTTATTATTGAATAAAAAAAAGAAAAAAACAATGTTTCATAATGTCTACGGTCTTTTCAGATCACAGTGGGAAGATTAATAGCCGAGTTGATTTCACAACATTTAATTATCAACACTTTAGAGATATTATTGTAAACTAATTAACACTATCAACTCGTTAATATGAATTTGAAACTCTTAAACCCTAACTTTTGTAAGCTGGCGCTGTTATAATTTGACTTTGGGATTTGTATATAATTTGCTTGAACACATAACATGGACTTAGTCTAGACTCCGATTATAGTTAGCCTAGAGGAAGAGGACAAACCCTGGTGAAAAATTTATAAGAAAATTGCATAATGATTACATTGTGGCAAAAAAAAAAAAGAGAGAGAGAGTTTTTTTTTCCTTGTTTTCCGTTGTCTTTATGAATAAGCTGAAGGTAAAGGAACTAAATGTTATTGCTTTTAAAAAAATATATGAAAATGGTACTGAGACGAAAATATATAGTTTCAATTTTAGATAAGTTAAACTTATTTTTTGAAAAGAAGATATAGTAAATAAATAATCTTATTATTTTAAAAATCGAGTTAAGCGTATTTATATTGATCTCGTCTTTTTAAGAGGCGAGGTTGTTTTAGTAACGTTGTGTACGGCTCATATCCTCACATCCCTCTTCTTTGTCGTCTCTCTCAATCGCAGTCAAGTATTTCCATTTCCAATCTCGTCAACATTATTCCTCCAACTAACTGACTGAGTTTCCCCTTGAAGTTCATGAACGTGTGAAGAAAGATTCCTCTAGATCGAGTCATGTACTCAAGAGAGCATCATCTTTTGTTTCCTTGCTCCTCCGAGGGGCTTCCTTTAGGGCTCGTTCTTCTTTTTCTATCTCATCAACTTTTGTTCCTCGCTTTTCGATCCACTGGTCGCTGGAGCCATGGTAGCGCCTAAAGATGAAGAGGGATAGGTTAACCTCACTTGTTGAAGAGACGAGGTTACTGTAATAGAATATATCTTATCTTTTTAAAAAATAAAATTATTGTGAGTGTACTAAACTGATGTTTTGAAGAAAAGAGATCATTTACTTTTTACATCGTTTCTTTAAAAGACGAGTTTAACTTGCCTAAATTGAGATTATTTTTATCCCAATGTTATTTTTGTTATTTAAAAAAAAGTAGTATTATTATTTTCCTTCTCCCAATAAGCTGGTGCAATCCAATTTTGGCGTAACTCATGCAACGATTTCCTGTACAATATGCAAGGGGCTCCAAAAGTGGGGAGGGTCCAAGAAAATGCTAGGTTAGGTCCAATTCAATATGTTTTACTTCTTCTTCTTCTCCGGCAATCACAGACAGCCATTTTGCTAAGTGGAGTTAAAAATGAGAGCCCATGACTTATATTTAGCAACATGCAAGATTGGTTGGAAGTCATGTTTACTCTCTACATTCCTAACTTTTTATTAGTAATCGTATTTAGTGAAATGAATAAGCAAATCAAGCCGTGAGTTACCCTACCATATTCACTTTAATTTGATTTGAGTTATTTATATTGTTTATTGAGTTCAGTGCCCTGCAAACAAAACAACAAAACTAATTATCAACCCTATTACAAGAAACCGTATAGTCCCTATGTTTACAAAGTAAAGGATCTAATGGAATATAAAAACTCGTCCAGAATAATGACACCAGTAGGCAAGCCAAAGCCCATCTTAACTAGGCAGTCCACACAAGATAGCTTTTTCCGATAGACAGATATGGGTCCGTTTAGCCATTTTTTTTTTTTTTTTTTAAGATATACACTTTTTTTTTTCAATTTTTCTTTAACAAATTATTTATCAAGAAATAGATAAGAATAAAAAAAGATTGGTAGTTCTCGTAAAAAATCAAATAGATAAAATATATATGCAAATTGGATATATTTACACGTATCGTTTTGATACGGATACAGATAGAGATGAAAAAAAAACATCCAAATAGACCCTAGACATTTTTTTTTAACTTTTTTCTAACAAATTATTTATCAAAAAATAGATATTGATAAAAAAAATAATTGGCAGCTCTCATAAAAAAATCAAATAAATTAAATATAAATAAAAAAAATAGATACAAATTAGATATATTTACATGTATTATTTCGATAAAAATAAAAATACAGATGATCAACAGACAATCCAAACGAACCCTTCTAAAACTGCTAACTGCTACCAGGTTCATCGCTTCCCCAAAATCAATCTGTGGAATTGCCCTTCTAAAACCCTTCTACCAAGTCAAATGCAGCCCATCAAAAATATTCTATGATTCAGCATCTATGAAAGAACAAAGTGTAAACTGTAAATATAAAATTTGCCACCCAACTACCATAATCATCACGAATCAAACCTCCAGCAGTTGCCATGGATTTATTCAGAGAACACGCACCATCAACATTAACAGCAACAACATAGGATCAAGAGGCTCCCAGGAAGAATTTTGATTGAAAAAAAAAAGAGAGAGGGAAACCCTAGAAACCACAAGCTTGACCATTAGAATAAACTCGAAACTTTTTAGTTCTGTCAAGGATATAATTTGCTGCATCCCCATTAAAAACATTCCCTTATTAAACACAGGGCTATTGTAATTCTTTTTCGTCTCATGGAATGCATTACCTCCTAAGCTATCATCGTGTTATCCATTATTTTTTCTACCGGGATCAAAGCTAGACTGATTAGGACTAACCAAATCATCTATGATAGGTTTCATTCAATTAGCTATTAATTTCATAATACCTTAATAAGTCACATTGCACAAGCTAACCAGACAAAACTGAGAGAAGTCCACCGGATTACAGACTTTAGAAAGAAGCCCTAACAGGGTCTCATTAAGAGTAGGAAGACTCCCCGAACAAAGAAATATCTTACCAGATTATATAATGACAAGCCAATTGTCTGCCATTGGGATTAGATGAAGATATGACTCCATCAATCTAACCGCAAAGCTCTATACGACCTCATTTTAAACACCATCTTCTTGACTTCATCCTATCTCCCCTCAGCTGACAAATCATTTACAGCTTCCTCGTTTAATAAGGGGAACCCACTTGGCCACTCTAACAATAAAGGAATGCCACCATCGTCAAAATAGAGCTTCCCAAAAAAAAAAATTGATAGCCATATCTTTCAAGACCCTCTGATCCTGAATCCATTTCCCCTTTGGATTCTTCAACATTTCTACCTTACTTTTCATTCTCCTATTCAAGCTACTCAAATGAAAGAATAAACTTCAAATTCTGTCCCCATGAGCCACCCATTTCGAACAGGATTTTTTAAACCAAAGAATCCTTTCCCAAATCAACACACCCTTATATTGTTTTTGAAGATCCCATCTTTTGGATTCCAGGAAATCGGACTAATAGGATTTCAGCTTCCTCTCAATACTTGCTAACTGGTTTAGTAGCTTCTTTTTGCGCAGGAATACGTTACCAAACACATGTCTATTCCATTCCTCCAATCTGTCACATAATGTAACAGAACTATAAGAAAAATCAGTGGACAGTTCATAGGTCTGGCAAACAAGTTCTTGGAAATTGGGATGAGTCAGCCAGCATGCTTAAATACGAAACAGGCACCAATCTCTAAGATTAGCTAAAAAACACTAAGGCAGGATAATGATGTAAGAAATTATGACCCAAATATGAAATGATATATATGAAGAGTTGTAACTCTTTATAATAGGTGTCTTGATGGGAGACAATGTTTCATGAAGAGATATAGTCCTCTTCCTACCGTTATATATATGTACAAGAGTTGGCATTAAGAGATAGCGCTTACTCTTGTCTTTATGTTTTAAAATCCATCACATCAAATTATGGGAAAGGAAGAGAAATCATTCCTTTGGTGAAATAAGGTTGGATTGAAGGGATAAGGTGTCTCTTAAAGAAACGAGAGATTTCGTTCTTTGATATTTAACTATGGACAAAGGTACGTTCATTTATCCAACTATACATGTGAAAATCATAAAGTTCAAAGATCCTGAAATTGATTCATGAAATATTGAATCATAAAATTATAAAATAATCTTAAATGTGGTATCAGAGTAAGGTTTAAGAACTCATGATTTTTCGATTATCATCTTTAATATTCTTGTATGCATTGTGAATGTTCTAATTATTTTACATGGAAGTTTCAATTTAAATTCTCCAAATTATCAATACTTGTGAAATGCTATTTCTAAGTTTTCTTGATGAAAGTATATGACCATTTGTGGCAGGCATCGACGACTTTCAATTTTCAAATGCTATTATATTGAAATACTACCATAAGTTAATAATTGTCGTCATTATGAAACGCGACCGTGTGCTGGAAAACAAAAAACTATTAATAATAATAATATTGAGGCATAGATGCTGGAAAATAGAAATCAATGGTGTAGTAAAAAAAAAAAATTGATGCGCATTTCTGATTCGCATTTTATAATTTGTTGAAAAGGCATAAATGTTAATGGACCATCAAATTTAAGTGACAAAGATGAGACCGTGGACATTAACTCTTGTCCGTTTTCTAACCATTGAAGCATGACGGTAATTTGGAAATGTTTTCAAACATTCATTGTTTGCTGGTTTGTTGAAACATTATTGCCTTCATTGGGAAAATAAAAAGAAAAACAAAATTGGATAATATATTATAACTTGAAAATATATGCCACAATGTTTTGTTTGATGAAATATGGCTATAAATATTTGTATTTTGATTATTGTGGTGTATGAGAAATTTATATAATGAATGGTTTGTTAGTCACCAAAGTGACCAAATCATTAAGTTTATAAATTTCATTACATTTATTTAAATATTTTTTTACCCATATTTGCAAATGACATAATAGGATATGATTTGGGTAAATTAAAGTTTGTTATTATAAGACATTATAAATCATCCAAAGATGATTTTTGTTCTTATAATATATAATGCAAGTGTTTATGATAAGTATATTTTATTTGATTTATTTGTATATCCAAAGATAACAAATATATCAAATTGTATGCATACTTATTTTTTATGATTAATGTTTATATATATTTTAGTATCACCCAAAGGTGGACTTTGATATATATAATTATGTTATTCCATGAGTTGATTGAATCTGAATTTTATGATTGTTCAAAGCATTAATGCTTACCGTATCTTTTATTATTAAAGTATCTGTTCCTGTTTCTCTGCATTCTCATGCTTCATCTGTTCCGATATTCAATGGATTGAATTTCTCAGATTGGCATGAGCAGGTCCAATTTCACTTAGGTGTTTTGGATCTTGACTTGTCTCTTCAAATTGAGAAACCTGCTGCTATTATTGATGAAAACAGTGATGAGGAAAAACGTCTCCATAAACTTTTGGAGAGGTCGAACAGATTAAGCTTAATGTTTATGAGAATGACAGTAGCAAACAACATTAAAGCTACTCTTCCCCGACTGATAATGCTAAGGAATTCATTAAATTTGTGGAAGAGCGTTCTCAAACTACTGATAAATCTCTTACTAGTACATTGATGGGTACTTTGACAAACATGAAGTTTGATGGGTCTCATACCATACATGAACATGTCCTTGAAATGACAAATATAGCGGTAAAATTAAGGACTTTAGGAATGACTGTGAATGAGTTCTTTTTAGCATAGTTCATATTGAAATCCTTGCCTCCTGAACAATATGGGCCTTTTCAAATGAATTATAACACTATAAAGGATAAGTGGAATATCAATGAATTGACCAATGTGCTAATTCAGGAGGAAACAAGATTAAAGAACCAAAAGACTCATTCTATTCATTTTACAAGTCATCAAGAAGTTGCATTGAGTTCAAAGAAAAGGGCTAGAAAATTTAAGAAGAAACGTTTACACAACCTAAATGAATCTTCTAAAGATACACAAATCCACAAAGAAATCAAGTGCCATTTCTGTAGAAAGATTGGACACTTGAAGAAAGACTTCTTGAAACGTAAGGTTTGGTTCGAAAAGAAAGGTAAGCCTTGTGCTTTTGTTTGTTTTGAATCAAACCTTACACAAGTTCCTTATAATACATGGTGGATTGATTATGGCTCGACAACTCATATTTCTAATACTATACAAGGATTCCTTACGATCCAAACTATAAAGCCAAATGAGAATTTTGTATTCATGGGAAATGGAAACAAAGCTTCAGTTGAAGGAATCGGGACTTATTGCTTGATTTTGGAGAATGGGCATCACTTGGATTTGTTCCAAACCCTTTATGTTCTTACATTTTCTCGCAATTTGGTTTCTTTATCAAAACTTGATGTATTAAGTTTTTCTTTTAAGTTTGGATTTGAATCTTTCAGTTTGTATAACGACAATAAACTGTATGGTTTAGGAATTTTATGTTATGGTTTTTACAAGTTTAAACTTGATGATTATTTTTCTGAGATCTTAATGACCTTACATCATAATATTGGAACTAGACGTAGTTTGATTAATGATAACTCTACTTACTTGTGGCATAAACGTTTAGGTTACATATCCAAAGAAAAATTGCAAGGATTAGTAAAGAATGAAATTCTTCCTACTTCAGATTTTACTGACCTCAGAATGTGTGTTGATTGTATTAAAGGAAAACAAACTAGACACACTAAGAAAGGAGCACACAACTTCTTGAAATTATACATACAGATATTTGCAGACCTTTTGATGCTCCATCTTTTGGTAGAGAAAAGTATTTTATCACCTTTATTGATGATTTTTTACGCTATACTTATGTCTATCTTTTGTATGAAAAATCTTAATCTGTGAATGCCCTTGAGATGTACATTAATGAGGTTAAGAGACAATTAGATAGAAAAGTGAAAATTATAAGATCCGATAAGGGTGGTGAATACTATGGGAAGTATGATGAATCGGGACAATGCCCGAGTCCATTTGCAAAATTTCTTGAAAAGCATGGCGTATGTACTCAATACACTATGCCAGGCACACCAAAACAGCAGAGAGGAGGAATTGTATATTATTAGACATTGTTAGGAGTATGTTAAGTCATTCATCATTACCTATATCCATGTGGATTTATGCATTAAAAACTGCAGTATATTTATTAAACAGGGTTCCTAGTAAAGCAGTTCCAAAGACCCCTTTTGAACTATGGACTGGAAAGAAACCTAGTTTAAGACACCTACATGGGTAGGGTTGTCCTGCAGAAGTAAGGTTTTATAATCCACAAGAAAAGAAATTAGACTTAGAACAGTTAGTGGATTCTTTATAGGATATCCTGAAAAGTCCAAAGGATTTAGGTTTTACTGTCCTAATCATAGTACAAGAATTGTTAAAACTAGAAATGCCAAGTTTATTGAAAATGGTGAAATTAGCAAGAGTAAAGAACGACATGATGTGTGCATTAAAGAAGTTAGGGTAGAAGTTCCTATACTTTTACCTTCCAAGCCAATTGATCCTAATATTGTAGAACTTCACCAAAGTGAGGAACAACAAGTAACGGATCAAACACATCATGAAGGTATAAGCAATACCCCTATAGTGGAGGAACCACATGAAATAGCATTGAGAAGGTCTCAAAGAGAGAGAAGATCTACTATTCCTAATGATTATGTGGTTTATCTACAAGAGTCAGAACTTGACATAGGAATTGACAATGATCCAGTTTCATTCTCACAAGCCATTAAATGTAATGATTTTATTAAGTGGGTAAATGCCATGAAAGATGAGTTGAAATCTATGGATCAAAACCAAGTTTGGGAACTCATTGAATTGCCAAAAGGATGTAAAAGATTTGGTTGTAAATGGGTTTTTAAGACAAAGCGAGACTCAAATGGCAATGTTGAACGACATAAAGCCAAACTTGTTGCCAAAGGCTTCACTCAAAAGGATGGCATTGATTATGAAGAAACTTTTTCATTGGTCTCAAAGAAAGACTCACTTAGGATCATTTTGGCTTTGGTTGCTAATTATGATCTAGAGTTACATCAAATGGATGTTAATACCACTTTTCTTAATGGAGATTTGGAAGAAGTTTATATGGACCAACCTAAAGGCTTCTCAATTAAAGAAAAGGAGCATATGGTGTGTAAACTTAAGAAGTCAATATATGGACTTAAACAAGCTTCTCACCAATGGTATCTTAAGTTCAATAATACCATAACTTCTTTTGGTTTCAAAGAAGACAACCATTGATCGGTGTATATGCATGAAGATTAGTGGGAGCAAATTTGTTTTTTTAGTCCTGTATGTTGACGATATCTTGATTGCTACTAATGACCTTGGTTTATTACGTGAAACCAAGAATTTTCTTTCTAAGAGCTTTGAAATGAAAGATATGGGAGAGGCAACATATGTGATAGGAATTGAAATATTCCATGATAGATCACAAGGATTGTTAGGCTCATCCGAAAAGGCTTATATCAATAAAGTTCTAGAAAGATTTAAGATGGATAGATGTTCAGCAAGTATAGTTCCAATTCAAAAGGAGATAAATGTGGTATTATGCAATGTCCAAAGAATGATTTGGAATGAGAACAAATGGCAACAATTCATTATGCATCTGTTGTTGGGAGTTTGATATATCTTCAAACTTGTACCAGACCCGACATCAGTTTTAGTTTTGGGATGTTGGGTAGATATCAAAGTAATCCAGGATTAGATCACTGGAAAGCTGCCAAGAAAGTTTCGAGATACTTATAAGGATCGAAGGACCACATGCTCACTTATAGAAGGTCCGATCAGTTAGAGGTGGTTGGTTATTTAGATTCGGATTATGGTGGATGTGTTGATATAAGAAAATCCACATTTGGTTACCTGTTTCTATTAGCTGAAAGGGCAATCTCATAGAAAAGTACGAAGCAGTCTGTCATTGCTGCATCGATTATGGAAGCAGAATTTGTGGTTTGCTTTGAGGCCACAATTCATGGCTTATGGCTGCGGAATTTTATTTTAAGGCTTCAAGTTGTCGACACTATCAGTAAGCCACTGAAAATTTACTGTGACAACTCTGCAGCAGTCTTCTTCTCAAAGAACGACAAGTATTCAAAGGGTGCAAAACACATAGAGATAAAATACTTGGTCGTTAAAGAAGTTCATAAACAAAAGGCGTCAATCAAACATATTAGTACAAAAATGATGGTTGCAAATCCACTAACAAAAGGATTAGCGCCTAATATTTTTAGAGAGCATGTTGAAAGAATGGCATTGTCAAGCCCTGAAGGGTACCCTAAACGTGGCAGTCCGCCATACACAATATTAAAGCCTAGGAATGACCGCCTCAATCATGCGAAGGCTTCCGTATTATGTACAAGGCGTCTAACATATGGAGGAGACACATCGGAGTGATAAATTTAATATTGATATAGCTTGAGTAACAATGTAAAGGAAATACAAGTCATTATACTTCAAATACAATTCACTATACTTCAATTTCGATTCATCAAAAGATTTCACTACATAAAACAATTACAAGGCAATTCACAAAACCTAGCTAATATCTCCAAGCATCCTTACTTCCTGCCAGAATCCCGAAGTCATATTCGGCTCCAACCATCTCGGTCCCCACTTAGCATTTTTGAGATAACATGTTCATTCAAACATCTATTGAGGTATATGCTACACGAGCTTAGTGAGAATTCCTTTAATTTCGTACCATAAAAAGCAAGTTATAAATCATCCATATGTTATTCATGAACAAACACACGAGCAAATAATTATGTATGGGTATCTGGAACCCACACACAGAATGGATTTATGCCCTCCGTATCTTAGGTTAGGGATGGTATTGAAAGTCTACACGACTGCTGCTAGTCCTCGAGCCCTCGGCTTATATCACTCGACTCGGCTAGGCTCACCCATGGAATGCATCCCCCGATGCATCTTAGTTCCCTATGAATGAGCTCTGGCACTGGGTCTTGTTATCCAAACAAATCCCAGGACTATATAGATCGACCTGCGTAGGAGTAGCACGCTATCAAATGCAACATGTCCGATGCGATGCATGACCAATTTAAATTTTTGCTTAGGTCAAAATATTCATACATTCTTTAGAGTGACCAACCAATATCATATAGATAACAGAAATAATATGAACAGTGCAATTATCCAATCGAATCATGGTTTTGAGATGCTTTAGTATTCTTTGGCATACATTCATCACAATCTCATCATCTATCCATCCCCATTCATATCAATTTTTATCTTATTCCGATAATTCTAATGCAACTAGCTACAAGCACAAACAAGGTAACAAAATAAGAAGAAAACTCACTCGGCCATTGGATCACCAGTCTCTTAGTAAAAGTAATCCGGTGGTAGGGAATCATCGATTTCGGGGTCATTTAAAAAGGAAAACATACCATAATAAGTATTTCATCACTTAACTAATCCAAACTATCTTATGCAAACTATCAAATTCATAATCCTTATCCTATGCAGGAATTCCAACTTAAAATGGCTATAACTTGGTCGTTTTAACTCGGAATTTAGCAAATTATATATCAATCTCTATCTACTTCGAAAGATCTATCTAATTCTAATATTATTTTCAAGTTTTGAAAACATTTAGGTCATGAAACAGAGAGATCAGGTCTGATCAATAACGATCCTCATTTCCGAAAAATAGTTTTGTAATTGTTTGAAATGTTTCTATTTGATAATTCAAGTATACCTGAAATACGAATGATTTTCTAACATGGATGACATGTGAGGAGTCTAATGTGTGCATGATATTGATGATTTTTTTAAAAGAAAATTTTATAACTTTTTATTTTGCAAGACCACAATAACAACTACTTATGAAAAATCTAGTTTTCTAACTTTGACAGCACACTTGTGTTTTAGAATTCATGCTTAGGAATTTCTAGTTATCTTAGTTAAAATTGAGTCTTCATAACATACACTACCTAAGACCTTCATTTTTACATAAAAATTTGTATTTTACACTTTGCAAATATGTTTTCAAATAGGATTTACTCAAAAATCCGAATTTTTAGAAATCCACTTCTTGAATGATTCCTTTTGGGAAAAACTTGTTTGATGCATTAAAATCTAAGACTTTTGATACCTATTACTTAAAGACTCCATTCAATACATAAAACTTTTATTTTGAGCTTGGATAATAGGTATTCTATGGCCTTCATTCAAAATTACGAATTTCACAAATTGACTACTAACTCAAAATTTTTCATCTTGATTCTATTTCTTGTTTTATACATTAATCTCATCAAAACTCATTTCAACTTATAAAAATCACTACTTAATGATATCTATGACCTAAACTCTTCATTTTTCATATACAACACAAGTTTTGAAGTTGATAAATGGGTTTTTAAGGCATGGTTTTGAAACCATCCGAATTTACAAATTTTGGATAAAACTCAAATTTCATATTTTGTAATCTCTTCCTATTTTTGAGAACCTCTACTAGTAGATCTACCATTTACTTATCAAAAACATCTCCTATTGATACTTATTCCATAAGCCTTCCATTCTCTAAACAAAACTTTCATTTTGGTGTTGAAAAATGGGTTTTCAAAATTGGTCTTGGTTGAGATCCGAATTTACCAAATTTATTTTTGGACATATCTTTTGATAAAATCCATCTAAGCTTAGGAAAAATCATCCTTTACATATCCTATCTTAAGAGCCTTCCATTTCTTAAATAAAAACTTCATTTTTAAGTTGGAAAAACATTTTTTTAAACTATGCCTTAGCCTAAATCCGAAAATGAGATTTTTATTTCTAAAATAACTTTTGAAAATCACCTTTGATTCTTGTAAAAAGAAGTCTTGATGATATATATCCAATAAACCTTCATTTTCTCAACTAAAACTTTCATTTTGAGACTTGGAAGAGGTATTTAAATATAGGTTTTGCCAAGATACGAATTTCACTATTTTAATTCAAGCTCAAATCTAAGATCTACACATAATATGAACATGAATATAAAAGAAATGCATTGTAGTAAGCTCTAAACCTATAGATCTAAACATAAACATAATCAAGGCTACATAAAAAGCTAGATCTACAAAAATATAATTACTTCTAGTAAGAAAATAATAATAATACAAGAGAATAATCATGGAGAAGAGGACTGTTTCATTTTGGCATCATCTTCTTTAGCTTTTAAGCTTATGAAAGGTCATTTGATATATGAAACTCTCACTATACTTTACCTATATCGTCTATGGAAACTTTGGACAAGAGTTTTATCCAAGAATCTTGAAGAAATATGTGTGGGAGCTCAAAGATGGAATGAGAGCAGCAAGGCTTTCTTGTGAGAATAAGAGAAAATGAAGAAAGAAAGAGAGGAAAAAGAGAGGAAAAGTGTAAAGAATGACAAAGGGTTAAAAGTGTAAATGAAAGAGAGAGATTGAATGAGTTAAAGACTCTTTAAATGAAGTGAAAAAAAAAAAAAGAAATGGGCAGCCAATACTTTACAAGGCAGGCGTGAATTTTGGGAGGAGAGAGAGAGAGAATTTAGTTAGCTTTTGACTTGAAAATGTAATGTGTAATTAATGTGTGAGTGTTGCTTCTTAAAGAAGGGTTGAAAGAGATTTATTTTAATCAAATAGGAGTAATTCAAAGGACAAAAGGCAGCAAAAGAAGTCAAAAAATTTTGCCATGAAGTGTGGAATAAAGTGTAGAAAGATTGAAGTGAAAAAGAAGTGATGTGTGAAAGGTGTACTTGAAGGTATGGGTTGTAAGAGTACTTTCTTAATAAAATAAAATAAAAATAAGAAAAAATATAGAAAAATATATTGCAAATATTTATAGCAGATTTTCCATAATTAAAATAAGATAATTTATTTATTTATTTTAGTGAATTATCAAATAAGTTATCGGTATGATCAAAATACGCGAATATGAGCTATAAATGATATTTTTATAACTCGAAAATTTCTAAAAATTTATTTTTATGAAAATAAAAATATTTTCCAAATATTTTTCCAATTATTAAATTAGTTTATTTTATTTATAGTATCAAATCTTATATAGAAACTGATCCCGTAAAAACCTGAAACTAACTAAATTTTAGAAAAACAGAATTTTCTATAATATATAAAATATTTATCTAAAAATATAAGGATTTATAAGAATACTAAAATTGTATAATGAATAGTAGTGAATAGTGTAAAAGACTAGTTAATCACCGATAGTAATGAAATACGAATATAATCGCAAAATCAGATATTTCTAGTTATCGAAAAATTATAAAACTAATATTTTAGAAATCCTTATGAAAATACGAGTATTAATGGTATATTTTTTATATCTCGAGCCCCGAGACACGCTTTTCGAAGTTTGTATCCGAACGAATTCGAAATAGATCAAAAATTTACCAATCTGATATTTTTAAGCGACCTTATATTAATATGAGCTACACTACATACTTAAACCACACCTCGGCCTTTAGGGCTACGAGTGCGGGATTGCCGGACTTAAACTACTGTGTTCCACTTAGGGTTCCCAGTTGATTTTCTAGTTTAGGTCTTTGCCAATTTGGAAACTGATGTTTTATGTTTATATAACATATTTAGTTTGAGAAATTTATTTTAAATTTTATTTTTGTAAGTATTTAATATCTCTCAATGTTTTTCAGAATTCTTGAATTGGGTTTCATTTCCGAAAGTTAATCGTTATTTACTTTTTAATAATTTTTTTCTTCTATATTACCCGATTTTTACAAGTCAGAGTTAAGAATAGAATTTGTCGTATGTAGTGGTTATGAATTTGGAGACTGTTGAGTTCTTATTTTATTTTTCAAGGAATCTCATTTCTCAAGATTAAGAAATTTCTAGATTCGCTCGTGATTTAGGACTAGTTGAAGTTCGGTTTTAATTTAGAGTCATTTTAGAGTTTATTTTCGATGTTTATTTTGGAATTATTTACTGAAATTTTCCAGTGCTTACAGGCATTATAGAACGTCCTGATTAAATATTATTGTATTTGTTTGTATGACACTCTCGAGCTCAATTATAGTGTTTCTGATATTTCCTTTTTTTTATATATTGTATACATGATTGTAATAGAATTATTAACAGGAATTGTCTTCATAAAGACATTAAAGTTAGACCTTTATTTATCTCTTCATTAATTTAAGGTCAAATTAGAGATTAATTATGTAGTACATGAAAGAAACTATGTCGAGATGATGACGTACAACCGCCATGACTAATTAATTTTGAATTTACTAATGTGATATATAGTATAGTCAACATAATGAAAACTTAGAATAATATTATCGTGCACATTATGTTTATTCTAAGTTATTAAAGAAGCATATATGGGCCAAGTGGGAGAATGTAAAAAATTGCGGCCCAAATATGAAATGATATATATGAAGAGTTGTAACTCTTTATAATAGGTGTCTTGATGGGAGACAATGTTTCATTAAGAGGTATGGTCATCTTCCTACTCTTATATATATGTACAAGAGTTGGCATTAAAAGATAGTACTTACTCTTGTCTTTATGTTTTAAAATCCATCATATCAAATTAAGGAAAAGGAATAGAAATCATTCCTTTAGTGAAATAAGGTTGGATTGGAGGGATAAGGTGTCTCTTAAGAAAACGAGAGATTTCGTTCTTTGATATTCAACTATGGACAAAGGTACGTTCATTTATCAAACTATATATGTGAAAATCATGTAATTCAAAGATCCTGAAATTGAATTCATGAAATATTGAATCATAAAATTATAAAATAATCTTACAAATGTGAGTCTATGATTTGACTTCAAATGAGTTGGGTGAACTATAGTCCCCTCTTAAAGATTACTTCGCTGCTTAATATCACAAAGAGAACGATTCAACCACTCCATCAAAATACCCCTTTCCTAAGTATAACAAAGTCCCTTAAAGCCTACATCCATGAACTCGCACTTATAAAAAACATAAGATAGTTCTTTGCATTTTGTTCCCGATTCTCATCCACAACTCCATGTATTACTAACCCGGAGATTTCTTTAAGGTCTAAAAGTGATCAATAAGGTACTCTCAGAAATAGGGGTAATCATTCAAAGATTCCTCTTTTCCATAGTAGTGATCCTCTAAACGTCGAAAAGAAAAGAAGTAGCATCACGTTTCCTAATACTATAGGGGCCCATTCAAACCCACTCTTTAACCAGGATGAGTCTCTCTGACTTTAGATGGACTTAGACATGGAGAGAGAGAGAGAGAGAGATGAAGTTAATATGGAGTTTATGGATGCTGAAGGGCAATTTATCGAGGAGCAGTTGCAAAATGCTCATGATGCCAGGTAATTTTCCTTTTTTGGCTATTTTAATTAGGTAGATCGAAATTGCCAAGGAGCAGTTTCCTCCTTATTTCTTTGATTAGCTTGTGATCTTAACCAAAAGTAAAAACTTGCTATCTTCACCATCTCTAAGCCTTAGGTTAGTGGGTGTCATGCTGATGAGGTTACAAAAAAGTTAGGGTTTGTGAATTTAATTAAAATCGGATGCTTTAGGTTTCTCCGATGGCCTTTAGACTATGTAGAATAGTAATGAAATTTCATTGAATGTGACTAAGATTGGGACCAGTAGATTCATTTATCTTGGGTTCAAGGCAAATAAAGGCGAGTATATGTTAGTTTATGCTAATTCCAGTTATAGTGTGAGAAAGAATCTCTAGGATAACTTGATCCGTACTAGTAAATTGGTTGTTCAGCCTTGGATTGTTATTGATGACCTTAATGATTACTTATCGCCAAATGAGAAGATAGGTGGGGCTAACTTGTGAGCTTAAGTAACTCTATGGGCTGAGCTGTTAGATTTTGAAGGTCAAGATTAACTCATTAGGTTGGACACCTGGGCTGTAGAGGAAGTCTTGGACTTTCCTTTATCAACTCTCCTAAATACATCCTCTAAGAAGATTTTGCACTTCTAATACTCTTACAAAACATAGGATTTTCTATATTTGGTTCCCCTGTAACACCTCCAAAATTATTGTTACCCATATAAGAGGAATTCTCCAAGTCACCCAAAATATCAAAATTCGATCCTTGGGCAATCTTCTTCTTATTTTTAGAGTTAAGGTTTTGTTAACCTACACTACCTTTCTGGAATCTTTTCTAGTATATGTTTGAGCTATTGTCTAAGGATCAAAAGCTGAGTCTCCACCAGTTGGAGGGTTAGCCGGATTCCATTTACCTTCACCATTAACATGGGGCTGAGGTTTTTCCTAAGCAAAATTTGTATGGGTACATGTTACAGAACTATGTCCTACCCTTCCATATTCGATGCAAATTGATGGCAACCCCTCATATTCAATTTTTTGGCACATGCCATCAAGATTAGATTTTGGAAGAAGGGGATCAACAATGTCTAGTTCAATGGCAACTCTAGCAAAGACCCTTTTGTGCAATGTAAGTATTGAAATCAATAAACAAAACCATTTCAATGATACTATTGACTTCTTTCAAGATCACTTCATGGTAATATTGAAGAGGCATGTCAGGGAAGCTCATCTAAGCCATAACTTTAAAAATTGCTAAAGAAAATACCCTAAAGGAAGGGGACCATCTCTAAATCGAGAGGCAATGTCCATAGACTACCAAATAGTACTTTCATAACATCTTTTTCATTAGAATGCTGCACCAAGTAGAACACATTGTCTAAGCCGATGAACTTACTATCTCTTGAGGGACCCTTGATCTTCTTACATAGAAGAATCTTGTACCCAGTAGACCTCCCCATTTATTTAACTATCACAGCATTATGTTGTGCCTTGTTAATCAACTCATTCAATCTTTCAAACAAAAAATCTCCGGACCATGTTCACATTCCATCACTCTAACATCGCCATCCCCAATCTCAATTTCCTAGTCAGGCGTGGCCCTTCTATTTCCTTGCAACAACCTATCCCTATATGATTGAAACTCATTCTTTTCATTATTATTTTCATCAGTCATCATATGTTCAGCTTCCTTTCCCTAGGTAGAGTTCACCTCATTGGTCACCACAGCAATATCCTCTTCTTTACTAAGAAACTTACCTATAGGTTTTGCACTGTTGTACGATTATATTTGAAACTTAATCCGAAAATACGTTAGTTTGTAAACATATTTCGTATATAATAAACAAAAAACGCATTCAGTGCGTACGTCCGAAAATTAATACTAAAAACGTACTCCATGAATGCGTTCACATAGGATTTTTTTTTTCTAATAAGGTTGGATGCATTCACTGAATACGTTCATTAGGTTTCATTTTTTTTTCCATATAACTTGATTTTTTCTAAGTAATCAAATGCATTTTGATAAGTCATTTTTACTCTATATTTTTCATAGGATTTTGAGCTTAATTTGCGAAGAATTTCTAATAAAAAACCTACAAAAATAATGTTTTTGATAAATAATGTGGTCTTAAAGCTCTTAGAATCAAATAAAGAGTAATCAAATATTTTAATTCAGATTTAGAGTAAAAACAACAATTAAAGTCGAAAATGTAGAAGTCGAGTCCTGAAAAGACATAGCAAAGCCAAACAGAGAAAGAAAACAGCAAAAATTGATCTATCGAGCCTCAACTACGAGCCCTCGATATAACCCTCGACTTTAGTAAAAGCGATCAAGCATCATCCTAAAAAAAATACATTGTCGAGCGTCAAAGTCAAGCGTCAAAACCTGACCCTGGACAATTGTGTTTACAAACCAATTCTTCAATAAAATTATCTCGAGCCTCAACAATTTGATCCTTAACTTTCTCAATTTTACCTTTGATAGAGCAATGGAAAAAACACACAATTCGCTTAGGAATTTCCTGAAATAGAGCCTGATCTTGCTTAATACGAGCCTCGACTAACAGAGCACGCAACCCTCGATGAGTGTTTTCACAGCTCACATGTGCGCTTGAAAAGTTATCAAATTATGTTAGAATGGATCTGCCGAATCTACCACGTGTCAAATAAAGATGGCCATGATTTATGTATCTAGTAGTATATAAATAAACGTGCAAGCGTACATTGTAAAGTATGTACCAACAGTGTAAATCAGCATTAACCTATAGTAGATTTCTGAAAGATTTTTATGTAAAAGAATTTCCATTTCTTTTTACTTGAAAATTTCTTCTGTTTTCTGGGTAAAATCAACTTAACCCAATGTTTGTAATTTCTATGAATTTCTTAGCAATTAATTGATTCATATTTCGAAGTTGTTTTATCTCTTCTTATTTGTGCTTATTTAATAAATCCATGGAGAAATAAACTCCTACAGCTTAGGGATTACAAATCCAATTCCTAATTCAGTCTTATTTCAAATGTGCTTTCAAGTAAAATTTGATCGGGTGTTTGTAATTAGTAACTTGAATTTAACTTGTGGTTTTTAAAGTAATGGTGCATTCTTTTAGATTCATGATTGATTTCAATTGAATAGATCGAGAGATCATTCAATTGAATAGATCTGTGGTTGCCAATAGAGTTGATCCTAACTACTTCTTGCCGAGGAATGGGTGAAGACTTTCTGTCACTTGTTTTAAAAATTCATTGAGTTATTTTTTTTTTAAAAACAATGGATTCCTATTCTTTATGTGGATTTAATTGAAACTTTAGATTACTAGTTTTAGTTATATATAGAACTACTGACTTTGAAAGAAGCTTTAGTTTAAATTAGAGAATTCGACGGTATAAACACACCATTTCAAATAGCTTCTAAGAAGTTGTTGTTCTTGAGAAATCATTCTAATAAGGAATTGGTGAAGTAACCTTGAGCTACTATTTCATAAAAGTTACAGGCTTATTTCTTATTTTACCAATTAAACATTGTGAATATTTCTAACTTAGCATAGTTTATTTTCCTTTCTGTTTTTCTAAAACCTTTTCTTTGGTTAGACAATTAATGGGATTGAGAGTATATTAGCTGCCAACCATTCCCTTAGAACCGATCTAAATCATTATCTATGCTACATTTGATGGGTGCGCTTGCCCTGTGAGACCGTAGTTGTTGATTTAGAAAACATTTACAAATTTGAAAAACTCGGTCAATGATCAGTGAACATTGAACTTTAAATTTCACACACAAATCACACTAACACACACACACACCCCAAGTTTTCTGGCACCTGTCATGCCCTAGAGAGTATCCTAAACGTGGCAGTCCACCGCATATAATATTAAAGCTAATGAATGACAATCTTAGTCACCTAAGAGCTTCAATATCACATGCAAGGCGTGCTTCCAAGATAGTAGGAGACTTATAGGGGTATTACATTTAAGTAGATAATAAGAGCAAGCAAGAACTTATATAAATAAATATGAAATCTTCATTTAAATAGTAAACTCTTACATCTTCTTAGGGGCATTCACCCGTCTCAACTAGTCTTGATTTAATTAAACCATTAACAAGGTAAACGTAACTATAACATAAGCCTACTATAGAGATTTTCTTAGAAGTCTATATTCAAAACTAAATACATATAACTTCTCCCAAAAACTCCTAGTGGCTTTGGGTTATACCTGGCATACGGGGCTCCTCGGTGCCAACCAAAGATAATCATACTGTAACAAAAAGTTATAAGGGTATAAGCAAATCTAGCTTAGTGAGATAATTCTCATCTACAAGATATTTCCATAAATCAAACAAGTATTTCAACAATCATATGAAAATGCACCAAACACATGAGCAAACAAAATACACAAGATTAATCTAAAATCATGTGTAGCATAGATTTTACGCTCTCCATGTCGGGGGTTGAGAGGTTACAGGCCCATACCACCATCAATAATTACAGATTTGCTGGCTCATGCTCGCCCTGTAGACTTTCTAGCTCCTACTGGCCCATGTAGACTTTCTGGCTCCTACTAGCCATCACTAGTACTTCCTCATTTCCCCACACGAAGAATAGTAGTGAAACAAATGTGACTCATAAATATGATATGCATGAATTATTTTCAATATAAGGTTATTTCATCATCGTTAAATTCAAGTTTAAAGGTGATCAAATCAATATTCATCATATCAATGGAAGAATCACAATTTATTTATCAATTCCTCTTTCAATATTCTTAATTTATATTCAACCAATCATAAATCCAAATCACACAATATTTGTTCATTTATCTTTTCCTTATTTCTAGTGCTACTACTTACAAGCACAAACAAAGAAATGTAACATAGTAAAGGATTAACTCACTCTATGTCCGTAGCTCCTAATCGAAGTAGTCTTCTGGGAATGTGATCTCGGTTCCTTCTTCTCCTAAAAAAGATGAAATACCCACAATGAGTCTTTCATAGAATTTCTACTCTTGAAAACTGTAAATCTATCTTAAAATCGCAGTAAAATCGGATTGGAGAAAATTCCAACTTAAAATGGCCATAACTTTCTCATTTTAACTCGGAATTTCGCATATTACATGCCATTTTCTACTTATTCGAAAAGACATATCTATTTCTAAAACTATTTTCATCAAACTAAGTCACTTGGGTTCCGAAAAAGTGGTGACCAAATGCACCACGAATTTTGCACAAACTTGAATTCCTTCTTTTAACAAAAGCTCATTTTGAAGAGATAGATATTATAATAGTTTGTAAAACCTTTGAAATGTATATACATATATTTATTGACTCATATCAAAATATATGAAGTTAATGAAGTTGTCTCAAACCATGAAAAAGTAAGGTCTTTTAAAGATTTTGGAAAGTGAGAACTTTTGAAAAATTCCTTTTTATTTTGCTTTGAAAATATCTTAAGTTATTTTAAATGAGTATTTTATTTTCCTAAATTTAATTTCCGTATTCTTTTTAAATTTCTAAGGAATGATTTTTATTTTCTAAGCTTAGTTTCTAACACTTTTTGAAAGTAATAACAATTCTATATTTATAGAAATAATTTCCTTGTTTCTTGAGATCATTCCATTTTCATAAAAAGAATTTCTACTACTTGATGAAAAAGTGAAGTTTTTGTAAAACTTTTGTTTGCTCAAAAATTTCTTTCTATGTATGTTTATGAACTCCTCTAGATTTCTTAGAAAAGTTTGTTTAAGAAAATGACTTCCTACTTTTATTTCTAGAAAAGAATCTTTATTTTAAGAAAAACTTTCCACATTTATTTTTTTTTTTTTGAGACAAAAATCATTATGTTCATGCATGAATATGAATCATAAGGTTATGAAAACATAAGGAAACATAATAACTTAAAAGAAATAAACTAGTAAAGAAATAAATTAAGTATTAGAACCGTAGCTTCATCAGGATATCCCGGGACTAAGAATAGACTAGTCCCATAAAGAAAAAGAAAATATTTTGACTTGATGAGGACAAGTCTAAGACTAGAAAGCTAGTCTTAAAAACAACATAAAAGTAAATAAATTGCAAGGTAGTAAATAAATTGCAAGGAAAGTAAATAAATTGCAAAACAAATGAGCTTATATGCTCAAAAATATATTATATATATATATATATAGCTACATAGATATATTTAGTAACATATATGTAAAAGCAACATAAAGAAATTAGATCCACATACAAAAACAAAGTATGAACCTATTGTTGCTTTCCTTAACCTTCATGGTTTAGAAAACACACACTAAGCTCATACTAAGTAAATGAACACTTTAGAAAGCTAAAACTATTACCTAGAGAAGAAGAAGAAACCGGAGGAACTTGAGAGAGTTTGTGGAGAGATTTTTGGAGAGTAATTTTTAGTGTATGGAAGTTGTGAAAGAAGTGGAAGGAAGAGGGAGTATTTATAGGAAAATGTGGGAGGTTAATTGTGTTAATTAAATAAATGAAAATAAAACAAATTGGAGAGTAACAGAGAGCATGGCCGGCTCAAATTGTAGAGGAGAGAGGGAGTAAATTTTATTTTTTTTGTATTTTTGTAAATGAAAAGTAAGATATGAAAGATGTGAAGTTGTATTAGAAATGAAAATTATAAGAAATAGAGGTATGGGTTGTAAGAGTAGGTTGTAAGAAAAAGTAGAGATAGATGAATAGTGTAAAATAGTAGAAAATAGTGTAATATAAAGTAGACATGACAATTTAAGTACCGGTAGTAAGAAAATACGCGTATAATTGCGATATCTGATATTTTTAGTTATTGAAAAATTATGAAATTGATAGTTTTTAAAATCTTATATTTTTACGAGTCTAACGGTATATTTGGAATATTTTTACTAATCCGAGCCCCAGGACAAGCTTTTCGAGAACTGTGTCCGGTTATGCTCAAAACGAATCGCAGTTTGACTAATCTAATATTTTTAAGCTTTCTTAGGTTATTACGAACTATTCCACGTACTAATCTCTTACTAACTTTCCTAAGGTTGCCTAAACGGGAAAGCCGGACTTGAACGTTTGCAAAAAACTAGGGTTTTGTTGATTTTGGGATTCCGGTTGACTTTCTAATTAAGGTTGAAGCTTTAATTGATCTCTAAACTTTGAGGTTTCATAGCAGCATTGCCGGGAATGGTGTTGGATTCAATATTTGAAGCCCAATAGGGCAATAGTAGAAATTAATTTCCATTTGTTGTTCTAGCCACCCTTTGCATACTCATATTTTTGTTATAATAATCATTTGTCTTCTGCAGTTTTTCTGTTTGTTTGTTTTGCAATTTGGTTATTTTGTTTAAGATGGAGCAAAATGCATGCCACTTCTGATTCAACGGTTGGAGGATGCCTTGAGACAACAATAAGAAGGGTTCTTCCCCCATCAATAGTATGGTAACCAATATCTTCGAGAGATATACCATCAGCATTTTGTCACCGGTTACTAGGGAGAGTGCTGGAATCCCCCACAGAAGTGAAATCCTTATCCCCAGTATAAAAATTTGCAACCCAGAAACTTCAACTCTCATTCCATATTTGAGAAAAACCTCGTTTCTTTCATCAAAGAAACTGATCATCAATTTCAACAGACTAAGTTAGCACTCGAAAGTCACTCAAGATCTCTCGCAAAGCTTGAAAACGAAGTGAACAATGTTGTGACTATGCTTAGAGAGAGAATTATGGAGGGGTTCATGATGTTTCCCTCAGAAGTAGTAGACAGTTAGAAGAAACAAAAGAAGAAAAGAGAGTTGAAAAAGATTAAGAAAAAGAAAAATGTGAAGAAAATAAAACAGATACAAAGGAAAAAGAAGAAAAAGAAATTGAGCAGAAAAAGGGTGCATCTCCTATTGAACCATACAAACCTCATTTGCCTTATCCTAGAAGAGTAAGGAGGAGACAAGATGAGGAATAGTTTAAAAAGTTTTTAGAATTGTTCTAGCAGCTACATATAAACCTATCTTTTGTTTTTGCACTTTTGCAAATGCCAAAGTATGCAAAATTTTTGAAGGAGCTGCTTTCTAATAAAAAAAGATTGGAACAGTGTCCCTAGTAACCCTTGGAAGAGACTATTCTGTAGTTTTGTTGAATAAACTTCCCAAAAAAAGGAAAGATCTAGGGAGTTTCCTCATACCATGTTTGATAGGGAATCTCCCTGTGGAAAAGACGTTGGCTGATATAGGGGCGAGCATTAACCTCATGGCCTACACCATGTTCAAGAAACTAGGGTTAGGAGAACCAAAACCGACAAGAATTAGCTTACAATTGACTGACAGATCTACTCGATACCCCAAAAGAATAGTTGAGGATGTTCTTGTTAAGGTCCAGAACTTCATCTTTCCTGCTGATTTCGTGATTCTCGATATGAACGAAAAAATTGATGGCCTTTTGATTTTAGGGAAACCATTCCTGGCAACTACAGGAGCAGTTATTGATGTTAAGAATGGGAAGTTAACGCTGAGAATAGGGGACGATGAAATGATCATAAAATTATCAGGAAGTGCAAAGCAAGGAATAAGAATGATGATGATTGTTTGACACTAGAGTTTATGGATGATGAGATTCTTGAACCAACTCAAAATTTAGCAGATAAGCTCTATTTTGGGAAAGAAAATATAGATGATGATGAGCTTATGAAGGAATCTTTGAAGAATGGACTTAAAGAAGAAAATGCAGAAAACGAGGATGAGATAAGAAAAGAACAAGATAATGCTAAGCAGCTCAAACCCTCCATTGAAGAACCAATAGATTCAGAGCTAAAAGAGTTACCCAACCATTTGGAATATACTTTATTGGAAGATGGTTGCAAATTATCTGTAATTATACCTTCAAAACTCGATGAGGAGCAGAAGAAAAAGCTTTTGGAGATTCTAGGAAAACATAAGAAAGCTATAGCATGGAAAATTGCAGACATTCAAGGTATAAGTCTTACCTTCTACACACAAAATTCTCATGGAAGACACTTTCAAACCTGTAGTCCAACCACAGAGACGTTTGAACCCAAATATGAAGGAAGTGGTGAAGAAGGAAGTACTAAAACTTTTAGATGCAGGGATTATTTACCCCATTTCTGACAGTGCTTGGGTAAGCCCCACACAAGTGGTACCAAAGAAAGGGGGAATAATAGTGGTTTCCAATGATCGAAATGAATTAATACCAACTCGAACTGTCACTGGTTGGCGGGTTTATATAGACTACAGAAAGTTGAATGATGCCACCAGAAAAGACCACTTCCCCCTACCTCTTATCGAACAGATGCTTAAGAGATTAGTAGGACATGGATACTACTATTTCCTTGATGGGATGTATGGATATTTTCAAATACCTATAGCTCCCAAAGACTAAGAGAAAATAACTTTTACATGCCCTTATGGAACTTTTGCATACAGAAGAATGCCTTTTGGGCTATGCAACGCTCCAGCAACATTCCAAAGGTGCATGTTAGCCATTTTTGGAGAATATGTGGAGGACATAATGGAAGTCTTCATGGACGATTTCTTTATGTTCAGAAAATCATTTGACAATTGTCTTAAAAGTTTAGACAAGGTCCTCTAAAGATGTAAAGATACAAATCTCGTGCTAAGTTAGGAGAAGTGCTATTTTATGGTATAAGAAGGAATTGTCTTAGGACACAGAATCTTAAGAAAAGGTATCGAGGTTGATACAGCAAAAGTTGATACTATTGCAAAATTACCACCACCCACAACAGTCAAGGGCATCAGAAGCTTTCTTGGTCACGCTAGCTTTTATAGAAGATTCATTCGAGACTTTTCAAAAATAGCCAAACCCTTGACCAAACTTCTTGAAAAAGATTACCCATTCATTTTTTATGAGGAATGCAACATAGCATTTGAGCCACTAAAGCAGAAGCTCACACAAGCACCTATAATGGTAGCTCCACTCATGTGTGATGCTAGTGATTCAGCAGTAAGAGTTGTTCTGGGGCAGAGAAGAAACAAACATTTCCAACCAATCCACTATGCCAGCAGGACCTTAACTGCCACTCAAGCAAATTATACAACCACGGAAAAGGAATTATTCGTAGTCATCTTCGCATTCGAAAAGTTAAGGTAGTATTTAATTCTTTCAAAAGTTACTGTTTTTACTTACCACTCTGCTTTAAAATATTTGCTGGCAAAACCTGATGCAAAGCCTAGATTGATTAGATGAATTTTATTATTGCAAGAGTTTGATCTGGAAATAAAAGATAAAAAAGGGTATGAGAATTTAGCTGCAGATCATTTATCACGACTTGATAGCCTATGTGAAAATGAATCTAAGATTGAAATTGAAGAAATATTTCCATATGAAAAATTATGTTTTGTGTGTACCATAGACAATTTCGAGCCTTGGTTTGTAGATATTGCCAATTACTTGGTTGACAAAGAAATTCCTACAGAGCTTAATTATAACCAAAAGAAAAAGTTCTTTTCTGATTTGAAATATTATTTTTGGGATGATCCTTTCCTTTTTTGAATTTGCTCTGACCAAGTAATTTGGTGATGTGTTTCTCATGAAAAAGGCCGAAAAATCTTAACTCATTGTCATAGTAGACCAACTAGGGGTCACTATGGTGCAAACAGAACAGCACATAAGGTTTTTGAAGCTGGATTTTATTGGCCATCAATTTTCAAAGATGCAAAAGCTTTGATTTCAACCTGTGACAGTTGTCAAAAGGTAGGGATTGTCTCGAAGAGGGATGAAATGCCCTAAAAATTTATTTTGGAATGTGAAATCTTTGATGTTTGGGACATAGACTTCATGGGACCTTTTCCTACATCTTTTGGCAGCAAATATATCCTGGTAGTTGTCGACTATATTTCAAAATGGGTGGAAGCTCAGGCTTGCTCCACTAATGATGCCAAAATAGTCACAAATTTTTAAAGAAACTGTTTTCAAGATTTAGATGTCCCCGTGCCGTAATCAGTGATAAGGGCATCAATTTTTCCAATGACCAAATGGAAAAAGTTTTAAAAAGATATGGAGTACATCACAGGGTGTCCACCCCTTATCACCCCCAAACCAGTGGATAAGTTAAGGTCTCTAACAGAGAACTCAAGCGAATTTTGGAAAAAAATTGTGGCGGCCAATAGAAAAGATTGGACTAAAAAGTTAGATGATGCGCTATGTGCATATAGAAAATCTTTTAGAACTCCTTTGGGCACAACCTTGTACAGAATAGTATATGGAAAAGCATGCCATTTACCTGTTGAGCTGGAACATAAAGTATATTGGGCTATTAAGTTGCTAAATCTTGATCTCATAAAGGCTGGAAAGAAAAGATTTTTGCAGGAAAATGAATTGGATGAACTGGGACTGGAGGCCTATGAGAACAACAAGATATACAAAGAAAAAGTAAAAAAGTGGCAAGATTCTAAAATTAGATTTCCACATGAATTCAAACAAGGAGACAAAGTGCTACTGTTTAACTCTAGATTAAAACTTTTTCCAAGAAAACTCAAATCTAGGTGGTCAAAGCCCTTTCATGTGCACAAAGTATTTCCTCATGGATCTGTTGAGATTGAAGGAAAAGATGGAGAAATTTTCAAAGTTAATGGACAAAGATTAAAACTATATAAAGCACCATCTCAAAATCTCACAATGATTGAAGAAATAAACCTGATGCACCCTCATGATAGATGAAGGTTCGCTAGAAAAAAAATCATTTCAATAAAATGAAGATTCTTTTCCTTTCATTCTTTATGTTTTATGTTCTATTGCTTTTTGTCCACAACTCTATCGAAGCCCTGATTGAGCCTCGATAATAACATAAGTTTTTGCTAAGTTCTTTATGTTAACAAACTAAAATAGGTCTCAACAAACCAAGTTGACCTTCGAGCTTACACAAGAGAGAAGTTTTCTTAACTTCTTAAGTTCTTTTTAATTCGTGCCTTAAAAATTGGTTTGATAGAATTGAATCCCCTAACTACTCATATTGATGACAAACATTATGGATAATGTTTGACTTAAGTGTGGGGGAAGGTTAAACAAGATAAATGGGTCTAATAACTTAATAATTTGCATGAATAGAGTATGTACTGATATAGATCAAGTTTCCACAAAATTCATAAGAACTCAATGAAATGGTTAAAATTTGACAAATTTTTTTTTCGAAAAATCACTTAGTTAAATGAATTATGAACTTGTCTTGAAACTGAACGATTTTTACTTTGTTTAAATCAATTAACAATATCCATGTGAAGTAGTTTTACTAACTATTTAGTTTAGAATTTTAGAGCTAGAATTAGCTTAAGGTCCTTAGTAAGGCTACTCAAATTTTCTTATAAAAGCTTAAATGATTAGTATGTTTCCCAAATTAGCCATTTTGAGAGCCTTTTAAATTTATGGTGAATGTTCAAATGATAATCATAACTTGATAATTTTTCATTGTGCATTATAACTAAAAACAAAACAAAAAAAAAATTAAATACAAAACTTGTTCTTAGAATTGGAATGGACTTGGGTTGGTCCCTTAGAAGAGCAACTTCTTATCCTTTCTTTCAATTTCAAAAGCCATAAAAAAAAAAAAAAAAAGCAAAAAGCAAAAAGATACGGCCAACACCCCATCCAGAGGTAAAGAAAAGATGCAGGCAACACCCTGTCCCTCTGAAGCTTTAAATAATAAATAAAATTAAGGAATGAAAAACACAAATAAGGTAAAAGACTCAGGGGATGATCTGATGTACATGCATTCACTCTAAATAGATTGCATACTTTTAAATATAGGGGGATAAAAGATGACTGAGTTTCTTCTTACTCTGATTGATCTTTTGAATAATTTTTGCTTAAATTCTTTATTAAATAATGGGAGTAAAAGCTGATTTACTTAGATAAGTCAATTGATTTTTGCAAAAGTAAATTTATTTCAGTTAGTAAAGATAATTAAATTTTTTAGAATACTGAGCTGATTTGCGCCAGAAATATTTAGGTCTAATAAACCATTCATGATTTGTCTTCTTAAATAAGCCTTGTGATCTTTAATTTGTTTTATTTGCTTAAGAACGAGCAAAGACTTAAGTGTGGGGGAATTTGATAAGTTATTTTTACTCTATATTTTTCATAGGATTTTGAGCTTAATTTGCTAAGAATTTCTGATAAAAACCTGCAGGAACTATGTTTTTGATAAATAATGTTATCTTAAAGCTCTTAGAATCAAATAAAGAGTAATCAACTGTTTTAATTCAGATTTGGAGCAAAAACAACAATTAAAGTCGAAAATGCATAAGTCGAGCCCTGAAAAAACACAGCCAAGGCCAAACAGAGAAAGAAGACAGCAAAAATTGGTCTATCAAACCTCAACTGCGAGCCATCGATATAACCCTCAACTTCAATAAAAGCAATCGAGCATCATCCTAAAGAAAATACATTGTCGAGCCTCAAAGTCGAGCCTCAAAACTCAACCCTGGATAATTGTGTCTACAGACCAATTCTTCAACAAAATTACCTTGAGTCTCAACAATTTGACCCTCGATTTTCTCAATTTTACCATCCATAGAGCAACGGATAAAAACACACGGTTTACTTAGGAATTTCCTGAAATCGAGCTTGAGTTTGCTTAATACGAGCCTCGACCAACAGAGCACGGGACACTTGACGAGTGTTTTCACAACTCATATGCGCGCGTGAAAAGTTATCAAATTATGTTAAAATGGATTTTATCAAATCTGCCATGTGTCAAATAAAGATGGTCATGCTTTCTTATCTAGTGGTTCATAAATAAATGTGCAAGCATACATTGTAAAGTATGTACCAACAGTGTAAATCAGCATTAACGTAGAGTAGATTTCCGAAGGAATTTTGGGTAAAAGAATTTCCATTTCTTTTTACTTGAAAATTTCATCTATTTTCTGGGTAAAATCAATTTAATCCATTGTTTGTAATTTCTATGAATTTCTGAGCAATTAATTTATTCATATTTTGAATTTATTTTATTTCTTCTTATTTGTGCTTATTTGATAAATCCATGGAGAAATAAAATCCTACAACTTAGGGATTACAAATCCAATTCCTAATTCAGTCTTATTTCAAATGCGCATTCAAGTAAAATTTGATTGGGTGTTTGTAATTAGTAACTTGAATTTAACTTGTGGTTTTTAAAGGAATGGTGCATTCTTTTGTATCCAGGATTGATTTCAATTAAATAGATCGAGAGATCATTCAATTGAATAAATCAAGAGATCATCCAATTGAATAGATCTGTGGTTGCTAATGAAGTCGATTCTAACTTACCCATTAAACATTGTGAATATTTCTAACTTAGCATAGTTTATTTTCCTTTCTATTTTTCTAAAACCTTTCTTTGGTTAAACAATTAATGGGATTGAGAGTATATTAGCTGCTAACCATTCCCTTGGAATCGACCTAAATCATTATCTATGCTACATTGGATGGGTGCGCTTGCCTTGTGAGACCGTAGTTGTTGATTTAGAAAACATTTATAAATTTGAAAAACTCGGTCAATGATTAGTGAAAATTGAACTTTAAATTTCACACACAACACACACCCCATATTCAGTGAATGGGACCAACTTAATTTTATTTTTTCAATTTTCTTGAGCGTATTCATTGAATGTATCCAAAAGTATAACAATTTTTTTTTAACTTTTAACAGCCTGCATAAACAAAACATTAACCTTCTAAAACTGCAATTAAGACATCGACCGCTACAATAATCACAGCAAGCACAATAAACACAACACATCCAGCACTAACATTAGCCATCCAAAACCACAAAGACTAACATTAGCTATCCAACACCCAAATCAGCCATCTAAACACCAACATCAGTTCAAATCTTTTAACTACACTATACACATCAAACTTCAACTTTAATCAACATTTGTCATCCAATGCATAATGACTTCAGTGTAGTTATGACCAAACTTATTATAACAATATAAGTATATTTGAATTAAAATGATAATAACCAATAAATACATTATAATAAATAAGTGTTTCATTACAAATGACATAAATAAGTTGCAATCCTAGATAGAGCAATCAAGATATAAAAATGGAAAGTGTAATTAGTCTATTTTTTGTTTGAATGCCTAACAAAAGTATTTTCGAATCTCCTAAGCATTGACTCTTCCTTGCCTTTGTCTCAACGATCACCGCTTTGCTCACTCACTTGACCAGAACCTTCTTCAAAATCCTTAGGAGCAACTGGATTGTACCTTGATGGAGGTTGCTGTTGTGTTACCTAATGGGAATCAGGTTAATCAAGTTACAAGACCGATCACTAGAGGCCAAGCTAGAGGATTACAGAATCTTACCATGCAAGTTCTATCAGACAATTTGGAGTTAGAAGAAGGTAATTTGGTTGATGTTCCATCTATATATTATGACTTCAATGAACTACACGTGTCGATGCTTCAGAAGGATGAGTAGATAAAGACTAGAGCATTATGGCATGTAGGCTGCCACTTAAGCCGCCATCTTACTTTTTAGGTTGATAGCTTATGTATTTGGCCGAACTATACTTTATTATTTTCACTAGTTCTTAATAGTTTTTGCTTTGTTCAAGGGTTTTACTATAAATACCCTTTTCATGTAATAGACTCTTTAGTTTTTAGATGTTATTGAAACCCTAGTGAGAATTTTCTCTTATCAATCAATTGTTTGATTATGGCGAGATCCTGTTCTCATTGATCCTTGTGATAGTGGCGAACAACCCATTTTAGCTAATTTATGCATCATATCAAATTTGTTAGGTGTAGTTAAGGTTATTATTGGTGCATCATATCCAATAGTAACGCTATCCATATCTTTTAATTTCTTGTATTCTAAACATAAAAGCCATAAAAAAATAGCATTTTTATTTTGTCTGAACATTCGATTTGTGAGATCTGCTGCGTGCTTGTTTGAGATCACCGTGTCTAAGGTTTTAGGCACATCATCTTTTGGTATCAGAGCTTCAGTTTCAACTACAGAACGATCGGGAAGGGAAAAGTTTCAATCTTTACTATCAATAAGTGAAAATTTCGATCTTTATTATTGTTTTGAATTATCTCGAGGAATTTTGATCCGTTGAAGCATTATTGAGATTGAAATCTGGGGCTTGAATTGGGATTGTGTTGTGATTAGGATTATATTGAGATTGTATTTGTGATTTTGGGAATTTCTAAAATTGTAGAGATGTCAAACAATAGTGTGAATGCAAATGTTGGGAATGATGATAATAGTAGAATTGGTGGAGGTCAGGGTCATCGTACTACAGGTGATGGAAGATCTATAGAAGTTCAACTGCAGGAATTGCATACTATGATGGCTAATCTTGCCATAGAGGTAGGACGGCTTGCAATAGGTCAACCACCAAGGGTTAACCTACAGGCACCACCACCAATGATAAACCAACAGGTGGCACATCAGTGTATGGTGAAT
Source organism: Combretum micranthum (assembly GCA_024138025.1). Classification (NCBI taxonomy): domain Eukaryota; kingdom Viridiplantae; phylum Streptophyta; class Magnoliopsida; order Myrtales; family Combretaceae; genus Combretum; species Combretum micranthum. The sequence goes on along the minus strand of JAMXBD010000825.1, from coordinate 359,592 downwards.
GATGCCAAGAGGGAAGGAAAAGGAGATGCTAGTTTTGATGAGATTGATGACAATTGGAAATTGGAATGCATAAGATGCTTAGGCCGTGGACATATTACATACCAATGTCTAAATGAATTTTCCATAAAGCTTGTTAATGGGGTTCCTAAAATTATTATGGAGGATGAACTTGAGAGCAAGGAAAATTTTGCAGTTGAAGAGGAAGTTGGGGAAAAAGGAGATGAGATCCATGAAGAATGTAAGGAGAACGATTTCATTGAAAAGACTAATGATTAAAACGGAGTAATATGTGGTATAGAAGTCAAATCACAGTCTTTGGTGTTAAGGGGAGAATTTGATGAGATACAAGAGAGCCCTCAATTGCCTAATTTCTTGCCTCTTCCACTCATAACAGGAGCTACAAACCATTCCGAGTCATATCATATTCTTATTCCTTATTTGCATATGAGTTATTTCGATCCATTGTTGGGATTGAGAAGCATCCATGAATATTATAATCATCTTTTGCCTATGAAGGAGCTTGCGATATTTATTGATATTTATTGGAATATTATTGATCATTACATATATTAGAGGAGTGTTGTGATTTGGTGTGGTAATGTTGTGGAAAGAATAGTTGTATACAAGCAACAATTTGCTGAGTGTACTCACGAAAAAAGGATTATAGATGCATCAGTGAAGCTTGAGAGCTTACCACATACTATTTGTTCTGGAATAACATGTGGTTTTGTGTTGATAATTCTATCCCTTGTTGTTGTAGTGCGTGTTTCCTCTATTTAGGATGACTACTACATATATGGTAGATCTTTATGTCATTATAGGGGGGAGAATTTATGTAAAGGAATTTATACATTGGATCCAGGATGTTATGTTGATTGGGAATTCCTATAGAAGGGAAGAATTGCAAATGAAGCATTGGAGAAAGAATCTTAGCTGGGCATCACTGGAACGCTTTACTTTATTATTCTTGAGTTTCACAAGTTTATTTTTGATCCAGGAGGATATATGTTTCCTCAAGATTTGAGGACAAATCTTCAACAGGCCAGAGGGAATGATGGGAATCAGGTCAATCAGGTTACAAGACCGATCAGTGGAGGCCAAGCTCGAAGATTACAAAATCTTACCATGCAAGTTCTTTTAGACAATTTGGAGTCAAAAGAAGCTAATTTGGTTGATGTTCCATCTATATATTATGACTTCAATGAACTACATGTGTCGGTACTTCAGAAGGACGAGTAGATAAAGACTGGAGCGTTATGGCATGTAGGCTGCCACTTAGGCCGCCATCTTACTTTTTAAGCCAACAGCTTATGTATTTGGCTGGACTATCGTTCATTATTTTCACTAGTTTTTAATAGTTTTTGCTTTTTTAAGGGTTGTACTATAAATACCCTTTTCATGTAATAGACTCTTCAATTTTCAATGTTATTGAAACCCTAGTGAAAATTTTCTCTTGTCAATCAATTGTTTGGTTATGGTGAGATCTCGTTCTTATTGATCCTTCTGATCTTGGTGAACAACCCGTTCTTATCAATCTTTAGATTGTGGCGAACAACCCATTTTAGCTAATTAGTGCTTTATATCAAATTAGTTAAGTGTAGTTTGGGTTATTGTTGATGCATCGTATCCAATAGTAACACCATCCATATCTTTTAATTTCTTGTATTCTAAACACAAAAGCCATAAAAAATAGCATTTTTATTTTGTCTGAACATTCGATTTATGAGATCTACTGCATGCTCGTTTAAGATCATTATGTCTAAGGTTTTAGGCACATCATTACCCATTATCCCATATCGATCTTATCTAAAATATAGAGTGACCGGTCTCTATAGGGTGCTAAAGGAGTTGCAATTGGCTCATATAAATAATGGTTGTATGAAGGAGTCACAAATCCAGTAGGATCATACACTAAACTGGCTGTAAGCTCATCTAAGTATAAGCTACCTGAAGGCATATCATGAAATGACACTTACACAGGGTATTGTTGTTGGGTTGGTATAGAGAATGTGCTTCAATACCCTCCACGAGGCCTATCTAACCTTCGGCACCATGGACGTTATGGTTTAATATTTATTTTAGCTTCTTCCTTTGCATAAGATACTTGAGCCTCCTCCCTAAATGTCCACCTACAGGCAGCTATATCCTAACCTCATTCTCCTCCTTTACAATTGCCATTGACTCATTTGCAAGGGCAGTGTGTGAACCAGACTATCTAATTAACTGATCTCCCCTATTGTGCTAATCTGCAAATTTGAAAATATAACCACTTTAAGAGAATGTGATACAAGATAACATTGAAGTAAATTGAATGTTCGAGATATTACCATGTGTCAAACCAATGCTCATGTATGGGAGATGTATATATACATGTCATGTCCTTTCTCAATTGTAGTAAGGTGTGCATAGCTCTCCTGCCACAAAGCGACACATGCAATGTGAAGTTGCTACCAATTAAAGTCTAATCTACCCCACAAGTCAATATCATGGAAAGCTCTATTTGTGTCAACATTATCTGGGATGTGCTGAATACCTCCAAACTACCAAGCCACTCAATCTAGGAAGCTCTATTCAATGATGGTGAAGTAAATAAGCGAGACCCGTGCTACCCATATTTGTCACACTGTGGTACAAAATGGAGGGAGTCTATCCAATAAGTCCTTGGGGTATGGCTCCTATTCCACCTGCATACATTCAAAGTATTAGCACCAAATAACGAACAATGAGTTAAGCATAAATGCAAAAAGTCTTGAATAAAATGTTATGTGTGTTTCATATACTCAACAAGATGAGAGTTGATCCAATGCTGGTTGATATATATCATGGTATGTGGTATCCCTATGCATTCGCCATCTACACGCTAGTAGTCAACCAACAAGCGCCATCATACCATACCTACTACGAGGAGCGCACATGGGGAATCTATCCCACCCCCATACTTATAGCAATATGGTTCCTTCTGCTATCTCTTAGGCACCCGATACAGCTGAACAACATACTACTTATACAACCAAGCCAAAAATGCAGCCCCCTTACGTGTATTACCGTACGACAATAAGATCCCCTAACCACCGAGGAACATAAGGTGGACCAGGTTTCTTGATTTGTCAACAAAATGGAATCCCCAATCAGCAAAAGTATATATGCTCGTGTTTGTCTAATGAACACTTCCTCATTGACAAATTTTGGTATCTCATCGAACTAGCTGGCAATCCAATTTAAGTTAATTTGCCCTCCCTTTAAGTGGGTGCCCTCTGATACAACTCCTAAGAGGTTATGACATAGCATCGCAATGTTTAGATTACTACTTCCCATCACAAGTACCCCATCCACTAGCAATCCTAACTAAACCTCCACATCCGATAGGGTTATTGTAATCTCACATGTCGTCATGTGGAACGTATGTGTCTTTGGTCTCTAATGCTCGACAAGTGCTGTAATGAAGTGCTAGTCCAGCTGTATGAATGGCAATCTATTGATTCTATAGAATCCTGCTTGCTAAAAATATGGCATTACATGGGGATTAGGACGCCTAAGACCCATCTCTCGGTGTCTAACAGTCGGTATCTAAGATGGAACAATAAGGTCAACATTAACCTGCAAGTGCGAACAACACAATAGTTAGTTATATTCATAAAAACACTTACAAGGACATGTCCTCTGGCATTGTGCCTTTGTAGTACACAAATCCTCAAATCAATGTGTTGTCTACTGTGTCAATACCGATGGATCTACAGGCCTAGGCTCCATTTATCCTGCATATGAGAATAAATAGAAAAAGATATCAGGCATTGCTTAATGAAACGTAAAAATGACATTAAGCTTACAATTATCACAAGTTATAATTAATAACTAGTAAACATCGGTTTATGGTCCTTGTTGGTTTATATTTGAGCATTGTCTTCTATTGTGATGTTACTAGCAACATATATTACATGTGATCCTGTTCGAACGGCCTCTGATGTCCATCTCCATTCAGAAATGGCATGCTCGTGGTTTACCCTTCTCACGAGTCGTCATAGGATCAGGCACTAAGAATGGGAAGTTAGTTGGTGTGGGCCACTCCAATTCATCCCTAATAGGATGGAAGTGTGCTCTGTAGCACTAAGTCTAATTCGTGCATCTATACCATGGTCCTACTAAGGTTGATGCATCTAATCTCATATGTCTTGTTGCAACTAAAGTGTATGAGCATGGTATCCCATAAATTTGCCATTTATTGCATGTGCATGTATGTTTCCCAAGATTAACCTTTCGTGTCTACCCTCCACCCTTCAAGCCACTACCTACACGATGGGGCCTTATTCTTACTTCTAACATTCCAATATTCATATGGAAACCTGTGACCTGGTGCTTGGTAGAACGTTGGCCCCATGGCTTTAGCCTTTCTCGAGCATATGTAGTGAAGACATGTTTAGCTTTTGTAGCATTAGTAGCTGTTGAACTTATGTGTTCAATGTGAATTTTGATGAGACAATTAATTGCACAATCAACTACTCAATTGTGTTAAACTACGCTTAATAGTCAAACAATTTAGATTAACAACAATATGTGTGTGTGTGTGTGTGTGTGTGTGTGTGCTATTCTCTAGAGTTTGTGCAGGTGCAAAATGAACCAATAAGTAGATACAATTCTCTAAGCACAGCTTTGATCACAACTTTCATCGAAGGCTTGATAGGATCACTCATTAGGGCGTAACAAGGTTAAATCCAAGGCCCAACAAGTTCAAATCAAGGCGCATTGAGCATAGACTTGATTGAGAGTTAAATTCAAGGTGCGACAAATTTAAGGTACGATAGGCATGAGGCATGACAGGTTGAAGTCCAAGGTGCAATAAAGAACCAAGGCACAACAAGTTTTAAGTGCGACAAGAACCAAGGTACGACGGTTTTAAAATACAAGCCGACATGGCATAAAAGAGCCGTTACAGGCATTTAATGCTTAATGATTCTAAGACGTTATCTCTAATGGACATTTAAATGTTTAAGATATATAAATACTCTCCCTAGAAATTCAAATAAGTGTAGTAGAAATTTTTAAGAGCTTTCATTTGCAAACAAACAAATCAGAAAATTCTCTCATTGTTTTTGTACTCTTGTTCATTAATTTGCAAAATCTACAAAGAGAGAGAAAATCGAATTAGTACTCTATTCTTATATACGTTATCTTTAAGAGAGCATCATAAAAGAGAATAAAATATTTTATTTCCTGAGAGTTGTAATATTGTGTACTACTTTATTTAAGCTGGTGTGATTGAGATCGATAAAGTGTATGATGTCCTCTGATTGGAGGTGATTTGGATAATCGTGGAGAGTAGGAAGAAGACCGAACTCCATATTAAATCTGGGCTTATATCTTCTTTCGTTATCTCTTTAATATTATTTTCAATATTGTATTATGTCATATTTGTTGTTATTAAAGTTGAAATTGATCTGTTGCACAAAAATTTATTGTTTAAGCATTTTAGGTCAAATTCTCAATTCCCCCACCCCCCCTTCCCTCTTAAGTATTTTCTAGTACGTTTTCATTGGATATAAAAGTCTCATCTCTGATTATTTATGCTTAATAGCATTTAAAGTAAAGATCATGGCATCAAATGCATTAAGGTATCTAAAGGGACAAGTTATAAATAGACCATCTCTTCTAACTGGGAGAAATTACCCTTATTGGAAATGTATAATGAAAATCTTTCTAAAAATGCAAAATAGACTAATATAGAATGTAATAGAAAATGGCCATTTGATTATTGAAGGAAAAGAAGAAAAAGATTAAAATGAAGAAGATTAGAAAATATTAGATTTGAATGAAATAGATATGAACATATTGCATTGTGGGTTAAATAAAAGTAATTTTAATAGAATCTATACATGTAAGTCTACTAAAGATAGATGGGATGAATTAGAAAAGACTTACAAAGGAACTTCAAGAGTAGAGATACTAAAATAAGTCTTTTATGTAGACAATTTGAAAATTTCAAAATGCTTTCAAATGAATCCATAGATGAGATGCATTGATTCATTAACATCATAAATCCCTTGAGTGTGCTTAGAAAGAATTTCACTAATGCAGAAATAAATTCTAAACTACTCAGGTCCAGACCTAAGGATTGGGAGGCAGAGAACCGCTATTGAAGAAGCACGAGATTTAAGTGTTATGAGCAAAGAGGAACTTCTTAGAGCTCCTAAGACACATGAGCTAATTAAAAAGTAAGGAGAGGAAATCAAACAAGAAGGCCATTACTTTTAAAGCTACAAGTCATGATTCCAGTAGAGAAAAAGATGAGGAGGAGGAGGACGAGGAACTCGCCTTGATAGCCAAAAGGTTCAATAAGTTCATGAGGTTCAACAACAAGACAAGAAAGGATGGTGACAGTGGTTCCTTAAGATACAAAAAGGAAATGAAGGATGTGATAACCTGCTACAAATGTCACAAGTTAGGGCATATTCAACAATATTGTCCAATGCTCAAAAAAGCATCTAAGGGATCCAGAAAATAAGCTCTCATTGCCACTTAGAGTAATGATGACTCGAGTGATTCAAATGAGAACGTGTGCTTCATAGCATTGGATGATAAAGTAAGCTCCCCACCTTCTCCTTCTTATGATGAAATTTGTGAAATATATGATAAAGTATGTAGTAGGTTAATAAGAATGGGGGAAACGGATAGTATGCTTAAAACCATAATGATGAAAGTAGGAGAAGAGTTAAATGAATTTAGAATTGGGTATGAGGAGGTTAAAAAGGAAAATGAAAAGTTGCATGAAGAAATTGATATTTTAAAATTGAAAAATGATAAGATGAATAATAAATGTAAGAAGCTAAAAAGAAAAATGATTAATTGAGCAAGATCAATGAGAAATTAACAATTGAAAATGATTTTCTTAATATTGAAGTTAAAACCTTAAATAATAATGATAATATTGCATGTACTGGTAGTAGCAATGATGAAATTTTGAAAGAACTTAAAGAACTAAAAAATGAAAATATCATATTAAAAGCTAACTTAGATGATTTAAACACAACAATAGCCAGGTTCACTAAAGGGAAAAAGGATTCGAATACACTTCTTAGAAATCAAATATGTGATTCAAATAAATATGGAATTGGCTATAATAGAGAAAGTTGTTGCAAGTCCCATAAAACTCGGTTTGTGAAAGCCACTAATAGGATATGCAACTGTTGTGGCAAAACTGGTCCTATTGCACACAATTGTGCAATAAGAAGAACCATGCATTTAAATCATAAAACAAGCTAGTTTGGGTTCCTAAAAGGGAAATCTTTTTACATCTAACCAAAAAGGACCTAAAGTCAAATGGGTACCAAAGAAATAATCCCCTGTTTTGTAAAAATCTTTAAGCAGAAACAATAAATAGTACTTAGGCAATGGCTGCTCTAGACACATGATCAGAGATGCATCTAAGTTTACAACTTTGGACTTGAAAGATCAAGGGAATGTCACCTTCAAAGACAATCGCAAGTCAATTATTCTTGGTGAAGGTAACATTCAATAAACAAAGATTTAACTATAAAAAATGTGCTTCTCGTTGATGATTTAAAGCATAATTTACTTAGTGTTAGCTAATTATGTGATAATGGATTTAGAGTAATATTTATTACCAATAAAATGTTCTATTGAAAGAGTTGACAATAATCAAGCTTATTTTAAAAGGTATAGACAAAGAAATATTTACAAAATCAATTTAGATGATTTCAAATCATCAAACGGAACTTGTCTTTACACTCAAACCGATAATAGTTAGCAATGGCACAAAAAAACTAGGACATGCTAGCATGGATGTAATTTCAAAACTTGTTAAAAGAATCTTGTTGAAGGTTTACCAAAAATGAATTTTCAAAAGGATAAGATTTATGAAGCACGTCAACCAAGAAAGCAAACTAAGACTTCTTTTAAGTCTAAGGATGTTGTTTCCACTTCTAGGCTAGTAAAACTATTGCATATGGACTTATTTAGCCCTACTCAAACTTTAAGTTTGAGAGGAAAAAAAATATACCTTGGTTATTATTGATAACTTCACTAGATATACTTAGACTTTCTTCCTAGTATATAAAGACAAAACAAATAGTGTCTTTTTTAAATATGGCAAAAAAGTCTAAAAGGAAAAAGGTCTTAACATTGCATCTATCCGAAGTGATCATGGGGGAGAATTTGAAAATTATGAAATAGATGATTTTTGCAGTAAAAATGGAATTGAACATTCCTTTTCAACACCCAGAACACCACAACAAAATGGTGTAGCTAAAAGAAAAAATTAAACTTTAATTGAAATGGCTAGAACCGTATTGTGTGAAAACAATCTACTTAAATACTATTGAGTTAAAGTTGTTAACATTGCATACTATATATCAAATAAAGTCTTCATAAGACCAATTCTTAAGAAAACCCCTTATGAGCTTTGGAAAGGAAAAAGACTTCACATCTCTTATTTTCATCCTTTTGGCACTAAATGTTACATCTTAAACAATGAAAAAGATTAACCAGCTAAGTTTGATGCTAAAAGTAATGAGGCCATTTTTCTAGGCTATTCTTTAACTAGCAAAGCTTATAGAGTTTTTAATAAAAGAAACCTGGTTGTAGAGGAATCTATTCATGTTACTTTTGATGATTCTTTACTCATATATGTTCTAGTGACGATATGGGTAATGTTTGCACTGATTTGGATAAGTTTTCTCTTGAAAATGATAATAAAGAAATTATAGAAGAATATGAACACAAAAAGGATGTTGTGGATGAATCTATTAACTAACATATTCCTAAAGAATGGAAATATGGTATATTGCCCCTAAAGGACCTGATAATAAGTGAATCTTCAAATAGAATAACGACTAGATCTTCCCTAAGAAATATGAGTAATCTAGTTTTCCTATCACAAACCAAACCTAAAAATATGGAAAAAGCTTTAAAATATGAGTTTTTGATACAAGCTATGTGAGAATAATTAAATTAATTTACAAGAAACGAAGTTTGGAACTTAGTTCTTAGACCTGACAGTAAACTAGTTTATTGGAACTAGGTGGGTTTATAAAAACAAACTAGATGAAGTAGGAATAGTAATAAGGAACAAAGCTCGGTTAGTAGCTAAAGGATATAATCAAGAAGAAAGTATAGATTTTGATAAGACCTTTGCTCTGGTTGCTTGACTAGAAGCTATTAGAATGCTTTTAGTATTTGCTGCATTAAAAAATTTTCCTCTTTGTCAAATGGATTTCAAAAGTTCTTTTTTAAATGGTTTTATAAAAAAGAAGTTAATGTAGAGCAACCACCAGGATTTGAAAATAATGAATTCCCTGATCATGTCTTTAAACTAAACAAAGCTCTTTGTGGTCTCAAGCAAGCTCCTAAAGCTTGGTATGAAAGACTCGGTACTTTTTTATTAAACAAAATATTTTCTAGAGGAAAAATCGATACAACACTATATTTATCAAAAATCACAAAGCAGACACATTGATTGTGCAGATCTATGTAGATGACATTATGTTTGAAGCTACTAACACGAGTCTTACAAATGAATTTGTTGAGTGCATGAAGAATGGATTTAAAATGAGCATGATAGGAGAACTCAATTATTTTCTAGGTCTCCAAGTGAAACAATATGAAAATGGAACTTTCATCAATCGATTTAAATATGCCAAAGATCTCTTGAAAAGATTTAAAATGGATAATTGTAAAACCATACCTATACCTACGAGCACAAGTGTAAAACTTGACAAAGATGAAAATGAGAAAAATGTTTGTGAAAATTAATATAGAGGCATGATAGATAACTTATTATATCTAACAAATTTTAGACCTGATATCATGTTCTCGGTATGTGTATGTACACAATTTCAATGTTGCTCAAAGGAATCACACTTGAATGTAGTAAAATGCATATTCAAGTATCTTGCAGGTACTATTGAAATTGGCTTGTGGTATCCAAAGTTTACTTCTTTCGATCTAGTTGGATACTTCGATGCTAATTTTACTAGGTGAAAAGTTAGTCGAAAAAGCACAAGTGGCACATGCCACTTTCTTGGAAACTCTCTAATAACTTGGCACTCAAAGAAGCAAACTTTAGTTGCATTTTCAACTCCAAAGTCGAGTATATAGCAGTCGATAGCTGTTGTGCATAAGTTTTATGGATGAAACAAGCTTTGTAAGATATGGGGTAAAATATGAAAATGCTCCAATTCGCTATGATAACATATGTGACAAATTTAATAAAAAATCTGATCCAATACTCAACGACCAAGCATATCAAAATTAGACACCATTTTATTAGAGATCATGTTATAAATAAAGATATTAGCTTAGAATTTGTTGATACAAACAATCAAATTATTGATCTTATGATAAAACAAGCTACTATATGTTAAAATACGTTTTTATGCTTGGGCGATGTCCTGTCTGCTAAAAATCTATGATATGTGAATTATCAAACAATTCTACAACATCTCTCTTTATTTAACCAGCTTTGAAGTTTTCCTTATTTTTTGATGAGTCCAACGAGGAAGAAAAATGTTGAATGCACAAATTAACATGCATGAATAGTGTATACTATGTTTTTTTAGTCAAAAGAAGAGAAAAATATTGAATGCAAAAATGTTAACATGCATGAACAGTGTGTACTGTGTTTATTAGATCATTAAGTGTGATTTGCATTTTCCTAGTGTTAAGCATCAAGTTTTTGAATCAAGTTGAGAAAATTCTTTTGAAATCCAAATGCTTAATTGAAAGGGATTGTTAAATTGGGGATGAGTGTTAATTTGAGGGGGAGTTAATTGTGCATGATTGTCCTCATCAAAAAAGGGAAGATTATTAAACATGTATGCTTAATGTAAATTTTGATGAGATAATTAGTTGCACAATCAACCACTTAATTATGTTAAACTACACTTAATAGTCAAACAATTTGGATGAACAGCAATGTGTGTGTGTGTGTGTGTGTTTTGTGTGTGTGTTGTTCCCTAAAGTTTGTGCAGGTGCAAAATGAACCAATGAGCAAGTATAAATCTCCGAGCACAGCCTTAATCACAACTTCCATTGAGGGCTTGACAAGACCACTCATATGGGCGAAACAAGGTTAAATCTAAGGCTCGACAAGTTCAAATCAAGGTGCGTTAAGCGCAAACTTGATCGAGGGTTAAATTCAAGATGTGAAAAGTTCAAATCCAAAGTGTAATAAAGAACAAAGGCACGACAAGTTTTAAGCATGGCAAGAACCAAGGTGAGACAATTTTAAAATACGAGCCAATGTGGCATAAAAGAGTCATTACATGCATTTAATACTCGACGATTCTAAGACATTATCTCTAATGGTCATTTAAATGTTTGAGATATATAAGTACTTTGCTTAGTGACTCAAATAAGTGTAGTAGAAATTTCTAAGAGCTTTCATTTGCAAACAGACAAATAAGAAAATTCTCTCATTATTTTTGTACGATTATTCATTAATTTGAAAAATATGAGTCGATGTGGCATAAAAGATCCATTACACGCATTTAATGCTTGTCAATTTTAAGACGTTATCTCTAATATACATTTAAATGTTTGAGATATATAGATACTCTCTTTGGAGATTCAAATAAGTGAAGTAGAAATTTTTAAGAGCTTTCATTTGTAAATAAACAAATCAAAAAATTCTCTCATTATTTTTGTACTCTTATTCATCAATTTGTAAAATTTGCAAAGAGAGAAAAAATCAAATTGGTGCTTTGTTCTTGCATTTGTTACCTATAAGAGAGCATAAAAGAAAATGAAACATTTTATTTCCTAAGAGTTGTAATATTGTGTACTGCTCTATTTGAGTTGGTGTGATTGAGACGAATAAAGTGTGTGAAATCCTCTTATTGGAGGTGATTTGGGTGATCGTGGACAATAGGAAGCAGGCCGAACTCCACGCTAAATCTGGGTTTATATCTTCTTTCTCCATCTCTTTAATATTCTTTTCAGTACTCTATTATTGCCATATCTACTATTATTAAAGTTGAAATTGATCTTTTGCACAAAAATTTATTATTTAAGCATTTTAGATCAAATACTCAATTCACTCCTCCTTCCCCTTTCCCCCAAACCACCCCCCACCCCCGAGCATTTTCTAGTGCGTTTTCAATAGCCTCCATGATCCTCTTATCCCAAAGCATTACACAGTTGTACAATATTTTCTTTACAAGTGCCATCACAAAAAGGCCCCCCGCACTTAGATCATAAAATTATAAGCCTTAGCAATGTTTGTAGTCATGTAACAAAAACGGTAGTTATTATCATATGCCAAAGTCCATTGTTCCTTAGGCAACGTAAACGATCCATCTGGTTCAATCTTATTAAACCGTTATATTACTTCTTCATTAATCTCCTTGACCAAAACGATGAATTTTTTGAACTTACGCGATTGTGTTTGAGAGGCAGCATATCTAACCAAATTCTACATCGTCATATTTTTGTACACTTTATTGAAATTACTGGCAACATGTCTAACACAGAACGGAAAATGGAGGCAACCACCCATTGGATTATTCTTTGTATGTTGAGATAATCTCGCTGCCCCTATCTGATATCAAGCATATCGTCTCTTCATCATAGTGGCCAATGACATGTCGCTTCAATCGTACAAGAAACCAACTCCATGACTCCATTGTTTCTACCGGAACCAAACAAAATGCCAAGGACAATCTTATTATTGCCATCCATTGTACATGCAACTAGTAGCACGTATTCATATTCCCCATACAGAAATCTTCCATCCACACATACAATAGGTCAATAGTACTTGAAGGCTTCCATGCAAGGCCTAAATGTCTAAAATAACCATTTGAGAATCAGCTTACCAAGCTCTGTGGATCTTGTCCATTGCCACTCAACCTGTATTCGAGGATTGCTGGCTTTTATTGCATATAACAGTTTTGGGAGCTCATTGTATGCTTTGTTTGAGTTTCCATATATCATGGCGATCGCTTTCCTTTTCTCTTCCTACGCTCTCCGTCACAATATCTTGTATCCAAATAGATCCTGTGCATGCCCATGTAGTTCTCTTGTTTTTACATCCGCATCATCCCTAACCATTATCAAGAACTCTCTGATCAGGACATTAGAATCTATCTAAGAATGGTCTTAACCCACCATATGGTGAAGACACGTGTGAGGTCCTTCCAACCTAATAATGACAAAGAGACCTTCCAGCTTCTTCTTCCAATCTAATAATGACATGTGTGATGCAATATGCCAACCATATAGTTTTGGTCGATTCATCTACCTAAAGTTACAATGTTGCTTCACATGAAATGTTTTCACATGGTTAATAAGATGCGCTTTGGTAAGGAACATCATACCTTTGTTAAGATCATCTAAGTTTGATATGTTTTAAATATTATACTTAGCTTTCCTCAAAAGTTATGTATCCATCACTACTACCGATATTGAAAGGGGTACTTTATCCTTAACCCCTCCCTAAAAGGCATCATTACTTGGAAGAGTGTCCCTTGAACTGGGGGGTTGTTGGGTTGTCATCCTAGCCACAACATTGTCATGACACTCATTGATCTGTTTGGTAATGTCATCATCTTCACTGTCACTTTGTTCATCATCTATTGAAATGTTATTCTCATCCACATAATACTTGCTATCCTAATTTTCATTCACAACCTTGGGTTTTAGAATTGGAGTAACTTCTTATTTAATTCTCCTTTCAAGTTCCACCATCCCTTCTTCCAAGAGGGTCAACTCATACTCTTTAGAGTTTACAAGAAAATGATACATCATACCTTGCTGGTGTATACCCCACCAACTGGGTGAAGACATGTGTTTTGATGGTCTTCCAAGTTTGGAACCTCAACTTGCTCCAATTGAGATGGCATGGACCCGATCTGAACACTAGACTGTCCTTGTACCTGCACATATAGCTCTTGCAATAGACCTTGATGAAGTTCCTTAGCTTGGTCAATCAAGTCTTCGATACCTTGATCATTTATGATAAGAAGTAGCATGAGTGATGGCCCATTCAGCATGTAACGGGGGTGTCTATAGACTATTTGGACACCACCTTGAATCTACCCTAACACTACCACATATCTTGCTCAAAAAATGAGTAAATTCATAATTAATTCTCATCCGGACCTTCTTAATTGGAGCTCAGTCATGCCCTAGACTTTATCTTCCAGTCACAACATTCCCATAAGCATATACAATAAAGCGAACAAAATCTCCCATGTTCAATCCTATACAGACATTTCATCGAACACTTATCAAGCATATGTGGGCATCAACACGGGTAAGTTTACAAAATTGCCACAATACAGCTTAACAAATGCAAATTAACACCAACGATCATGCATTATCAACTAAACATGTAAATTAACTCTATTTTCAATTTTAGAGTTTCATATTGAAATGTTTAAAAAACTGACAAAATCAACTAATAACTAGAAGAAATTGACTTTGGTTATACCTGAAAATGCTATTACAAACTCATTGAAGAAAGTGGTGTGAACGATTTGGCTAAAATTGAGTAGGAGATTTCCTCAGAGCGAGAGAGTAGAAAGTGTGATTTAGTTGTCTAAGTGGCAATGGTAGCTTTGGTTTGCATTTTAGATATGTACTACTTTCTTAGGCATTCAATGAATGTATCCGAAAAAATTGAAAAAAAAAAATTAAGCTGGACCCATTCATTGCATGTGTCCAATTACTTAAAAAAAAAAAAAAAACAAATGGCTGTATTCACTGAATGCATTCGTTAGTGTTTTAGGAAGTGCGTTTTTATTATTACTTTTCAGATGCATTCACTGAATGCAATTTTGGTTTATTATACATGGAATATGTTTATAAACTAACATATTTTAGAATTAAGTTTCAAAAATAACCATATAACCGTACAAAACCCACTTACCTTTCTCACCTGATTAATCTTTTAATTATTACCAAAGGTATTAAGAGCATTAGACATCATCGATGGAATTATAATAACTTAATGCAATACAACACTATTGATTAAGTGTAACTTTTAGTTGCATTTTTGTAAAGTGCATGTTGCGAATGGACTTCAGAATGAGCACCAAATCATAAAAAGGCATATTACTAGCTATGTTTAGTTGCATTTTTCCCATATAAGGATTTATAAATTGAGAGTTTGATAGTTTAATATCAAAATATATGGATTGCAACTAGATTACGAGCCTTGCATGTTTATGTTGCATGTAAATATGCAACAAAAATTATCATACCTTGGTTTAAGGCATGATAAAGTTTTTTTTTTTCCCCTTAAAAATCAAGTGGCTTGAAGGTTTTTTGTCTGCATAAGCTTCCAAAGATTTAGATTAAAGGAACTGGAATTCATTCAATCAAAGAAAGATTTTAGTTAGATGAGATTACTTGCATCAACTAGCTTAGAATTTTTTTTTTTTTTTTTTGTGGTAGAAGGGCCTACTTTGAGTAGTGGCACTTTGGGTCTTGGACAGAAGAGTTCATTTAAATAAAGTCATTTATTTATAGTAATCCAAACTTCTGTTATACTTTGATTGAACAAAGTACAACTTTCCCAAACCAAAGTGGTTACCTTTAAGCCGTTGCATCTTCTTTTCTCAAGATTTTAGGTGTGCAAAGTATGGGATATTCAATCATTTCTTTTATTGATTTGTATGATTGTAAACTTGTGAAACCACTTTTAGTGGATTAAGGTTAGGGTTTATGTATAAAAAGTCATAGTTGAAATGTTAATTATCAAGCATCACATGCAATATCAAACTAATGAATTTGATTTATTAAGGTTTATTAATGGATTATGACAATAGATTTGCAAATACCAATTAGAAATTAGGAACTAAAGTGAATGATAATTAATTTTACTGAAATCTTTGCATATAATGTTTTAGAAATAAAATAATTAATGTCTGTTAGGATTGTCGGATTTTTATCTGTATTGTATTTGTATCTGATCTATATTTGTAACTTATCTATATCATATGCGTATCATATCTGTTTAGTCCATTTATGAGTAAAACTATTAGTTTTCTATCAAAAACTGTTTCTTGATAAATATCTACTTAAAAATGACAAAAATATAATGTCAAAATGATTAGACTATGATGAAACAAACAAACCTTTGTTTCAAGAAATCCAACAATCACTTAAGTAATTAAATGGAAGTAATTAAATAGGTCTACAAAGGAGTTAAAGTGGTGCTTAAGCATAATTTCATGTATAAGTCACATCTTGATGAATATTGAGTACACGACAAGTAAGGTTCATCCTTTAAAACTTGACCAAACTTAATACAAAATGTATAGTAGTATTTGACAAAAATTCCCTTTCTAAAAGATTAAAATTGTTATATAACAATATAGGGTCAAACTCATTCATTATTTGTGTTTGAAAGCTTAGTTGAGTACTAGGCCTAAAGGTATGGGTTGATGGATTTGGAAATAAGGATCATTGAACCGATCTGTTTCCTTCAACCTATTTTTGATATGCTTATGTACTCAATAGGGTAGTTTTTGGGCTTGCCTTAAGAAGCTCATTAGGAAAATCTTAAAATAAACTTACTTCCTCTCATTGATATGCCACACCTCGAATCAGGGTTAAGGCATGTATAATTGCCACGTATAATATTTAATTGCCATACGCACGGGCTAACCCTAAAGAACTTGTTTGTGCCGAACAATTGATAACCAATTTTAAATTTTGAAATCATTTAGTTAGATTATGAAAAAAAAACTAGATTTAGCAGTAGCAAAACAAAATTTTACAAATCATTTCATATTCTACTCGCATAAGTATATCATTTTTTCTCATAATAAAACCATACCATCGGGTGTCTCATTTACCACTTATGATGGTAAAACAAAGCTTAAAAGCTTATTACAAAACATGGGCACCACGACCAAGCCCTTAAAGAAAATTATAAGTTCTAAAAGACATAAATCCAATCCTTATACAAGATAAAATAAAATAAATCCGGCGATCCTACTTTGCTTCACTCCTCATCAAAATCCTCCAAAGGTTCCCAAAACCCGAGTCAATCAACATATCATCCAAAACATCACCTAGAAAGAAAACAATAATGAGTCAAAGCCCAGTACGACAGTAACACAAGCACACACTAGAAGACATATAAGCTTATGCTAATGCAATGCAATAAACAATTGTTTATTATCTTGAAATTAAAATGAAACAAGCAACATTGGAGTACTCATACTCTAAGATAGACCTCTGGGAATATGGGGCTTATGAGTAACAGCAACTGCTTAGAGGGTTGATATAAGCAGTCCAGATACCTTATATCTCCTATAAGATATACCATAAAAGGAAAATAGCTTTTTCTACAATTCACAATCATTACGCATCTCTTCTTATTTCAATCCATAATATCATTTAGTTCAACTAGTCCGATAAACGTTAACTCAACGATATTACTTCCTTCCCAACTCAAGTAAACATCACGCTGATATCGTTTGCCTTATCAACTATTCACTAAGCTACTTATAAACTATAATTGCATCATGACAAGGAAGTGGTTTAACCGCCTAAATACCATGTCAGCATCACCAACAAGGTTGTCGCTCTTCGAACCGGATTCAACGACATAAGCATTAGCATCACTCAATTGTTAAGGCTATCTTTAAATTTTAGTTCATTAAGAATGTCTTGTTGATTTGAAATCCAAACAAAAACAGAAGGTACGTCAGGGGATATTTCAGAAGATAAATCAAGGGATTGGCTCAAAGGCAAGCATCTGTTCAAGAAATTAAACTCATATAAGAAATTAAGTTAATTATTCATTTACATCAAACTTATTTTGAAAACCTATTTGATCATATACTTACTAGAAACCCTACCATAGCTGCGAAAATCGCTACGCTAAGATACGGACGATTCTCCATTGTCTGTCAAATTATTTCTTTTCCTTTGCTTATAAATCATTCACTATAAAAACATTATCAGTGATTATTCAATTTCAATTTTTAAACAAATTATTAACTTTTAAGAAAATACTCAATTTTCTTAGCAAATATTCCTTTGAAATAACATACTCCCTTTACTATTCATGGTTTAACCTAGCATAATAATATAAGTCAAATACAAGTTGAGTCTATATTAATTTAATCCTAGCCAAGTTGATTAAACTTAACCATTTAATTCGATTACTAAGTCATATTCAATTATCTCATAGGTCTATTAACTAGTCTTCTATATATTCAAAATCAATATTAAACTCAGTTTAGTTATTAAGTTATATTCACTTATTCGATATATATGTCCTATAGGATCTTAATTAATCTAGTTCATTTTAGCTCATTAAGATTTACTACATCAAGTTGAACCTAGGTTTATTAACTAAATTCATTTGATATGTGAAATCTATGTCAAGTCTAATTAGTCACTGAATTATATAGATTTTTATAAATTATTACTAAGGCTTAGTACTTAACTTGGTTAAATTTTTGTTTTTGAAAGGTAAGAGATGAGAAATGAGCTTTAAGAATAGATTTTATCAAGTTGTATCAAGGTTCGAGTCAAAATTGAAGAAAGGTCAAAGATTTATATAGAACACATGTAAATGGGGTAAGCCATGTTCTCAATCGTGAAAATCTAGAATTCAAGTATTTAAGGATCAAAGAGAAACACAAGGAGATAGGAAAGTTTTGTTTATGGTCAGAGGAGAAACACAAGGGGATAAGGAAATAATGTTCTTTGCTCTATTCTTTTCTTTAAAAAATTTAACTTATTTAACCATTTGTTTTACATCATAACTCAACATCTAACTTCTTAACAACTTAGAACCCTAATTAAACACTTCTAAACATGTATTTTCACTTCACATATCATCAAGATCACATCAACAACTTCTAATCTACATGTGCATAAACACAACCTAGATTTTATTTTACAAGTTTCTATATCTCTTATTCACAAATTTTGTCACAATCCTACATATAACTAGCATCTATTCATCTAACAACAATCAAAACAAGAAAAACAACTATACTTACTTATTTAGCAAACTTAAGTTACTTGATCTTCTTTACTACTCTTCTTCTCTTGTTGTTGAAGCTACCCTAAGCTTGTTTTCCATCTCCTATCTTCTATTATAATTTCAATTTCTCCCTTAATATTATTAAAATTGAGATTTTAGAGTTAATTTTAAGAGAGAAAGAGACGAGAATGAAGAAGAAGAAGAAGAAACAAAAAAGAAAAGAAGGAAAAAAGAGGCAGCTCCAAAAGTTAAAAAAGAAAAGAAAATAAAGGATAAGAAATAAAGCTTATTTAAATATATTTATGGGTAGGGATTTTGAGTTTAAACATTTCGAATATTTATTTTAAGTATCATAAATAATTAGAAAATAATTTGAGAATCTATATAATAAGAATTAATAGCTTAATTTAAAAATCTAGTTTAGGAGTTTAACTTATAAGAAATTGACATTTAGTTTGGGTCTAGACATAAGATCCGATATTTTTAAACAAGCAGATAGATTCAAAATTTATGGGATTAAGGAAAAATGATTTTGTCTACAATGGCTAAACTTGAGCCTTTTAAAATTTAAGTAATTGAATTTAAGGAATTTAACTCATTTGAAATCTAAAAGAAAAAAATTTAACATTGATATTTTTAAGGAATTGATTAGTTCAATACTTGAAATAGATTATGAGAGCAAATAAACAAATTTAAAAGAATATTTGAAAACTCAAATTTCGATTAAATTTACTTACTAATTTGATTATGCTAATCTATCTACTCATTCTCCATAGATTACTTTACTTAATTTAACTAAACTAGATAAGTTAAATTTCTAAACTAAGCTCAATTTCAAGTCCATAATTAACTATCTATTATACTATTCAGTTAAACTAATTCTAATTTAGATAGGTGAAGATTTAGGGTATTTTGGATAAATGTGTAAAATCACATATTTATCTTTACTAAAACAATTCAAATGCATGCCTGTATTGTGCTTTTATTGGAATATTAATCCAAGAATTGGTAAAATGAATGAATGTGATCAATTGTGTATGAAAATAAAAATAAAAAAAAGGGACCAAAAGGAGTGTATTGGAGCTTGAAAGTTTAATAATGGAGAGTTTGGCTAATGTTATTTGTATTCAAAGGAATAGTAAGAAACATGTTGTTTCTTTCACAAGTTTGGAAAGCACATGAAAGAAAGCTACCTCATTGTCTAATTCAAGTACCTGCATAATTTATTGAAGCTGAAAGAAGCATTCAATGCATTTTAACTGAATTTATAGATAAATACAACAGAGTGTGGGCTTCAAAAAATATAACAGTGCAGGCATAAGATTGAGAATTGAAAACTTGCAGCTTTGGTTTGTTCCAATTCTATCATGTTTAGAGTTGGAACAATATTATTTGCAATGGACTTTCTTAACACTAAAACAGAACAATTACATTTGATGAGTCTAAAACACTTGAAAATTCTGTAGTTGGAAGAGGCAGTAGCAACAAAATTGTAGTGTCTAAATATGACGAATGCCTGAGCATCAACATATGGAACGTTGTAGCAGAGTTAAATTGAGGCTCCTTAATCTTCGAATGACCTCTATGTAGAACCAATGTCGAATTGCACTAAAACTCGAACAGAGCAAGCTTGACATGAGCATTGAGATTTTAATTCCAAAGCTACCCAACTCTAGTACCCTTATTTTATTGTAATTTTTCTTTTTACTTACTTTATTTTTGGTGCAGGATCCAAGCTATTATAGTAGTGAGTCTGAGCTCTAGCAGCCTTGTCGAATTGCCTAGTTGATGATTACAATCCAAAATGAACAAGAATAAGCAGCTAAAGGAGGACTGAGTTGCATCAAGCTTCTCGACTAAGTGTCAAGTCCATATCCAAATGTATTAGCAGACATGAAGGCCAACTAGAATTTGGAGTGCCTAATGATGGCCAAGCCGCCTAATCAATGTGACAACAACATGGTCAAGGTACCTATCCATGCCAAGCTGCTACGATTCTCGTCTTCAAGCCGAGTTGCACATGCTTATGTCGAAGCTCTAGACCATGCTAAACGCCCATAGGTGTGCAAACCGAGCAGCAACTCCAATAGGTTGAAATTATAGCAGTGCCAAGTGAATGAATGACCTGGCAAAGGCAATAACGAAGTATCTAATTTCACGAATTCCAGTTCGAGCTCTTGATCAATGCCAAGCAGCAGCAGCTGCTGCTATCTATAATAAAAGACATGTGGACCGACCACTTGGCAATGAGAAGCACCCAAAAGAGTGTACAAGCTACAATAGTAGTGTTAAGTATTGTTAGTTAAAAGTGGCGTTTAGAATTGCTTGAGACATGATAGATACTGTCATTAAGGATAATGCACCAAATATAGTAAACAAATGAAAGAATAAGGGCATACCCCAAGATTTAACAAGCCCTTTAAAGGCCTATATATACCTAATAAATACTTGAGGGCATGTGGAGAAGGAAGTGTAAAGCAGCAGATATACACCAATGGGTCCAGCATGTCCACTCAAGCCAAACTCAATAATACAACCATAATCTCAACACATTAGTGTAAAGTAGAAGATATAAACCTATCCAAGCGAGGAGCAGTAGCTACACTCACAGTAGGCTTGATCAACACTTCAATCAGCTAGCTCCCATGTTCAAATCCGAGTTGTTGCCATCTTCTGTCAACCATAATCCCAGGTTGAGCTCCTTTATTCCATGTCAAGTTGTTTTAAGTCTGAGCCTCAAGCAACATTTGAGAAGACAAAGTTGATTGAATGTTTTATGTACGGAGCCGACTTATACAAAAACGACTTATGCAACTTTTATTCTATTATTTAGTTTTGGGCTAAGCTATTAAAGCTCTTTTTTTTTTCTTGTAATATCGAAAAGAGAAAACTTTATTTTGTGCTTTTACTGAAGGGTCCACTCTACCTTATCATATACCGGACCATCCATGGCCTCTATCCACTCCTCACACATTTCATCACAACGTTCATAATATTCATTCCATCGTCATTCATTTTTTTCTCTTCACAGAACACCTCACCTTCCATATCACCACGCCTCACTCTTTACCTCACTCCAAAATATTCCATCCATTCCGCCTCATACATACACCATACATATACCCAAACACACTATCAAAACTTTGATAAAGTCAAATTTCACTCAAATTTTCATTGATCAATTCATGTTATATGTTATAGATTTTATAGAAATCTAATGGAATTGGTACTTGAGTGTTCTTAAATTGTTAATCCAGGTCATGGAGGACATATATTACAAACACAAGCAAATCAGAGAAGTGTTCAAATTTGGAAAAAAATAGATCGTACACCGGCAAGTCTACAAAGAACACCATCAGTATTGAATGGAAAATAGGCAGCCTTCAAGAGAATTAACAAACGTTGCCAATATTCAATGAAGAAATCCAACCAGCGTTCAAATTTTTATACATACGCCGGCAAAATCCTTGGCTACGCCGCCGGCTTTGTGCGTGAACATAATGCAAATAATTAAAGCCGGCCTTTACACCGCCGGCTTTCACAAGAAAAATCAAGCTGTTTGTGACTTTTCATTGTATGCCGACAATTGGAACGGTTACGCTGTTGGTGTTGAAGACAGCGTGTATTTATTGCTACTCCTGGAAATTAATTTTCACATTAAAGGCTGGTCAAATTTAATTAAAGGCCGCCAGCCTTTAATGCTGGTGTAACTCCCCTATAACCATTCATATAAATTCATCTTTTTATCATTTGTGAAAAAAAAGAGAAACCCTAGGCACGAAAATCATCCTATTCCTTTTTGCTCCTAGATCTAGAATTAAGGTTTGAACACTAGTTAAATTATCTTGTTGATTGAATAAGGATTCCATACCGAGATTCAAGTGGAAAACATTATTTGGATTTGGATTTCAAGAACAGGATTATTTTGACAAGGTGATTTTTTTCTTTTACTCATATTCAAATGTTGGATGATGTTTGATGCTTTATTTCTTGTGTTCTTAAATCGGTTTTGAGTTATAGATCTGATTGATATGATTGATGATCTATGCTATTGATTGATCATTTGTCTATATTCAATTTGTTGATGTTATTTCACATATCAAGGATTTTGGATTAGATCTGGAATTCATGATAGATTAGCATTGTAATTGGAAAATTCTTTTCTAATCAATTTTGTGAAAATATAATTTGGATTACATGTTACATAGGGATATGGATTTGAATTCACTTAGGGTTTGGTAATTGAATAGATTAGTTGATTAATCACTTTCCTAGAAATAGGGAACATTAATTGGTTAATTTAGGGTAATAGCTTGCTTTGGGAAAAGAGTTGTTATCTAGTGCTTGATTGTCTAGAAACAGAACCCATTGACAATTTTGGATTAGGCATGTTTTGATTGATAGCATACATTCATTTGATTGTTTAGATCTATTGGCTCTAAACTTAATCAATTATAAGTGTTGGAATTCCAAGATTTTTTTTGTAGTTTAGTTTTATTAAAAGTAAATACAAAAAGAGGAACATATTTTGATTTGCCTAGCTATGAATTTAGACTAATATAGTTGATAGCTAGTCCTCACTCCTTATGGACTCGATTTGGTATTCACCGATATATTATTACTGCATATGCACTTGATATACTGTCGGTTGAATAATTCCGCCTTAAAAGGAATTTCAAAAGAAACTAAAAAGAGTTTTAAAAAGTACTTACAGAAAAAGCGTGATCAGTTTTTGGCGCCGTTGCTGAAGAATGATCGGTGCTACTTTCAATTTTCAGGACTTTTGTAGACTAGGCTTTATTTGAAAAATCTTTAAAAATTTTTGCAAAATGAAAAAAAAAATCACTTTCTTCTTTATCTGTACATACCAATCTATATATATTTGTACAATCTACTCGTTTTTCTTTTTCTCTTTTTAGGTGCTTGAAGAACAAATGATGGATAATTCAGAAGCATCAGTCTTCCCATTTTATTATACTAAAGAGCTTCAATGAGAAATATTTTCTTTCAAGTAGTATGAGGGAGAGCCTGTGTCAAATGCATGGGGAAGATACCATAATTTGATTCTTAAATGCACCTATCATGGATTACCTACTTTGTCTCAACTATTAGTATTCCTTAGAGGAATAGAAGCTCATGATAGGATGATGCTAGAGTCAGCTACTGGAGGGCAATTAATGGGAATGCCTGTGGTAATAGCGTTTGGAAAAATGGAAGAACTTATAGGATACCCATATGTTGATCTAGACTTCTCTTCTCCAGTAGTTTGTATGTGGTGTAATGGATCACATGATAGCTCTCAATGTCAAGGTGGTAGTTCAGAACTTCATCCTAATATGTCAAATCAAGAATATCACCACACTTGTGAGATTCCAAGGCAAGAGACAATTGTCAATTCTTCTTCTATCCCCATAGTTCCAAATCCAAATAAAAAGAAAAGTTTTGAAGAGACTGTGAGAGGTTTAGAGAAGAAATGGGAAGAAAAGTTTGAAAAGTAACAAGCAGTAATTAAAAAATCAGAGACTCAGGTAGTAGATCTGATTAAATTGGTTTCATCTATTTTTAAATTTGCTAACACAAGTGCATATTGGGAGCTTTCTAGTGATGAAAAGGAAATTGACACCCTAGTTGACAATGAAAGGCAAGAAAAAGGCAAAGAGAGAGAAGTTGTGCCAAGTGCAGAAAATTTGAACAGTAATTCTTTAGTGACAATTGAGGTTGAAGCAAAAGAATACAAGCCAGCTTGGAAATTAGCAATTCAGAAGCTTGCAAATCTAACCATAGAGGGGTTTGAAAAATTAGGATAGCAGATTGCAGATCTTGAAAAGCCCTCTACCCTAATTGAGCATGCATATGAGATTAAAGCAGAAACAAGCAAGCCAGTTGAGAAAGAAGAAACTTTGGCTTCTACATCAACTCATATGGAAGATGTGGTACAACAGGAGTACATTCTTGTAGTCATTGAACCTATTGTCAGATTAGATGAGCCATTAGTTCCTTTTCCAGGAAGACAAAGAAAGAAGAAAGATGATGAAGATTTTGAGAGATTCCTGAGGTGTTTAAGAAGCTTGAAGTCAATATTCTCTTAATTGAAATTTTGGAAGAATCACCTCAGTATAGACGGTTTTTAAAAGAAGTAATGAGCAATAAAAGGAAGATGAATGGGAGAGAGATAGTCATGTTATCTCAAGCTTGTACTGAAGCTTTAAAAGATCCACTGCCCCTTAAATTAAATGATCCAAGGAAATCCACTTTGGATTGTACCATAGGTGATAGTCAATTCAAGAATGCTTTTTGTGATCTTGGTGTAAGTATAAACTTGATTCCTTTCTCTGTGGCAAAGAAATTAGGATTAGGGGATGCAATCAAGAAGACTGAGATGACAATCCAATTGGCTTATCGCTCTATTAAAAGACCAAGAGGGGTAATTGGGGATGTGCTTTTAAAAGTGGACAAGTTCATTTTTCTAGTGGACTTTGTTGTTTTAGATATGGAAGAAGATCCGGAAATTCCCTTCATTCTTGGCCACCCATTCATGGCCATTGCAGGAGCTGTGATAGATGTCAAAAATATCAAAATGGTGTTAAGGGTTGGAAATAAAGAGTTGAATATCAATATCATGAAGAGATGGAAAAAGACCCCTAAATCCACCAGAGCTAACACAACTGAGAATGCAAGAGTAGAGCATGAGAAGAAAAGGATGGATGACAAGAAGAAGACTAGTGATTTTGATCCTCCTTGAAGAAGAAAGTTTGAAAGTTAGGCTGAGACTATAAAACAACCGCTGAGTGGGAGGCAACCCACTATTATCTATCTATTAATATCTTTTTCTTTTCATTTTTGCTTTTTCTTTGCTTTGATAGTGTGCCCTACTATGCAGATAAGATAAAAAAATAGAAGCTAAAGAGCTTGATTGAAGACAACAAGCAATGGACTTCAAAAATGGACTTAAAATGGAAACTTTTCTTTTGTTGTAACGGTTGGAAATCGCGTGCATTCATTGTTCAAAATGGGGGAAGTACTGTTATTCTTTTCTCCTTTATTTCTTTATTTCTTTCCTTTTGTTGAGCTGATTGGGAACAGTGAGACATTGTTCGATTTAAGTGTGGGGGAAGGGATAATGAATGGAGATATGGAGGATGGAGTTTAGTATGACTGTTGTTGACGTTTGGATTTTGTTAAATTGCTGAATTTTTACATGTGACATCTGCATCTAAATTGAATGGTTGTACCCACACTTTGAAGTTTTTGTCCTTAAGTATTATATGGTAATTTGAGGCCAAAATTTTTGAAAAAATTGTATGAAATCTTGAGATTGTACAGAAAATTATGAAAAGCATCTATGTAAAGAATGTAAATCGACTTGCTTAGTGCCTTACTCACCTACTGTTGTGATTAGTTTACTTAGTTGAAATTAAGTAGTGAAATCTTTAAGGAACAAATTTACCTTGTATTTAGCTTTAGAATTAGAAATTTGAAAGTAGGTCAAGTCTTTTTGTGAAAAATAAACAGGTTTACTTCTAGGAAATTTTAGTCTGTATATACTCTTTGAGTTATTTTAATAACTTTATAACACTTAGTGAAAGAGGTAGAAGAAACTTTTTACTTAGTGATCCTTTATAAAAATAAGTCTTGAATTTGTTATTGCATTCAAAAGAAAAAAAGAAAGAAAAGAAAAGAAACAAGCATAGCCTCTACTCGAATAACTCAGGTATTTGAGTTATGAGTATCTGAACTTGAATGTTAAAGTGAGGAAGAGTTCTTAGGGGTTCTTTAAAACCTGGTCACTTAGGTGATAAGCTTGGGATGTGCCGACTCAATGAACTCACTATAACGAGAAGAGAAGAAAGGCAAAAGTTCGAATAATGAACTTTGAAAAACAAAATGATGGAGGAAAAAAACCTCCCAAAAAGAAAATAAATGCTTGTATGCAAAAGAAAAAGAAAAAGAATGCAAAGTACCAAATGAAATAAGACTTATAATAAAAAAGGAGACAATCTAGAGGAAAGGTTGATACCATATGCTTTCACTATTTGTTGCTAAGAGTATATGCATGCTAAATGTCCAATGAAGTTTAAATGAGTGTTTTTCCTTAATGGATTGTGTATCTACTTTTGGATGGAATATTCTTTTGTTAAACACTAGGATTAAAGTTTGTTTTGTCTAGATTAGCTGCTAAATTTTAATTCTAGTAATCTAATTACATAATCTCAGTTTGGTTTGAGCAGCAGGCACAAGAAATGCAAGTCATCTACAATGAAAGAGAATGATGCTTGAACTTTGATTGCGAAAAAAGTGTTGTATATTCTATGACCGATTTTAACTTTGAGCTTATTTGTTTTGCTTGAGGACAAGCAAAAGTTCAAGTGTGGGGAGTTCATAAAGCCATATTTCACTCCATTGATCAATTCATGTTATATGTTATAGATTTTATAGAAATCTAATGGAATTGGTACTTAAGTGTTCTTAAATTGTTAATCCAGGTCATGGAGGACTTATATTACAAACACAAGCAAATTGGAGAAGTGTTGTGTAAATTTAGATAAAAACATATTGTACACCAGCAAGTCTGCAAAGAACATCGCCGGCATTGAATGGAAAAGAGGTGGCCTTCAAGAGAAGTAACAAACGCTGTCAGTGTTCAATGAAGAAATCCAACCAGCGTTCAAATTTTTATATATATACCGGCAAAATCCTTGGCTACGCTGCCGACTTTGAGCCGGTGTTGCACGTGAATAGAATGCAAATTATTAGAGTCGGCCTTTACACCGCTAGCTTTCACATGGAAAATCAAGCAGTTTATGACTTTTCATTATACTCCGACAATTGGAACAGTTACGCCACCAGTGTTGAAGACGGCATGTATTTATTGCTGCTCCTGGAAATTGATTTTCACATTAAAGGCCGGTCAAATTTAATTAAAGGCTGCCGGCCTTTAATGCCGGTGTAACTCCCCTGCGACCATTCATATAAATTCATCTTTTTGTCATTTGTGAAAAAAAAAAAAAGAGAAACCCTAGGCACAAAAATCATCCTATTCATTTTTACTTTTAGATATAGAATTAGGGTTTGAACACTAGTTAAATTATCTCGTTGCTTGAATAAGGATTTCACACCAAGATTCAAGTGGAAAACGTTATTTAAATTTGGATTTCAAGAACAGGATTATTTTGACAAGGTGATTTTGTTCTTTTTCTCATATTCAAATGTTGGATGATGTTTGATGCTTGATTTCTTGTGTTCTTAAATTGGTTTTGAGTTATAGATCTGATTGATATGATTGATGATCCTTACTATTGATTGATCATTTGTCTGTATTAGATTTGTTGATGTTATTTCACATATCAAGGATTTTGGATTAGATCTTTAATTCATGATTGATTAGCATTGTAATTGGAAAATTCTTTCTTAATCAATTTTGTGAAAATCTAATTTGGATTACATATTACATAGGGATATGGATTTGAATTCACTTAGGGTTTGGTAATTGAATAGATTAGTCAATTAATCACTTTCCTAGAAATAGGGAATATTAATTGGTTAATTTAGGGTAATAGCTTGCTTTGGGAAAAGAGTTATTATCTAGTGCTTGATTGTTTAGAAATCGAACCCATTGATAATTTTGGATTGGGCATGTTTTGATTGACAGCATACATTCATTTGATTGTTTAGATCTATTGGCTCTAAACTTAATCAATTATAGGTGTTGGAATTCCAAGATTTTTCTGTAGTTTAGTTGTATTAAAAGTAAATACAAAGAGGAACACATTTTGATTTGCCTAACTATAAATTTAGACTGATATAATTGATAGCTAGTCCTCACTCCCTGTTAACTCGACTCGGTATTTACTGATATATTATTACTATACATGCACCCGATACACTGTCGGTTAATAATTGGGCTTTAAAAGGAATTTCAAAAGAGACTAAAAAGAGTTTTAAAAAGCACTTATAGAAAAAACGTGATCAGACTTCCAATTACCATTCTTCACAATAGAACTAGACTCTAATACTCAAGAAGAAATTCTTGCGAATTTTAGGTGTTTTCTTCTCCTTTATCTTTTGTAATGGATTGTACTCAAATCATTATCACTAATGAAATTATGTTTTTCAATATGAGAAAATTTGTTTTAGTATAATTGTGTAATGTTTAATAGATTTTTTGAGTAGTTGAGTTATTTTTAGAACAGGTTTCAATAATTTGGAATTTTGATTATTTATATTTAAACGTCCATAAGATAAATTTGATTCATAATTTCTATTTAAATGTCCATAAGAAAAATTTTTCTATGAATCTCTAACATATCTGAGTTTGAGATACTCAAGAGGGATTCAAAAACCTATGTGAAATAAAAAATATGATTATATGATTTGATATTAATCTTAGAACCTACAATCTTAATGTGATTGATATTATGTTTTATGACATGGTTACTTGCTTGAACAAAAAAATTAATTAGAATAGCACCGCTTGTCAAAGAAGCATGTTATTTACTGGTGATTATAGATGAATTACTTGAAAGGGATAACCATGCTATAATCAAAATTTTACAACTCAAGAAGAAAGTGAATTTTTGTGAATTTAATCAAAATCCAAGTAAACAAACTTGATTATAATTTCAAAGTAATGAAAGGAAATCTGGTATAAATCATTACGTGGTCTCGCACTTGTGTATTAAAGAAGTTTTTAGTAGCAAATTAGCGTTTAGTATAAATTTAGCGGTAATTTAGTGATAGTTTGTAGTTGGGAATTTTAGAAGTAGCTTAATTAG
Organism: Combretum micranthum; assembly: GCA_024138025.1. Classification (NCBI taxonomy): domain Eukaryota; kingdom Viridiplantae; phylum Streptophyta; class Magnoliopsida; order Myrtales; family Combretaceae; genus Combretum; species Combretum micranthum. The sequence continues at coordinate 329,859 of JAMXBD010000825.1, read as the reverse complement.
TTTATAAATCTGAAAATCCCTATTTTGATTTGCTTAAATTAGATTTGGAACACTAGAATCTACTAATTAGTTTGATTTTTCCTGAGATGTAAATGTGACCATAGATTCTCACCCAATACTACTTATATGATGGCGCACTTGCTATTGCAAGTCACTAAATTCATTTTTTCCAAAGTACAAGTAGAAAAATAGTTTTGCAGTCTCCAATGAATGGTTAAATAGAAATAAAAAAAAGTCTACAAATTTAAAGGAGAGTAAGGAAAGAAGAACACTAAGTGTATCAATTTATAGAGCTTCCACCTTATGAGTCAATATTAAACACGCCAATTTAACTCACAAATTTTTCACAAACACAATTGAGGATCAATAGAAATTCCTCCAAATATAAACTAAAAAAGTTGATACAATATAAAGTAAACTTTATGACAACGATGAAAAAAAACAGCTATGTGAGATTGCTTGGAAATTTAATGTGTGCAAGAGTTGTTGTAGTCTTAGCCATAGTCTTCTTCTTTCTTTTATTCTCTTTTTCTTTAATGTTAACAAGTTGTTGGAAGCTTATCTTCACCAACAATCAATTCTCTCAAATATGTGGGATATTTTGAATTCTAATTCTAGAATTTTGAAATTTCCCATGCAAATAAGTCCGCAAAATATCCTCTCTACTATATAGATTTACATCCTTGATCATCCTTATATTGTGGAACAAATCTTATTGTAATCTAAATTCAAAATTTAATTCTTGATTTTGAGAAAATTTATGGGGTCTAATACATGTCTACCATTGCAACCAAAAAAAAAAAAACTAATACACAAGTTGGATAAAATTAATTATCAAAATCATATTGCAAATCGCATCTTAAAAGCACGATATAGGATTTTCTAAACAAATCGCATTTACAAATTGCGATATCATGTTTAAATACCATCGGTATATCACATTTATTATATGTGATATAGCATTCCCTACTGTAAGCCCTCATATTTTTCAATAGTTTTGTTAATTTTCAGAGGCCGGAAACCAAATAAAAACCCTAATAACCATCCAAGTCAAAATAATGTGTTTAGATTCGGCAATCCCGCACTCTTAACTCTAGAATAATAAAATTGAGATAATCGTGGATTATTTTCTGTAATAATATAATGGAACATAAAAAGATTAAATTCGCCAAAATTAAGTTTGTTTCGAACCTGAACAGGATCAATTTTCAAAATTAGAGTCCTAACACGCAAAACGGTAAAAATAAGCCAATAACATTATTAGACTCGTAATAATATAAGGATTCATAATACAGCAGTTTTAAAAATTTTTCGATAACTAAAAATATCTGATATAGCCTTTTTATGTGTATTTTCTTTACTGCCGATACTTTAATTGTCTTATCTAACTATTCACTACTATTCATCTAACTCTACTTTTCCTTAATAGCTACTCTTATAACCTATACACCTATTTTCTTACAATTTTCATTTCCAATACAACTTCACAACTCTCACATCTTACTTTTCATTAACAAAAATCAAAAAAATAAAAATCTATCTCTCCCTCCTTGGATTTGCATTGGCTACCCCTCTCCTCTCTCTAATTTTATTTATTATTCATTTATTTTAATTATCTCGAATTACCTTCCACTTTTCCCTATAAATACCCAATTTCCATCCACTTCTTTCACACCTCTCTTCCACTACCAAAATTCTCTTAAAATCTCCCTACTTTTTTCTCCACAAAAGTTCTCTTTATAGGTAAAAACTTCAAGCTTTTTCTTTATGTTCATGTAACTTAGTATGAATATAGTGTATGTTTTCTAAACCTATGAAGGTTAAGAAAGCAATAATATATTCATGCTTTGTTCTTGTTCAGACCTAAATTCTATGTTGCGATATTATTATTATTATTATTTTGCTCCTAATATTCATATAACTTAGCATGAACATAGTGTGTGTTTTCTAAACCCATGGAGATTAAGAAAGCAACAATATGATCATGTTTTGTTATTGTTCATACATTATACTTTTGTTATTATCATGCTCTTATTAATATTGCTCTCATTATCATTTTTTTTCTTTTCTTTTATTTTTTTCCTTTTTGGAACCAGTCTATTCTTAGTCCCGGAAAGTCTTGATGAAGCTAAGGCTCTAATACTTGATCTTGTTATTATGCTTATTTACTTCTTATATCTTGTATTATCTTATTTTTTGATATTTTCATCTTTTTCATAACTACAAAATCAACATGCAATTTTTCATTATCATGCTTTAAGATGTCATTTTCATCAACAAGCAATTTGTTTATTTGTTTCAAAACATCTTTTTCATTCTTAAGTGATTTTATCTCATTATCATACTTAGCTAATATGAAATCAGCCTTTTTAAGAGCTTTTAATAACTTTTTCATTTCAACAAGCATGTCATCTTCAGTTACTTCATTATCAAATTCAGAATGTACCTCAGAAGTAGCCATGAGACATAGATATGCTTCTTCCTCTTCTTCATCAGAATCTTCTAGACTACTTTCTGTGTCATCCAAATCACTCCACGTTGCTAATATTGCTTGACTCCTCTTTTTGTATTTCTCCATTTTCTTTATCAAGATAGGATACTCATATTTGATATGTCCTAGCTTTTTGCACTCATAACACTGAATTTCTTTCTTCTCTTTTTTCTTCTTTTTCTCCTTATTCGCCTTTCCTGCATCATTTTTCTTATATCCAATAGTTTTTTTAAATGCACTAAATTTCTTACCTCTTTGTTTCTTGAAGAATCGATTGAGCTTTTTAGCTAGTAGTGTTATATCTTCTTCAACTTCATCTTCACTATCATCAGATTCAGCTTTTTCAGCTTTGAATGCAATTCCTTTGGTACTATTTCCATCTCCTTGTGTAGTTCTCTTGTGAGATTCATAAGCCATTAGCTTTTCTCTTAGTTGGCAAAGAGAAAGTTTGTTGAGATCATGTGCTTCTTTTATGGCAGTTTTCTTTGCATCCCAAGATGGTGGCAATATTCTCAGCATTTTTCTCCCAAGATCAGGATCACTAATCACCTTGCCAAGTGATGCTAGCTCGTTTGTTATTGCAGTGAACCTATTAAAAGCATCTTTGACAGACTCATCAGCTTTAAACTTAAACAATTCATATTGTTGAAGTAAAGCACTTATTTTGGTTTATCTAATTATATTGGTTCCTTCATATGTCTCACACAATCTATCACAAATTTCTTTAGCACTTCCACATGATGATATTAGATAAAATTCTTATGGAGCAATAGTAGTCAACAACAAATTTTTTGCTTTGTTGTTCTTCTCAATGAACTTCTTCTCAGAGTCTGACAGGACTGAATTTCCATTCAAAGTAATTACATTGTCTCCCATGGAAACAACTTGCCAAGAATCGTAATCATTAGCTTTAATGTATGTTTCCATATGCATTTTCCAATAAGAGAAATTTGAAGGAGCATGATCAATTGCAACATTATTCTCAATCTTTTTTTTTTATCACTCAAATCAATAAAAGAGCCCGCTTTAATACCAATTGTAGGTATCAAGATTTTAAAACAAATACTCTTTTAAAAATTGAGCTTGGCTCTTATACCAATTGTTGGTCCCACTTTAATAATCAAGAAGGGGGTTTGAATTGATTATTGATAAAAATAGTAAATTTTTCCTTTTAAAAATTATTCCCCTTTCAGTTTTAAATATGAGAACAATATAAACAATTAAACAAATATAACAATTAAATTTTGGAAATTAAAAAGATAGAGTATAGAAAATCAGGTAGCGATATAGAGTGATTCTGTCTTGTGTGTTAATCCACTTTTCCACCTCCGAGCTGAGGACCCCGCTATCCTACGAGTTTGTTCTACTATATTCAACAAATTCAATTTACAAGATAGTGCAATCCTCTCTGCTCGATTCTCATAGATATCATCTAGCTACAACAAATCTACAGAGTCTAATCCTGTAATTGAATTACTAACTAAGAAGAAAACAACACGTTCCTTCAATTACAAAAAGAAAAGAAATTTTTTAGATCAAAAGGAAAAAAAAAAAAAGATTGCAAAGAGATCAGCTCACTTTTTGAAACGTAAGAAGAAATTATGAATATTCTAGATAAAATGAAACTTCTGGGTTTTGTTTTGTATATACTTGGTAAGAAAAAAGAGCTTCTTTTTTGCGTGAGAATAGTATCAGCTCCTTTTTTTTTTACCTCGATCTTCTTCTTTTTCTCTTTGTCTTCTATATAATATATTCCTTCTTCTCCTTAATGTTCCAAAAGCTGTTTGGAAGATGGATAAGCTTTCCCAAAAATCTAGGTTAAAAATATTTTGTTCCTTATCTCTTTTTTGAATTTGAATTCTTTCGTTTCTTCAATTGGGTAGAAGATAAGATGAGATATGTTTCTTCCAGATATCGTGGTGACATTTATCTTTATTTGAAATTTGAAAACCGAAACTGATTCATCATAATCTGATCTTCTTCTTCTTTATCTAAACCAAAAATAGATAACGTTCCTTTTTTTGAACTCACACATGAATCCCATAAAAATAGGTAAGTGATGGACTTATCATTGTCTGAAACATTGTAGATACTGATATTTCATTATCTTAAAGGAGAAAAACATGTAGAATCTGTCCAAACAAGGTCTGGTACTGTTCATGAAGACTTCCATTGTTGATGAGAGAGAAACTTTGATAAAAACATTAAATCCCCTTGGATTAAACCAACTTAGGTGGAATAAATGAGTATATTACCAAAATAAACTCATTTACTCGGAGCTAGGTCTTTAAGATTCATTTTTGTACTGAACTGGAATGATTTGCATTAAGTTGGAGAAGATGAATAGGAAATCACATGATATAGAGCTGCTGTCAAAAGTGCAGTGAAAGGTTATATAAAAGGTTATGGATTTCTGGAAAAATTCTTTATCCTTAAAGTAATCTTCTGGAAAACATTATGGATTCCGAATACTCTTCATCATTTTTCTTCTTTCTCTTTAACTTGATACTACACACTTAGTAAACTCATTAGTAATCGTTTTTACTCTTTTATTATCATCAAAACCTATTTTAAGAGAATCTAACGGAAGTCTACATGGGCAAAGAGGAGCTGGAATGTCTGCAAATTATGATGGTTGAACGGGCTAATAACCACCCAACCTCGATGTGGAGGGCATAAATCCGTGCTATACATGGTTTCCAGTTAATCATGTTTATTTTGTTTGCTCATACGATTATTGCATTCTCATATGCTTGTCTAAATTACTTGTATGTTTTATGGAAATGTTTTGAAGAAGGAAATTATCTCACTAAGTTAGTTTTATTTATACCCCTATAGCTTTTTATTTCAGTTTGATTACTTGGGGTTGGCCCCAAGGAGCCCTATTTATCAGGTATGAGCTAAAGCTACTAAGAGCTTTTGGAAGAATGCATATTTAGATTTTAGTGTAAACTTCTAAGAAAAATCTCTATAGTAGACTTTTGTTATAAATATATATGTTATTTTATTGGCTTATATTTATAAACTCTCACATGCTTTTATTATTTACTTAAACATGATACCTCTTAGGGGTCTCCTACTATCTTGTAAGCACGACTTACACATGATACCGAAGCTCTTGCGTGACTAAAGTTCTTATTCATTAGCTTTAATATTATACGCGGCAGACTACCATGTTTAGGGTACCCTCTAGGGCATGACACCTACGAATATCATGATTTTTATCTACGATATAGCTAAAGACACATTTTCTTTTTCTTCATGTTGTCTCTCTGAATTCCATGCTTCATGCGCATCAAAACACTGTTATGACACGAAGTCACAGGACCAGAAGAACACCAATACACTTACAAGATTATATCACGAAATAAAAACAAATACATCTGTTTTAAGTAACATAGCAACATACAGTTGTATTGGTTGAAATATCTAGCAAGTTTGTTTCATGTAACAGTTTAGAAAGTTAACAGCTAAGCAACACATGTAGTAGTTATCTTTTGTAACCGTAGAAACAGATAGCAAACATAGCTGGCAAAAGGATGTAAAAACAGACTGTAAGAATCTCATGGAAACATATAAATGACAGATAATAGAACAGAGCAGGGTATCAGTTTTACCTAACTTAGATCTGAGCAAGAAGCCTACTGGAAGCTCGAATTTCAGATATTATCCAACACTATCCACCTCGCAAAATACATCAACAGAAGTATTAGAACAGGAGTCTATACAGATCTGATCATTTGAACATTCGAAAACATTAGAAAAGGAAACCCTAGTTTTTACTCTGTAAAGAAAAGAAACGAGAGAAAGAACATTACCTCAAGTGTGTCAGAGAGAGAGAGAGTGATAGCGCAATTTAGGGTTTTCTTTTAAATATTCGCACATGAGAGTCCAAGGCCCGTGTGGGTGTATCATTGGCCCGTGTGGGTGTATCATTGGTGCTTTCATTGATTTGATTGCTGCCATTGTTGTCATGGCAGACGGCACTAGAAGTATTTCTCAGTTTAAAGATGATCTTCAATCTCATGCCACTAAGATCACTTCACTTGAGTCTAAAACTGATCGACTGTTGGCAGATATGACTCAAGTTTTGCAATTTGTGAAATTGCAAATGGAGAATCAGTCTAATCCAAATTCTGGTTCTCAAGATCATTCATCATTTTCTCCATCGGGACATTCAAGTAATGGGGAGTCTCCTTTTCTCTACATAAGAAATATGAAATTGGATATACCCAACCTTTCAGGGACAATCCTATCTCATGGATTTTCCGAGCCAATCAATTTTTTGATCTACACAATGTTCCTCACTTAGAACGTTTGAAAATTGCATCTTTTGCAATGGAGGATGCTGCGGCTGATTGGTATCAGTGGTTATATCGGAGTGGTTTATTGTCCACTTGGCCTGTTTCTCTTAAAGCCATGGAACAACGTTTTGGTCCTTCTATGTATGAGGATCTACAAGGAAAGCTTTCCAAATTAATGCAATCTGGAACAGTGGCTGAATATCAATATGCTTTTGAATCTCAATCTAACCAGGTTATTGGTTTATCTGAAAGTTTCTTAATGAGCTGTTTCATTTCAGGATTAAAACCTCTTATTCAGCAAGAAGTTTTAGCTTCTCAACCTACTGGTCTGATTCAAGCTATAAGTCTAGCCAAGCTTTTTGAATCTAAGTTTTTACACACTTTTCCTTACCCTACTTCATTTTCTACCCTTTCACCACATACTACTTTTTCAAAAACTAGTATTTCTTCTACATATACTCCACAGACTTCACTCAAACTTAAGATTTTTCTTACCAAATCTACCTTAAATTCATCTTCTCAACCCAATTTTCCACTTCAATTCCAAAGAAATCATTACCCTTTAAACATTTGACTCCTACTGGGATGGCAGTACGTCGAGAAAAAGGTCTTTGTTTCAATTGTGATGAGAAATTTAATAAAAATCATATTTGCAAGGCCAAATTTCTTATGATAATTCAGCCTGATGATGATATTGATGAGACGAAACAGGTGGATACACCATTGCATGTTGATACTCAGGAATCTCAGGAAATTCCTATTGAAATCAGTTATCGTGCTCTTTCTAGTACACAAGCTCTTCGTACCCTTCGATTGGAAGGACATATTGGAGGACAACCAGTTTCCATTTTAGTGGATTCTGGGAGTACTCACAATTTTATTCAGGAACACATTGCACGACAATTACATTTGCCTATTTTTGCTATTTCCTCATTTAAAGTAATGATTGGTAATGGGGAGTATTTGACATGTTCAGGGTTTTGTGAGAAAGTTCCCTTACTTTTGGGTAAAACTTAGATTAATGTTGATCTTTATGTTTTACCTGTTCAAGGAGTAGATTTTGTCTTGGGAATTCGGTGGCTACAAACTTTAGGGCCTGTCACTATGAATTATGCCCATCTTACTATGGATTTCATGCTGAATGGACATCACATTTGCTTACAGGGTATTTCTTCTCGATTACCCCAACGTATTGAGTCTCTTCAATTGCACAAATTGATCAAAGCCGATCAGATTGCTGGATTATTTAGTTTGGTGGCTCAGACAGATCATTCACTCATTGATACCACCTACAATAACTCTATTGAAGAGCTCTTGGGCAGATTTCAGAGTGTTTTTGAGACTCCATCATCATTGCCCCCTCTAAGAGATGTTCAACATCATATTCATTTGAAGAATGATTCATAACCCATTAATGTCAAGCCCTATCGTTATCCGTATTTTCAGAAGGGGGAAATTGAGAAGTTAGTTCAGGAAATGCTCGATTCTGGTATTATATGGCCTAGTACTAGTTTGTTTTCATCACCAGTTCTGTTAGTGAAGAAGAAAGATGGGTCTTGGTGATTTTGTGTCAATTATAGAGCTTTAAACAAGGCCACTGTTTGGGATAAATTTCCCATACCCACTATTGATGAACTTTTGGATGAATTGTTTGGAGCAATTACATTTTCCAAGTTAGATCTGTGTACTGGTTATCACCAAATTCGCATGTTTCCAGAAGATATTCATAAAACAGCCTTTCGTACTCACGAAAGCCATTATGAATTTTTGGTTATGCCTTTCGGCTTATCCAATGCTCCATCAACATTTCAGTCTGTGATGAATAATATTTTTTGACCATATTTGAGAAAATTCATCATTGTTTTTTTTTATGATATTCTCATATACAGCAAATCTATTAATGATCATTTGTTTCACTTAGAGACTGCTTTGTGTTGTCTCAAAGAACATCAGTTTTTTTTGAAACAGTCCAAATATCTTTTTGGTCAAACTAAAATTGATTATTTGGGCCATTTTGTTTCTGCTGAAGGGGTCTCTCCTGATCCTTCTAAGGTTCAGGCAATCCAAAACTTGGCCTATTCCAATTAATTCATCACAATTACGAGGATTTTTGGGGCTCACTGGTTATTATAGAAGATTTGTTCAACATTATGCTAGTATTGCTACTCCTCTCACCAATCTATTAAAAAAAGATGCTTATCTTTGGGATTCTCAGGCTGCATCAGCCTTTCTAGCCCTGAAAAAGGCTTTAATGACTACTCCGATTTTAGCTCTACCTGATTTCACTCAGACTTTATAGTAGACACTGATGCCTCAGTAGTTGGTATGGGTATTGTGTTACATCAAAACTCTCATCCTATTGCTTTCTTTAGCAAGAAATTCTCCATGCGGATGCAGAAAGCAAGTACCTATGTTTGTGAATTGGTGGCTTCAGTTGAGGCTGTTAAAAAGTGGAGACATTACTTGTTGGGACGGCATTTCATTATTCAAACAGATCAAAAGAGTCTCAAAGAAATTTTGTCTCAGACCATTCAGACTCCTGAACAGCAACAATATTTGGTGAAACTTTTGGGATATGATTATGAAATTTTATATAAACCGGGCTCTAAAAATGTGGTAGCTGACGCTTTATCGCGTAGCTTTGATCCCACAGCCCAGTTACTTTCAATATCATTGCCTTCCTTTGACTTTGTCACACTAATTAAGACAGAGTTCAAAACAAATAAGGAATGGCAAAAATTACTATCAGATTGTGAAGCTGGAGTTTCTTTACAGTGGCCTTTAGTGGTCAAAGATGATTTACTCTTTTTGGTAACCAAAATTTTTATCCCTCCTCATTCTTCTATTATCAATTCACTGATATTAGAATTTCATTCAACTCACATGGGAGGTCATTTAGGCATATTGAAAACTTTCAAAAGGCTTTCGGAACCTTTCCTTTGGCCTAATATGAAGAGGGATGTAGAAACTTTTGTGAAGTGTTTCCATGTGTGTTAACAAATAAAACATTTGACCACATCCCCAGCGGGGTTATTACAACCACTTCCCATTCTTCAAGAAGTTTTTGAGGATATTTCGATGGATTTTATCACTGGCCTTCCTTTATCTAGTGGATATTCTGTTATTATGGTGGTCGTAGATAGGCTTTCCAAATATTCTCATTTTGGGAGTCTCACAGCTCATTATATTACTACATCAGTAGCCAGCTTGTTCGTGAATACAATTGTCAAATTACATGGAATTCCAAAGACAATTGTTTCAAACAAGGACAGAGTCTTTATGAGCCACTTTTGGACTGAGTTATTTAAACTCAGTGGGACAACTTTGAAAATGAGTTTAGCTTACCATCCTCAATCAGATGGTCAAACTGAAGTCATGAATCGATGTTTGGAACAGTATTTAAGAGCTTATGTTATGGATTGTCCGAAGGAATGGCTTAAATTCCTTGCATGGGCTGAGTATTGCTTTAATACTAGTTATCATACTAGTACACAGATGACCCTATTCCAAATTTTATATGGCAGAACACCACCCACTATACCCAAATATGTTCAAGGACAATCTCATATAGATGCCGTGGATCATGAGTTGAAGAATCGAGATGAGTTATTGAGGTGCTTAAAATCCAATTTAAGTCATGCACAATTGCGCATGAAACAATTGTCAGACAAGCACAGAACAGACAAGACATTTGAAGTAGGTGATTGGGTGTACGTGAAGCTACAACCCTATAGGCAAACTTCTCTTGCCAATAGGCCCTCTTTAAGCTTTCACGACGTTATTCTGGGCCTTATCAGCCTTATCAGATTCTTAAAAGAGTGGGTAATGTGGCATATCGTTTGCAATTACCACAACATTCCAAAATTCATCCTATTTTTCATGTCTCATTACTAAGGAAAGCCGAGGGTAGTCATTCTACTGTAGTACATTTACCAGGGGAATCTCATGACAATTTTCCAATTATCAAACCATTAGCTGTGTTGGATGTTCGCTTTATCCATCAACAAGGCCAAATTTTTAAACAATTGTTGGTCCAATGGGAGTCTCTACCTATTGAAGATGCTTCATGGATAGATCTCGGTGATATCCACAGAGATTATCCCGAATATCACCTTGAGGACAAGGTGGTTTTTCCAGAGCGGGAGGAACATGTTATGACACGAAGTCACAGGATCAGAAGAACACCAATACACTTACAAGATTATATCACGAAGTAAAAATAGAATACATCCGTTTTAAGTAACATAGCAACATACAGTTGTATTGGTTGAAATATCTAGCAAGTTTGTTTCATGTAACAGTTTAGAAAGTTAACAGCTAAGCAACACATGTAGTAACTGTCTTTTGTAACAGTAGAAACAGATAGCAAACATAGCTGGCAAAAGGATGTAAAAACAGACTGTAAGAATCTCGTGGAAACATATAAATGACAGATAATAGAACAGAGCAAGGTATCAGTTTTACCCAACTTAGATATGAGCAAGGAGCCTATTGGAAGCTCGAATTCCTGATATTATCCAACACTATCCACCTCGCAAAATACATCATCAGAAGTATTAAAACAGGAGTCTATACAAATCTGATCATTTGAACATTCAAAAACATTAGAAAAGGAAACCCTAGTTTTTACTCTGTAAAGAAAAGAAACGAGAGAAAGAACATTACCTCGAGTGTGTCGAAGAGAGAGAGAGTGATAGAGCAATTTAGGGTTTTCTTTTAAATATTCGCACGTGAGAGTCCAAGGCCCATGTGGGTGTATCAAACACTCACCAAATTTAGAACCATGGACTCTCACGTACATCAAACACTTACTAAATCTAGGATGCATAAAAAATTCAAAAGTTGAATCTAAATAGATATGGATAAACTTCAGTTGAAATAAAGGATATCTATCTTTTGAAATTAAAAAAGTATTATCTTTAGATCATTATCCTTAACAATATCATCTTGAACAACCAAAATATGTGGAAAAATATTCTTCAAAAATATCTTCTCTGGTAATAATCGAATAATGCTCTTCATGGACTTCACAAGTTAAATTGTCCATAACTTACAATTAATTGAATGAAAATAATCCGCATGATATAAATCCTACTTGTGTGGAACACATTAAATATATTAATCAAATATATTCAATGAGTGGAGTTAGACCTTCGAAAATGTTAAAAATCCAACTTAAAAATGATTTTTAAATAATGCTCTTCTAGTGCATGCCTTCTATATAAATAAGTTCGATATAGTTTGTCTTATTTCCAAACCTTCTACATTACCTTCTCGAAAACTTTGCTTTCTTTAAATACCTCATGTAAATTTTTTATAGTTTCTTCTCACAACTCATTTTCCACAAAATAACTTCTATAAATATTCTCTTATCTTACTCAAATCAATCTTTTTCACGTATTATGACTTGTATTAAATAAAATATGATGATTTAAAATCTTATAACCTGTGCTCAACAAAGAATAGGTTAGATAACTTTAGCTATTTTTGTTATCATCAAAAATTTATCTACAGAAAGCTCAACAATGGCTTATATTTGTAGGTCTAACAAGAGGTGTAGAGGGTAGGCTTTGATGAGAATGTATTTTGGTAGGTGTCACGCCCCAAAAAGTACCCTAAACGTGGCAGTCCTCCACATACGGTATTAAAACTTAAGAATGACTTCCCGAAGTCATGCGAAAGTTTTCAACACCATATGTAAGGCATCTATCACAACAATAGGAGACACCGGTGGGATGTATAATTCGAGATAGTAAATACAACATACAAGAATCTAAATAATCATCTAATTTATCATTAAGAGAATATAATCCTTACATTATCTTAGGGGTTTTCCCTTATAATTCTCTAAACAATCATAATATCAACTTAATCTTTCTCACAACAAAATAATACTAACACCAAAGGACATTAAAGGATATTTAACCTAAGATCTTCAAAAGGTTTCCAAAAGCTCCTCAAAACATAATCCCACTCGAATATATGAAGTCCTCGGACATAAAAGATATTGAACCTGATACAACAAAGGTCTATCGAAGTATAAGCATAACTAGCTTAATGAGAATATTCCTAGTTCAATGTACTTGTATAAATAATTTCAAACAAGTTATTAAACAAGCATATGAATGCATCAAGCAAGTGATCAAGCAATATATATGATCTACCGGAAATCATATGTTTGAATGGATTTACCCCTCCATTAGGGTTAGGTGTTCCAGGCTCTTTAAAACCCATCTTTAAAATCAAACTTATGTAGTTTATTTCAAGCGCCTACTCGCCCATCTTAAAATAGTTCTTCCAAGCTCCTATTCGCCCATCTCACATATTTATGGCTCCTACAAACCCAGCTACTATACTCTTGTCCTATCGAGTATAGCAGCTCATGCAATGAAACTAACTACATGATATGCATGAATCAATTATTATAACTCATAGTATATGATTAGAGTAATTTAAAGGTAATCACATAATTTGCACACACTCCAACAAAATAACAGTAAAACATAAGTCAATTAACAACAATTCATGCCTCGGTATGCTTAACATTCTTTCAACCAATATTATCATATATAATTTATTTTCATCTTTTTCTACTTCTAGTGCCTGTAGCTACAAGCACAATCAAGTACGAAAAAGGTAGGGAATAAACTCACTTGGCCATGAGGATCCATCTTTCTTACGGATGAGTCGATTGGTAAATCCACTAATCAAAATAATCCTCCGTGTAAACCTTGGTATTCTTAGTAGTCAAGTAAACTCTGGAAACCGAAAAGTAAAACCCTAAATCGGTCTAGTTCAAGCTTAGTGAGAGAAGCTTAGAAACCTTAAATCCGGCTTTCCTTCGGTTTCATGAATAAAGGAGTTTTATAAAATAAATTAATGTGAATTATTGTGTTAAAGTATAATTCAAACCATAGAAAGTTTTAATTTCGGAAAATTTTCTATTCCGGGCCTTCCCGAGCCCCATTAAGGAAAAACGAGCCCCGGGACTAAAAACTCAGAAAAATATTCCATAATATTCATTAGAATCGAAATTTTATAAGGATTTCAAAAATATAAATTTTATGATTTTCCGGGCTATAAAAATTACAGTTATAGCTTTTTTCCCGTATTTTTTTTTACTACCGGTAAAGTAGATGTCTTGTCTACTATTTACAACTATTCACAACTACAACCTACACTACACACTACCCATACCCTATTCTTACATCCTTACAACTACTCATTATATTTTCTTTTCCAAGGAAATTTTGTTTCCTACTTAATTATTACATTTTATTACTTAAATTTCAAATTTAACAAATTTCAACTCACTCACTCTCTCTCCCTTTGCTTGGCCGGCACAACCCCCCTCTTCTTTCCCTCTATTTGTTTTATTTTTACTTATTTTTAATACAATTAAACCCTAATTCACTTAATATATAAAACTCATTTTCACTCTCTCTCTTCATTTTTACTCTTCCAAAAATTTTGAAAGTTGAAAAACTCTCTCTATTCTCCTCATTCTTGCCATGAACCCTAGCCCTCCCTCATACACACACACAAGCTCATTTCTTCTTCTTTTCTTCTTCAAATCTTCTTTTAGGTGATGATTTCTAGCCTTACTACTACATAATCTTGTAATGGCAAGATTATTCTTGTGTGTTTTCCACTTAAAATCCCAATGAGCAAATGCTAGGGATAAGAAAACACTAATACATGAATATCAAGCCATTACAAGAGTAGATCTTGTATTTAATAAGCTTTTGCTGAAGTAATATTATGTTCATGCATATAAAAGTAGAGATCTTGCATGAAAAATATATGTTCATGTCTTTAAACTCATTTTCATGCACTATAAGTTGTAAATCTAGTGTTTAGACACTCATGTTTTTCTTGACATTCATGTTCATGTGAATATTTTGTGTTTTCATGCATTAATGATCATAAAAGCTTAGTCTTGTATATATAAATGCATTAGTTGGTAGATCTTTATGAATATAAGACAAGGAACTTGAAAATAAAAGGTTTTTATTAGAAATGTTTAAGGGAAAATTCGGATGAACTTCATGACCTATTTTAAAAAATCTTGAAACCACTTTGAAACTCATATTTTACATGAAAAATGAAAGGTATAAGTAATAGGTATCTCTAAGTAATGATTTTTACAAGTTAAAATGAGTTTAGACATGAGTAATGTGTAAAACAAATAGTGGAATTAAGATGGAAAATTTTGACTTAGTGTTCAATTTGTTAAATTCGTAATTTGAGATGATACCTATATAAACACCTAGTATTCAAGCTCAAATTGCATGTTTTAGGTGTTAAATGAAGTCCTTAAGTAATATATATCGTAAAACTTTAAATTTTGATGCATTAAACAAGTTTTCTCAAAGGAAACATGCAAGAAATGAATTTTTCCAAAATTCGGATTTTTGTTAAAAGCTTATTTAAGAACATACTTGCAAGGTGAAAAATGTAAATTTTTATGTGGAAATGAAGGTCTTGGATAGTATAGATGATGAAGACTCATTTTTATTTAGATAACAAGTAATTCTAAGAATAAAATCCAAAAACACTAAGGAGATGCAAAATTAGAAAAAGTGGATTTTTAAGAAGTAACTATTGTTGGAGTCTTGTAAGAATTAAGAGTTCTTAAAGTTTCATTATCAAAAATCATCAAGATCATGCATATATTGAACTCATCACATGTCATTCATATTAGGAATTCACTCATATTATATCTACACATGAATCATCAACTAGAAGCATTTTGATTAAGTGCAAAACAATTTTTCGGAAATGGAAAAGTTACAGAACAGATCTGATCCCTCTGTTTTTATAACCTAAATGTTTTCAAAACTTGGAATTTATAATAGAAATAGATAGATCTTTCGAAGTAGATAGAAATTGATATAAAATTTGCGAAATTCCGAGTTAAAATGACCAAGTTATGGCCGTTTTAAATGGGAACTTCCGCAAATAGCGAGAATCACGATTTTTGTTTAGTTTAGATGTATAGTTTGAATTAGTTAAGTGATGAAATTCTCATTAGGTTATTCTTATTTGGTAGGTGATCTCGAGAACGACGATACCCTACCACCCGACTACTATTACTAAGAGACCAGCGTACCATGGCCGAGTGAGTGTCACTTCCGATTTCAATTATCGCTTGTGATTGTAATGATAGTCGCACTAGTTGCTAAGCAAAGACAAAAAGAATGATTATGCATGATGGGGTTAGTTGGGAATTATAATTGTCTGTTGTTGATATGTGAAGTTGAATTTAAAGAATATTGAAGCCAGGTGATAATTCTTTGCTTGTATAGAGAGGAGATAGAATTGATTGTCTGCGAATATTGCTTGGCCACCAAAAAGATTTGGATTAATTGATTATTAGACATTCAATATAAATTTGAACTCATTCATATCACGATGGGGATGGAGCATTAGCATTTGTTGGTTTTTCGTGATCCATAAAACGAATTATTGTTCAGTGGACCGTGAGCTTAAACGGCGTCGTACCGCAGGATTCGTTAATCTGCTAACCTGGGATGGAGGGTGCAAGTCCATCCACATATGATTTCCAGCTGGTCATATGTTTGTTGAATTCACGTGTTTGATGCGTTTCACTTGATTGAATAATCACTTGCTTGAATGCTATGTCTTAATTGTGATATGGAAGTTTTCACTCACTAAGCTAGTTAACTTAGGCCCCTATAGTTTTTACTTGTTGCAGCACGAGTTCATTTAGCTTAGGCCAAGGCAGGCTACAGCTCAGGTACCGGAGCTAGGCGTTTCCCTTAGACGTTTATTTCGGTTTTGCTTAGACTTCCACAGGAAACCAAAAGACTCTGGATGATTGTAATGGACCTTAATATTCTTTTGCGGGGGAATGCCCCTTAGACTTTGTAATTTTATGTATATGTTTTGATTTATCATCTAAGGCTATCGAATGCCACATTAAACTTCTTAACTCCATTGAATAAAGTATTCTATTGTCGTAAAGGGACGCCTTACAACTATACAAGACTCCTGAAGGGCTCGGATAGTAATTCAAGAGTCTTATATAGCATGTGGCGGACTGTTACGTTTAGGATACCCCTATGGGGCATGACACTCCGAGTATGAATACTCCTCTACGGGATCATCTAATCAAGAAGAATACCCATAATGAGTATTTCTTATTGATTCTATGGTACTTATCAAAAACTATGTTATAAAATCGTTAAAATTCGTATAAAAGGTGATTCCAACTTAAAATGACCATAACTTGGTCATTTTAACTCGAAATTGCGCAAATAATATACCATTTTCTACCTACTTGAAAAGATCTATCCATTTATAAGGTTGTTTTTGTCATAAAAAGTGGGTTGGAAAATACTACGGTACAGAATAATTACGAATTTATAGTTCTCAAAATACGATTTTCCCAAACTTCACTTTACTCAAAAATCCTTAAGCAAAATATATGGATATATGTATAGTTGAAAAATCCTTTGAACATATATTTATACTCATATTGTATGCATGATTTTTGTAGTGTTGTCTCAATATTGATATTTCATAAACAATTTATCTTTAAGGTTTTTAAAAGATAAAACTTTTGAAAATTTCTCCTTTTTGAATTGTTGAAAGGAAAACTAAAATATGTTTGAGTTGTTATGAGTGAGTGTTTTTCCTATTATAGTTATATTTCCTTTTTTTTTTTCAAAAGTAAATTAATTCTTCAAAAATTTGATTCTTTAAGTTATCTACTAACCTTATCTCTAGTGATTAAAAATAAGCTTTTTAAAATATCTTTTAAGTTTTGATGGGGTCAAATATTTGAAGTTGTGTTAAATGTATGTTTTCCTATTATTTTTATATCCTTTTTCTTCTTTAGGAAATAAGTGTACCTTTAAAACTTTACTTTCTTGGTAAATTTTATTTTTCTATGTTGGTTTTCAAAATAGTGAGTTGATTTTATTGTGGTTTGAAAAACTTGTTTTATTCTTAATATTTGTTAAATGGTAGAATAACTCCCTTAGACAAATTTATAAGAAAAGCTTTCTTAATAAAGAATTGTTATCATTAGAACTTAACAAAAATTTCATTTTAATTTTGAAAAGAGAAATAACCACGAATAAAAATTAAGTTTTGAAGAGGCTTTCTTAGTATGTGATTTTCAAAGTCTATAATGAACCTATTTAAGTCTTATAGAAGATATGGTTGAGTTAAAATCCTTTAATGCTAAAAATTCTTCCTTATGGGGTATTTAGTTTTGATTTAGAAAAGAAATGAGTTTCTTTTATTATTTTGAAGAAATCTACATTACTACTTCTTCTAGAATTTACGATTAGCTTATCTTTTGAAAAGAGTTTGTTAAAAAGAAAACTTAGATCTTTTTGTTGAAAATTCCTTTTGTTAAGAAATCTAGAGTACTTTTCCTTATGTAAGAAAGAACATTTTTATTTTTATTTAAGGCAACAACATTCTTAATCATGCATGAATATGAGTATGTAGCAATATAAAAGTAAAGATAATACATAATAAGATAGAAATAAATACTTGTAAATAAATGAACATAATAAAATAGTCAAGCATCGGAAACCATAGCTTCATCAAGGTATCCCGATCATGTATTGGGAGCCTTAGCTTCATCAAGGTAACCCGGGACTAAGAATAGACTAGTCCCAAAAGAAAAGAAAAGAAAAGAAAAGAAAGAAAATTGTTTTGACTTGGTATGGACAAATCTAAGACTAAAAAGATTAGTCTTAATAAATTGCATAAAACAAGTAAATAAATAAATTGCAAGACATGAAAATAAATAAATAACAAAAGAGCTTATATGATCTAAATAAATATATATACATAGTATACATAATACTATATAAGTTAGATTAGAGCACAAATAATAATAACAATAATAACAACAACATAATAACATAATGTAAAATATGAACATGAACAAAAACAAAGCATAAACATATTATTACTTCTTTAACTCATATGAGTCTAAGAAACATATACTAAGCTCATGCTAAGTTGTATGAACATGATAAAGAATATAGGTAGGATTTTTTTTTCTTTACCTAAGGTTTAATGGAAGGTTTGAAAAGAGATGAATGGGTTTTGTGTTTGTTATTTTTCTTCTTGAAGTGTAGTGACTGATAGAGAGTATTTTGAGAGAGATTTGTTGGAGAGACGTTTTGAGAGGGAATTTTGGTAGAGTTTTGTTATGTAAAATGGATGTGTGAAAGAATGAAGGAGGATGGGGGTATTTATAAAATTTTTGGAGTTAATATTTGATGTAATAAAGTAAATTGGAAATAAAATAATATAGAGAAAAAGAGAGGGAGGCCGGCGGTTTGTAGAGGGAGAGGAGAGAGAAAAATTTATTTGTTTTGAATTTTTGTAAAGAAAAGAAATAAAGTGTAAGGTTTGATGTGAATAAAGTTGTATTGGAAATGTAAAAAGTAAGAAAATAGGTATATAGGTAGTAAGAAATAGGTGTAAGAAAAAGTAGAGATAGTGAAATAGTAATGAATAATAGGAATAATACTATGAATAATAGACTAGACATATAAAATACTGGTAGTAATAAAAATATGTGTAAATGAACTATATCTATTTTTTTAGTTACCGAAAAATTCTAAAACTGATATTTTTGAAATCCTTGTTTAATTACGAGTCTTTTGGTGTTATTGGAATATTTTTATTATTTTGAGCTCCGAGGCATGCTTTTCGAGAAGTGATCCCGATTAGGTCCAAAGGACACTCGAAATTCACGAATTTGATATTTTTATGTTACCCTATATTATTACAAACTAATTTAAGCTATTAACTTAATTTCGTTTTCTAGGATTTGAGAACGCGAGATTACCGAAGTTGAAATTGTTTGATTGTCTTTATCTTTGTTGACTTTTGAAACTTCGGTTTGACTAGGTTAAGGTTTAATCCAACTTTACCCTAGAAATTGAGGGGTTTATATCAGGGATTTGGATAAGTGGATCTTTCCATATTCGAGTTTTCTAATCGAACGATTATTGGACTTTCTATTTTTTTTTTAAGATTTTCTTATAAAATCCCCTGATCGAAATTGATTAAGGTTCGGTTTCAACTTGGGTCAAAATTTAAGGTTTCGATTCACTATTCCAAAACCATTCTTGAAAAATTCGAAGGCTTACAGTAGGGCTTTGTAGCTCTTTAGGTAGACCTATGTCCATCAACAAAGCTTGTATTTGTATGGTTAGGAAAGGTATAAGAAGCAATAGATGGCATGATAGGTTCTAAACAAGCTTATGGTTGACTATCAACAACAGAAACTCCAAACTCATATTAGATGGTTTCAAGTAAGGTAGAATGTGAATTCCAAGTTGTCTAATTTGAAATGATAGGATTTAAAATTGAGTTGGAGTGATCAACAAAAATTATATCCTTTTGAGAAGACCCTTCATTAGTATTCCTACCTTTCTCCATAAACCATCAGGTTCCATTTAATTCAATCCCTCTGACCAAAATTAATCTTGCATCGCCTTAACATGCAAAAACAACCTAAAACCTTGACCAAAACCAGTTTTGATAGTACCAAAATCGAGCCACATAGCCTAACATATCACATATAAAACAAAAATTAGACAATTTGTCATATTTCATGGAAACTTTAAATTTCTCGCCTTTATTTATTCCAAACCACAACTCCTATAAAGGCTTATAGAGCGCCATAACCTAAAAGCATTATAACTCGCTACATGTCCTTACAAAACATGGACAAGCTAGTCCTATTATGATACTAAACCACTTCATAGAAATATCATTTAACTTTCATATAAAAGAGCTACTTGTTTAATAACAATAGACATCTCATAACAACTTATAATAACATAGTTGGCATAAACCAAAGCCAACATACTTCAAAACTTAACACATCTGAAATAACATCTTATAAAATTTCCAAAAAAAAAAAAAAAATAAAACTTCATAGTCTTCCAATAGTTATCTTTAATCCATAGCATGTTTAGGAGTTAGTAGAATAATCAAGTCCAATATTGTTCTTTCCATAATCTATATAAACATCATATCTAGATAAATCAAACGCCATTGGATCATCATGTGTTCCTGAAAAAGATAAAAGAATGAGTACAAAGGTCCAATATGCCACACTACAAATCACATGCTCATGAGCAAACAACAAATAAATTCACATGCATTTTCATATGTAACAAACAAAAGTTATTATCTTTAATTAATTAGGCAAGTAGCACAGTTCATAATTATCTATAGTTCATCATAAACCTGAAATAATCATGATTTCGTAAAAGCAACCAATATTGAAATTAGGTAATATATACCCATATTGGTGTTGGGAACTCCCACATACTGTCACGCCCCGAAGGGTACCCTAAACGTGGCAGTCCGCCGTACACAATATTAAAGCCTAAGAATGACCCCCTCAGTCACGCGAAGGCTTCCATACTATGTACAAGGCGTCTAACACATGGAGGAGACTCATCGGAGTAATACATTTTACGTTGATATAGCTTGAGTAACAATGTAAAGGAAATACAATTTTACTATACTTCAGATACCAATTCACTATACTTCATAATACAAATCATTAAACTTCAATTACACTTCATCAAAAGATTCTACTACGTAAAACTATTACAAGGCAAATAATAAAACTAGCTGGTGACTTCAAACGTTTGTGTTCTTTGCCGAAATCCCGGAGTTATTCCCGGCTCCAACCAATTCGGTCCCCACTTTGCATTCTTGAAATAACCTGCTCATTTAAACAACTATTGGGGTATAAGCTACACTAGCTTAGTGAGAATTCCCTTAGTTCTGTACCATAACAAACAAGTTAAAATCAATCATATGCTATGCATGAACAAACACGTGAGCAAGCAATTATGCATGGGCATCCGGAACCCACACACAGAACGGATTTACGCCCTCCGTATCTTGGGTTAGGAATGGTATTGAGTCTACACGACCGCATCTAGTCCCCAAGCCCTCGGCTCTTAGCACTCGACTCGGCTAGGCTCATCCAAGAATGGATCCACATGCGCCTTAGTACCCCTGAATGAGCTCTGGCACCGGGTTCATTATTCAAACGAGTCATCCACGGACCATACCAATCGACCTGCGTAGGAGTAGCATGCTACCAAATGCAATATGTCCAATGCGATGCATGACCAATTTAATTTTTGCTTAGGTCAAAAATATTTATACATTCTTTAGAGTGACCAATCCATGTCACACATATAACAGAAATAACATGAACGGTGCAGTTATCCAATCAAATTATGGTTTCGATATGCTTTAGTATTCTTTGGCACACATTCATCACAGTCTCATCATATATCCCATCCCCATTCATATCGATTTTTATCTTGTTCCTATAGTTCTAATGCAACTAACTACAATCACAATCAAGGTAACAAAACAAGGAGAATACTCACTCGGCCATTGGATCACCGGTCTTCTAGTAATAGTAATCCAGTGATAGGGAATCGTCGATTTCGGGATCTCCTAAAAAGGAAGAAATACTTTAATAAGTATTTCAACTCAAACTAATCCAAACAATTTCATACGAACTATCAAATTCGTAATTCTCGTCCTAAGCGGGAATTCCGACTTAAAACGGCCATAACTTGGTCATTTTAACTCGAAATCTCACAAATTATATATCGATTTCTATCTACTTCGAGAGATCTACCAAATTCTAATATTATATTTTAGTTTTGAAAACTTTAAAGCTTCGAAAAGGTTGGATCAGATTAGAGCAGCAACAATTTCAATTTCCGAAAAATAGTTTTGTAAGAGTTTGAAATGTTCCTACTATATAAATTGGCTATACATACAATATGAGTGATTTCCTAACATGAATGGCATGAAATGAGTTTCATGTATGCATGGTCTTAATGATTTTTGATAAAAGAAAATTTTGGAACTCTTTATTTTGCAAGACTTCAACTATAACTACTTTTTGAAAAATCTAGTTTTCTAACTTTTATCATTTCCATTTGTTTTGGATTTGTTACTTAAGAAAATATAATTATTTTTGTCAAAATTGAGTCTTCATTATATATACTACTTATGACCTTCATTTCTACATAAAAATTCTCATTTTACACTTTGTAAATATGTTTTCCAATATGATTTACTAAAAAATCCAAATTTTAGAAAATCCACTTTTTGAATGATCCATTTGGGGAAAACTTGTTTAATGCATTAAAATTTAAGACCTTATGATACCTATTACTTAAGGGCTTCATTTAATACATAAAACTTTCATTTTGAACTTGGATAATAGGTGTTCTTATGGCCTTCACTCAAAATTACGAATTTCACAAATTGGTTACTAACTCAAAATTTTCTCATCTTGATTCTATTTCTTGTTTTATACATTAATCTCATCAAAACTCATTTCAACTTATAAAAATCACTACTTAATGATACCTATTACCTATATACTTCATTTTTCACATAAAACATGAGTTTTGATGTTGATAAATGGGTTTTAAAAATTGGTCTGGGTTGGGATCCGAATTTACAAAATTCATTTTTGGACATATCTTTTGATAAAACCTATCTAAACTTGTGAAAATCCATTCCTTACATATCATATCTTAAGAGCCCTTCATTTCTTGAATAAAAACTTTATTTTTGAGTTGGAAAACATGTTTTTGCACTAGGCCTTGGCCAAAATAAGAGAATAGAACTTTGTTTTGAAAATTAATCTTTGAAAATCATCTTTGAACCATATAAAATGAAGTCTTGATGCTATATATATATATTAAGCCTTCATTTTCTTATGTAAAATTTACATTTTGACACTTGAAAAGTAGTTTTTAAATATGGGCTTGCCAAAATACGAATTTCACAATTTTGTTTGAGTTCATAACTAAGATCTATACTTAATATGAACATAAACATAAAACAAATGCATGGTAATAAGCTATAAACATCATGGATCTAAACTTCACTTATCAAAATCTTTCATTTATGGTATCTATACTCTAAGCCCTTCATTTTAAATGAAAAATATACATTTTAAATTTGAAAAACCACTTTTCTAAATAGGGTTCCATTTTCATCCGAATTTTCAAAAATTGATTTTTGTTGAAAACAAAATAGATCTTGGGTTTCCTACAACTTTCCTACCATCATCAAGCTATAGCAAGTTGTTAATGAACATAAACAAAGATCTAATGCATCTATGAACTCAAAACTTTAGATCTAGTTTTCTAAACTAGTTTTACATGCATGAATCACTAAGATAGACATGTGAATGCTAGATCTATGCATAAATCATAAGGAATAACAAAAATAACAACTTAAATAACAAGATCTATGGCATAAACAAAAATCAAAGCCATAAAAAGTTAGATCTACAAAATATAATAACTTTAAACAAGAAAATAATTATAATACAAGGTAATAAAAGTGGAGAAGAGAAAGATTTCATTTTTGGCATCATCATCCTAAGCTTTTAAGCTTATGGAAGTTCATTTGATGCATGAAACCTTCATTATATTTTACCTATATCACCTATGGAGCTTTGGGATGAAGATTTGCTTAGAAAATCTTTAAAAATGAAGTGTGGAAGCCATGGAAGATGTGGGGACAGCTTGTTTATTGGAGAAACATGAACAAGAAGAAGAAGAAAAGAGAGGAAATAGAGAGAGAAAAGGTTAAGGAATAAAAGAGGGAAGAAGGAGTAAATGAAGGAGAGAGAGAAATGAGTGTATTAAATGTGTTTTAATTGATTGAAGAGAGAAAAAAAAATAAAACATGCAGAAAATAGAGGGGAGGCTGGCGTGAATTTGAGGAGAGAGGGAGAGAGGAAATTTTGTTGAATTTTGACTTGAAATTGTAATGTAATTAATGGTATGTGTAACTTTTTGAAGAAGAATTGAAATATAATTAATTTTAGTCAAAATATGAGTGGGTAAAGGACAATGGCAGCCATAAATAGGGTCAAAAATCTGCCATGAATTGTGGGATTATGTGTAGAAAGATTGAAGTGAAAAGGAAGTGATATGTGTAAGGTGTACTTGAAGGTATGGGTTGTAAAAGTACTTTATTAATAAAATAAATTAAAATAAAATAAAATTAGAAAATTTATTCCAAATATTTATAGCAGATTTTTCATATTTAAAATTAAATAATTATTTGAATTATTTTAGTAATTTAACAAATATGTTACCGGTACGATCAAAATACGCGAATATGGGCTATAAATAACATTTTTATAACCCGAAAAATTCTAAAAAATTATTTTATGAAAATAAAAATATTTTTAAAATATTTTTAAATTATTAAATTAATTTATTTTATTTTTAGTATCGGATCTTAAACAAAATCTGATCCCGTAAAGACCCGAAACGAATTAAATTTTAGAAAAACAAAATTTTCTATAACATATAAAATATTTATCTTAAAATATAAGGCTTTATAAAAAATAATAAATTTTGTAATGAAATAAAAATGAATAGTGCAAAAGACGACAATTACCGGTAATAATGGAAATACGATAAAAAGGTTATAACTGTAATTTTTATAACCCGAAAAATTATATAACATATATTTAGAAATCTTATGAAATTACGAGTCTAACGATACTATTGGTATATTTTTGATATCTCGAGCCCCGACACGCTTTTCGAAGTCTGTGTCCGAACGAGTTCGAAATAGGTCAAAAAACCAATCTGATATTTTAAAACAAACTCATATTACTATGAGCTATTCTACATATTTAGCTACGCCTCGGCCTCTAGGGTTAGGGGCACTAGGTTGCCGGACTTAGGCTATTGCATTCCGATTAAGGTTTCCGGTGATTTTTCCGGTTTAGACCTTTGCCAATTTGGAAACTAATATTTATGTTTATACAACATATTTAATTTGAGAAATCTATTTTTAAATTTTATTTTTGTAAGTATTTAATATCTCTTAATATTTTCGGAATTCTTGAATCGAGTTTTATTTCCGAAGGTCAATCATTATTTACTTTTTAATAGTTTGTTTTTGGGCTTTATATTACCCGATTTTATAAGTTGGAGTTAAATATGGAATTTTTCGTACGTCGTGGTTTTGAATTTGAAGACCATTGAGTTCTTATTTTATTGTTTAAAGATTTTCATTTTCTCAAGATTAAGAAGTTTCTGAATTCGTTCGTGAATTAGGACTTATCGAAATTTGGTTTTAATTTGGAGTGAGTTTTAGGGTTTATTTTCGAAGTTCATCTTGAAATTATTTACTGAAATTTTCCGGGGCTTACACATACCCTGGGTGCCATTTTTACACCACTCCTAGACTACCAGAATCTTTTTTATATACTAGTCCATTCGAGACAACCTCATACATTGATTATCAAGTGCCACTCTAGTAGCAACGATCCTCATCGATCTACTAAACCCAACCATAGACAAGCAGCAAATCAAAATTAAAATCCAAATACAATTAATTAATTTACAGATTTCTAATCCTATAAGCACAATCAATAAACAAGGAAAGGTGGTACATATAATTGGTGTTAGGAACAGAAACCCTTATCTCACAAAATCACCTGATCATAAACAAACCCAATGCAAATATATTTCCATAATTTCATCATCCAAAACCATAATCTCGAAAGAAATATAATTCCTAAACCCATACATACCTTTTTCCTTTGATATAATTCATAATTTCTCTAATCTCAGGTTTAGAGTTTTCTCCATATTTTCTCCCACAAATAGAACTTCCATCAAAAGATAAAAATAATCAGAAAGATTGTTCTTTTAAATCATCAAAAGCATGGAAAATGATCATTTTTACCTATTCTTAAATTCTTATTCTTCCTTGATTGTAGAATACTAATTCTCTAACAAGAACTAGGGCTTCTCCTCAAAACTTAATCTTCAAAAAAAAAAAAGAGACCTTAAGAAAAGAACATCTCCTTTTAATCTTCATAGAGAAGAAGAGGATCAAGTCACCTTGATCTTGTTTCTTTATCTTTTCTTGATGCAAAGCTCACAAACAAAGGTTTTTAGAGAGTTTTCTAGGTTTAGGAATGGTTTAAGAAGAAGAGGAATCCACAAATTATAACGAAGATTTAGAAAAACTTTTTAATTTCCGAATAGGAAAGGCTAGCGGCCTATAAAAGATGGCTGGTGGCTTAAAGCTCTCAAATCAAATTTCCTTCCATGTAGGATGGCTAAAGGCCAACGGGGTACAAGCTTATGCCAGTTGCTTTAAAGAACATGGCCAGCAGCCTTTGGTCGGCATATCTCCTTATGCCTCTCCATCTTCCATCAAATGTTTGCCATTTGGAAAAAACATTAAATTATATATTAGGGTGGACTATAAAACCCTCTTATTTAATATCAAATAACATTTTTTCCCTTCTTTATAAAACATTTATTTATATATTACAGGTTAGTTACATTCATCTTAAGTTGAATTCTTAAAAAACTTCTATAAAACTCATTCCATGCCTAATAAGTTCCACCTCTATTAATTTACAAAGAGAAAATTCAATTAATTTAGCATTTCAATCATTCATCGAATCCAATTTCAAATCATGCACATGTACCTAAAAAACCACCTCATACAATCCAATCTCCTCTAGGGTGCAAGCACTTTTCCATTCTTGCAAAACAATAACATGGCATAGTGTTGACCATAAACCTTCCTTCAACACATATCAAATAACAACTTCAGTATCAAACACAATTAAGAATTTTGTTTAGGTCATTTAGGGTAAAGATAACTTCACCAGAGTCTTCCCATGCTTTTCTTATTAATCCCATCACTATCGATTTGTTTAGTAAATTGTTTGTAACCACTCACTCTATGAGCAAGTAATCATAGTTCCCTATATTTCCCATTCCATCCATCTTAACACAATTTTCATCTTCACTCTTCAAATCATAGGATATCATAGGCTTTTTGTTGTTGTTACAGAGATTAATAGCCATTCTGCTCTAAAGATGAGAAAAAAACACGTATAAAATCATTTATATAGTGTTAGTGAATTGTTTCAAGCCTTTTCTTAACAAGGTCATTTCTTACAATCAAAACACCTTTATCTCATGACACTTGATTCTTGAAAATATATTGGTAGCACACGAAATGTTTCATTATCTTAAGAATAGGTTGAGTGGTAAGAAATTCGGTTATGCTCTTTTAATTATCTTAAGAATAGGTTGAGTGGTAAGAAATTCGATTATGCTCTTAAGATGGACATGAATAAGGCTTATAGATTGTGTGGAATGAGATTTCCTTAAGGGAGTCTAAAATTAGTTTATGTGATAAATGGGTTAATTGAATTATGGAATGTGTGTCAACGAACGAGTGTGATATGGTTATTAAAGGTAAATTAATTGGTCATAGTAAATCTTCAATGGGTATTATAGCTGATGTTTTGTCTAGAGGTTTAAACAAGAAGGTTAATGAAAGCTTTTGTAGGGTATAAAATTGATGAGGAGTGGTCTTGTTATTTTTTGGTTACTTTTTGCATATTACTTGTTATTTTTCCTCGATGAAACAAAGTCTAATTTGGAAAGATTATTTGGAAATATTGAATGATATTCTTTGGGAATATTGTGATGATTTTGGTGAAAAGGTAAAGTTTAGTAAATTGAGATTTTTTTTAACAGTAAGAACGTTTTAGCTAAATTGAGGTGTAAACTGACTAAGATGGTTAGAATCAAAAGCATGAATAGCTGTGGGAATTACTTAGGTTTACCTATTATATGAGGGTACTATAAGGCGAAAGCTCTAAATTTTGTTAAAAATAAAATCAGTGTTCAGCTATAGGAAAAGGAAGAAAAACCTTTTGAGTGCAACTGTCATAGAAATTAAGTAAAATCTGTAGCGAATGTAATTTCTACATACTCTATGAGCTATTTTCATTTTCTCCAGCAATTGTGTTTAGAAGTAGATAGTTTCATAGCAAGGTTTCGATGGAGATCAATAACAAGATGAAGGGAAGATACATTGTGCAAGGTGAAAACTGCTTTCACTACTTAAGTCTGAAGGGCATTCATATTTCAAGGATCTATGTCCCTTTAATCTAACCTTACTAACTAAGTTGGCTTGAAGAGTTTACATGAATTTAGAGGCTTTGTGGGTGAAATTATTGAAAGGACTGAATTTTCGAGAGGGGTGATTTTCTAAGGGCCCATTTACTTCATTAAATAAATAAAGTTGTAATAAAATTTCTATTACTGAGTACTAGAGTAGAGTTGTAATAGGAATTTTATTTGTTAATTTTTTGTTTTAATGGGTATATTTTGAAAAAAAAAAAAAAAAAATTCCAGTATTGAATTGTCATTCATAAGTTTGAATAAAAAATTTCTATCCAGTGTTTTTAGTAATAGAGATTCCTTGTGGAATTGCTATTACGGTCAACTAAATACCGTAATAGCTCTTCATAAGGAATAAAGGTATAATGGAATTGCAATTGTAGCGAAGTGAACGAGAAATGAGTGTAAGCCTCTAGATTTTCTAATAAACTTAGAGATGAATATGAGGAGACGAAACTAGAAACAAAACCCTAGAACCAATTCGAGTCAACCATGAGCCCTCGAAACCCTAGATTTAGTCAGATAAATTTCTATGACCCTAACATATTAGATAAACTAGATAAAAATAGAAACTTTAAAAATAAGGTAAGTAGGAAAGTTTTACCTTAAAACGAATGGAGTTCTTAAACCCCTAGTAGTCCCTAAACCCCACATATGAATCACTCCCATACATGATCATTGACACACAATTTGAGACAACATAACCAAAAAAAAAAATTAAAAGTAAAATAATACTAAATTAATTTCCAATATCATATACTATTTTATTTATTTATTAAAAAGTCTTAAAACAACTTATACGTGCGTTTTATCTTTTTACCAGTAAATAATTGTCATTTCAATTAATATTAATTTCTATTCACCACTATTCACATCAATAACTTTTTCATACACTCTTACACACCTATTCTTACACATATTATAACCTACTCTTATACACATCTAATCTACCATACTTTATATAATCAACTTTAATCTTTTCTTTTATTTTCTTCTCTTTCCCTCACTCTTCCCCATGGTAGGAGTGCATCCCCCTTGCCCCTCTCTCGTTCAATTTTCTTTTTCAATTTTTTTCTTTCTTTATTCATCCCTCCCCCTTTATAAAGACACTTTACAATTTTCTTTCATTCAAAAACTCTTTCAAATTTTCTCTCATCCTCTCCCTCTAAATTATGTCACCTTCCCTCTCTTTTCCATTTCTCACACTTCCATTTTACTCTTTAGGTAAAAGCACTAAACTCCCTTCTTATATTATGTTATGCAGAATATGCGTGTGTCTTTAATAAGTTTCTATAGAATATCCCAATGATACATCATACTAGGGATGGAAAAATGCAAGCCATCACGCTTGTTTAATGCTATATTCATGTTATCTCGTGTTTTTAAATCTAACTCTTATATACACACAAGTATCTATCTGTATATGTACATACAATCTCTAGATTATATTGCTCACTAACCTAACATTTACTTTTATGCACTTATGTCTTTGCAATTTATTTTCATGCAAAGTTTATTTTATTTCCAAAGAGACTTGTCCTTAATTAAAGTCTTGGACTTGTCTATATTCAAGTCATAAGGGGACTTGTTCATTTCAAAGTCTCGAGAAACCTTGTTTAAATCTAAGACTTCCATTTTAATTTTCAAGTTATCTAGATAAATTGTCCACTTCAAGTCTCAGCGAACCTTGTCTTAAATCTAAGACACTCATTTTGCTTTGTCCTATTTATTTCCTTGTCGACAAGATTTTATTTCTTTATGATCGTTATCTAAGAATTTATTTTCTTTATTTTCATAAACATATAATGCTCACAGTGATGTTGTAATAATGATAACATGATTTTTAAACTTAAAATGATATAATGGCCAAAAGCTCCTAAGTTGAAGAAAATGAGAACAAGATGATGATCATAAGATTGTCATCATGTTCACTTAATTATTCAAATGGCCTAGCACAAAATGGGAGCTTCATAAAGCTATGAACATCCACATATTGAGAATTATTTGTTATGTAAAAATATTTAAAAAAAAAACTTATTTTCAAATACATGAGAAACTATTTAACAAAAGAGAAATTTGAAAACAAACTCCATTCCCTATTTTTTTATCATAATACTGTGACATGTAGAAAAATAAAAGAGGATGTGAAACTTTGATTTTTCTTTTCAATACAACTTAGTTTTGATATTTCAAAAATAATCAAAATAGGTTCATGTTCGAATTTTTATAAATAAGAGTCATAGAAAATTTTCAACTTTGGTTTTTCCCCCCCACAAAGCGCATGAACTCCATATATTTTTAAATAAGGTGTTTATAAAATTCTATGGAAATTTCTTTAAGAAAGTCTTCTTGAGAAACATCACCAAGATCATGAGTGTGAAACGAGCTACTATTCATGTTTTAATTACTTTTGAACTTAGAAATAATCAAGGAAAACCATAGAGAAGTCTTCATAGAGTCAACTCATAGAAAATGTCCAAACAAGGTTGAAATAAAGTATGGGCGTAATCTGACCCTTATCATTCTAAGACTTTAAAGACCCTACATGATCACAATAACTTTAGAAATGGATAGAACATTCGAAGTAGGTAAAGATTGCCTAATTATATACGAAAATCGTAGTTAAAATGAGTTAATTATGATCATTTTAAGGTTTAAATTTGGTAACCGAAAAACGTAGTGGAAATAGAAGTTATAAAAGTAGAAATTCAAGAAAAGTTAGTATTGAATAGGGTATTTCTTTTGATTATATGACACAAACTATGAAGCACCATTCCCCAAAGATTACTTTAATTAGGAAATCAACATGGCCGAGTGAGTTATTCTTTATGCTTTATGTGTCTTGTATTTGTTTATAGAATATTTGTATTAGAAATAGGAAAAGATAGAAATGAAAATCTTGTGGGGATTGTACAGGAATGTATTTGCATGTTCTATTGTATGATTAATGAATTTTTAGTATATCAAAGCCTTGATATGGATGTTTAATATGCTATGTTACTTTATCATGTTAAGATATGTGTATGATAAATTGCTTGGCCACCCTTCAAACGAAATATAATATGATCAAGGCAAATAAATAAAATGAATTGCACATTACATAATGCTGAGTCACATTCATTTTCGCTACTACTCCTACGCCTAGGATTGGATGGGTCATTAACCATACATAAAGTATGGGCCCTACTGTAGCTTAAGGAACTACTTCGTTTGAGGAATACGACCTCCCAGAGGAGCTTTTCCAGATTGATCACTAAGATTTGGTGCTCGAAGACTAGCAATGGTGGTTATACGAACCCCTTCTTCAAATCAATAGTGGTTACAAAGACTCCCTTTTTTTAAATATTTCTGAAGCCTTTATATGAAGGGAGTAAATCCATTCTATGTATGCACTTCAGATAACTATACATATTTGTCATTCGTATGTTTGTTACATAGCATATGATTGATTAACAAACTTGCGTATTCTTTATTTGTATGGTACGTTTTGTGAAAATATTCTCATTAAGCATGTTGTTGCATATACACTCATAGATTTTTGTTGTCTCGAGAATATCTCTAGCTTCACCCAAAACGAAGACTTTTTATGCCTCGGATATGCAGTTGTCAATTTTTTAAGGAGTTTCCAAGGGAAGTTTGCAATTGCAGTAGTAGACTTCTTGATATGGATGGAAGAACTCAAGTAATTTGCGAATCTAGTGCTTTTAATTGAGATTTAGGGTTTATAATATGATTTAGGTTTTATGCTTTATAAAACAGAAAAATTAAGGGATACGAACGATTAATCCTTAGATATGAGGCACCAAAGATAAAATCAAACTAGTTATCATAGTCAATTGATATTACGTACAATGATAAGAAACAATAAGGAACAATCTTAAATACAACAGTTAATCTTATTCATGAAGAAAATTTGTCACAAATAACATTACAAAGTTTACCAAGGGTAAAACAAGCAACAACAACCGCTAAACATTTCACTAATAAGCCCTATATATACCTACAAGTCGGGTAAGTGTAAAAAAGAAAACTAACAAGACAAACAAGTAAAATAGGAGACGAAAAACTCAAACAGCATAAAAACAGGAGTGAAGATTACCCTGTTGATCACGGCCGTGATCCTCCCAGATCATGCTTCCTCTTCCATCTTCAAGTAATAGCTAACGTGATATGGTCAATTACAGCTGGCATTACGAGCGTGATGATGCCCATTATCTCCTCAGGCCTTTGATTGATACAATGATGACATTCTCATGGCCTCCAATACGGCTTGTATTACGAGCATGACAGAGGCCGTTATCTCCTTTGATGCACAACACCTAAGCTCATATTCAATTATGGGCTTGATCACGGGCGTCTTCTCCATCATGGTTGGGATCACAAGCATGATGGCAGGCGTGATCTCCTCTGACAATGATTTTTCAATACTTAGACACGTCAAATCATATCTCACTCCAAAGTGCATCAAATATCCTCTAAGAAAACCCAATTCATCATCATTCGGATTATTTGTGAGGATTCTTTGAACCAAGTTCATCAAGCCCTCAAACCTAGCTTAGGTTATCGGTCTAATTAACTAATAATTCCTATCGTCTCCCTAGGGCTCATGAAGATTTGCCCTCAAATCTGGATCAAACTTGTCTGGAGTGTAAAGTGACAAGTTCGTTACATTGAATGTAGCTGAAGTCCCTCTAAAATTATCTAACAATTCAACCTTATAGGCATCATCATTGATCCTCTAAATAATCTTGAATGGCCTATCAGCCTAAGGTGCCAATTTCTGACCTCTATGCCTCATGAACCTATCTTTACCAAGGTAAAGCCAAACCAAGTCACTGGATGTAAACTTAACCCTTTGTTTACACTTATCTTTCCTTTCTTTCACTCTATAATTTTACCTTTGCAAACAATCATATGCCTTCTGATGGAATTGTTGCATTTGTTGAGCACATTCCAAGCCACTTTGACTATCTTTTGTTGTAGGAGCTTTAGGAAGCAAATCCAATGGAGAACTAGGATTAAATCCATAAATAACTTCAAAAGGCAACTTGCCTGTCACACTATGGATAGAACAATTATAAGCAAATTCCACAATAGGCAAATAAAAATCTTAACCCTTTAAATTCTTCCCAATAGTGACCCGTAGAAAAGATCCCAAAGTCTTATTCACAACCTCGGTTTGACCATTGGTTTATGCATGATAAGTGGTGATAAACAATAACTTTGTTCCTAACCTCCTCCACAAGCTCTTCCAAGAGTAGCTAAAAAAATTCACATCTCTATTAGAAATAATTGATTGTGGGATGCCATGAAGTTTAACCACTTCTTGCAAAACAAATAAGAAATATATATAGCGTCATCGATTTTATGGCATGGAATGAAATGCACCATCTTGCTAAATTGATCAACAACAAAATCATGTCCTCTTTAAGTCTTAGGAAGTCCCAAGACAAAGTCCATACTCAAATCAACCTAAGGTTTGGTAGGGATGGGCAATGGCGAATGTAAACCTTGTGGTTCGCTTCAACATTTAGCCCTCTTACAAGTAGAATACCCTCAATCACTCTATGTCCATCCTTAGCCATACTAAGCCAATGGAAATGTTCCTTCAATACATTAAGAGTACGATGATTCCTAAAATGTCCAGAAAGTCCACCACCATAGGCTTCTCTAACAAGCATCTCCCACATTGATCGATGTGGAATACACAATTTTCCTTGACAAAACACATATCCGTCAATTAGATGATAGCCATCCACCGACCCTCCCTCTCCACAAACTACTACAGTGGGTGCAAAGACTCCATTCTCAGAATATTGTTCCACAATTTGGTCAAAACCCAACAACTTGGCCTGTATGGAATTTAACAAGGTATGCCTCCTAAATAATGCATCGACTACTACATTAGTATCACCCTTCTTATACTTAATAGTATGTGCAAATGTCTCAAAGAACTCAATCCATCTCACATGCCTCTTGGACAATTAATTTTGACCTCTCAAATATTTTAAAGATTCATGGTCAAAAAATATGATGAACTCTTTAGGTAATAGATAGTGTTGCCATATAGTAATAGCTCGAATAAATGAATATAATTCCTTGTCATAGATGGGATAGTTTAATGCAACTCCACGAATCCTCTCACTAAAATATGCAAGGAGACGACTCCCTTACGTAAGAATTGCACCAATTTCAACATTGGAGGCATCACATTCAAGCCCAAAAACTTGTTGAAATCATAAGGCACTAAGAATGGAGCTAAAGTCAATTTCTTCTTGATCAACTCAAAACTTTGATTGACTTCAATGGAAAGAACCTCCTTTCTTCGCTAACTCCATCAATGGTGCTACAATTGTACTAAAATCTTTGATGAATCTCCTATAAAAAGAAGAAAGCCCATGAAAACTAGATACCTCCAAAACATTAGTTGGGAATAGGCCACTCAGTGATGGCTTTAATCTTCTCATCATCAATACGAAGGCCCTCACTAGATATAACAAATCCGAGACATGCTACCTCACTTTTACAGAAGATACACTTCTTCAAATTGGTATACAATTTCTCATTCCTCAACACCATAAAAGCCAAAGTCAAGTGCATAGTACGACTCTCTAAATGCGGACTATATGCCAAAATATCATCAACACAAACACTGTAAACTTTTCCAAAAACCTTCTTAATACAAAATTCATCAATCTCATGAAAGCACTGGGAGCATTGGACAAGCCAAATGGCATTACTATCCATTCATACAAACCATGCTTGGTTTTGAAAGCTATCTTCCATTCATCTCCAGCTTTCATCCTTATTTGATGATACCCACTCTTCAACTCAATCTTGGAAAATAATTGGGAAGCATGCAACTCATATAGCATGTCATTAACATGTGGTGTAGGATACCGATATTTCACAATAATGTGATTAACCACCCTACTATCCACAAACATCCTCTAACTACCATCTTTCTTGGGCACTAATAAAGCTGGCATCGAACATGGACTCATACTTTCTCACATAAACCCCTTTTCTAGCAATTCATCCACTTGCTTCTTCGATTCTTTATCTTCTTTAGGATTCCTCCAATAAGCTGGTCTATTAGCCAATGTAGCTTTAGGTACAAAATCAAAATGCTCAATACCCCTGAAAGGAGGTAATCCTTTTGGAAGTTCTTCTAGAAAAATATCAACAAATTAAGTTAAAAAATTTTGAACTTCATCCGGGATGGAAAGATCACTTTCAACTTCCAAAGCTTGTTTCACATACAATTGGTTGTCTATTGGTCAATTCTTTCTCAATCTCTCCTTATGTCATCAACACCAACCTCATCTCAAAGGGATTCAATTCCCGATGGGTTTGCTTCACTGCTTCGGGACTCATAGGAAACAGCTTACTCCACTTTCCATTATATAATATGGAGTAAGTATTGTCTTTTCCATTGTGGTTCACATTCCGGTCAAAGAGCCATGGGCAACCCAACAAGATATGAGACACATTTATAGGAACTACATCATAAAGAACTTCATTAGTGTAATGGTTAGGTAAAGAGATAGGAACTGATACCTGTCTAGTGACATGAATTGAGCCCTTATCATTGAGCGAATGCAAATGGTATGGTTGGGGATGGGGAGTAGTTGGAAGTTTTAGCGTCTCTACAAGTGTCATTGCCATTACATTGGTATAACCTATGGAATCAATAATGGCAACATGTATAGCTCAATTTACTAAGAATTTGATATGGAATTTGTTCTCTCTTTACTCTTGATCAACAACCAGTGTAATACTCAAGCTCATCCTCACTACCCCATTTAAAGGTATAGCAACCCCAATTAATGATTCAGCCATCAACTCTTCACCTTCCTCTTTGGAATCAAAATAACTACTTCTTTCCTCTTCTCCTTCACTTTTTATATATCCTTTATGGGTGTAAACAACTCATCTATTTGGACAATGAGCAACCATATGTCCATAAGCCAAGCATTTGAAATATTTGATATCTCTTGTTTTCTTTCCAACACTGCTAGAATCACTTGGTATAAAAACCAACTTCCCCTTTTCATCAACAAATTTGTCAAGAACAGAATCATGCTTCTCATCATCTTTATAACTATTAACACCCTTTTTTTATCATCATGCTAATAAAACTTTTTGCTATTTCATATTTAGAGAAGCTACCTGATGGTTTATGAGATTTGTGTTGTCTTTCAATTTTTTCCTCCATCAACATTGCTTCCTCCAAGATATCAATTCTCCGATGCCCAAAAACATCTGAAATTTCATATTTTAAACCTATAAAAAACCTAGCAATTGATTGATCTGGAGTTTCCATGATTTGACTTCTCACAGTAGGGATCTCAAACTCTTGAATATACTTAGTTACGCTTTTACTTCTTTGTCACATAGTATGCAACGTTATCAACAATTCTTAGTTATTGTAATCTGAAAAAAATCTTTGCTATAATAACTTGCGCATCTCAGCCCGTGTAGTTACATCTTGCTCTCTATCCCTCCTTTTGCTAGCTAATACATTCTTCCACAAATGTGAAGCATAACCTTTAAACTCAATGGCAACAAGCTTAACTCGATGTATTTTCATCACAGTCATGATAGTCAAAGAGCTTTTCAATTTGATCTTCCCAATCAAAATATTTATCCGCTCCACCGGTAACATCAAAAGACGGTACATTCAGTTTTATGATCTATTGAAATAAAAAAAAAAATATCAATTGACAAGGCTTGATTACACGCACATGCATGTTGTGGAAGCGGAAGCAATGAGGCGGGTTTCTAAATTAATTTTAAGCCCACTTAACTAATCATTATCTCTTTGAAGGTCTGTTTGGATTGTCTGTTTTTCATCTGTATCTGTATCTTTTTTAAAATGATGTGTGTAAATATATCCGATTTGCATCTAAATTTTATCTATATTTGTTCTATTTGATCTTTTGATGATAACTGTCAACTTTTTTTTATCTATATCTATTTCTTGATAAATAATTTATTAGAAAAAAGTTTGAAAAAGTGTTTGTATCTGCCGGAAAAAGCCAAAACAAACAAACCCTGATCCTTTTTCGTACAATTACAATAATAATAATAAAGAGATAAGGGAAGGAGAAGATTACACTAGATTTAACGTGGAGTTCGACCTACTCCTTAGTCTCCATGGTCTACAATTTACCTCATTCAACGAAGACTTCACACATTCCTTTCAAACAAACAATTGTCTCATAAAGAAGACTTCATAACAAATGCCTCATAATGGAGAACTTTACATTGCCTCAATAGAGGACTTCACTCAATGTCTCGACATAAGGAATTCACAAATGCTTATACACATGTAGGACTTCACACAAGTGCCTCAGCATATGAGGACTTCACTAAAACACTTAAATAAAACATGTGAATAATGCCTTAAATATTAGCTCACTAATCTCACGAATAGCACTATTCACTTAAATGCAAATACAAAATGAGAGAGTATTTTTACTTAATATTTGCAAGCTAAGCTCTACTCTCTTCTCTCTTCTTTAATCTCTATTAAAAATCACCCAAAAACATTCTATATATATCAGTTTTAAAAACATGGTCGTTCAACCTCAAAAGAACTTCCAACAGTCGAATTTAAAAGTTTGCAACGGCTATTTTTTAAACTATCATGCCTTGGACTTATCTCACCTCAAACTCATTATGCCTCAAATTTACCCCTCAACCAAGTCTGTTATCGTCGAGCCTTAGATTCAAACTTCTTGCGCCTTGGAACATGTCACGCCTTGACTTGCCATGCCTTAATTTAGCCCTTGACCAAGTCTGTTCTCTTTATCTTGTTGAGTTTAAGACTTGAGCTTGCCAAGCGTTGGTTTTGAGCTTGTCACCCCCTAACTAATTAACATGTTGAGCCCTCGACATGACCGGCGACCAAGTCTGTTCAACTTATTTTATTGTACTTCTCGTGCCTTGGTTTTACATTCATCACACCTTAAATCAAACTTATCGAGTCCTTGATTTGCCTATCGAGTTTAGGCCGTGACCAAGGCTATGCACATATAAATTTGTTCTTGCTAAAACTTGCACAAATTCCACAAAAACATGCAACATACACATATATGCAGATTAAAGCTTAAACATATCAAAAACAAGTTTTGCTTATTAAATTTAGCTTAACTAAGTTATGTAGCATTTGCGTAATACATTTTCTCATCAAAATAAGATTGTAACCACCCATGGTTCATCACGATCTCTATACTGCATAATCCTCTAGGCTTACACCCATCACAGTGATTATCAAATGATCTTCATAGTCTCCAACTCTACGACCACACACTGGGTGACGCGCATTCCCTCTTCCTCTTCTGCAACCATCTACTACTCCACCATGGGGAATTTGAATCCTAGGATTATATTCTAACTCCTCAACAAGTTCTTGTTCTTGTGTTTCATGGGTTTGAGGGTTTCCCTTAACAATTTGTTCTACACTTCTTAGGGTTTCACCTTGTTGTTGCATCATATGGTATGCTCCTTGCATCATCTCATTCATAAACTCCATGAACTTTCCCATATAAATGGTGCTTTCTCCCTTAAGAGCATCGCTGTCTCCACTTTTAACATCTGATTTTCCAGAAAACCTCAAAAGAAATCAAACTTATAGCAAAAGCAATTTTAATAGCGAAACTTACCTAGCAAAGAATCCAAAACCAAAGCCCCAAGCCCAACCCGCAACCCTAAGCTCTGATACCAAGATGATACAAATGGGAGATATGGCCAATTACAGTCGGCGTCACAGGCATGATGACATCCGTTATCGCCTCAGGTCCTTCATTGACATAATGATGACGTTCTTACAACCTCTAATACGATCATAGTCTTGATCACAACCATGATAGACGCCTTCATCTCCTTTGATTTACAACGCCTTAGCTCACATTCAGTCATGGGCCTGATCATAGGCGTCTTCTCCATCATGGTTAGGATCATCGGTGTGATCTCCTCTGACGATGACTTTCCAATGCTTAAGCACATCAAATCATATCTCACTCTAAAATGCATCAAATATCTTCTAAGAAAACCTAATTCGTCATTGTTTGGATCATTTGTAAGGATTCTTTAAACCAAGTTCATCAAGCCCTTAGCTTTAACTCAAGTTATCAGTCCAATTGACCCATGATTCCTATCACTTCTAGTGGAATTTCTTGTGTTTTGTTTACAAAGACTTTATTTTAGAGACTTTTTAGGATGACTGTAAATTTTAGGACTATTGTGGATTTAGCGGAGGAACTCCCCAAAGAAATGTAATTTACTTTGACTAAGCTTAATATTATATAGTTCTCTTATTTTTCTATTTAACTACTATCATCATAAATTGTGCTACTCCACTGTGTTCTCTCTATTATAAAGTATGTCGTGTGCATAGTATGGAAACCTCTAAGTGACTAAGGTTGTCATTCCTAGAGTTCTATATTGTGTACAGTGAATTGTTATGTTTAAAATATCCATCAGGGCATTAAAAGGAGGTAGAGCTTTGTATGGTTGGCTAAAGTTTTTAAAAGGAAGAGATGTGCTTTTGAGGGGAGGTCTACAACGAGTCATAAAAGGGTCTGAAAATCCGAGCTTGGGAGGATAGATGGATGTCTACATCTCTAAATTGTCACATAAAATGAACATATCAGGTTACTTTACCAAATTTAATACTAGTGATCTTATCAATCATGAGGGTAGGTTTTAAGATTTTTTCTATAATCAGTCTGAGAATCTCTGAAGAAGAAAAACAAGCTATTACAAAAAATACCTTTGCCAGCAAGTAGCAAAGAAGGTAGGCTTATCTAGCCTAACAAGATCCAATCTCTTTAGGGTGCCTTCGTCTCATGTTGTGGAAGCACGTCCATGGTTTAAAATTTGGAGTATGTAGATAACAAAAAATCTAACATTTCTTTTGGTGGATCTTGATAAATTCTCTTCTTGTCATGGATAACATTTGGCGAGGGAGGTAGTGACAAACCTAACTTACCCTTTTTGTATAAAGGTCAAAAAGGGTAAGTTGGGTGAAGTACATATAGTTCAAATCTCCTGAATGGAGGTATGACAAATTCGAAGTAAGTCAAATATGCTACTGGATTGAAGATAGAATGGGTTTTTTGGTAGAAATGAAAGGGCTTCAATTTTAAAAATGTGTGCTTTAATGTGTTGGATGTTATGGAAGTATAGGTGTAGCTATTACATCCAAAAGAGTATCCTAAATATGGCAATCCACTGCATTCAATACTAAAGCTAAAAAATGACTATTTTAGTCATGTAAAAACTTTAATATTAGGTGCAAGGCATACTTATAGGACAATGTGAGACTTACTATTGGAACTAAGTAGCTTAAGGAAATAACAATAACATTCAACAATAATAAAACATAACTTTATAACTTAAGATTAAGTCTTACATCTCATAGGGACATACCTCCATCAAATCATAAGATTGTACAACCCAAAGAGTCTTTATAAAAATAAAGTTTAAAGCTAAATTCTATATAAGAATATTTTTATAGAAGTCTAAGCCAAAACAATCTCGCAAACTTCTTCCAAAAGCTCCTTAGTCTTCTTGGTCATTACCTGAGTAAAATTCCCTCTCGGATAAAGCCATAGGTATTCATGCTACAACAAAAATTTATAAGGCTATAAGCACATCAAGCTTATTGGTATAGTCTCACAAAATGTACCCATAAAATCAAACAAGTTCTTAATACAAGCATGTGGGATGCATCATACAAGTGAGCAAATAAATACACATGATTAACTAGAAATCAAGTGTAGAATGGATTTACACCCTCTATATCATGGGTTGGGATTGTTACAAGCCTATACAACCATCATGTTAAATTGTAGATTTTCAGGCTCCTACATGCTAACATTTTACAGACTTTCCAACTCCTACTTGCCACCACTACTAATCTCCGTTCCTGCATAAAAGATTAATAGCGAAAATGATGAAACTCAATTCGTGCCATGCATGAACAATTTATGAATTAAATCCCAATAGAGTTATTTTCAATTTAGGGTTGACCATTTATGTTCACACCAATATATCAACAAAATATTGAAACAACGTACTAATCAACAATTCAAGTTCCAATATGCTCCTTTTAGTTTATCAAAGTCCACGAAATGCATTCATATCCCACAATAAACCAACATTGAATTTCCATTTTTATCTTTTTCGATATTCTAGTGCTTAAATTTACAAGAACAAGTAGGAATACGACAAAGCAAAGAATAACTTACTCGACCATATTATAATCCGCTTAATCAAAACAATCTTTGAGAAAGGAGGCTTCAAAGTCCTCGTTACCTATATAAAAGAAATATCTTAAATAAGTATTTCATATAGGTTTTATAAATTTCTAACTCTATTTATTATATTCGCAGTGTTTTCTTAGTTATCAAGATTGAAACTTAAAACGACCATAACTTTCTTATTTTAGCTGGAATTTTTGCATTCGAGTATCAATTTCTACTTACTTCAGAAGCTCTATCTATTTCTAAGGTTATTTCAAACATTTAGGGCCATTTAGATCTCTAAATTGCAAAGTACAGATCACGCCCAGACTTCTTTAGATTTAATAGCTAACATTTTTATACAAT
Source organism: Combretum micranthum (assembly GCA_024138025.1). NCBI lineage: Eukaryota > Viridiplantae > Streptophyta > Magnoliopsida > Myrtales > Combretaceae > Combretum > Combretum micranthum. The sequence goes on along the minus strand of JAMXBD010000825.1, from coordinate 287,408 downwards.
TTTAATCTCATATAGACTTCCTCGGACAAGTTTATAATTTATTCCCAGGCTTAGAAGACATTAAAGACTTTAAAAGTGGCTTATAATATATGTATAATCCTAGTGATATTGCTTGAAGGAAAATTCTTTAGACAAATTTTTATGATTAACTTAGAAAACATAATTTTGCAATATTGTACTTTTGAAAATTAATTGTGAACCTTCATTTCTTAGTAAATAATGATGATTTGATCCTTAAAGCAAAATTTCATGCTTCATTTTATTTCTTGTAACTTTGTTTAAATTTTTGTTGAAGGCTCAATGTCAAAATATTGATTTTCTTATGCTTTCTCAAGAAAAGAACTTCAGTTTGTAAAATCATCAGATTACAACTTAAGAATATGATTCGATGGAAAATCATAGATTAGTTTTGTTTTCTAAGTTTTTCTTTTGTTCAAATGGTTCCCAAAGCTTTGAAAAGTAGATGTAGAAAATTATTTTCATAACAAAGAATTATCAACAATAAAATTTTAAGTGTTTTTCTTTACCATTGTGACAACACCACTATGGGCATCGGTATACATAAACCTAAACTATATTTATGAATTTCTAATTTAGCAAAAACCAACTCGAAATAAGAAATAAACAAGACCGTAAGTAACAATACAAGGAAAATCAAAATTGAAACATAGAAGTCTTAGATTATGATCAAGGCTTCCCAAGACTTGAAATAATTCAGTCACCATGTACAATAAATAAAATCAAAGCATAGAAAAATGAAAAATTGAAGTCTTAGATTTTTATCAAGGCTTCTCGAGACTTGAAATATTTCAGTCTCATAAATAAAATCAAGATAAAAATAAAGAAAAGTATGAGACTCTTAGATTTTTATCAAAGGTCCCCAAGACTTGAATTATTCCAGTATCCTTCGAACTTAATTTATTAACCAGTTTAAGACTATAAATTGACTAATCTTATATAACATGAAATAAATAAAGTATATCAAATAAAGATCATGAAATAAAAGAATCATATTAGTGAGCATTAGGCTTTAAAGATTAGATGTACATACATATACATATTTATACATGGAAGTTAGATTAGAACAAGAACATAAATAACGTAAACGTAAACATAAGCATAGCATTATGATATTAACAATATAGTGTGTTACATTTCCATTCCCTAACATATGCAGTATGGAAATTTTTAATAGAAACATTTAAAGACACACACATATTACATATCACATATCATAATATGTGAAGGAGGTTTAGTGTTTACCTAATTTAAGAGATGAAAGAAAAATTGGGGAGAGGCTAATGGCTAATGGGGGTGTATGTGTGGTGGCGATTGTAAAGGAGGAAGAGAAGAAAATTTTGTGAGAGTTTTGAGAATGAAAGTGAAAAATGAGAGGATATGTAGTGGTATTTATAGATGAAAAATGGAAGGAATTAAAGAAGGAAAAGTAAATGAAAAAGATAAAAAAAAAAATGTGAAACAGAGGGTGGTTCACAAGGGGGGGAGAGAGAGAGAAGTAAAAGAAAAGTTAAGTATAAAGTATAGTAAAAGTTTTACGGGAAAAGAAAATTATAAGATGTAAGTATGTAAGAATATGAGAATAGGTATAAGAGTTATAAGAAAAGTAGAGTAGACCGAATAGTAGTGAATAATAGACAAGACAAATAAATTACCGATAAAGATAAAAATATGCATATAAAAGCTATAATTGACATTTTTATGAGTCGATGAAATTTGATATGATATTTTACGTATATCTCAATATATTGCTAATATAAATTGTTTTTCGGAAAATTTTGTCTTGTTTTGCATCTCTATGTCCAATTATAGAGAATGACCACAAAAAGGTTTGAAACGATTAAAATTTTGATGAATCTGATCATTTTAGGATATATACCATATTTTTCAGTTCGTAATTCGAGTTCATACTATTTTTCTAATTTACTCAGTATTTTAGGATTTTATAAACTGTTCGATCGAGTATAGGGTTTCTAGGGTTTGAGGTTGTCTCGGTTTAACTTTAGGATTTTGATTCCAATCTTGACTCCGAGGATCTACTAATAAAATTACCATAAAATATATGGGTTTACAGTAGCTATGTGTTTGAGAAAAATGATCCATGTCCAGAGAAAGTAGTTTGATTGTGTAGATGTTTTGGGATAGAAGAGGGATGGTTAAGGATGAAGAATGTGGAGGAAGGAGGCGTAAAAGTACAACATGATGCTGGAAATGTAAGTAATGACAAGTGGCTCCCTCCATGTGGACATAATTGAAATTGATGTGGTTGATGCTTAGCTTGAGACTATGGAATAGTAGGCATTGGTTAAGAATAAAGTTAGAGAAGAGTGATCATGAGCTTTAATGCAAAAGTAAATGGATTAAAAACAATAACATGGAGGCTATGGCAATTAAAAAAAGGATTGGAAATGGTTAGAAATAACAAGCGGAGTTAATAAAGGTAAAATATGATGTAACTAATGTTGTTAATCCAATTAATTGATCAGCATCAATGTTGCTTTACAGTTATAGATTCCTTGTTGATGGTATTAAATTTATTTTGTCTAGTGTGCCTAATGTTTCTCTTAGGTGTATTTTGAGAAATGCGAATAGAGTCGTAGATTATGCTATTTTCATTTAAAAAAGGATGTGTTCTTTGAATTAAAAGGTGAACAGACCATCCTCTCTTCTTTGTCTCATTGATGATTATTATTTTATATGTTTTGATGTGGGTCTTTTGACTCATGATTGTGGTTATTAAGGTCTTTTTCTTAATAAAAAAAGGTAAATACTAAAATACATGCACATATGTGACTTTAAAGGAATAAATTTTGATCTCACACACCTAAAAAGGAAATAACAAAAACTAATCAAACAAGAGGTATTTTAACCCATATATGTGGGGTCGAAAAAGAAAAGAAACTCTAACATAATGAATTTATTAACGAAAATGAAAATACCTCTTAATAATTATAAAACTTAAATAAAAAGTAAAAAAGAGTCTCAATTAAAATTAAGATGATTCCAGCTGTTAAAGCTTCTTAACTCTTGGGAAGAGTAAGAGAGAGTGAAAATGATATGTTATACTTAAGGTGTAAAAGATAAGAAGAATTATATTTTGTAATTGTGAAATGTGAAATGCTTGCTAATTAATTTATTTTTAGGTTGCTAGTTTTATCTTCGTCTTTTTCTCCTTTCTCTTTTTTTTATATTTTGTTTTCTACAATTTTTAAGTTAATAGGTATAATTTAATTGAGTTGATAATTTATAAAATAATAAAAAAATCAACACCTCTCTATTTAATATTAATACATGTGAAAAAAAAAAGCTAATGGCATTGTAGCTTAGTAACATTTCCCTTATTTCTCAAGTGAGAGGTCCTAAATTCAAATCCATCCTCCCCCACTGTAATGACCAAAAAAAAAAAAAAAAAACCACATTATAATAAAAGCTAGGATTATAAGATGGGCAAGATTAGCCTACATTGGCCTGTAGGTTCAACAAGCCATAATTTCTTAACTATAACCCAATCCATTTTGGCTCGCATAGTGAATTTTTTTTATTTTTAATTCTGTATGTTAATTTGTGTACATGTTGGAGGAAAAGGAAACTAATATTATTAAACTTTAAAACATTACAAAAAAAACCACTAGGATGAAATTAATCCTAGTTTTAGGCAAGTCAATCTTATCCCTGGAAGAAACGGGGTTATAAGTGGACGACATCATCATTAGAGAGAATAAGTTTTTGAAGCGGTGTAACCTTATCTCTTTAAGAGACGGAGTCGTCCACTTATGACTTCATCTCTTAAAGAGATGAGATTGACAAAGCTAAAATACATGTCTGCTTATTCTTCTTCCTCATTTGAAATTCCCTAAAATCCCTAATTCTCTACCGTACTCTAAACCCTAGCCTTAAACTCAATCCAACCAACAATCTTTTGATCATATAGCATTAGCCAATATAAAAAGAAAATAGAACCTGCTTGGTCACTTGAATTTCTTCACACCCTTTTGATAATTCTAATTTGTAAGGTATTTGATGCTTCAAAGTTTCCAAATTTAACTTTTCCACTAACAAAGTGCTAAGAAAATTTGCATAACATTCACTGTCAATTCTCACACTACATGCCCTATCACTATTACTCACACTACATCTAAAATAAAATTTAGGATCACCTGAAATCTCGTCAACATCCATCCTTAACATATTTGAATTCACTCTTAATTCACCCTTTTTTTTTTACTTAAACCCTAGATTTAGAAACCACAAATTTCACCAAAACCCTAAACAAACAAATCAAAATCAAATCTTTTTCATCCTAAAAATTCAATTGATCTCTAATCTTAAAAAAAAAGACAAAAATTTTTTTATCCTAATTCTTTCTTTTTTTTTCTTTTTCTTTTTTTTAAAAGACAGTTAAAGATATGAACGACTTGAGTTACCTCTAATCGAACTAAATATGGATTCTTAGAAAATCCATAGCTTTGATACCAATCTGATACGTGCTCGACACGGATCTTGAATTTCTCAGACTCTAAGAACAAGAAGATGGACCTTGACCCAAGGAAATATTTAGATCTGGATCTAAAACTCCACGAACCTTGGTATGATAAGACGGAATTAACCTCGACCCTATAGTTGAGTAGCCCAAAGAACCTTGATATGATAATTGCGACCCTATTGGATATACCGACCTAGAATCTTGGTCTAATGATGAACTCAAAAAGAATTCAAATTTTTGAAAAAATTCCATGTTCTCAAAAGAAATCTAAGAGAAAGGATTTCTCTTAAATTGTATTTCACAAAGAAAAATGTATTATGTAATTTGATTTGTCTATCTCGCATAGTAGCCTTAATATACAGGTTATTACAAGGCAGTTACATAATCGTAACTGAAAAAAAGTAATTGTGACAGTTACATAACTAAAACGTAACTGAAAAACTTAATTATAATTAATCCCTACATCAATTAAAAAAATAAAAATAAAAAATTCGAAAAGACACAAAAACTAAATGAAGGGCGACGGCGTTGGGCCTGCGTACAGTCTCTTGCAGCTTCAATTCTTAAAGTTTTTAATCATTCGTATCCTAAACTATATCATAGGTTTGCTTAACTCGTCTTTTTATCATTGAAACTACAATCAATGGGTCTCCAACTCTTTGAAATTCATTATTGTACTTGGAGTTGATCAGCTCTAATGTTGACGCTATCAGATCCTCATCAAGGGTAGGGGTGGAAATGGACAACACCAAGTTTATGCTACATGTTCATGGCAGCAATGTCAAAGGGAATGATGGTTTTGGTTATGATAGACGGCCAATTATTGTACTTAGTGCATGTAGGAAATCTACCCATGAGCAAATATTGGCCATGATATGTAATTGACTTAAGACAGATAAGGCAACACATCGAGTTGAGTTATACCATAGGGTTGCCATTTGAGAGAAGATACCACATTATGATGTGATTTCCGATGTCTAACGATGATGCCACTCAGGAGATGTTCGTGTCCACAAAAGATTTAATGACGGTATATGTTTAGATATTTGAAAAGGAGTTGCCACATGCACCTGAGGGAAACATTGACATCTATGCAAATATTGGAAGCCAAGGGCTGGCAGATGAGATCCCCAATCCTACTCAGATAATAGATAGTAGCCAGAGCCAAATGAGTAACTTTGAAATGGGTGCACCACATTAGAGTATTGTGATTGATACTGATGCAATGTAAGACTCATGAATAAGCAAACTTAGTGACAATTGTGATGAAGATGAAAATGAATGGGTGATAAGTTTGCCTCAGCAAATCACCACTACTCGTATACCACACAGGATTAATGGTTCGTGCCATTTGTGGCTCCTATGGATATTGATGCAGTAGGGAGCTTAAAGCTAGTGCTATTTTTCACAGCATATGTGGGTAGTGGCTATACTGCTTTTGATAGTGAGCAAGATGTGAGTGTTGGAAATTGGAGCATCAGTGATGAATTTAAGGTTGGAATACGGTTAGATAGTAAAGATCATCTTATACAAGCAATTGAAATGTTGCATAATCAAATCATTATAATTTTAAGGTAGTGGACTTCGACCCAATGTTGTCGACAATTAAATGTACCAATACCTATAACAATGGTTGTAAATGGAGACTAAGAGCGTGATGTAAGAAACATGGTGATGTGCATCAATTTACCATTAATTAAGATGCAGCAGTTGAAGCAGATAAAAGGCCAACAATCTTCTCCTCATGACATGATGTCTTTTAGTTTTTAGTCTTTATTGTTTATAATTATTATTAGACGTCTTTATTAGTAGTTATTGTTAGTATTTAATGTCATATCTATTAGTCTTTAATGTCATTTGATTACCTTTCATATTAAGATAATTAGATATATAAGTTTTTGTCATATTTTTTTAGATATTTGAGAGCACTTTTAAGTGTGAAACTCTTTGTGGTGATTTTGAATATTGAGTTTTGATTCTCTTTATTCTTGAGTTCTTATCAATTCTTGTGTCATATAGAATTGTAGTGAACCTTGTTATTAGAGTCTTGCGGTTCCTTTAACATTGTGATTAATTTATAGATTGCAGTCCCTATCATTCTATAATCTAATTACAAACCAGTTTAATTTTGTTGTTCGTGGATCCTATCGAACAATAATTTTATCCATATCATTTCTATAGGAAAAACCGAAAAATTCATATCAAGATTCAATCCCCTCAAGCTCGCATCAGATTAATATAAGAATCATCCCAAACAAACGAAACACATACAATAATAGAAGGCGAATTTATCAACACCAAGCCATCTGCTACTCCAAAACAGTTAGTATGGGATATGGTCTCAAGCTTCATGGCAGAAATTTCCTTTTGATCATTCTCTTCACACTTTTCAAGGATTTCATCTCTTTCTTCTCCGACTTCCTCTTCAACTACAAAAATTTCTTGTTGTTCCATTTGTTCCTCAACTTCATTTTCCTCAATAATTACAACGGTTTCTTGTTTTTGCATTTTACTCTTAATTTCATCTACTTCATAAATTACAATAGTTTCCTGTTGTTGTACCTCAAGGATGTCATCATCTTTAACAATTATAGGAAGCCTATTAACAAGTTTCACTGCATAATCATTTGAACATTAGAATTTCATATGTCTTCTACCCAAGCATCATTTACACTTTAAATTCCAATCATCATAACCATTATCATTCATTATACCCGGATGTGCCATATGTGGTTTAGCCACTAGCATTGGTGGTGGTTGATTATTCACATGTTTTTGTACCGCAATTATTTGATCCATCTTTGTCATCATGTTGTTCATCATCATGGCCGATTCCTGCATCTGTTCTGCCCATGATTTTCCACCACTCATGATGTTCTCCCCTAAAATCACAATAGATATATTCGTCGTTGTATACTCGATGGCCCATCGTTGTAAGCTCTGATACCAAATTTGATGGGAGATTGATGGGGTTAAATCTTGATATGAATTTTTAGGGTTTTCCTATAGAAATGATATGGATAAAATTATTATTCGATAGGATCCACAGACAATAAAATTAAACTGGTTTGTGATTAGATTATAGAACGATAGGGACCACGATCTATAAATTAATCACAGTGTTAAAAGAATCACAAAACTCTAATAACAGGGTTTACCATAATTTTATATGACACAAGAATTGATAAGAACTCAAGAATAAATAGAATCAAAACTCAATATTCAAAATCACCACAAAGGATTTCACACTTAAAAGTGCTCTCAAATATCTCAAAATATATGATAAAAACTTCTATATCTAATTATCTTAATACGAAATGTAATCAAATGACATTAAAGACTAATAGATATGACACTAAAGACTGACAATAACTACTAATAAAGACATATGGTAATAATTATAAACAATAAAGACTAAAAACTAAAAGACATCATGTCATGAGGAGAAGACTGTTGGCCTTTCATCTGCTTCAACTGCTGCATATCAATTAATGGTAAATTGATGCACATCACATGGGGGATGGTTTTACATCACCGAATATGAGAGGCCTCACACATGTTTAGATGAAATCACTAGACAGGGTCATTCCCAATTAGACTCCCAAGCATGTCCATGTGTATCATAATGGAGGTTTGAAATTCTCTAAATGTAAGAGCAAAAGATCTTTAAACAACCATCTTAAAGGAGTTGAGGTATGGGTCCATCTCCAGAGAAATTGTGAGGTGAAGCATGAGGCTATTGAGTAGGTGCGTGGTAGGTAGGAGGATTCATATGCAAAGATCCCACATCTATTAAACATCGTTCAAGAGGCAAATCTGAGAATAAAGGTAGAGTAGAGGACTGTGGAATCTGACATTATAGGGCACATCTTCCATGACAAACTTTTATGGGTGTTTAGACATTGCATAAAAGTGTTTTAACACTACAACTATGTTGTTAATAAACAGTTGAATGTACTTAAATATAATGATTTGTGCAATAATCAATGGTTGTTACTGCTTTGTAGAATCATGATTACAATTGATGATACCTTCTTATATGGTAAATACGAGCACAAACTCCTTATTCGCAATGGTAGTGGATGGGGCAAATCATATAGTATCCTTAGCATATGCTCTTGTAGGGTAGATGACACTAGAGTTGGCTCATACTAAAATTAATGGAACATGTCATCAAGGACCGAATAAACATCTGCTTGATATTTGACTGCAATGTTGGTATTAGGAATGCTATTAAGGGGGAGAATGCAGTGTAGCCCAGAGGCTGGACTTAGTACTGGTGCATTCGACATGTTGCCATCAATTTCAATATAAAAGCCAAGAGTAAAGAATATAAAGAATTAGTGAAAAGGGTGGCCTACCAAACTCAATCAAGAAAGTTCCATGGTTACTTTGAAGTAGCGAAACATTCTAGTCCATTGGTGAATTGCATCCTTGTATATAGACTCTATCTTATGATGAAGGTGTAATGTTTGGAATTGGTACAACAAACATGACTAAAGTTGCAATGTTTATATATGGCATCCATTGATCTACTCAATGTTCGTTGCATCCTGATCTTGGTGATTATTGTAATTGCAAGCATATTTCATATATCAAGTGCCCAACATGTCTCTAGATGACACTCTAACTACTGCTCGAGAGGTTATCCGTGTAGCAGATGAGTTCAACGAGCTTGATTTTAATGATCCACCACCACCACCACCAATACCATTCCACGTCGATCATAGTGGTGGTGAGGATCCCCTACAGCTTTAGTCGACATAGAGACGCAGGCCTTAGAGAGAGAGGTAGGATTGGGGATGAGATCGGGAGCAAGGGTGAGACTAAGATGGAGCTGGAGATATCAAAGACGAGGCTTTGTTCCCGCATGTTTAGCTTGATGAGCCTGAACCTTCATCATCCTCGTATTTGCATCAACTGAGCACTCCTATGCTTGAGAGCTCATGTGCAAAGGTTCATACCCCCCAACATTCCCCCCCACCCCCCAGCTCCATATAAGAGGTATGCGGCACTGCCAAATGATATGGGAGAGGGTCTTACTTAGGTGAATCTAGACAACAGTACTACCATTTTTTATGTTTATTTTTTATGATGGTTGTTTATATATGTATATACTTTTCATGTAATGACTTGAACAATAGTGCAAACATTCCTTATATTGTGTTTTATAGCTTTTTGACTATATCATTGGTAGATGATTGGGTATGGGATTAATGTTTTGATTGAATTGTTACAGTTTGATGCTATTGTTGTTTGGTGGTGGAAGATCGATTGAGTATAAGATTGTTTAAGTTGTTATAGGTGATTGTAAATGATTTTAACAGGTGAATATTGTACATATCTTTTTTAGCCATTGAATATTATGCATATCAAATATTGTATTAAGGATTTCAATTGAATTTGTAGCCAGAGCTATAATTTTGTCAGTGCTACTCGTCTATTGAAGAGATGATGTCATGCCCCAAAGGTACCCTAGTAGAAGTAGACAAGTCACACCTGAATACTATCACTAGATTACCTTCGGAAAGTGACATGTTTTCTAAAATAACAGGATCTTTTAGTTGCTTTGATAAGAAATGATAAATACATGTAAGAAATAAATTAGTAAATAACTATCATCTTAATCATAAAGTATCATAGATTATTACAAACCATGTGGTCTTCTTGTAATTCTCTACATACATAACTGATAAGATAACACTATCTAATCCATTCTAGGAAAATTATAAACCATTAATCCCAAAAAGAACCATAGACTTTCAGCTCTTAAGACCTTACCGGAGCCATATTTCTAGAAGTAACTAACCAAGGTTGAAGCATAAACCTGAAAAGATTGTTGAAGTACGAGCAAAACCATGGCTCAGTGAATAACCAGACATATTACACATCAAACAAGTTATTAACAAATCGTATGTAATGCAATCACTCAAACATAAGTTCAGATACAAGCTTTGATGATCTAGAATCCAAACAGGAAAAAAGATTTATGCCTTATTTTTAGGGTTGAAGAACATTTACTTTATGACCTACCTGCCCAGGATAGACTAAGTTTATAAGAAAATCAACGATTTCTCATCTTAGGGTTATCACTTTAAATTTAATAACAGTTTTAACTGACCATTTCCTGTATCCATCATTAGAAACTCCCTAAGTATTAATCATTTCAAAGCGATACTACGGGCGGCGTTCTTCGTTGCCACTTAGTTCCCATAGAACCGACGGAACAAAGAAAATCTTGAAAGAACTAACACTTTAGAAAAAACCAAGCATTAACAAATAACCGAAATATTAATACGTAGCAGGCTGTCACCCGTTTGTATATGTAATAATGCAGTACATGCAATGCATGACCAGGTTATTTTAATAAGTCAATAGTTCTTATTCAATTTCATGGTGGTCATACATTATACACAATCATCATCATACTACTTCACATCATCATACCATTGTATTATCACTTTTGTAATGGTAGATTAGCAATCATAAAATCAGATCACAACACATTTCCATCAAAATATTCATATTATTATTATCTTTGCATTACATATTCAGCTAATTACAAGCACAAACGGTATAATATGACTGAATTACTCACCTGCTCATAGTGACTTAATCATAGTAATCTGCCGAAAGGTCCTCTATGGTATCAAAGTCACCTATTGAGATAAATAAAATATTCATCAATATAATATAGATTGTATAACTAATCTCCTATATGTGTCTAGTGTCATAAATTGATATCTAGCTCGATTTCTATTACTTATTTTGGTTATTTAATGGTTTTATGAAAACAATTATAAATTAATCTTTATTTTCATGTAGCTTGCCTTAGTCTTACTTGATATTTATATACATATATCTGGTATTCGAGAAATTAATATTTATCAAGTTTTTGTAGTTATTAACACTATTTTTACGTTATTCTTAATTTGACTTATTATAGTAACTCATATTTGTTTAACATTGCTTAGTGTCGTCGTGTTTCTCTTAATCTGTTTCACATAATTATTTTGTCATTTCTAGAAGTCACATTATTCGTAAATTTAGCCTATTTCAATTTCCATTCTTATCTATTTATCTAAATAGAACAAATATTTGATAATTATAGTTGTTATTAACACTTAATATTTCCCTATAATTCTAGGGTTTTAGAAGCTATCAAGTATTAAATGTACTATTATTCTAAATATTTGTATTTATTTTTCTACTTAGTAAATTCTATGTTAACATATATATATATATATATAATATGTTTATAATTATTATATAAATATCTGTCCGTGAAATACAGATTTTACATAAGGAAAAAAAGTTTGTACGCCGGCTCCTATGTCCCCGATGTTGAAACCCAGATGCTGGCATTCTTAAGTTTTACATTTTATTTCGTATCATTTGCACTGGCTTGTAAGCCATCAGCTTTCCCTCATATGTCGAACTATACTCTGCCAGCGTATAATCCCAGCTAGCCGGCATTCGTTCATGTTACGTAAAAATAAATTTTACGTAGCTTCTGTTCCAGTGTAAGCTGTCTCAACACCGCTGGCCTACCCTCGTAAACCGTCGGCATTCAACGTTTACACTGCCGGCATAGTACAGTGTTGACATTGTTCATCGTCTTCTCCAATGAACCAATTCGTGTTTCTTCAATTTTCTACGTTATAATTATTTTCAAATTATTCCTAAGTGTTCCTATGTGATATATATATATATATATACATACATCAACTCATAACACATCTACATGTATTTGATCTTTAATTTTAGAATTTGGAAAAGTGCGACTAGGGTTTTTGCAAGTTTTACCTTTTTGATTTGAATTTGGATGTTCTAAACTCCACTCCAAAGCTTGTTTCGGTCCTAAGACAGCCAGAAATATTGTTTAGAACAAAGTTTGACACTTAAACTAGCTAAAAACAAATTCAACCTTATCTTAACTCTTGTTTCCAAGCTTTTAGTTAAGCTTTGATGGAGGTTGAGTTTGTGGTTATGTTGTGATCGGTTTTGATGTTTGTTTTGGACGAAAATAGTGTAGTTTGGGTGTTGTTTTAGCTACTGAGTTGGAGTGCTTGCTTGTAGTATATAATGTTCTTTGTTTGTGTGTATATTATTAAGTGTTATATAGACAAAATGGAGGAGAAGAGAGGGTCATTTGCTACGATTTTTTCTTCTCTAATTTGCTAAAATTGTAGCTGTTTTGTGTTGTATTAATTAGCTTATACTCTTGGCTGAATTTGATTGGCTTGTGAGTGTGTTTTGTTGATAAATTTGAACACTTTGTAGACAAAGAAAAGAAGAAATCTGCAAACCCTGGAAATTTTCCACATTAGTACCCTACAACAGATTGTATGAACTAGTTAATAAATTTAGATACTAATCAAAGTCTAAAAATAGATCAATGCCTAGAATTTGGTTAGATAAAGGATTTGGAAATCGAATAAAGAATTTCTTTAACCCTAATTGATACCAAAAACGAGATTTTGTATCTTGAATGAATAATTCAAGATATGATTAAAAGAAAATTAAATCTCAAACTCGAAACTTGTTTTACAAATAGGTTTAAATAGAAAAATACGAATATAGAAATTAAATGATCACCTTTGAACTCGGTAATAATTCGAGATTAGAACGATGAGTAGTAATGAGCTTAGACTTGGATTTAAACTCTAAATTCGAGATTCCTATTTAAAATTAAACGCTACTAATAAGATTTCATGACGGGTATCAAAACTAAAGATACATATATAGTTTAACTTCTGTATCAAAAGCGATATTAAGTAAATAATTATCTACGCTTATAGACAGAAAACGATAACCTAAAGATGAACCGTTATGATTATAAATACACAATGAAAACATAAACTGATGTATAACTCAAGATCCGAACTTCAAATAAATAATCGAACCACGCTATTGTTCTAATTCGAGTTTTCTGAAGCTATTAAAGCCTAAAATAAAAATTGACCTAATGAGCTTAAGAAACTTTAATCGCGGAAGATAAAATTATACGAATAATTAATTACGTATACATAAAACTTAAAATTGTATTATTTGATAATCTAAGTGTTTTGTATACTCCTATAAACATATTTTTATACAAAAACTCTTAAATATTAGCTAATTTGTACCGGTATAACTTGTTAAATTATCCTAAAATTAAATTAAAATAATTAACTATATATATGTTTTCGGTGGAAATTCAGTTGGAAAGCTACGGAAGAAGAGAAGCCGGTTTTTGGAACAATAATTCACCCTAATTTTTCAACAAAAGCAACCTCTACACCAATCATTATTTACCAACTCAACTCCTCATTAATTAACATGAAAACAACAGCCAAATGAGAGGAAAAATCGAAGGAAATTTGAAGGAAACAGCTGCAAGCCTCATCTTCTTTCTTCTATATACATACATATATGTACACATTTAAGACTCTTTAAGAAGAAACAAACAACCCTCATTAATTTCTAAACCTTCCAACACGAATTCACTCTCAATTAGCAACCAAAACCACCTGGAAACATAAATCGAATCAAGCAAAACACTCAAGTTCGGATTAAAGAAAAATAATACGAAAAACCCTTGGATACGAGTTCAAAGGTAAGTTGATGTAATTTGAATGATTTTCTTTCAAATCTAAGCATTATAACTGACTTCTAATAATTATAGGAACGTAATAAACACAACTTCAAGCTTCGAGTTTCATCGGACAAGCTCAATCGAGGTAAAAATCCGAAACCCTAACTATGTTTTATTAAGAATCAAGATCTAAGTATATATGTATGTAGAAGTGTTAAGAGTTGTTGTATGACTATATATAAGATATAGGAACATTTACAAACGGTTTAGTAATGTTTTTAATGTTAAAAATTTAAAGAATAAGAATCGGATCATCGAGGAAGATGATGAACAATGCTAACACTGTCTAAAAGCCGGCAGTGTAGTCACTCAACCCCGACGGCTTACATGGATAGGGCGGCGGTGTAGGGACTGCTTACACTGAACAGAAGCTACGTAAAATTTATTTTCACATAAAGATGAGTGCAAGCCGGCTATCTGGAGATTTATGCCGACGGCGTAGAACCGACGTACGTTGAAAGCCGACAGTTTTCAAAGCCAGTGCACTCAATACGGAATAATTTACAAAACCAAGTCTATACCGGCACCTGGGTTTCAAGGCCGGCGGCTTTGCGCCGGCGTACACCTAAATTTCTTCAACAGAAGCAAGTTTTGAAATAAACAGAATTTATATATATATATATATATATATCATAAGCCTACTGAGTATATTATATATATTAATATAGAATTTATTAGATAGATAAACAAATACAAATATTTAGAATTTGGTGATTACTAGTTGATAATTCTTAAATCCTTAGAATTAAGAGAAAATATTTAGTGTTAATAAAAGTTATAAATAGTCAAATATTTGTTCTAAATAGATAAAATATGTAAGAATGGAAATTGAAATAAGCTAAATATTTGAGTAATGTGACTTCTAAAAATAACAAGATAATTATACGAGATAAATTAAGAGAAATACGACGACACTAAGTAATAATAAATAAATATAATTTTCTACATTGAATTCAGTATAGGATAACACCAAATCAGCATTAGTCACTTCTAAGACTTGATAAATATCGAGTCTAAGACACTAGTCACGTATAGGAATTTAATTATATAATATATTGATGAATACTTTATTCATCTTAATATGTGACTTTGAAACACTAGAGGATCTACCAACAGATTATTACGACTGAGTCAGTATGAGCAGGTGAGTAATTCAGTCATATTGTACTGTTTGTGCTTGTAAGTAGTTGAATATATAATGCAAAGATAATCAAACGATGGTTTGTTGGAAGTATGCTGGGTCTGATTGTATGATTGTTAATCTATTCTTATAAAAGTGATAATGAAATGATGTGATGTTGTGAAATAGTATGATGATGATTGTGTGTAATGTATGATCACCATGAAATTAAATAAGAACTATTGACTTAATGAAATAATTTGATCATGCATTGCACGAACTGCATTATTGCATATATATATTGGGATGACAGCCTGCTACGTATTAATATTTCGATTCTCTGTTAGTGCTTAATTGTTCTAATGTGTTAGTTCTTCCAAGGCTTTCTTTGTTCCATTGGTTCTATGGGAACTAAGTAGCACCGAAGAACGCCGCCCGTAGTATCGCTTTGAAATGATTAATACTTAGGGAGTTTCTAAGGTGAATGCAGGAGATGGTCAGTTTAATTGATTATATTCAAAGTGATAACCCTAATTGATTCTCCTATGTACTTAGTCTCTCCTGGGCAGATGAGTCATGGAGTAATGGTTCTTCAACCCTTAAAAAGAGGGCGTAAATCTTTTTCCTGTTTGGATTCTAGATCATCCAAGCTTGTATCTGTGCATATGGTTGAGTGCTTGCGTTGCATATAATTTGCTAATGACTTGTGTGATGTATAATATGTCTGGTTATTCACCGAGCTGTGGTTTCGCTCATACTCCAATAGTCTTTTTAGGTTTACTTTACGACCCTGGTTAGTCACTTCCAGGAGTATGGTTCCGGTAAGAGCCTAGGAGCTAGAAGTTTATGGTTATCTTTGGATTAATGATTAGGTTTTATTAGAATAGCTTAACTAGTGCTAATGTATCAGTTGTGTACTTCAGGAAGACTACTTGGTTTGTAATAGTTCTGTAATGTTATTCACTAATTTATTTCTTTCATATTTGTCATTTCTTATCAAGCAACTAAAAGATCCTGTTGTTTTGAAAACCTATCATTCTCTGAAAGTAATTTAGTGATAATATTCAAGTGTGACTTGTTTACTTCTACTAAGGTATCCTTGGGGCGTGACAAAATCGTTTGTGCATATTTTGAGGATCTTCTGCCGCATTTCTCTCCCATTTGCACCAAATATTAGAGAAAATAATATATAATAATATTTAGTTAGTTAATTATCTTAGTTTTAGGATAGTTTAATAAGTTAAACGGGTACAAATATAACAATTATTCAAGAGTTCTATCTCAAAAAATTTGTATAGAGTTCTACAAATTTTGTAAATTGTTATTAAGTTCAACTTTGGGTTTAAAGTTTACGCAATAAATTCTTTTTAGAATTTTATCTCCCGTAATTAAGGTTTCCTAAGCTTATTAGGTCAATTTTTATTTTAGGCTCCAATAGCTTAAGAATTTACTAACTAGAACAATAGTGTGATCTAAATATTTATTTGGAGTCTAGATCTTTAGTTATACCTCTGTTTATGTTTTTATTATGTATTTATAATCCAAACGGTTTATAGGTTATCGTTTCCTATATATAAGCGTAGTTGGTTAACTACTCGATATCGCTTTTGATATATAAGCTAAATTATCTATATATCTTCGGTTTTTGATATCTATTATGAAATCTTATTAGTAGTGTTTAATACTATCTAGGAATCTTGAATTTAGGGTTTAAATCCATGTATAGGCTCATTACTACTCATTGTTCTAGTCTCAAATCATTGTTGAGTTCAATAGTAGTCATTTAATCTCTATATCTATATTTTTCTATCTATTCTATTTATAAGACAAGTTTCGGGGTTTGAAAATTTGGGTTTCCTTCAATCATATCTTAAATTATCAGTTCAAGATACAAAATATCGTTTTTTGTATCAATTAGGGTCAAAGAAGTTCTTTATTCGGCTTTTAGATCTTAACCTAGCTAAATTCAAGTCATTGATCTATTCTTAGATTTTTATTGGATTCTAAGTTTACTAACTAGTTCATACATTCTATTTTAGAGTAGCGTACTAATGTGAAAAATTTCCAGGGTTCACAGATGAGGCTACTATAGCATTATAATCTCGTCTCTTGAAGAGACGAGGTTCATAACTTACTACCTCATCTTTTCAAAAGATAAAGTCAATTTGTCTAATTCTGGGATTATTTTTGCTCCATAGATATTTTTTTTTTGTAATTTTTAAATTAATAATATTAAGTATTATAGAGTTTCTATATATATCAATGATTAATTTTATTATTATTGTAATTACTTATATATAAAAATAAGTTTTTAAAATAATTTTTTGAATATTATTTTACTTTTGAACAATTAAATATATACTAAAAAAATGTTATAATGCATGTAATATGTGTATTAATCCATTATTCTCCATAATACGTTATAAATGATCGCTAATATATTATTATATTAGTTTTTAATTTTAAAATTTTGTTGATTCTTAGACTTTTCCCTTTTTTCTTTTTTTAGTTTAGCCCATGAGTTAAATGAGTTGGTTAACAAACTAATTTTGGCTGGCTTTAGCCTATTTTTAAAATTGGTTAAATGAAGCGACCGCGAGTCATGTTTGTTTGCCTAACTCTAGTGAGGTTTTAGCATCTTCTTCTCTCTTCTTTCTTTATTATTCTGTTTGGATTGTCGTATTTTTACCCGTATTAGTAACTTAACATTATTGGATCCGTATCGATTAGTTTATGAGTAAAACTATTAGTTTTTCATCGGTGTTATATCTGTATCGGTTTAGCATTGGTTCGGTTTGAAAATGATGTCAGAATGATATCAAATCAATATACCCAAACATACGTTAATGTTTTCTACCATTTTAAAGTTAATTAATATAACTTAATTAAGTTAATTATTATGAAATATAAATTAAGACATCTCTTTGATTAATACAGGTACATGTCAAAAAAAGAAAAAAAAAGAAACATATTTACTTGTTATAAAAAGGGGAAAAGGAAAATAATATTTGTATATTCAAAAAAATTATTAAAATGCCATTAGAATGAAAATAACTCCGGTTTTAGGCAACATAATAGAGACGAGGTCATAAGTACAAAAAACATGCAAGAGACGAGCTTAATGTAACATATTGTCCTCATCTCTTTAACATACGAGGTAAATACAACCGTTTTAACTATAAAAAATCAATTATAGAAGATGAGATGAATCCAGTGAAGACTTTGATGATGAAGAGAACACGGGACCGATGGTTATTTTGAATGAGAATTCAAAGGTTTGTTTGATTCAAGAAGCTTCGATGATATCGACAATGGGGAACAGTAATACCAAAAGATTCCATGATAGCCCAATTGCCGGAAATCCATGTCTTCCTTCAGGAGGTCTAATTTGAATTCCTTTACTTTGTTTGATCCTAACCTATTAGCTGCTTTTGAGGAGGCAGTTAGAGAACATGTTAAGATCAGTGAATAGAGAGAAGACCAAGAATCGATGAGAATGAGCCTCCATTTAAATCTCGAAGAATAGGCAAACTTGACTATGATTTAAGTTTTGATTTGGATGATAATCCTTTGTTAGCATCGAGGGAGAGATACGTGCATAGTTTTATTATAAGTAATGATCCCATCTTTTTAAGAGATAAGGTTCTTATGTTTTTTTATATTATATCTTTTTGAGAGATGAGACGAGATCAAACATTTATAATTTTATAGTTATATTACTTAAAATTGAGAGTATTTTTATTTTAGTGGTAATTTTATAATTTTTTAAAAATATAAATATTATTTTCGTTTTCGCAATAAAAAGTGGAAAACGGATCACGTGGCCAATTCAAGGTCAAATTCAAAGCTTCGGGCTAAAATTACAAATAAGTAGAATACTGGGTAAGCACGTCATTCCGGTTCTTCCCCTTTCATTCTATTTTCTCCTTCTCCGATTTCCATTGTTCTTATATTTCCATCGAAGGAAAGAAAGTTTTGAAGAAATCCGAAACCTCAGATCTCAGCCTTAAAAAGCCCTAACTATTCTCTCTTTGCTTTCTTATTTTGCGCGACCCGACCAGGTACTCTAAATTCCATTTCCAATCTCCGTCTACTGTAATTACGTCTGAATTTTTTTATACAAAGCTCTAAATGATATAATTAAATTGATGGATGGTTCAGTCACAGTACAGTTGATTCGTAATTGGAAGAATTAGTAAAAAGCTCCGTTTTTTATTTTTCTGGATCAATTGCTGCTGGTGATTTAGTTTGTGGATGTAGAGCTGATACAAGGTTGTGGAAAGGGAGGTTTTGGTGATATTGTTATGTTTCAAAGTGAAACCACGAAGCTCAGCTAGTTAGGACTTGGTTGACTTGAGGTTTTAGGTCTTGCCATCCTAGTTACAAAATGTGTGAGGACTCGTAGATACTTTTCTTGGGTAACAATCGAACGACCAGTATATCTTTAAAATGTTCTTTTACTTTGTCTGATGATCAAGCTTTTCAAATCGCATTGATATAAACTGTGGAGTGACTTTGAACTGCTAAGTCATGTGCAGTGGGAATTCAGCATTCAATTCATTGAGGATGGCTTGGTAGGTCAACAGTTGCGTTCAGCATAAGTTCCATGGTATGAGGTCTTGAAAGTTTTTGTTGAAGCATGAACATTGTAAAAGGTGTTGCCGACCTTATCCGGAGGGGTTCCAGTGGTCAGAGTGGTGACTCTGGTTCTGGTTCACATGCTGAGAGGTCCTCCCTTCCAGCACCAATAATTCGTTTCAGGTCTTACTCTTCATCTTTGACATGATCAGTGATTTGATTTGCTTTATCAACGTTATATCTAGCCTAACTATCAGGAAGCTGAACTCAAAAGAGCACTTGATTTCATTTGTACATTGTATTTTAGACTCGTTACGTCACTATATTGTGCATATATTGGTCGCCAAACGAGAAGCAGGGATTCATATCATCTTTCATTAGGAGCAGGAGCATAGTAGTGATCTAACTTCCAAGTTAGAGCCTGACCACTACTATTCAACTTTTAAAAATCAAAACCCTTTACATTGTATATATTATGGACATTTAAGCGTGTTTGCTTGAAAGCTTATGTAATACTTTGTTGTGGCCAGCAACATTGTCTTGATATTACTTGAAAAGCTTCTGAAGTATGGGTTATTAAAATGTGATGTAATCATGATTGCTGTAACTAACGTGAAAACTGTTTGACATTTTCTTCAGTGAAGTTGGTGATGAGGCTATTCTATATACTTTGTGGGAGAGATATGAGAAAGAAAGTGATAAGGTACTTTCATTTCCAGTTTTCATTCTATTTTCATTTGTCTATTTTGTTTTGGGCTTTTCTTTTGTTTAATGTTGTATCTAGTTTGTTCATTGAACTTCATGAGGTATATTTGAAGAAATATAATGAAGAAACACAATAAGGAATTTATTTTTGATATGATACAAATTCGTCATTAAGACAACCTATTTATAAGCAAACTTAGCATTGTCCGTAGTGACATTTGTTATTGCACCAACCTTTTGGAGTCTTGTAGGATTGTACTGTAGGTTGATATTTTTCTCTTCAATCGCAGATTTCGTGAAGTGTCTGCTAATGTGAATGTGTTTCATGGAATCATGTTGCATAGGATTCTTAACAATGTTGAAGCTGAGCTACTGTCACTATAAACTCTTACTGGATTAGAGTGTAATGTGAATGTCCTCCATTGCTTTTTGTATCAGATCACCTCACAAATTCCATGGGCAATGGCGCTAAATTCAGTTTCAACTGTACTTCACTGCACTTTGTTTGTAACCTCTCCATGCCACCAAATTTCTCCATACTTTAGTGCAATAGCCCAAAGTTGACTTACTTTCCTCATAATATCCAGCCCAATTAGCCTCTGCAAACCCTTCTATAGATATATTCTCATTTTTCTTAAACAATATACCCTTACGAGGTGTTCCTTTCAGATACCGTAAAACATGGGTAATTGCCTCCATGTGTCACTTTGTTGGAGAATACATAAATTGATTTACCAAGCTTACCACAAAGGTTATGTCTGGCCTGATAAGAGATAAGTAGGGGAGTTTGCCAAGTATGCCCTCACCTACCGGCAATTCATCATCTACTTTACTCCTCCAGTTATGTTCTAAAGGAATAGCTACTGGTCTACATGTGAATTCACTAGTGTCTTCCAATAATTCAAGAATATACTTTCATTGTAAAATGAAATGACCACTCTTACATCAAGCAATATCCATCCCTAAAAAGTATTTCAAATCTCACAACTCTTTTGACTTTAAATTCCATCTTTTAGTCTTTTTTTCATATTTTCAATTTCCCTTTCATCATCTCCTGTAAATCAAGATAACTCTCCTGTCAGGACTTGTTTTCTTTGTGACTATTGTGTGATTTGATTCTCGCTGGTAACATAAGTCAAATGAGAAGTGATGGTACTAACCATAGGGGGTTCTTTTGAATTTACACTTTCTCATCCTTCTTTGTAAATCTAGGCGGAATATTCATATGGATCTCCCCATCAAGTTCTACTTTCATGAGTGCATTCTTAATGTCCATCTAACGTAGAGGCCAATCTACATTTGCAGCTATAGACAAGAAGAGAATTTTTTGTCAATTTAGAATTGCTTTGTAAAATGTTTTTAAAATAGGTTTTAATTAAAATTAATTGCCATAATAATCCACTAAATTCACATGTTCAAAATGAGATTTTAGCTTTCAAAATATTCACATGTGGAAAATTCGAGACATGGTGGAAATACTTGCATAAAACTCGCATGTGTGACGTGCAAGATACAAGCAGACATAACAAGGACATTTCTTGCATGTGATACATGCAATGTTGCTGGGGCTAAATTCCACGAATCGCATTTCAAATGTGCGACTTGTTTTCACAACTAATTTCCCATCTTCAAGAACGTGATTTTGGGGGTCTATTTTGCAAATTAAATTGCTTCAAGTCCTATTTTGGTAATTATATTTTGTAAAGAGATTAGACTGGCTTTTCACTCAATAAGAGGACTTGAATAGTATTAAGTTTTACAACAAGGAATAAATGTCTCTTCTTAATCTATTGCATAGTTTTGCATGTAACTCTCAGCAATCAATTGTGCTTTATATCTATCTATTCTACCATTAGCTTTATGTTTTATAGAGAACACCCACTTGCTTCCTTTCGATTTCTTGCCTTCAGGTAGTCTCACAACCTCCCAAGCGTCATTCTTCTTCAAAGCTCTCATTTTTTGTCATACAACTTCCTTCCAATTGTTGCTTCATCAATAGTTTTAGTAACCTTACATTATCTACCAATGATAAGTTGGAAATGTAGGGGCTGTTGGAGCAATATTTATCCTAATTGGAGCTTAGACACTCATCCTACAGGCAGAATTTAAGTTGGTTGAAATCCTGGGGTTTGAGATGTTCACATGTTCAAACCCTCCAGCCAATTGATGCACTGCTATTGCAGATTCTTAGATGGTAACTAGGACTTTTGGGTAATGTTTGTATGTGTTGCGTATTCAGAGGTAGAACGAAGACAACTTTTGGGATAGTTACTAGTTTGAGGCAATCTTTTGTGGGACTTTGACTCATTATTGGTGATTGTAATGAATGTAGGAAGTTGGGTGACAAACTGGGGTGTTTTTTTTTTTTTTTGTTTTGGTGTTTGGGGGGGGAGGTGGGGGGTGTTGTGGGGAGTACATTTTGCAAAGGGTATGGAGGAGTTTAGTATGGTGTTATGAAGCGGATGTGGAAGAAGATAAAACAACTGGACTTGTTCAACCTTGGTCGAATAAAAATTCTTCCGACCTCATTTAGCGGAAATTGGATCATGTTTTCATAAATTTGGGTGGACTCAAGGCTCCTAGCATCTCAGATCATAGTCTGCTTGTGTTGGATTTCAATCTTTTATGTCTGGAAAGGGATTTTCCTTTCAGGTTTCTTTGCTTTTGGATGTCAAACCTAAGATTTAGTCAAGGAAGTTTGGGCAAGAGCTATTGAAGGAATTCCAATGTTCAAAGTCATGACGAAGCTTAGGTTTTTTAAGTGAGAGCTAAACACCCTGAATAAAAAGGAGTTCTCTAATTTACATGAAAAAGCTTAGGTTTTTTTTGAATGTGCTATGAATGTGGATATCATGAAAGCACATGACCATATAAATTCGGATTTCCTTTGGCTGCTTCTTCCAAGTATGAATTTTCCTCCTTAGTTTATTGCATGGGTAATGCAATGCTTGATAATACCCAAGTTTTCTCTCAACATCAATGGTGAGCTTGTGGGTTTTTTTTTTCCTTTTTTCCTCGAGTTCTTGTGGTCTTTGTCAAGGAGATTTGATTTTTGATATATTTATATATGTATATATTGGTTATGGAGTTCTTTTTTTATTTGATCAATGAACAAGTAAATAAAAGTATGTCCAAGTATCATTGGAAATGTAAGGAGGAGAAATTGATACATATCTGCTTTTGCTGATGATCTTTTGATTTTTTTTTTTTGGGTAAATAAAAAAATTCATTAATACCAAAGAGGAAAATACAACCACAAAAGCGGGACAAGGGCCAAGCCACTATTATACAACCAAACTAGAAACGACCACTCAAGACAATCACACAATAACCGATTACAAAGAAAATATACAAAAGCAAAAGCTAAGGACTAAGGCTTTTATAGAAGAGAACTTGGCAAACAAGAGAAAGAGGATTTGTGAGATGCTTCCCCAGACGTATAGAGGTCCTCAAATGCCAAATACAATAGACTGAAGCCGAAAGAGTAGCACCAAAAGTTATGCTTGTGCTGCTGTTGGCTGTTGATAGCCCATCTAGGGCACCTTGCCAAGATAAAAAGGATATAGGAAGATGAAGCTTAGAAACAACTGCTTTCCAGATTTGAAGAGAGAAAGGGCATTGGAAAAACAAGTGACGATGATCCTCAGAGGCTGAATTGCAAAGATAGCAACTAGAGCGGGTAGTAATACCCCATAAAGATAACTTATCCAAGGTGTACAACTTGTGATTAATTGTAAGCCATAGGATGAAATTGTGCCTAGGGATAGATCGCCTGTTTTGTTAAGGTGGATTTGTTCTTTATTATGCTCATTAAGGAATGTTTGGAGGAATTCAAAGAAATGTTAGGTCTAGAAGCAAACTTAACCATGAGTCAAGTTTTTACAAGTGGGGTTAGTAGAGTAGTTGAAGAAAAAATAGCTCTTTTATCAGGATTCTTTATTGGAACTTCACCAATAAATTATCTGGGAGTGCCTCTTATCACATAAAAACTCTCATTACATCATTTTGTTGATTTAGTAAATGGGGTTGGCCATAGAATTTGCCAATTCCTTTCTTATGCAGGTCAAATTCTACTTGTCAAAAGTGTCCCATTCTCTCTTTAGGTTTACTAAGCCTCTATTTTCGTCTTTCTTAAGTTCATCCTCAAAAAACTTACCATGAAATCTTATGGAATGGAAATGATGGGCAAATGGCAAAAGCGAAAGTATGCCGGGGGGAAATTGCAAACCAAAACAAGGAGGACTAGGAATAATTGATATCTTCTCTTGGAGCAAAGTTGCATAGCTTAATAGAGATGCTTTATGGTCTAGTTGGACTGTTATAGGATCGATTTGAACTTCTTCCTTTTCTACCTATCTTGACAATATAGCTTGGGCTCGTTAGAGAGAACCCGATGATCTCATGTAATGGAATAAATTTAGGAAAAACCAACCTACCATTTTCTTTATTCTTTCCTTGATAAATACCATACACCCAGGTGGGTACATGGCAGTTATTTCCTACTGTCTCTTTCTATTACAACTGGACATGCACATAAAACACAACATCCTAACATGCCACATGGCTTATTTTCCTTAACTACTGCACATAACACAAAACAACACTACAATTATAACTGCAACACATCACTACACACACAAGTGCCACTTATAATTGCAGAACATCGCTACACACACAAGTGCCACTCTAACATACACGATTAGGATGACAACGATAATTAAATTAACACACAAACATCCCTTGTAATATCAACACCAATTTAGCTTCATTCCATTCTCCTTCTACGCTTGTAAACATGCTCAAAATGGATGACTTCTTTATTGATGCCTGTAACATTACTCCCTCCCTTAAGAAAGCGCATGACCTTAGTAATGGAAGTCATGCCTTTTCGTATCTTTGAATAGTAATTTTATTGTGTACAAAATTATTTTTGGATTCAATAAGTTGATAGGTGCAGAAGGAAGGCCTTTTTATGTTGTGAAGAGGGGAGGGGGGGGGGGGTGTTGGGGGTGCGGGTGGTGGGTGGGGAAGGAACTAAAAATTTCTAATGAGACTCATCTTTGTCTTATTGTTTTTTTTGGTTTTCTCGTAGAAACTAGTCTAATTGCATTTTGACCTCTTGAACTTAAACTAATTGCCTATTTTGCTTGTGAAACTCAAAGATGAGTTGTATTGGGTGATTGTATAACTAGTGATGCTTACAGATGCAAACGATAAGTAGCACATTATGAACATGAGCAAAACGAGAGTAAGGGAGATGAGAATGTTGAGGTTGATGTGCGGACACAAGAATGGATAAAGATAATAAATGACAATGTAAGGGCAAATGGAAATACCATAGATAGATGAGAAGATAGGAGAGATATGATCAATATGGTTTTTCTATGTACAAATATGTGGTTTAGGGGTACCTTGTTAGATGTTGTGATACTTCAGAGACAACTAATATCAAAAAAGGGCAGGAGTAATGAATAAAGATATGGAGGGAAGCAATAATAAGTGATATTATTTTCTGACTATTAATAAAAGTATGGTCAATGATAGAGTGCAATGCTAAGCGGATCCATATAGCTGAACCTAGATAGTTGGAATATGACAAGTGTTCTTGTGTTATCTTACCATGTGCATTGTACATGTGTCTGTATATTTACACACCTATCGCATATATCATCATTTGATATATGTTCTGGCCAGTCTTTATTGTTAACCCTGCACCCATTCCAACCAACCACTTCCCCCCTTCCCCCCTATTTCTTTCCAAAACCCAACTCAATTCACAAACCAACTCATATTTGGTAAGGAGACTGTAGTTTGCAGCCCAAAATGTTTTTTCTAAATATGATTGTTTCAACCCTTTAGATGATCATTGGACTACTACTGTTCAACTTGCAGGAGGAAAAAAGGAAGTTGTTTCATGTTTTCCTGAAGCAATTTCTTATTGTATTCAAGAATTGGGAGCCTATTGATTCTGGTGCCTTGTCAAAAGACACATTGTTGAGGGACCAACCGAAGGAGGAGCTATTACACACTAGTGACACTTGTGTAGGTTGCTCGAATGGACATCCTGCTGAAGTGATATTGGCTCTAACTCAGCAAACTGCACAATTGACTGTTTTTATGACAGAGTGTAAGAGTTCCTTTCTCCACCACCTAGTGTGGATTTTTGTATGAATACTAAATTTGGATTTGGGAAAATTTCTCTTCTAAAATATATTGCTTTGCTTTTCTTCAGATATTTAGATCCTGTAAATGCATCTCTCAATTTCTACTAAGCTAATTGTCATCCCTTGTTAGCTAGAAGATTAAACTGAAGAATTGAGATCTTTTATTAGAATGATACATGAACTATTTACCTTAAAATACGGAAAAGAGGCATTCACATATACATCAATGTGAAAGGAAATCATCACATGGAATAATCATAATCTTATCACATGAAAGGGGATGATAAAAAATTTTTGCTAGTTTTCAACGATGTGGTACTCTGATGGATACTGATCCCAGTCCCTATGCATAGAGCTCAAGCTTCTATCTTCTTCTTATCACCTTCCAATGCAAAGAAGTTTTTGCAAGGACAGATAACTAGCCACTTCACAATTTAAGCTTATTCTATGGAGTCCTATGAAAGAAGATCAATGTGTGAGTTTTGTTGCTATAAGCAATTTTGTAATGACAATGAGTAGCACCTATTTCATGTTTAGAAAAAATTTTCATACTTAATCCTTTCAAAACTGTTGGGCCAATGAATTTATGCTATGGCAGCACTGATAAATATGACTTGCAGCAACAGGTATGATATTGTCATCGAATTTATTGCAATTAAAATGTATAAAGTTTATTTGGGTTTTAAACCTATCTTTTATCAGTGAAAGCATGATTTCTCCCACCAAGAATAAGACAGATGGATTGTAAAAATTGATTGGCTTTGAGCATGCAGACAAAGATTATGTGATGTATTTTCACCAAGGAAATCGGTGTTGGTTTGTCTGCATATTCCCAGGTATATGATATTGACATATATTAATAATGAGTACTAATATCAGACAATGAGCAAGGCTTAACTGACACATGGGATGAAGAGGATGCACGAAGATGAATTTAAACTATTGTTAAAGCCTTTAGAATATATGTTTATTCTGGTTAATAAGGTCCCTATCCCTTGTGGAACCCGCAAGTCATTATTGATATCCAACTGCCAGTGGAGAGATCTTAAACTGCAACTTACACTTTTTTGCTTGTAATGAATCATAACCCTACATTGCTGTTATATCAATGTGAATGGGGAGTCACAAGATTTTGATCTCCTTTTAGTATGAAGTTTTATTCCATATTTTATGATTTCTTCCATGTACTTTGTTATGTTTTTTGATCGAATAGACCTCCTTATAAATCTGATCTTTCGCATCACCATGCAGTGAGTAGCAGTGAGACACAATCAACAACTGACTTGTTGAAGTCATCACCATTCTTGAATATAAATTCTGAGGGAATTTCTGCATTAGATGCTTTGACTATTGTTACTCGGTCAATGCATAATTGCAGCGTTTTTGGGTTCTATGGTGGCATGCAGAAGCTTACAGCATTAATGAAAGGTGTGATGCTACAAATTTCTTAGCATGAAACAGGGCATTAAAAAGGATTGTGCTTGACATTTGTTAATTAATTTTGTGAGTAATTAGTTTTGTCTTGAATTCTTGTCGATACCATTCATTTTGGGATTTGCTAATGGAATTATGCTTGGATCTCTTTTTGAATTGATATTTAAGCGCTATATCTTTATCTTCTTATTTAATGTTTGAATTGTGATATGATTTCTGCACAGTAGTTACTTGTGTGTATAACTTCATTGTTATGGTCATGATGGTGCATGTAGCTTTGTTATTTATCTCTCGCAATTGAATATCATGGTTTTTTTTTTTTTTTTCCTTTTACTTGAGTCATAGACGTCTTCATTACAGGGGCCATTGTCCAACTTAAAACAATCTCTGGTGTGTTTGATGTGGATAAAAATTCCTCTAGCATTTCCTTGGATAAGGTTAAATTGCTGCAAAAGATACTTCTATCTGCTGTTTCCATCATTTGTAACTTCATGGACCCCAATTCAAACATCCACAAGAGGATAAAGTTCAGTGGACATTCTACTCCTGAGAGCTCATCTGTTTGCCCTTCCAATGTTGAAGCTCCTTCGTCTGATGTGGCATTGCATTGGCATCAGAAGGCTGTTGTGTCTGTGATGGAGGCCGGTGGCCTTAATTGGTTAGTAGGTAAGGTAGGAGCTTTACAATTGCCTTCTAAAGGGATTCTTTTTGTAGATATATAAAAACAAGAGATAGAGCAAACACATCCAGCACTTCTAGATTTTCTATGATTTCTCCGATTCATTCATGCTTTAGAAGAAATCAAAGTTGGGTTCTGCCTATTTGTACAAGTTGTCATGACCTTATTGCTAGCTATTGTTAGATGAATCAAATGGTCAAACTCTGTTAGCTCAATTGGTTCAAGGCTCTAAAGTGATCCAACAAGCATTATTACTCTGATGAAAATTTCTTTGATCTTTCAAATATGTAATTTCCAGTCATTTATGAGTGAACTACAACTTAATAGATGTGCAAACATATCTCATCCTTAATGCAAAGCAAATATTTCATCAGCTAAAAGAATTTATGATTTTACTTTGCCGTTCTGATTCCACAACAAAGTATGTTTCTGAATATAAAATTAAAAAGCTGAAATTGAGATCAACCTCTCGGGCGTGCTTCATAGATCCTTTGTAGTAGATTTCATTCCAAACTCAGGTTGTACTCACATGTAGAATTTTCATACCAATATCAAGCATTAAGTTAATATAGCTTTTAATATTCTCTCTGCTCTGTTTTATTTCATTATGGAACAGAGCTCCTGCGTGTTATAAGAAGGTTGAGTATGAAAGAGCAGTGGACTGATATAATTCTTCAGAGCCTGACCCTTAAAGCTCTGCAGTCAGCACTGTCTGAGAACCCTCGTGGTCAAAATCATTTCAAAAGCATTGGAGGACTTGAAGTTCTACTGGATGGATTTGGAATCTCAACAAATAATGCCAGGAAGATGGGAAGTATCTCTATCATTGATGAGAGCAGGTATGTCTTTTTAAAAATTTAATTAATAACACACAATTCAGTAAAGAAAGGCGATGAGGATTTTGTATGCAATATGGCATGGATATAGGGTGTATGTGTTATTTTTACGACGTGCAATGTATTGCTCAACTATTTTTTCGGGTAGATTTTTAGATTTTTTTGGAATCACTCTCTATACAGAACCATGGCAACACTACCATAAGACCTAAAATAAAGTACCAAACTAAACAAAAGGCTACAGGGATCGAAATATTGGCAATGCAAAATAAAAAGGAACCATTAGAAACAAAAAGACAAGTAAAATAATTCTAGCAACATGAGCAGCTGTATGAGAGATAACCCGGGTCTTTCCTCATTCCTTTCTTTCCAAGTATAATAGGTCACAAGTCCACTGGCCTTCTTCCAAGCAACTGTTAAACAATGACCAAATGAATTGGGAAGCTCTACAATAGTAGATGCACTGTGTTATCGAACCCATGCCTAGAATAGTGATCTCGTAAAAGCTGGTGAGATCCATTAATGGCATGAGACACACAACTATATTCCTCAAGCAAACTAAACATGTGGAGTTTCCACTGGTGTTACTTAATGAGTCTTATTGATGTGGTTTTACTCATGGTGGATCAAGTTTCGGGCTTGTAGGAGCAGGATTGAGCCAAAGCTCAAAATTTAATTTCAAAAGCTTTGATCTCTATTCATCTCTAGCTGAGAGTTAAATGGAGGAACTGCAAGGAGCGGGGGGATAAGATATAATTCAACTACATTCTTGAAATGAGGAAATATACAAATGAATGAATAACAGACAACTAAGCTCCTAGAAATCCTAGAAATGAACTAACAAATCTCAGACAAAATACATTCTAACTGCTTCTTTATATGATTTTTTGCATAAATTCATGCCTTTTGATTCAACAGTGAAGTTCATGAACGTGAGTGCGAATTATGTGATAGGAGTAACCTATTTTATCTCCATGAAAATTTGACCACATTTAGATAACTTTTATAAGCCATAGGTGCATAAAATTAATCCTATCCAGCTTTTAGCATAAAAATTTGAGTCAGGACTACCTCCATATGGGGGGGTTAACAGGGCAATTTTTTATTCTTGGTTTTAATGATGAATAATATAATTCTTATCTTGTGTAGAAGCATAAGTCATGTATGTTTAGCCAAATATATTCAAATCTATCTTGTCTTACCATAAGTTTCTCATGCATGCACTAAATTTATACATCTCTCTTTTTTCTAATTTGCAGAGATGAAATTTCTTTGCTGGAGCTGTTTCAGCTTCATATTTCGTACTTTGAAGTTCTCAGGGAAGCTGTGTATCCTTCATACTAATCTTTGGCTTATCCACAGAGATTAATCTTTTTCCTAAGTTTTACTCCCCCTTTATCCTTCTTTTCACTGGTTATTACTGTATTCCACTCTATATCAATGTTAAAGTTTTCATTTTGATTTATAAGTCCCTTTACTGCTCTTTCCATATGATCTTTAGAATTCCACTTTAAGAACAGTTTTGTGAATCAGACCCACACATTGAATAAAATATCTGGTGTAGGTTGTGCTTTTCGTTGGCTTCTATCACCAAACTGAAAAAAATAAAATAAAGATAATAAAGGGAAGAAGAAGAGAGAGTGGGGAGGACAGGGGTTGAAGAGAGAGAGGGGCGGGGAGAGGGAGAGAGAGGAAGGAATATACCTGAGGAAAAGGAGCCAGTCTTCATTTCTTGTGTTATCTTGTAAATGGAGGCTATCAACTTGGGTGTTTCTGTCTTGGTCTTGGCCTTAGCCTAGTGTATCTGTTACTGTTTCTTGCTATGTAGGCCCACAGTATGATTTATTTTATGCCATTATAGTTCATATTAGTATCATTTCAAGATTGAGATGCTTCCATGGTCAGCATCAACTCTTGTATTTTTGAAGATTAACTTTGATGATTGCCCCCACCACCCTACCAGAGTTTTATTTGAAAAAAAAGAAAAAAAATCCCAAACAACCCTAACATAGCTTTAGCATCCCAAGCTCTTCTCAACATCTAAAGATCCATTGTTCATTAGTAACACAAATTCAATTCATGCATGAAGAAAAATCTGATATCTTTGACTGAAACCTTATTGTACAAAAATGTCTGTGACAAATGAGGAGCTCTCGAATCTCAATTGGTAGATTCCTCTCTGCATCTATTGACTTCTCGTTGTATTTATGTAACTTATGGTCATTGACACCTTAACCAGCATGCAGCTTTGGAAATTTCAGCAATTTGCAGTTTCTTTGTGAAAATGGAAGGGTTGACAAGTTTGCAAATAGTTTTTGTTCTCTTGGTTTCATTTTTCAAGATTACAAACAGCAGGCTAATGTTTTGATGAGCGAAGTCAATATTCAGATGGATTTTGACATTCAAAAGAAGGATCAGATGGATAGCAATGCTACAAAGTCTTCATTTTTGCTTCCACCTAAGGATTACTACCGTGATATGTGGAACAGTTATGTTATAGAGTTGAGTGCAATATTATGTTCATTTCTCATTGATCTACAAGACAGCATGGGTTATAATGTCAATGCACCATTCCCTCGAACTGCTTTCTCAATCTCTCCATTGTATGGTGAACTGTCAGTCAAATGGCTCTTGAGAGTCTTGCCAATGGTCTTCCCTTGTATTAGGGCTTGCTCTGACCACAATGAGCTCCCAAGCCATATCAGGTAAGTGATGCAATTGTGTATAGCAATTGTTTTTTGTCAATAATGTTTCAACTTACTGTAAAATAAGTAAATAGATAATTCACTGAAAATTTGCAACTAGATGAATTCTTGGTACAGTATTTTATGTCCCCTAACCGAAGGGTCTGTATTTCTCTTTTTTTTTCCTAACATTTTTAGCCCCTTTCCTTTCTGGCAACATGCAGGGTTTTCATCAATACTTTGCAGCATCATGTCCTTAATGCTTTGAGGAAGGTTTTTGTTTTATCATCTGTATTGCTTGAGACCCTTAGGAATGAGGGTATGTGGGACCTTTTCTTCTCAGAGAACTTCTTCTATTTTGAGGCAGCTTCTGATGGGGAGAGTCACGCATATGAGGAGTTACGCTCTTCCCCTGATAGTACTAGTAGTTTTAAGAAGGCTGGTAGCATTGAAGTTCTTCGGATTGAGATTATTTCATTTGTGGAATTAGCTGCAACATTTGATGGAAGTGCACACAATGTGGTTGGTTCTCATTTTCCTTGTCCTTTTTTTCTTTTGGGATAGAATAGCAGACTTAGAGTGGAATAACTGTAGAAAGAGGACAAGGCATCCTCATCTTCAGTAAGTTGAAAATTGATAAGGAAATTTTACTTGTTGATTTAAAAGGTTGGAGATGCCTAGAAACAACTTTCTTCCTAGTTTTATGTTGAATGATCCATAGAATTCTTGCCTTTTCTCCTTAATTCGACAATAAGTGAAATTTCACTGGGTGATCCTACGGCTGGAGATGCATGGAAACAACTTCCTTCCTAGTTTCATGTTGAATCATCCACTGAATTCTTGAATTTTTCCCTTTAATATGGGCATAACTTGCAATTGCTTCGCAACCTTGTACAAACAAGCCATTCACTTATTTAAAAAACACACACACACACACACACACACACACACACACACACAACACACACACACAAAAAAAGAGAGCCATTCACTTCACCGTGAGATCAAGAGATCTTGTTCTTGGCAATGCTAAAATGATCTCTTATTATATAGAAAATCTTTTTGCTTTTCAATAAATACCCACTACGAGCAAAAATCTCCAAAAATTTTCTACAGATTATAGAGGGCTACATTTTGCAATTAATATATCATTTGGGGATTTTGGTGACAATTTATTCATGTATTAGGGTCTTTGTCATTTAAGCTCCTTTGGAGACTCTTAATATTACCTCTTCTTTTGATTTAGATTACATACAATATAGAAAAGTGACCTGGCATGCACAACTGTAATTCATGGAGTCTTTCTTATCCAATATGAAAGAAAGCTATGCTAAACTCTGTGGCAAGTGGCTGATTGTGCAGACTGAGTATGTGTAATGCAAAGACACAAAAATTTGTGTCAATTTTGCTTCATGAGGATTATGGTGGCTTGTGAAGTTCTCTTAAGCTTGATAAGTCAACTTTCTATGATCCATTTGACAAACTAGCAAAGTAACCAAGCAATGAAAAGTGTGAAAAGGAGGGGGGGAAAAAAGTGAAGAAGTATAGTATTAGTGACAATTAAAAGCATCAAAGAAGTCAAATTTTGAAATTGATTGAGTTGAAATTGTACAGGTATATTTCCCAGTGACTTTATGTTTATAAAACCTCATTGAGAAACTTCGTAGCAGCAGGAGAAAAGTGTTTGAACCCTGGACTTTAGTGAACATCCATTCAACCCCTGGAATTATTAAACACTGTCAGAGACCTTAATAGCAACAGGAGGAAAATGTTTATACTGAAGATTTCTTTCAAAAAGCTACCTGTGGCAAACATTTAGGAACACTACAACCTGACTTCATAGTAAAATTTAGTACATGCCAACTCTTGATCTTATTGTTTCTAGAGACTATAGTTCCTTAAAATATACAGCAAGGATGCCCTTATTTGCAGCACCTTTTTCTGGTTACTCATTGAAATCCTTATTGATACAATACGAACGATTACCTGCCCCAACATCCAAATGCCCACCCTACTAGAAAGCAGTGGAAGGCACAGCAGGGTGCAATTTGATGTTAAATGCTGACTTCACTTCCTCCCTGACATGAATGAGGCCTGTGGTTGTTGTTCTTACAATATTAGAACCCTCTTCTTGATTTTTTCTTCAGGTCATTCCCTGTTTTACTTGTGAAATAGTTTTTCCGTCACAGCCTTGGTAGTTTCATCTTTCGCTGCAGATTAGTTGAAGCTTTTAATTTTAATTCTTTTCATGCTCATTTTAGTTTATCTCTTGTTATTGCAGCCTGAAATCTCTATTCTACTAGATGCCCTTGAGCAGTCTGCTTGTAATTCTGAGCTTGCTAATATTCTTGCGAAGAGTCTGCTACGCATATTACAGCTTTCGGCAGAGAAAACTCTTGCATCGTTCAAAACAGTTCAAGCAATTCCTCGGATACTCAAGGTGGTGTGTATTCAAGCCCAAGAATCTAAGAAGTTGACAGTTATTGGTCAATCTCCTGGAAGGAGTGGAACAGAAGAACCTCCTGATCATGCTTTTGGAAGACCAAGTTTATTTGATATGTCTCCGAATTGGCATAAGTGCATGGAAATGGCCATGGAGCTATTTACTCAATTTCTCTCAGCAGCACATGATGCTAAGAATGTCATCCTGAGTAGCATGTCATGTATTGATTCCTTGTTTGAATTATTTTGGGAAGAAAGACTGAGAAGCCGTGTCCTTAAACATGTCCTTGATCTTATGAAGGTATTGGGTCTTTTCTGTTCATTCTATTGCTTATTGGCTCTTTTCTATCAATTGGACTAGTGATCTTTCTGTTTCAGATTTTGCCATCTTCTGTGGATGATCAAAAGGCAAAGATGTATTTATGTTCCAAGTATTTGGAAACTTTTGCTCAAATAAGGGAACGTGAGAAAAGCTATGCTGATTTGTCCATCAATTTACTTATTGGAATGAGAGATTTGATCCAGTGGGATGCAATGGTACATGATGATATTCTTTCATTTCAAATTTGCACCTTTTTTGGAGGAAAATGACTTGTTCTTTGTGATTTAGCTGGTGGATAGCTTTCTTTTCTTACTTTCAAATTATGCTTCTCCAGTATTTTCAAGATTTATTCCGGGATGGAGAGTGTTTTTTGCATGTTGTGTCATTGTTGAACGGGAATGCTGAGATGGAGAACGGAGAGAAGTTGGTTATCAATGTCCTTTATACTCTCACATGTCTTCTAGGACGTAATGATACCTCAAAGGTAGTGATGCATCCTTCTTTATATATTGCGTGCGTTAATATCATAGGAATGATGCCTTTGCATTAATTTCAATTTTGTGTGACTGGCAGGAGGCATTTAGAGCTCTTGTTGGCAATGGTTACCGAACTTTGCAAAGTTTGCTGCTGGACTTTTGTCGGTGGCATCCAAGTGAAGGGCTTCTAAATGCCCTACTTGACATGCTTGTTGATGGAAAATTTGATGTAAAAGCAAATCCTATCATAAAGGTGACCCGGGAGCTACTTGTGAAATGTTTGATGGATATATCAATTTAAACTTTTGTTTGATCTTTTGTTTAGTTGATCGTCAATGCTATATTAATAATTTCCCAGTGTGAACTGTCTTTATTGTGCAGCTTTATGCTATTTAATTCATATAATGGTTACTTTTTTCTTCGTTTGCTGTGAATCAGAATGAGGATGTGATCATACTGTACCTGAGTGTCCTCCAGAAGGTTGGTGTTATAATGAGTTATTATCTCTTCATTTCATCGCAATGGCTGCGCAACTTCTTTGGATACTTGATTTAGTTTTTGTGAGGCCTTATTAAACATTTTCTTGCACATCTATTGTCATTGGGCAGAGCAGTGAGTCGCTGTGTCACCATGGGCTTAATCTGTTTCAACAACTGCTAAGGGATTCCATCTCCAACCGGGCTTCATGTGTCAGCGCAGGGATGCTCAGTTTTCTTCTTGATTGGTTTTCACAAGAAGAAAGTGATAATGTTATCATGAAAATTGCACAGTTGATTCAGGTTATCGGTGGGCATA
This sequence comes from Combretum micranthum, assembly GCA_024138025.1. Lineage (NCBI taxonomy): Eukaryota > Viridiplantae > Streptophyta > Magnoliopsida > Myrtales > Combretaceae > Combretum > Combretum micranthum. Next base: position 251,035 of record JAMXBD010000825.1, on the reverse strand, counting down.
GCATATCAGGGAAGGACATACGCAAAATATTTGCTCTCCTCAGAGGTGAGAAAGTTGGAGCAAGGCAACAGTATTATTCTTTGCTGTTGACCACTGTCCTAGCAATGCTGAATGAGAAGGGGCCAACTGCTTTTTTTGATCTCAGTGGCAGTGATTCTGTAAGTTTGAGCACCTTATTTCAAAGATGCCTGAAGAGGTTTCATTGCTGACATTACACGGTTTTTTTCCCTTGAGTAAGCATGCTGAGCACAGCACTTTGTACAGTGTTCCAGTGATAGACTCCTTTGTTCTAGTTTCTAAAATAAATTTTGGGCTGGAAGGTTTAAGGAAGGTCCCAAGGGTCAATTTCAAGATGATACTAACATTGAGAAGAAATTTTTCTTCTTGCTGTAAAGTTTCTTATATTTCATAATGACAACTTTGAGCAGCTAAGTTAATTTCTGGGTCCTTGTATGATTTTTTAACTAAAATTAAGCAAGCATTCATCACATTTCCATTGGACAGACAGACTCTTTAAGCTGCAAATTGGTGCAAGCTCTTTTTCACTTGCTTTTAACTACTTGGACCTCTTGTACTTCCTTTCTTGAAAAGGATAATTCTCATACTGGATAGCACCAATATCTTCTTGTTCTGTGGAAAGCCTTTTGACCCCTTCAGCCTAAACAGAAGTAAACTGATGACATAAAGAGTCTCTCTCTTTTTCCTCAGCCAATTATAACGAAAATATCAAATTAGTTAGATGATCTTAGTTTATCCGACTGAATTTTATGCTTTGAATATTTTTGCACTTGGATTAGAGCCCAACTTAAGTTTGTGGGACTCTACTCTAGATGTTTGACTTATAGGTTGCGGTGGAAATCTCCTTTGATGAATGTAAATTTCTTTCTTTCTTTTGCACGCCCATTGTCTTGACAAGAAGTAACATGAAATTGGAAGTCCTGCCAAAATATTTGCTTCCTGCCCATGTTATTTTGTTATTGTCACATTTGGTACTTGAATTTTGTTATTTTTTTAATTAACTACTTAAATTTTAATTAATTACTTGAACGTTATTTATTTTTGCAATTAAATATATCACTTAAGTAATATAAATGATTTTGACAAGTTTATAGGTAATGGATTAACATTTTTAAATTTCAAATAGTTAATTGCACAAATGAGTAGGTTTGAGTACCAAATGTGACATTTACCAAAAAATAAACTTCTGTGTGAAATGAAAATATCCTGCATTTCCTTTTAGATATGTTTTATCGTTCTGATTACATGTTCACTTGGGGGAAATAACTATTCAATTTTTCTCCCGCTCTAAGTGAAGTTACTATGACGGTGTTTTATTATATTTGAAGTATCGAAATGCAATTCTCCATAAATTGCTATTACATAAAATAATAACAATATATGTTCTTACTTTCATGAATTACTACTTAATGGTTTATTTTCTATCCTCTCATCAATATCCTTCCTTTGGAGACAATATCTATCGAACCATCATCTCTCTGTTATAAATATAGTGTAGATATAACAGATTTTTTACTTTGTTTTAATAATTATTTACTTTATTTTTATACCAATTAAACAATGTAATGAATATGCAATAATCATTACAATTCTATTACATTCTTATTGAATTGCAATTCAAATTCTCTTTATTCCATATGGTGAAGTGAATGACCTACCAATCTCATAAGAGATTTATGTTGAATTTTTTTCTCCCAGTGCCATTGAGATTATCCTATATTGTCTTGCAGGGTATTAAGATGAAAACACCTCTTGTTTGGCCTTTAAACAAGGGTTTCTCTTTTTCATGCTGGCTTAGGGTAGAAAGCTTTCCTAGAGGCAAAGCAATGAGCCTTTTCAGTTTTCTTACAGAAAATGGTAGAGGTTGCTTTGCTCTACTTCTTCAGGACAAACTAATATATGAGGTACACTTTTCCCACCTTAGTAGATATCTTTCATGAAATGGATGAATTTCCTGGGTAGAAAGCACGATATGCCACTACGCTATGAACATACTGACTATCTTTTTTCTGACAGTCAATCAATTTGAAGCGACAGTCTCTTCAGCTGCCTATTAATCTTGTCAGAAAAAGATGGCATTTTCTATGCATTACTCATAGCATTGGCAGAGCCTTTTCTGGGGGTAGTCTATTGAAGTGTTACTTAGATGGTAATCTTGTGTCATCTGAAAGATGCAGGTTAAAGCCTTTGCCTCTCCTTTTGTCTGTAATTAATTCTATCATTCTTCAACTTCATGGCATTTATAGTTGTTTGTATTTTAAAGGATTTTTCCTTTTTTGTTACTCATGAGGATCTTTCAGATCTTCTATAATAACATTTGATAAACCTTTTTTTAATCATGTATGTTGTCAAAATTTGCTACACCTCTATTGAGATATGCGTAGCTTTATGGGAACCAGAAAATTTGGAGAATATGGCCTGTAGGCCATCTTTCCTGCTATGAATGCACTTTATGTATAATATGTTGTGAAAAAGTAGAGTTGTTAAAATATGAAAGAAAATTGTACTAGAAATATGAGGAGAAGAAAGAATTGTATTCTTGCTAATGAATAAATTACAAGAAACATCAAATATACATAGACAATGTGTCTTCAGTAAGTGCACCAACCTTTATGTAACACAAATTGTTAATTATCCTCTCTAAAAAATAAGAAGAAAATATTTGTTTATAAAAAGTTATAGCTCAACACTCTTCCTTAAGCTGAGGAATAGATGTGTATCGTTCCCAACTTAGAAATAATTTCATTCAAGCTTGCACTATTCAATCCTTTTGTTGAGGAATAGATGTGTATCGTTCCCAAATTAGAAATAATTTCATTCAAGCTTACACCATTCAATCCCTTTGTTAAAACATCTACAAGTTTCCGTCTTGAGGGATATATGACATGTAAACTAGACCTTTATCTAACTTTTCTTTGATGAAATGTCAGTTGGTCTCAATGTGTTTTGTCGTATCATATTGTACATGATTATGAGCAATATTGATTGTTGATTTATTGTCACGGTGAAACTTTATAGGTCTCTTCCATTTGATTTTCAAGTCATCTAGAATAATTTTCAGCTATAGCATCTCACAAATCCCTTGGGCAATAGTTTTAAATTCTAATTTTGCAGTTGATCTAACTACAACATTTTGCCTCTTGCTTTATGTTGCTGGATTTCTCCCAAGAAGAGTATCGTTGCTTGAAGCTGACTTTTTGTTCACCATTGATCTTTACATAATTTGCATTAATATAGGCTTCTAGTGTGAGACTATTACTTTTCTTGAACAAAATCCCTTTTCTCAGGTCATGCATGAATTGACTTATCACTCACCACATGTGCTATGTTAAGTCAATTATGTGTAAGGTATACGAGTATTTCGATAAATCTTTGAAACATTTTTCTATCAACTACCGTCTCCTTCTTTAGCTTCTTCAAGTGTCTGATTGGGATCTATGAGGATGGAGATCGGTTTGCACCCTATATTTCCTGTTTCTTCCAAGAGATCAAGCATATATTTTTGTTGCGATGTGAAAATCCCTTGAGTTGAGTAAGCCACCTTAATACTAAGAATATATTTAAATTTCCCAAGTTCTTTCAATTCAAATTCTTTGGTTGTTGTTTTAACTCTTGCTTCTTGTGCTCATCACTACCCATCACAATAATAATATCGTCAAAACACACTAACAATGTAGTTGCTCCTCTTGGAGACCGAGTGCTTAATGAACAGTATATGGCCACCTTGGCCTTATTTGTAAGCTTACTAAACCAAGTTCGAGGAGATTGTTTCAATTCATATAGTGCTTTCTTTAGCTTGCAAACTTTATTTGCTAATTTTTCCTCTTCAAACCCTGGTGGAATGTTCATATAAATTGGTTCATCTAAGTCTCCATGGTGGAAAGCATTTTTTACATCATCCTTCATAAGTGACCAATCAAAATAAGCTGTTAATGATAATAAGACTTTTATGGTATTCATTTTTGCCATTGGAGAAAAGGTTTCTTGATAGTAAACCTCATAGGATTGAGTGTACCCTCTTGTAACTAACCTTACTTTGTATTTTTTAAGTGTCCCATTTGTCTTGAATTTCAAAGTGCATACCCACTTACGGTTCACCATGATCTTTCCTCTTGGCCTATCAAGTGTCTTTATCTTCTCTAAAGCTCCCATTTTCTCCCTTATAGCATTTCTCCACTCTCTTTTTGATAGCACCTCAGATATTGTATTGGGTATGGAAATGATATTCAGACTCACTATGAACTTTTTGTAGGTTGGTGATATGGGTGTTTGAGTGATACGTGGTCGGATATTGGAGATCATGGTCTCTTGGTGCATTCTTTAGTACCCATTCTAACAGTAATGGGAAGGTTTATGTCATCTAGCGGGTCAATGGATGTTTCAAAGTCAAATCTCGTTGTAATCTCATTCTTAGTCTCTAAGTTGGATTCTTAGACTTGTGTTAGTTTTAGAATAGCTTTTCTCGTTGAATATACCTAAGAAAACCTTGAAAAATCATGAGTGACTATATTTAGGATAGGAGATGATACTAAATCAGTGGAAGAATTAGAATTTTCAAATGCAATTAGATAAAAGGATTCAATAACACAAGTTGGAAGGTCAAGTGGTTCAGAGGACTCATAGGTATTATCATCCATTAATGGAATCTCCCTAAAGAGAGACCTTGGAGAAGAAATGTGTATTTTAAGAGAAGGTGACATTAGCGGAGAAGTAAAATTTTATGAATGAAGGGTTGTAGCATTTATATCCCTTTTGACTTGATAAGTAACTGATAAACACACATTTGATTGTACGGAGATCTAATTTGTCTCCTTTATGATTACACGTATGAACAATGCCAGTGCATGCAAATACTTTGTGTGAGGCCGTGTGAGATTTTGAAATGAGGATAGAAACTATTAAGAATCTCCATGGGACTCTTGTCTTCTAACACTCATGAAGGAAGTCTATTTATCATGTATGTGGTAGTAAGGACAGCCTCTCCCTAATAAGGCTTGGGGACATTTCCATACAATGGTAAAGCTCGGGTTGTGTTGAGTAAGTATCTATTTTTTCTGGCTAACCCTTTTTATTGAGTTGTATTAACATATGATGACTTATGGATAATACCTTATAATTGAAAGTATGGTGACAAAATTTTGTTGAAATAGTCCCTAGTACTATCTGTCCTAAACCAAAATATTTTAACATCAAAATGGTTTTAGACCATTGAGTGAAAATTGGGTACAAGAATGCTAACATCTGATTTTTGTTTAAGAAGGAAAAGCCATGTAACACGAGTGCAGTCATCAATTAATAGCCTCCTAAAGGCCCATTGGTAGATTGGTTGGGGCATAGGGCTAGTTTTTCTTTTGGTGTCCCAAAAGAGGCTTGTCTTTGTAGTATCATTAGCGAGGATGGTTGGGATTGGCCACTAGGATCAATTTAGGAAAGGGTCAAGGCTGAATTGGGTAGTGGACTCCATCTTGTTAGTGGAAAAACAGATATTTTAGTATGGAAGGATAACCCATCAAAGAGTCTATCTATTAAAGAAGCTTATGCTCGATGTCGTGGACAAGGAGTCAAGCCTCCCTGGTTAAATTTCGTATGGTTTGAAAAATTGGTCCCTCGACATGCCTTCTTTCTTTGGCTAGTTGCATATCAAAGAATGGTCACTCAAGATAAACTTGTGCTGTGGGGTGTTACTTCCCATAACTATTGTTTTCTTTGCAATAGGGAGGAGGAGTCACATGCTCATCTTTTTCTTACTTGCTCCTATGCCCAAGAGATTTGGAAGAAGCTAAAAGAGACAATACATGTGGGAGGCATATACCCTTTTGAAGTTGGAAGTATTCAAGAGCTTTTCAACTACATAGGCCCCCGCCTCTCTCCAACATGGAAGATCATTACCAATTTGGTCATTTACTATATATGGAGATTGAGGAATGAGAAAAGGCTTGGAATTAGATCTCGGTCTGCGCTTGAAGTGACCCGAATTATTTTGTTTTACTTTTCTTTGCTAGAGTAGTACTCTGGTGTTGTAATATGCCAAGATCTCGATCTTAGTACCTTTGTTTTGTTTTTGTATGGTGTTTAGCTCGAGGTTTTAGGTCTCTTGTGGTGCTATCTCTAGGTTTTATTTTGTTTTTTTGAGGTGGCGTCTTTGCCTCTTTCTTTTCTTTTTCTTGTTTTTTTTTTCTTATATCAATGAAAATCTGACATTACATTAAAAAAAAAAAAAGTCTCAAACACATTAGGTACGGTTGAAGGACCCCATATGTCACTATATATTAAATGAAAAGGATGTGAACTTCTTTTATTACTAATAGGAAGGGATACAAGAGTATGTTTTGCAAATTTACAATTATTACAATATAACTCAAATATGTCTAATCCTTCAAACAAGTAAGGAAACATAACTTCCAAGACACTAAAAATGGATGTCTTAGGAGTAGATGTAGCCAAATTGCAATTTTATTAGAAGGATTAAGTACGGCATAGAAACATGACTCATGGTATTCTAAGACAATTCTAGGTAATAAGGCTTGTTCCTTTCCTCAGCAAGTCCAAGTTTCCTCCCTGAGATTTGATCGTGGACATAGTTGGACATAAAAAATAACAACACAACAATTAAGGTCTTTAGTAAGCTTTTGAATGGATATAAGGTTAGCTGATAATTTTAGCACATGAATATCTTTAGGAACAATTGAAGGGGAAATATAAATATCTTGTAGTCCAACAACAGTAGCAAGGGCATGATTTGCTACTAATATTTTCCTATTGTTTAGGTATGGAGTATACGAACCAAAAAGTTGTAAGGAGTGGGTCATATGGTTTGTAACTCTGGATTCCAGAATTCAAGAACTGGTAAAAAACTTCTTTGAGGGGTGCACATCACAAGAGATTAAAGATTTACATGAAAAAGCCAATGAACTTGCTTGAGAAAGCATCTCGAGATCTTAGCAACTTTTTCAACTTTTCATGCTCTTCACTATTAAATCCCTTCATTTTTTAGGCTTTGTCAATCTTGATTTGCTTAGTTAGGTGAGTTTGAAGTCTTGCACTATTAGTATTGGTGGTTATGGAAGTGGGCATGATGATCAATAGGAAAAATAACTAAAATGAAAAAAAAAAAAAATGGATGGATGGATGTAAAAATTGACGATAATTAAGGGTGCAATCAAGGCTCCCTAATAGTTATAATCAGAATGGTAAAGAGGTATGGGAATAAGAGAAAAATATATATTTTAATAAAAAATTACAAAATACCATGGGATCGAAAATGATTTAAAAATAGAGATGAGTTCGAGACAACTCCAATAAACCCATCTCTTGAAAAGATAGGTTCAACAAGTTCAACTTGCTTATTTTTAAAATTATTTTTCATCTGCTGGTATTTTTCTAATTTTTTATGAAAATAATATTTTTCCCACCTTACCTAGAGGGTTGACAGCAATGAAGGCTGCTCTATGAGAGAGAAATCCCATAAAGGCCCTATGTCTCTAATATCATGTTAAGATATGAGAGAAAAAAATTGTACTGTAAATACAAGGAGGAGGAATTGTTTTCTTGTTAATGAATAGATTATAAGAAACATCGACTATATATAGACAATGTGGGGTAATAATGAGAAAATATTTTTTAGAAAATGTTATAGCTCAACATTAATATTATCGTTGGTTTTTCTTGATGATTCTGTGCAAGAATGAGGCACACATTTCTAGGGAAAAAATGGCATCACCAAACATTATCTACTGCAGTTTACTAACATCACATGACCAAAGTATCTGCGGTTGCAACACTCTGCCTCAAGCCATAGGATGGATGTCTAAATTTCCACGTTAGGTACTAAAATTTTGTTGACAGAAACCCCTTTGTCGATACATTAGCTAATTAATCCCTTGACCTTCACATATGCTGTACTTACTGATCCAGCAATGTAGCTTTTCCTTCTTAAAGTGTTGATATGTTCAGTTTGGTTGATCATGTGATATGCTGATTGTAGATTTCTTGTCACCATATAACCTTTGTGTCCCATGTGTTTTAATTTGCAAGTCACTGAGGATTATATTAAGAGCTTGCAAGTTCCATGTGCCATAGCTATTAATTCAGTTTTGGTGCTTGACCTAAAGATGTGTTGCCTTTTGTCCTCATATTAAGGTTTCCTCTTAAGAAAAGTTCAATATGCATCTGTGGATGTTTTATCAACTAGAGAGTCTTCATAATCTACATCTGTGCAAGATACTGTTAATCCTATACCACAATGCCTTGTCTTGGCATTAGTTTTTCAATAGCAAAGTAATTCTGCATAGGCTGTGTGTGCTCTTTTCTTGGTTCATGCATCATTTGGCTCGCAAAACTTACAACATAAGCAACATCAGCTCTGAGTTTGTTACAAATATACTCATGGCAGATTCATATTAATACTTTCTCCATTCAAAAGGTCCTAGTTGTCCTTAAGGGTTATTGTCATCTCACATTGTTTGGTTTGTGGGCTTTTTTTGCTGCTCATAGATCTTAGCATCATTGCCTGGTTGGGGATAGGTCTATGATGTAGTTTCTCAAATCTTGCAAGCAGTATCTAGAAGTAAATATTGGTTGCATTGAGTTGATTAATCAAGGCATCACGTGGGAATTTTGTGATTTCCATTTACTAAGGCCATAATCTGTACTCAGGTTTTTGGCATACGGATTGATAAACCCTTAATGTCTCCTAACCTGGATGGACAGCAAGCATGATCAAGACAGTGCCAAATAGTTTGTCCATCCATTTTAATGGTGCTAATTCAGAGAGAGGTGTTATTAGTAACTGGGTTGGTCATATTATTATCATCAGACATATCAAGATTGTGGATGCAACTTTAGAACATCTTGACTCTGGAGGGAGAAGAATAAACCTGAGCAATTTACAGTTCTGATATAGTGTAGGTTTATGGGAACCAAAAAAATTAGGAGAGTAAAGGCTGGGGGCTATTTTTCCTGCAACAGGGCACTAGATTTATAATATAATAGAGGAATTCCCAAATATTTAAAAAAAAAAAAGAATAAATGAATTTATATCCTGATTCTATGGCTATATACATTTGTTAATTTGACTAGAAAAAAAATGTATACACCTGTCAACAATTGCTAAAAGAAGTTGTTACAGCTTAGACCTATTGCTTGCAATTATTTCAAATTGGAAGTGGGTAATGGTAATATCATATCTCTTTGGTATGATTAATGACACCCGAAAGGAGCCTTAGTGGACTGGTTGGGGGAAAGAGTAGGCTACTCTTCTGGATTCCCAAAAGAAGCTCGCCTTTGCTGCATCATCAATGATGGATGGGATTGGCCTATGGAGGAAATTTGGGAGAGGATCAAATTTGAAGTTGGAAGTGGATTGTGGCCGAATATACATTATGAAGATAGAATGGTATAGAAAGATAATCCCCCAAGACAACTTTCAATAAAAGTGGCCTATAATTCCATTCGAGGCCATGGAGTAGCTTTGTATGGTTCAAAAAGATAGTTCCTAAACATTCCTTTATTATGTGGTTAGCAGCACAACAAAAGCTCTTGACTATGGACAAGCTTGTTCTGTGGGGTATTATTTCTCAAAATTGTTGTTTGCTTTGCTTTGAAGAGGAAGAATCTCATAACCACCTTTTCCTTTTCATCAAATGTGCCTTCGTTCAGGAAATTTGGAAGAGCTTAAGGGAGGAAATCCCAGTTAGTAGTATCTCTCCTTTGGATGCCAATACTATAGAGGATTTTTTAACTCTGTTGGTTCCTGATTAAATTCTTCTTAGAAAGTCATCACTAGCTTTGTTATCTATTTTGTTTGAAGGGAATCAAATGAGAGGAATAGGCATTGGTTCCAAAACAACAAATGAAGTAGCTAGAGTGATTCTTAGTTATTTCTTTGTAACGAAAAGTACTCATACTTTGTAATGCCAAGCATCCTTTTGTTCTTGGTGGTGACATGCTCGAGATTTTAGGTCTCTTGCGAGTCCTATAGTGTTCTTATATAGATCCTTTTTGTAATTAATGTTTTTTTAATGAAATCCTCTGACATTACCCAAAAAAAAATGCCAATCATTTTAGCTGGTGGAAAATTTTGTGGCCATGCTTTATATCTGTTAACTTCACAGTTTAAGTGAATAAAAATTTTGGAATGATTGAAATCTCCAACAAGGAAAAATTAGACTCTGTTATGTAATAATCCAGATTGTGCTTCCAATCTAATCTATGTTACTAATAGTTGGTCTTCTAGAAGTACAACATCTGCTGACCTTCATCTATATTTTGATGCAGATATGCAAAAGTTAATGAGCTTCTGACAAATTGCACCATTGGTGCTAAAATATCTTTGCCCATATATGAAGAAGATGGTCCTAGGGAATTAAAAGAATCATCTCCTTTTCATGGTCAAATTGGTCCTGTTTATGTCTTTAATGATGCTTTGTCTTCTGAACTAATCCAAGGTATTTATTTACTGGGACCAAGTTACATGTACTCGTTCCTTGATCACGAAGCTGGGCCCCTTAATGACAACCATTTGACCAGTGGGATTCTTGATGCCAAAGACAGTCTTGCATCCAAAATTCTATTGGGCCTCAATGCACAGGTTATTATGCCTTTGCCTGGAACTACTGTTGGTATACTCCTCTTCTTGTTTGTTATATTAGCATCTCATGGTAGCTGTTATCCTATATCAGGCAAGTAATGGCAGGAAGTTGTTCAATGCCTCACCTATGTTGGATCATGCAGTGGATAAGAAGTTATTTGAAGCAACTATTATGGGTGGGACACAGTTATGTTCTCGACGCTTGCTTCAACAGATAATTTACTGTGTTGGTGGTGTCTCTGTTTTCTTCCCATTAATTGCACAGTCTGACAAATATGAATTTGCTGAAAGTGGACAATCTGATCAAACGTTACTCATTCCTATCACAAAGGAGCGCCTAACAGCAGAAGTTATTGAACTTATAGCCTCTGTATTGGATGAGAATTTAGCAAATCAGCAACAAATGCATCTTCTTTCTGGGTTTTCAATTCTTGGATTCTTGCTGCAATCAGTTCCTCCTGATCAACTTAATCTGGAAACACTGTCAGCTTTGAAGCATCTATTCAATGTGGTAGCGAATTGTGGTAAGGGTCACAAGTTTCTTCTTCTGTATATGCACATATATATATTATTTTTGGTCTGAACTTTGTTATCAGACAAGGGTAAGAGGGATAATTTCATCTTTTATTCATATGCAAGGAAACATATCTATGTACAATATGACTAGAGATATTACAGGAAACAAATATTATAGGAAACAACTAAATCTTCCCTAATATTGTACAGTAATGTGACATTAATGTACATTAATGTCTGTGCTTTCCATACACTAAACAATGTCCGAGAATATCCTTTAGATAACTTAAAATTTGTTCTAAACATGCCCAATGATGTCCTAGAGGAGAAGACATAAATTGACTTCCAATATTGATTGGGTATGCAATATCATGACAAGTCATTGAGAGATAATTTAACTTGCCAACCAAACATCTATATCTCTCTGTGTCCTTGAATAACTCACCTTCTTTAGTAAGCTGCATATGAGGATCCATGGGTGTACTTGCAAGGCGTAGCTCCTAATTTACCTGTCTCTGTTAATAAGTCAAGCACTTATTTCCTTTAGGATAAGAAAATGCCCTTTTTACTTGTCAACTCAATCCCAAGATATAATTTTAGTAGCCCTAAATCTTGTGTGAAACTGAGTATAAAGAAATGATTTGTGAAAGGAAATCCTTGGTGTCATTCTTGTAATGATAATATCATCAACATATGCAATGAGTAGAATTATACCAGAGTCAGAACACCTAAAAAATACCAAGTGATCTGACTTACTCTTTTCGAGCCCAAAATTATCGACCACCTGATTGAATTTCCCAAATCAAGCTCGAGGACTTTGTTGCAATCCATATAATGATTTCCTCAAATGACAAACTTTATCCGACTCCCCTTAGCCGCAAATCTAGATGGTTGCTTCCTATACATTTCCTTTTGCAAATCTCTATGTAAGAAAGCATTCTTAATATCAAGCTAATATAGAGGCCAACAATGAGTAGCTACAATAGAGATAAATAAGCGAACATCAGCCAACTTAGCCACATGAGAAAATGTGTTTGAATAATCCACACCATAACTTTAGACTTAAGCTCTAGCCATAAGACGAGTTGAATGGCAATAATATGTTCAATTCATATATCTTCTTGAAGTTCATAAGAGAAGTGGTAAGAGGAATAATTTCATGTTTTATTCATATGAAAGGAGATATATTTATATATAATATAACTAGAGATATTATAGGAAACAAATATTCTAGAAAACAACTATTCTAGGAAACTAAATCTTCCTAATATTGTACATTAAAATTACACTAATATTATGACTCATAACAAACTAGTAGTGAATTTTGCATGTGCAAAGCAAAAATACATGCATTGAAGTCTTTGTTGAATGAAAATTAGAAACTTGGTGACACTATATTTGGAGAATTTTGTTGGACCTTAGATAAGATAAGCCGATTCTGTGACAACTGAAGAAAATCCTGTGTAGTAAATGAAATTATTGTAGAAATTTATTGTTTTCTTGTTTTCATATAGTTAATGCTTACATATTTAATTTTTGGGTGATGGACCAGTCTTTTATCCATTGAAATTCTTGGCATTTGAGGTTTTTAGTCATATGCATACCTGTATTACAATAGAAATCTTTGTGAATGCTGTTTAATAAGAAAATTTTGCTAAGCATATTGGCTTGCTGATCCACTCTTAACTGGAAAAGGAAAATCCATCTTTCGTTGGGCTTGTTAGCCTAAAAGATACCAGCTTTTAAGGCTTTGCTTGCCCGTTATAATAAATAATTTCACTTGAGATGAGAAAGCATTGGCAACAATCGAAAAGAAGGTGTCTATTTAGATGTTAGGTTCCAATGGGATTCCTTAACCAATCATTGCCTATGAGTTGTTGGCTCATTTTTCAATAGGCACATGGCCAATGCTCAAGTCTCCTCTGACTAAAGGTTGTAGGTGATATCTTCTCTCTTCATTGTCACAAAATTGTCAATTTGAATGATTGAGAAATGAGAGTCAATATATATATAGATAGATAGGATTAGAGAGATTGCTGATTAGGATTATAGAAGATTGTAATATAAAAGTAGAAAAATATAGATGTAGAAGACTATAAAGAGAAATTATATATATTGATATATTTTGTTTATACAAGAAATGCTATATAGACAGATAGATAGATAGTGTATTTTTAACAGTGGGTGTACTAACCTCTACCTTCTATTGTATTGATTACTCCAATAAATACAATATTTATGTTATGACATAGCTCCTCAAGTTGAAGCATAGATATTTATCATGCCCAACTTGTTACATAGATAACTAACTTGAGTTTCATTCAATGCTTTTGTAAAAAGGTCTCCAAATTGTTCTCCAGTCTTACATAACTTGTGGAGGTTGAATTTTGTTGTATTTTTTCACGAACAAAGTGGCAATCAGTCTCAATATGCTTGGTTTGTTAGTGAAATATAGGATTAGCTGTAATATGAAGAGCAACTTGATTATCACACCACAATTTTGCTTGTAAAGAAACTTCGAGCTTGATCTCTGTCAGAATTTGGTATATCCACGTCACCTTACATGTAGATTGAGCCATAGCCTGATTCTACATTAGGTCTAAATACAACATTCTGCTTCTTGCTCTTCTATGAAACCAAATATACTCCAAAGAAAACACAATAGCCAGTAATGGATTTCAATCTTCCTTAAAACCAATCCAATTTGCATCCGAGAAGCATTCCATATGAGAATGTAATTTCGTAGAACAAAGCTTATCGAGGTATTATCTGCATTGGCTACACACTGCACGGTTTTATCATTTTTTATGCTAACGCTTCCCAAGAGGTCAAACGTCGGAATGCCAAGCCATTATACCAAAAGACGCCTCTGTGATTAGAGTTCCACTATCTATGTTTGAAGGGTATTACATTGTCCCTTATTTATAGAATTGACGTCTTTGTTAGTTTCGTTACACAGGTCCAGAATTACACTAGACAGTGATGACACACTCTTCCACTTTTGGCTTATGAGCTGTTTTGATACCACTTGTAATGCCCGGAACTTCACCTACTGAGGTATTGTTCGTTTTGGCCATATGCTGCATGGTTTTGTCCTTTTTGATGCTAGTGCTTTCCAGGAAGTCATCCATTTTGGGATTGTTTTGCTTAGAGCATGTTTAACTTTAGAGATCCGACGAACTTCAAGTTATTACACCAAAAAGCGCTTATGTGATTAGTGTTCCACCATCTATGTTTGAGGGGTTTTACAGAGAATGACCATGATTTTGGTATAGTATATCATGTCTAAGAGCACCTTTCAAATAGCATAAAATTTGTTTCAAAGCAGCTCAATGATGAACTATTGGAAAAGATATTAATTGGTTCACAACACTAACAGAATATGCAATATTAAGATGAGTTATCGTGAGGTAATTCAACTTCCCAATCAATCTCTTATGTCTATGAAGATCCTTAAATAACTTTCCATCCTTGGTGAGTTATAGATTAGGTTTCATCAAGGTACTGCATGGTTTTGCCCCAAACTTCCCCATTTTGGATAACATGGTGTGCACATATTTTCGTTGAGATAAGAAAATACCTTTCTTGCTCCTTATCACTTCAACTCCTGAAAAGTACTTTAAGGATCTTAGATCCTTTGTTTGGAGTTGATTGTGAGGAGACATTTTCAAAGAAGATATTACTTTTTCATAACTTTCAGTAATAATTATATCATCTACATAAATAATAAGAAAAAATATACCATCTACTCCCAAAGAAGATTGTGGCACGAATTGAACTATTGATGAGAAATTTTCTTTGGAGTGGAAGAACAAACATTGTTTCAAAAGCGAAAATGAGATGGGAAAAAGTGTGTTCCCCTATGAGTGAAGCTGGTCTTGGGATTCTTAAGCTTGAAATTCGGAATATGACAGTATAATTGAAGCACATTTGGCATCTCTATAGTAGGGTATAAGGGGTATTTGGGTGGATTGGATCCATGCCATCTTCTTAAATGGAATGAGCTTCTGGTCAGTTAAACGCCCCTCCATTTGCTCGTGGACTTGGGTTAAAGTTTTGAATTTAAGAAGGCCCTGTTATCTGATTGATAATCGGTCTTGGGAACTTTCGGATTCTTCTTTATGGAGGAATCTTAATATACCTACCTATCTGTAGCCTCATTCCTCTAGGGAAGATGAGCTAATATGGCAGCCATCCTCTAATGGCAGATTCTCTATTAAGAGTGCTTATCAAACTCTTAAAGCTAGAGGCTCTTCTGTGTCCTGGTTCAAAGTGGTGTGGCATAAACACATCATCCCAAGGTATAGCTTTATTCTATGGTTAGCTATTAACAAAAAGTTGTATACACTTGATAAGTTGTTTACATGGGGTATTACATTGACCACTTCTTGCTACTTTGGCAATTCAAGTGTGGAGTCTCATGAGCATTTATTCTTTATGTGTGTGCCCACTTGTTTAGTTTAGTCTAGTCACGGGTTATTGAAGCGTTATAGTGTCCTACTTTTTTAACTTGGTAAGGAGTTTTGGATGATCTCTCTCAATCTCCATCTTCTTAGCTCCCCGAGAGGTGGAAATCTGGCTTTAGTGCAACTGTCTATTGCATATGGAGTGCAAGGAATTCCACTCGATTAGGACAACACATTCCAAATATTTCCAACCTAGCAAGGCTTATTTTGAATTATACTTTTGTATTGAGTAGGGTTTGACTTTGTATAGTTTGTTTGATGTAACAATGTAGGTGGTTTATCCTAGTTTTGAGCTTGTAATTTTGGGCCCTTGCCCTATTCCGCACTCGCGGTTATATACCTTCTTTTGATTTTTAATAAATTTTTTTGATTTAACCCAAAAAAAAAAAAAAAAAAAGAATAGTTTTAGACAAAGAATGTCTAAAATGCTGAGTGATCAGACTTCTTTTTGATCATCCCAAATTTTTCAACTGCCTAGCTAAATTTTCCAAACTAAGCATGGGGACTTTGCTTCAAGTCATATAAAGATTTACGAAGATGGCAAACTTTTCCTTTCTTTCCCTGAGCAACAAACATAGGTTTGCATCCAATAGCTTTTTTATCTGCAAGTAAGCTTACTAAATTTGAAGTACCATTAGCATTTGAGGCATTTAATTTCTCTATCATTGTAGCATGCTGGCCTGGGTGAGATAAGGCTTTAGGAAGATTGTGAGGTATAGATACAAGATCAATAGAAGCAACAATGGAGAAGATGATAAATGATCATATGACACAAAACGAAGAAATAGAGTAAGTGCATTTTTCTTTACCTTTGCTTAGAGCAATCTGAAGGTTCAAGTCATTGTCAGGTGGATCTGATGTTGAAGAAGATACTAGTGTTGGATAAGGAATTGAAGGGAAGTGGTAGGTATGGTGGAGGTGGAGGTAATATAGTGGAAGACATTTGATTTCTGATAGGTAATATAGTAAATTAATAGATCATTATTCTCTTTTACTTTATTTGTAGATTCAGAAGATATAAGAAGGAAATGACATTTTTCCATAAAGGTAACATCGGTAGAAAAGCTGAATTTGTTGAGAATAAGGCAATAACATTGTTATTTTTTCTATGTACGAGAGTGATGAAATTATAAAGTATTTTTCATATATAATTTGTACAAGAATACATCTATTTATACAAAAAATTTGTGACTACTGATCTACCTTGCCTACCATACTATTAATTGTGACTATTGGTTTTCCTTATCTACCATACTATTAATTGTGACTATTGGTCTACCTTACCTACCATACTATTAATTACATTGTTAATATAATACTAATAATATTACACGTATATCAATACTCCCCCTCAAGTTGGAGCATAGATATCACACATGCCCAACTTGCAAACTAAAGTATGATAGGTCCTGTGACACAACCCTTTAGTAAATACATCAGCCAGTTGCTTATCAGATGTCACATGATGTAAATTCAAGGCACCATTATTCAATTTTTCTTTGATGAAGTGTCGATCAATCTCTATGTGCTTGGTTCTATCATGTTGAACTGGATTTTGTGCTATATTAATAGCAGCTTTATTGTCACAATACAAGGACAGTGTATCTTTGCTTGATAGACTTAATTCTTCTAATATCTTCTGTACCCACAGAAGCTCACAAACCCCTTGAGCCATAGCTCTGTATTCTGCTTCAGCACTTGATCGAGCAACTACATTTTGTTTCTTGCTCCTCCATGTTACTAGATTTCCTCCTACAAAAGTACAGTAGCCAGTGGTGGATCTTCTATCACTTGGAGATCCAGCCCAATCTGCATCTGAAGCATTCTATCTGAAGGTGACCATGTTTGGCAAATAGTAGTCCTTTTCCGGGAGCAGACTTCAGATATCTCAAGATGCGAAATACTGCTTGCATGTGTGATTCTCGTGGATCATGCATAAATTGACTCACTAGACTGACTGCATATGCAATGTCGGGTCTAGTATGAGAGAGATATATAGTCTTCCTACCAATCTCTGATATCTCCCTAAATCAACTGCATCACCAATTCCAACTTGTAGCTTATGGTTGTTTTCAATAGGAGATTCAGCTGGCTTACAACCTAACATGCCAGTTTCTTCCAGGAGATCCAGAATATATTTTCTCTGAGAAATGAAGATACCTTTCTTTGATCTGGCAACTTCAATTCCTAAGAAATATTGCAGTTTTCCCAGATCCTTGATTTCAAATTCCTGGGCCAAAAGTTTCTTCAATCGAGCTATCTCCTTTTCATCATCTCCTGTCATACTATATCATCAACATAAACTATGAGAATAGTAATTTTACCCTTGTTATGTTTAATAAATAGAGTATGATCTGCATTGCTCTGTTGATAGCCGAAAGAAGTCATAGCTTTGCTGAATCTGTCGAACCATGCTCTAGGAGATTGCTTTAATCCATATAATGCCTTTTTCAGTCTGCATACTTTCCCATGTGTTGTTTCAGTATCAAATCCAGGTGGGATCTCCATATACACTTCTTCTTCTAAATCTCCATGTAAAAGGCATTTTTCACATCAAACTGCTGTAAATCCCAATCAAGATTGGCTGCACATGATAACAAGATTCTGATTGTGTTCATTTTTGCTACTGGAGCAAAAGTTTCCTGGTAGTCTACCCCATACGTTTGAGTGAATCCTTTAGCCACCAATCTAGCTTTGAACCTATCAATTGATCCATCAGCTTTGTGTTTTACAGTAAACACCCATTTGCAGCCTACCAGTTTCTTTCCAGGTGGAGAGGTAACAAGCTCCCAAGTCTCATTCTTAGTCAAGGCTTTCATTTCTTCAATCATTGCTCCCTTCCATTTTGGATCATTGAGTGCTTCCTTCCAATCCTGTGGAATAGACACAGACGAAATGGACAAGGCAAAACCTCTATAGGTAGGAGATAAAGAATCATAGGAAACAAAATTAGAAATGGGATGTTTAGTACAGGCTCTAACACCTTTTCTTTGAGAAATAGGTTTATCTAAATCATCAAAAAATAACTCACCAGAAGAGGATGATTCTTGGCAGCGGAGAGTAGGTTGCACGATGACTTCTTCTGTTGTGTCTTTGTTTCTCCTTGAGTACCTCTTCAAATCAGGTTTATCCAAACGTCCAATTTTCTCCCCTGGATTATAGTCTCCTTCTGATCATCACTTGTTCTTGGGGTAAGATCAATGAGGGTCACAGTACTAGGTATCATCTCTTCCTTTGCATTATTCTCCCCCTGAAGAGATGATGGAGTTGGATTGTAGTAAGGTTCAGTTTCTCTGAAAGTAACATCCATACTCACAAAATACTTCCTAGATGGGGGTGGTAGCATCTGTAACCTTTTTGTGTCGGCGAGTACCCAATAAACACACACTTAAGGGCTCTTGGATCTAGTTTCCCAGCATCCTTAGTATGAACAAAACAAACACATCCAAAAACCTTTGGAGGGACAGTGTATGTGTTATGTCCTGTTAAGATTTCTAAAGGACTCTTGTAGTTAAGGACTCTAAGAGGCATTCGGTTGATAGATATGCAGCAACTAGAATTGCATTTCCCCAGTAAGGCTTAGGAAGATTCATGGTAAACATAAGAGATCTAGCAACTTCCAAAAGATGCCGATTCTTCCTCTCAGCTACCCCATTCTGTGCACTTGTATAGGGACAACTAGTTTGATGAATTATCCCATGTGACCTTAAATAAGAATCAAATCTTTCATTCATGTATTCAGTGCCATTATCAGTCCTAAGAATTTTTATTTTAGCATCAAATTGGGTGCAAACCATCTTATGAAAAGACTGAAAGCAAGAAAACACATCACTCTTAGCCTTAAGTAAATAGACCCAAGTCATCCTGGTGCAACAATCAATAAAAGTGACAAACCATCGATTACCAGACAAGGAAGTAGTCTGAGTAGGACCCCAAACATCAGAATGAATAGTCATGAAAGGAAACTGGCTTTTATTATTAATCAAAGGATAAGAGTTTCGAGAATGTTTTGCATATTCGCAAGGATCACAAACTAATGAATCAAACTGAGTCTTTGAAAACAAACTAGGAAATAATTTACTTAACACAAAAAAGGAGGGATGTCCCAAACGCCTATGCCATTGCAAGATTTCTTGATTAACATCTTTATTTTCCCCATAAAAAACCTGTTGGAGACTAGATCCTTGACTTTCATCCAACATATATAAGCCATCGTGCAATCTACCACTGCCAATCCTCTTCCCTGTTTGAAGATCCTGAAAGACACAATGATCAGGAAAAAACTCAATTTTACAGTTGAGATTTTTTGTAAGTGTACTGACAGATAACAGATTGACAGGAAATTGAGGGACATGAAGCACAGAGGATAGTTTGATATGGGGAGTACAGAAAACAGAACCTGTTCCAGAAACTGGAGTAAAAGAGCCATCGGCTATTCGGACATTGTCCTTATTTAAACATGGTGAGTATTCAAGAAGATTTTTTGAGGAGCCCGTCATGTGTCTATTCGCACCAGAATCAATAATCCAATGATTAGTATCAAGGGTAGCAGAAAAAGCATTACCTGACTGCACAAAGTTGGATTTGGCACGGAGGAAGATTCTTTATGAGACATCAGACGCTTAAGATACTGAATCTCATCAGGAGAAAAGAAGTCAGAGGGAGTCATCTCAGGAGTTGTTATAGTTTCAGACAAATTTGCCCGAGTAGAATTAACTCGTTTGCCTCCACGACCTCTCGTTGGGCGTCCATGTAATTTCCAGCAAGTCTCTTTAGTATGACGTGGTCTTCCACAATAATCACATCGCAAATGATCCTTATTAGAACTTTGGGTTTTCAGCTGCTCAGATGAATCACTAGCTGCTACAAACCAGATTTTTCAACTTGTGGGATATAGAGCATGGTATTGCGTCTGCTCTCTTCCTGCTGAACATAGGAATATGCTTCCTCAAGAGAAGGAAAAGGGGTCTTACCCAGAACATGAACTCTAATCTGATCAAATTCATTGTTCAGTCCGGCCAAGAAATCATAGACCCTTTCTTTTGCAAGCAGTTTCTGAAATTTGACTGCATCTTCAGTACAATCAGCCTGAAAATCTTGATAATAGTCAAGCTCTTGCCACAGCCATTCAACTCAGAAAAATACTGCGAGATTGTCATCTCTCCTTGCTTCAAACCATGACTTTGTTTCGAATCTCATAAATCTGGGCATCATTTCCCACTTGTGAATAGGTGAGAGTAACAGAATTCCATATTTTTGCTGCTGTGTCAAGCAATAAGTATGTCCTTGAAATTTGGGGCTGCATGGAATTGATAAGCCATGACATTACCAGCGAATTTTCAGAATCCCACTGGTTGAATGTTGGATCAGTTGTTGCTGGTTTGACTTTAGTACCGGTAATATAATCCTGCATTCTCTAGCTTTGATAAACAATAAACAAGACCGTGACCAGGCAAGATAATTATTTCCATCAAGCTTGATAGGACTAATTTGCAGTGAAGGATTATCAGTACTAATAGCTATAATTTTCTATCACTTTCCATATTGAAAGAAAAGGAGATACCAGAACAATCCAAAAATAGATCGCGTTGGAATAGTGCACGTCGGAATAGTGCACGTCGGAACAGTAGTCGTCGGAACAGTAGTCGTGTCGGCGGAAAAACGGCGGGAAAAGGCCGGATTTGGGCTGTCGAGCCGAACGCCACTAGTCGGAGGTGGCTCGGACCTCCCACGCGCCCTCCAGCGCCGGCGCGTGAGGAATTCCGCGGAAGAACAATCGGCGCGTGAGCCCACGCGCGCCTCCGATGGCGGTCGGACTTCTGGGATAGGCCGATCGGGGGATGCTCCTCCTCCTTGTAGCGGCGGTGACAAAAAATGGAGGGAGGAAACTCGACCTCCTTTAGAAAAAAAAAGAGGAGGAACGAACAGTAACGAAAAAAAAAGAAAAAAAAAAGAAAATGGGAAAGTAAAAAACTAAAACCTAATGCTGCGGAGGGAGGAAAACTCGCCTCTAATGGCAACCAGGCTCTGATACCATGATGAAATTATAAAGTATTTTTCATATATAATTTGTACAAGAATACATCTATTTATACAAAAAATTTGACTACTGATCTACCTTGCCTACCATACTATTAATTGTGACTATTGGTTTTCCTTACCTACTATACTATTAATTGTGACTATTGGTCTACCTTACCTACCATACTATTAATTACATTGTTAATATAATACTAATAATATTACACGTATATCAACAGTAACCTAGAAAAACATATATAACAGCCTTAGGGTCTAGCTTGGTGACTTGTGGCCGGGGATCTTAGATGAAACATGTACATCCAAATATGTGAGGCTTAATAGAAAAGGATTCTGTGGGAAAAAGAATCTTATAAGGTATCTTACCATAAAGAACAAATGATAACATATAATTAATCAAGAAACAAGCTATTGAGACAACTTTTGCCCAAAACCGTTTAGGAACATGATTTTGAAAGAGTGCCCTTGTTTTCTTAAGAGGATGCTTATTTTTCCTTTTAGCTATACCATTTTGTATCAACACATGAAGTTTGATGAATGATGCGCTGCTGTGTCATGTGGGATTTGAGTCTCTTGGATAAGTATTCTTAATATTATTGCTTCCTAGAGTATGCATAGAAGTTTTAAAATGAGTATTGGTTTTAGTACAAAAAGTGGTGAAATGAGAAAATAATTCAAAACGATGTTTTATTAGATAGAGCCTAAGTCATTGAAGAATAGTCATCCACAAAAGTAACAAAATAACGAAATCCAGTTTTAGACATAACTAGATAAGGACCCTTGCCTACTAACTCTTTTGACACGAAACATATAAGACTAATGGTATTGTTTAATAAATTGACATAACTCACAATCTAATGACAATACATTCTAAAATTGTTGACACAATTTCTTTAAGGTAGACAAAGAAGGATGATCAAGTTAATAGTGTACTTCAAAAGGAGTCAAAACATTTGGGCAAGTAATGTGTTTAGGTACCTATGAATGAGTATAAAAATAGTGTCTTCCTGGTATATGCCCTTTACCAATAATCTCTTACATCATAAGATCTTGAAACAAATCAAGAAAGAATAAGATAGGACAGTTTAAGCTATGAGTTATTTGGCTTACTAATATGAGAATGGTAGACTTAAGATTGATGGAAGAGGAAGTGATAAAGTAGGATTTACGGTGCTAGAACTAAGAATAAGAGAAGATGAGGTGTGTGGTTTAAAGGTTGTGAAGAGTCTAAAATTACCTGTCATATGATTAGTTGCACCTGAGTTAATGGCCCATTGTGATGTAGAGGAAAGTATGCACTTGTCTAAATTACTTGACTTAGCAATAGTGGTGATGGAATGAGTTAAATTCTTCAATGCTTCTTGGTACTAATGAAATGGAGCAAACTCATCTGCAACAATTGTACCTATCTATTTTGATGGTGGATTGACTACTACAATTTGAGCTACATGAAATATTGAGATTTATCCAATAATTTCCAACAAGTGCACTTATTATGGCCATGCTTGTAGTAAGAATAGTAATAAACTCCCCCTTGAATCTTGGCTTCTATTATGCTTTTATGATTCTCAGCCATGAGACACCACGGGATGATAACTTTTTATCTTTTCTTCAACAATAACTAAAAGAAAAAATATCTCCACACACGGAGTATCAACTTTAAAAGGATTTTGGTAAACATGCGTCTAGTGCACCTAATACTGGCTAATAGCTCTACCATTGTAGCAAGGAAACTTGAACCTACCAACTTCCAAGTCAAAGTGGCGTCAAAGCTTTAGATGAGCCGAAAAGCCAACAGAAGGTGGAACGAAGCTCCCATGTGCTACCACGTGTTGGTGAAGGTTGGGAAAGCCAAAAGCTTTAAGTAGCGCGTGAGACCTAAGCATGAGTCCTTTGGTCGCCAGATTTCATGGGTTGGCTAGTTGGTAGGTAGTCTTTCTGCTTAGACCGTTGGTGACCAAAGGGGAAAAAAAAGAAAAAGAAAAAAAAAAGAGATAAAACTTCCTGAGTTCATTCACTCTCTAAGGTGGCACATTGGTCACTCAGGGAACTTGACTATAGTGGGAACCTCACTCTACCATGGTATTATTATCTCACTAGGATGGCTTTGATACTATCTGGAAGATTGAAATATAAAAGTAGAAAAATATGGATGTAGAAGACTATAAAGAGAAATTGTATATATTGATGTATTTTGTCCATACAAGAAGTGTTATATATATATATATATAGACAATGTACTTCTAACAATTGGTGTACCAATCCTAGCTACCATTGTATTAATTATATAAATAAATATAATATTATTTGTTTACTCTATAACAAAGATCAAAGATCTGGGTCCAGTGTAAAGATCTACCTTTCAGGAAGGATATACACAATGTGAGGGAGAAGGTGACACAAAAAGGAAATCACCTTCCTAAAAAGGTAACCTTAGATGAACTTAGTAGATTCAATATACAAAAATTGGGGATGAGTTTAGAATAAAGAACACATCACCATAAGTCTAAGGAGTGGGTTGTTAAAAGATTAAGAAATGGCACTTACCAGATAGCAGAAAAGAACAATCCTAGGATGTCTATTCTTTAGCTTGTTTAGATTATAGTATGGATAAATTGATAGAACTCGAGTAGCATAAAATATAACAAAGGTGTACTTAAGAAAGTAGAAACAAATGGAATTGTTGAAATCCGGTAGTATAGTATACTAGTATTAATGATAGTACGTAGTGGAATAAAGAACAAAAAATGCTGTGTTGGCAAGTTAGTTAGAGTAGCTGTTGACCAAGCAGCTGGCTATAAATGAAAGGAGAACAAATGGTTGGAGTTTACTCTTTCTTTCCCAATTATTGACTGCATAATTGCTAGCTTCAGGTTAGTAAGTTCCCAAGCATCATGCTCAAGTGAGTGTTTAACCCAAGCTTGGTGTAGTTAATTCCTTGAAATCTTAGATATTTGAGTTCGTGTCATATCAATTGGTGTGCCTGTGGAAAACCTATTTCGGAGGGATAACACAAATGGAAGCACGAGTCAAAGGATTTGAGAAGAGTGTCAAAGAGATGCAAGATTAAATGATTGAGATGTAACAGCGAATTGCTACTGTTAATAAGAATCAAAAGAACTTAGAAGTTGTAGTAACAGTGCTTGATTGCGATCAGAGAAGTGTTCAAATTATGCTCACTTTAGTTTCAACATTCTGACAAGAAGTATTGTGTGACTGGTGAGAGAGAGAGGTGAAGCTTCACATGTGCAATTTGTTGGAGGTTGATGTGAACGAAATCAAAATGTTGGCATTCACAAAGAAGTTGCCAATAGAAGGGATGAAGTGGAACTAGATGCCTTAAAGAGAGAAGAAGAATTTCTAATTAATGCATCTTGCAGTATGATGCCATGTTTGATGGACTTGATCCATCCAATTGGATAGCAGCCGTAGAGCAATATTTTAAAGTTCACAGAATTCGAGAAGATCAAAAAGTGGCCTTAGCTTCATTGAGTATGAAAGGAAAGCTTTTTATTGGTTGAAGGCTTTAAAGAGGAGAATTTCACTATTAGACTGGAATACTTTGTCAAACAAAGTTATGAAGTGATATAATAGGAATTTTAGAGAAATTAATTTGTCAGCTTGTAGACTTTGCAGTTTGCGTCAATCTTCATCTGTGGAGTAGTATCTTGACGAGTTTGAAGCTCTTCTGTGGAGAGCTCCAGATTGTGGATGTTAGGGTATTATCTTAGAAGACAGAAGGAGGACACCTTTATTCTTGTGCAGACCTCTCCAATGACTTTAGCTAGGGCTATGGAATTGTTTGAACAGGAGTTTGGTCATGGAATCTATTTTTCTATTGTTGTTTGAAAGGAAGAAAGTGCAAAAGTGACGCAAAATTGCTATGTCTCTGGTTGGTCATTTTTTTCGTTAATTCAAAAAATTTCAAGTAACTAAAGGGAGGATATACAACCGTAATGTGCGAGATAGGATAGAACCCAAATTTACAAGCCTCAAGACTAAAAAAAACCACTAAGAAATCAAGCAAACAAAAACAAAAACAAAAACTAGGAGCTATTTATGACAAAAACGTAATTGAAGATTTGTCTTGGTTGAACATGAGTGTTAGGGGAACTTTGCCCAAGTCTGGTAGAATTGTGAGCATGCCAAATGCAATAGAAAGTAGCAGATAGTGTAGCACATCTGTTGAAATTAGAAAGTATTTTTCATATATAATTTGTATAAGAATACATCTATTTATACAAAAAACTTGTGACTATTGATCTACTTTGTGACTATTGGTCTATCTTACCTATCATTGTGACTATTGGTCTACCTTGTGACTATTGGTCTACCTTACCTACCATACTATTAATTACATTGTTATAGGAAATATAACACTAATAATATTACACGCATATCAACACTCCCCCTCAAGTTGGAGCATAGATATCACACATGCCCAACTTGCAAACTAAAGTATGATAGGTCCTGTGACACAACCCTTTAGTGAACACATCAGCCAGTTGCTTATCAGATGTTACATGATGTAAATTCAAGGCACCATTAGTCAATTTCTCTTTGATGAAGTGTCGATCAATCTCTATGTGCTTGGTTCTATCATGTTGAACTGGATTTTGTGCTATATTAATAGCAGCTTTATTGTCACAATACAAGGACAGTGTTCTTTGCTTGATAGACTTAATTCTTCTAATATCTTCTGTACCCACAGAAGCTCACAAACCCCTTGAGCCATAGCTCTGTATTCTGCTTCAGCACTTGATCGAGCAACTACTTTGTTTCTTACTCCTCCATGTTACTAGATTTCCTCCTACAAAAGTACAGTAGCCAGTGGTGGATCTTCTATCACTTGGAGATCCAGCCCAATCTGCATCTGTAAAGCATTCTATCTGAAGGTGACCATGTTTGGCGAATAGCAGTCCTTTTCCGGGAGCAGACTTCAGATATCTCAAGATGCGAAATACTGCTTGCATGTGTGATTCTCGTGGATCATGAAATTGACTCACTAGACTGACTGCATATGCAATCGGGTCTAGTGTGTGAGAGATATATCAGTCTTCCACCAATCTCTGATATCTCCCTAAATCAACTGCATCACCAATTCCAACTTGTAGCTTGTGGTTGTTTTCAATAGGAGATTCAGCTGGCTTACAACCTAACATGCCAGTTTCTTCCGGAAGATCCAGAATATATTTTCTCTGAGAAATGAAGATACCTTTCTTTGATCTGGCAACTTCAATTCCTAGAAATATTGCAGTTTTCCCAGATCCTTGATTTCAAATTCCTGGGCCAAAAGTTTCTTCAATCGAGCCATCTCCTTTTCATCATCTCCTGTCATTACTATGTCATCAACATAAACTATGAGAATAGTAATTTTACCCTGTTATGTTTAATAAATAGAGTATGATCTGCATTGCTCTGTTGATAGCCGAAAGAAGTCATGGCTTTGCTGAATCTGTCGAACCATGCTCTGGGAGATTGCTTTAATCCATATAATGCCTTTTTCAGTCTGCATACTTTCCCATATGTTGTTTCAGTATCAAATCCAGGAGGGATCTCCATATACACTTCTTCTTTCTAAATCTCCATGTAGAAAGGCATTTTTCACATCAAACTGCTGTAAATCCCAATCAAGATTGGCTGCACATGATAACAAGATTCTGATTGTGTTCATTTTTGCTACTGGAGCAAAAGTTTCCTGGTAGTCTACCCCATAGGTTTGAGTGAATCCTTTAGCCACCAATCTAGCTTTGAACCTATCAATTGATCCATCAGCTTTGTGTTTTACAGTAAACACCCATTTGCAGCCTAATTTCTTCCAGGTGGAGAGGTAACAAGCTCCCAAGTCTCATTCTTAGTAAGGCTTTCATTTCTTCAATCATTGCTCCCTTCCATTTTGGATCATTGAGTGCTTCCTTCCAATCCTGTGGAATAGACACAGACGAAATGGACAAGGCAAAACCTCTATAGGTGGGAGATAAAGAATCATAGGAAACAAAATTAGAAATGGGATGTTTAGTACAGGCTCTAACACCTTTTCTTTGAGAAATAGGTTTATCTAAATCATCAAAAAATAACTCACCAGAAGAGGATGATTCTTGGCAGCAGAGAGTAGGTTGCACGATGACTTCTTTGTATGTCTTTGTTTCTCCTTGAGTACTCTTCAAATCAGGTTTATCTAAACGTCCAATTTTCTCCCCTGGATTATAGTCTCCTTCTGATCATCACTTTTTCTTGGGGTAAGATCAATGAGGGTCACAGTACTAGGTATCATCTCTTCCTTTGCATTATTCTCCCCCTGAAGAGATGATGGAGTTGGATTGTAGTAAGGTTCAGTTTCTCTGAAAGTAACATCCATACTCACAAAATACTTCCTAGATGGAGGGTGATAGCATCTGTAACCTTTTTGTGTCGGTGAGTACCCAATAAACACACACTTAAGGGCTCTTGGATCTAGTTTCCCAGCATCCTTATATGAACAAAACAAACACATCCAAATACCTTTGGAGGGACAGTGTATGTGTTATGTCCTGTTAAGTTTCTAAAGGACTCTTGTAGTTAAGGACCTAAGAGGCATTCGGTTGATCAGATATGCAGCAACTAGAATTGCATTTCCCCAGTAAGGCTTAGGAAGATTCATGGTAAACATAAGAGACCTAGCAACTTCCAAAAGATGCCGATTCTTCCTCTCAGCTACCCCATTCTGTGCACTTGTATAAGGACAACTAGTTTGATGAATTATCCCATGTGACCTAAATAAGAATCAAATCTTTCATTCATGTATTCAGTGCCATTATCAGTCCTAAGAATTTTTATTTTAGCATCAAATTGGGTGCAAACCATCTTATGAAAAGACTGAAAGCAAGAAAACACATCACTCTTAGCCTTAAGTAAATAGACCCAAGTCATCCTGGTGCAACAATCAATAAAAGTGACAAACCATCGATTACCAGACAAGGAAGTAGTCTGAGTAGGACCCCAAACATCAGAGTGAATAGTCATGAAAGGAAACTGGCTTTTATTATTAATCAAAGGATAAGAGTTTCGAGAATGTTTTGCATATTCGCAAGGATCACAAACTAATGAATCAAACTGAGTTTTGAAAACAAACTAGGAAATAATTTGCTTAACACAAAAAAGGAGGGATGTCCCAAACGCCTGTGCCATTGCAAGATTTCTTGATTAACATCTTTATTTTCCCCATAAAAAACCTGTTGGAGACTAGATCCTTGACTTTCATCCAACATATATAAGCCATCGTGCAATCTACCACTGCCAATCCTCTTCCCTGTTTGAAGATCCTGAAAGACACAATGATCAGGAAAAAACTCAATTTTACAGTTGAGATTTTTTGTAAGTGTACTGACAGATAACAGATTGACAGGAAATTGAGGGACATGAAGCACAGAGGATAGTTTGATATGGGGAGTACAGAAAACAGAACCTGTTCCAGAAACTGGGTAAAAGAGCCATCGCTATTCGACATGTCTCTTAGTTAAACATGGTGAGTATTCAAGAAGATTTTTTGGGAGCCCGTTATGTGTCTATTCGCACCAGAATCAATAATCCAATTGATTAGTATCAAAGAGCAGAAAAAGCATTACCTGACCACAAAGTTGGATTTGGCACCGGAGGAAGATTCTTTATGGAACATCAGACGCTTGAGATACTGAATCTCATCAGGAGAAAGAAGTCAGAGGGAGTCAGCTCAGGAGTTGTTATAGTTTCAGACAAATTTCCCGAGTAGAATTAACTCTTTGCCTCCACGACCTCTCATTGGGCGTCCATGTAACTTCCAGCAAGTGTCTTTAGTGTGACGTGGTTTCCCACAATAATCACATCGTATATGATCCTTATTAGAACTTTGGGCCTTCAACTGCTCAGATGAATCACTAGTTGCTACCAAACCAGATTTTTCAACCTGTGGGATATAGAGCATGGTATTGCGTCTGCTTTCTTCCTGCTGAACATAGGAGTATGCTTCCTCAAAGAAGGGAAAGGGGTCTTACTGAGAACATGAACCCTAATCTGATCAAATTCATTGTTCAATCCGGTCAAGAAATCATAGACCCTTTCTTTTGCAAGCAGTTTGTGAAATTTGACTGCATCTCCAGTACAATCAGCCTGAAAATCTTGATAATAGTCAAGCTCTTGCCACAAGCCATTCAATTCAGAAAAATACTGCGAGATTGTCATCTCTCCTTGCTTCAAATCATGAACTTTGTTTCGAATCTCATAAATCTGGGCATCATTTTCCACTTATGAATAGGTGAGAGTAACAGCATCCCATATTTTTGCTGCTGTGTCAAGCAATAAGTATGTCCTGGAAATTTGGGGCTGCATGGAATTGATAAGCCATGATATTACTAGTGAATTTTCAGAATCTCACTGGTTGAATGTTGGATCGGTTGTTGCTGGTTTGACTTTAGTACCGGTAATATAATCCTGCATTCCTCTAGCTTTGATAAACAATAAACAAGACCGTGATCAGGCAAGGTAATTATTTCCATCAAGCTTGATAGGACTAATTTGCAGTGAAGGATTATCAGTACTAATAGCTGCAATTTTCTTATCACTTTCCATATTGAAACAAAAAGAAAAGGAGATACCAGAACAATCCAAAAATATATCGCGTTGGAATAGTACACGTCGGAACACTAGTCGTCGGAACAGTGTTGGTGTCGGTGGAAAAAACGGCGAGCAACGACTGGAAGGGGCTGTCGAGCTAAACACCACTCGTCGGAGGTGGTTCTGACCACCCACGCGCCGGCGTGTGAGGAATACCACGGATGAAAGATTGGCGCGTGAGTCCACGCGCGGCCTCCGATGGCGGTCGGACTTCTGGGATCAACCGATCGGGGGATGCTCCTCCTCCTTGTAGCGGCGGTGACAAAAAATGGAGGGAGGAAACTCGACCTCCTTTAGAAAAAAAAAAAAAAAAAGAAACGGAACGAACAGGAACGAAAAAAAAAGAAAACGGGAAAGGAAAAAACTAAAACCTAATGCTGCGGAGGGAGGAAAACTCGCCTCAAATGGCAGCGAGGCTTTGATACCATGTTGAAATTAGAAAGTATTTTTCATATATAATTTGTACAAGAATACATCTATTTATACAAAAAATTGTGACTATTGATCTACCTTGTGACTATTGTTCTATCTTACTTATCATTGTGACTATTGGTCTACCTTGTGACTATTGGTCTATCTTACCTACCATACTATTAATTACATTGTTATGGGAAATATAACACTAATAATATTACACGCATATCAACAACATCTTATACTAGTAATGTGATTTTTAGGTGCAACTATAAAACCATCTAAAGCACCTTGCCACGATAAAGTAAGATGAAGGGCAATCAAGGGAGGAGGCTCCTTCCATCCAAACCAAACTTGAGAAAGGGCACAAGAAGAAGGGATGCTCATGGGTTGGTCATTTCATTAAACGCTTGGTGTATATTTTGGCATAACACTTAAGCAATCACAAATACAAGTTTCTTAACTTAATTTAGGTTATCGTGAGAAAGATGAAACTATGGGAGTTAGTTGGAATTCAAACGTTGTTTCAATGGTGAGTATAGATACAAGGTGTTAACCTTGGTACACATGGCTAACAACAGCTCACACATTGTTTTCTGACAAGACGACTAAAGCATTATGTTTCCTTTGTGATAAACCTTGCAGTGCTAATCATACTACCTTAATAAGATGGTATGATTTACTATATTGGTATGGGAACTAGAAATGATGGAGGATGAGTGGATTGATGTATTGAAAGAGGGAAATCATTGTCTTGAAGAGGATATTTTAGATGAGTATAAGCACTTTCAACTGTCCGCTAACAATAAGCAGACTTAATGAGCCTTTCACTATTATGTAATAAATATAATATAAGCTTAAACTTTTTAATTAGATGGTTGTGATGTTACCTTAACACATACTAATGTTTTGAGGTAAACTCCTTGCTTTTGGAGTTTCAATTTTTGTGGATAATGATGCTAGTGAAACTTTATATCAAAGAAATTACCAGAGCAATTACGTCTGCAATTTCTAGTACATTAGTTTTTCATGTAAAACTGGGTGATGGACATGAAATAGAATCTATAGGAGCTTGTTCTTAGCTTTATCCTATCATTAGTGATCATGTATTATGGGCCATTATTAAATACTTGAATTGGGAAGTCTAGGTATAATTTGGGAGTGCATGGATGGAAACTTTAGGGGAAATGAAAATTGATTAGAAGAAGATGATTATTAAATTGCCGATTGATGAAGGGGAGAAAGCATCGACACCAGGCGATCTAGGTCTCAAATTTTTTATCAGACATTGTGGGAGATGTTATAATCTATCCCCTGTGGTGTTTTGTGGTATAGAAGGAGTGAAAGAAGTGGATGTTGACCCAAGGGGCAAAGCTTTGTGTGGAGAATTTGCATGTGTGTTTGAAACGCCTATGGGATTACCTCCTTCGAGGCCTATGGATCACAAAATTTTAAAAGAAAAGAAGGGACCTATTAATGTGCAGTGTTACAGGTGCGCGCAAAATCAAAAGAATAGAATAGAACAAGTTAAGTGGGTGAGATGTCATCAATTGACATTATACGAACCAACACAAGCTCATATTCAAGTCTTGTGGCTTTAGTAAGGGAAAAAGATAGCTTATAGAGTTTTTGTGTAGGTTATTTAGCCTCAATGACGCCACGATATTGGACAAATAATTGGTTCCAATGATATGAGCTTCTTGGTGAACTACATGCGGCTAAAGGTTTTTTCCAAAGATTGATCTTTGTGCGTGGTATAATTAGCTTAGGGTGTCTAGTGAAGACAGTCCTAAGGCCACTTTTTAGACACATCAAGGTCATTATGAGTTTCTCATAATGCTATCTGGACTCACTAACGCACCTGCAACATTTCAAGCCACTGTGAACTAGTTGTTTCAACCTTATCCTTAATATTCGGATTAGCATTTTTTTGATGATATTATGGTATATACTATATAGTGCCGATGTTGAACACCATTTGACTCATTTGCAGATTGTGTTAAAACAACATAATTTCACTACTAATTGCAAGAAATGTTTTTTAATCAGTTGTCCTTAAGAGTTTTTGGGACTCATTATTTCATATGGAGTTGGCATGTATTTGGCTAAGTTTGATGGTGAATTGGCGAGTACTGACAATATTGAAAGCAGTCAAGGGATTCTTGGGGTTATCAAAATATTATCGAAAGTTTGTTAAGCATTACAAGAAGATTGCATGACTCATCATTGGTTTACTGAAAACAGGAAAATTTAGTTGCTCAAATGAGGCCTTACATGCATTTCACAGCTTATAGTCATCTTCGATTTGTAACTAGAGAATAGGAGGTGGGTGCAATATTTTTCTACATCTTTATTGATATTGATCATACATATTAATATACATAAG
Source organism: Combretum micranthum (assembly GCA_024138025.1). Classification (NCBI taxonomy): domain Eukaryota; kingdom Viridiplantae; phylum Streptophyta; class Magnoliopsida; order Myrtales; family Combretaceae; genus Combretum; species Combretum micranthum. Next base: position 217,980 of record JAMXBD010000825.1, on the reverse strand, counting down.
AGAAGATAAAAAAGGAAAAAAAAAAATGAAAAGAATTCTAATTAATATACTTTCCTATTTTATTATACTCCTCCTCAAGCTGGAGCATAGATGTTATCTTACCTAGCTTGTTACAATGATAATTAACCGAGTCCTATTTAGAGCTTTAATAAAGAGATCTCTTAATTGTTCTCTAGGTTTGATATATCCCATAAAGATCAAGTTTCACTGCATCTTTTCACGAATGAAAATCAATCTCAATTTGTTTAGTTCGCTTGTGAAATACTAGATTTAATGCGATGTGGAGCGGCTTGGTTATTACACCACAACCTAGCTAGTATTAAAACTTGAATCTTAACCTTGGATAATATCTAGTATATCCACATTATTTCACAGGTAGATTGAGTCATAGTTCAATAGTTTGATTTTGCACTAGATGTGGATATAACATTCTACTTCTTGTTTTTTCGTGAAATTAAATTCTCTCCAAAGAAAACACAATAACCAGTAATGGACTCTCAGTCCTCCTTGGATCCAACATAATTTGCATATAAAGAAAATTCTATATGAGAATGACCATGCTTCTCATACAATATATCTCGCCCGGGAGCATCCTTTAAATAACGCAGGATCTGTTCCAATGCTGCCTAATGTTGAACTGTAAGAGAGGACGTGTATTGGCTCACCATACTAACAAAATTCGTGATATTAGGACGAGTCACTATAAGATAATTCAGCTTTCTAATTAGCCTTCGATATCTACGGAGATTTTCAAATAACTCTCCATACTGTCTTAGCTAAGAGATCAAGTACATATTTTTGTTGAGATAAGAAAATACTTTTCTTGCTTGTCATTACCTCAACTTCCAAGAAATACTTCAAAGATCCTAAGTCATTTGTATGGAATTGACATTGGAAGAAAGCCTTTGAGATGACATTCCTATAGTATCATTTCTAGTAATAATATCGCCCTTCATATACATCAAAATGAATAATATTGGATGAAAAGTGCTTGTGAAACACCGTATGGTCTAAATTACTCTTGATCATTCCAAACTGTCCAATTGCTTGACTAAATTGCCAAACTAAGAATTCTAAAGATGACAAACTTTCCAATTCTTCTCATGAGCAACAAATCTTGGTGGTTGCTCTACATAAACTTTCTCTTGAAGATCATCATGTAGAAAAGCATTCTTGATATCTAATTGATACAATGGCCAATCTTAAGTAGCTCCGTAGATATGAATAAATGAACAAATGTCAATTTAGCCACAAGGGAAGAAAGTATCTGTATAATCTACTCTAACAAGACGAGCTTTGAATCAAGCAACTGAGCCATCATGATTGACCTTCACCGCAAACACCCATTTATATCCAATTATCTACTTGTTTGCAAGTAAACTTGCCTATTGTAAGTACCATTGGCATCTAAACCATCATATGAAACAAATGATGAAATAGGGTAAGTGCATTGTTGTTTACTTTTGCAAAGAGCAATGGGAAGATCTAGGTCGGTGTTTGGTGGAACCAATTCCGAAGAAGAAATGGGTGTTGGATATACATATGACGTACTGGAGGAAGAGGTGAGGGTGGTGGTGTTGAAAGTACATTTGATGTCTGATAGGTTATATGATAAACCAATAAATCATCATTCTCTCTTTCATTAGAGTAAGCTTACAAGAAGCAGGAAAGAAAGGACAATATTCCATGACAATATTCCATAAAAGTAATGTCATTAGAGAGAAGAAATATGTTGAGACTAGGACAATAACGTTGATATCCCTTTTGCACACGGGGAGTAAACTGAAAAAAAAAACACATTCTACAGGCTTGGGATCTAACTTAGTAACACAAGAGCGAACAACTTGAACAAAACATGTACTCTCAAATATGTGAAGTTCGATAGGATGCAAAGGTTTTGTGGGAAAAAGAATACTATAATGAACCTTACCTTAAAGAAGCAAAGATGACATACAATTAATTAGTCGACATGCTGTTAAGACAGCTTTTGCCTGTAAGTGTTTAGGAACATAAGTGTGAAATAAAAATGTTCTTGTTGTTTCCGAGAGGTGATTATTTTTTCTCTTAGCCACACCATTTTGAGATGGTGTGTCTATACACGAAGTATAATGAATAATACCTTACTTTGCCATATGAGTCATGAATGAATTAGATAAATATTCCTTAGCATTATCACCTTTTTTTTTTTTTTTTGGATAGCGGAGGGGCGCGGCCGTATTAGGACCAGTTACCTATGGGCACATGAATCACCTTACAAGACCTAGTGCACTAGGTAAGAATAGCTTGTGTTATGTAGGTACATCAAGAAATGACTCCAGTAAGTTTCGAACCCATGACCTTATGCAAATTGTCGTAATATGTCTTAGGCCTTAACCACTAGGCCAAACCTTTGGGGGTGATTGGCATCATCACTTCTCAAAATACACAGAGCAATATTGAATTGAGTTTTAATTTTAGCATAGAAAGCGGTAGAATGGGAAAACAACTTAGAATGATGTTTCATTAAATAAAAGCCAAGTGATTTGAGAAAAGTCATCAACAAAAGTAACAAAGTATCGAAACCCACTTTCGGACATAATTCGATAAGGACCCTAAACATCTGAATGAATTAATTTAAAAGGAGACCTAACTCTCTTATCGATATGAGGACTATAAAACTGGCAATAGCGTTTTGCAAATTGATAAAACTCACAATCTAATGACGACACATTCTGGAATTGAGGACACAATTCCTTCAAGGCATAGAGAGAGAGGGATGGCCGAGTCGACAATGGGCCTCGAAAGGAGTCAAGAAACCGGAGCATGCAATGGGCATAGGAACATCAACCTGAGTATTTAGAACATATAGACCTCTTGAAACATATTCTTTACTAATAATTCTCATCGTCATAAGATCTTGAAACAAACAATAATCAGCAAAGAATGAGACAACAATATAGGGCATGGGTAATTTGACTTATTGAATCAAATTAAAAGAAAAATTTGATATACTATAAACGGATTTCAAGGAAAGTAATGGGATAGGGTGAGCAAAGCCAGAACCCTAGACAGATGGTGTGTAGCTTATAGGTGATGAAGAGACTAGAATTACCTATCTTATAATAGTGACACCTGAATCAATGATCTATTATGAAGTAAAGGAAAGAAAACACGATAACTTGATTCAGCAAGTGCAATGATAGATTGAGATGAATTTTTCACCGTTTCTTCATATTGATGATACTTAGCAGCTCATCTTTTGATAATGTAATAGTCTTTTTAAATGGATATGTAGTAGCTGCTGCAGTATGAGTTAAATGAGACTTTTTAAGATTTATTTAGCGATTCTTTACATGTGCGCTGTGCTTATTGTGACCATGCTCATGACCATAAAAACATTCAATTCCGTAAAAACATTCAATTCCCCTTGAATTTTGTCTTTTATTATTTCCTCTACTATTATTCTAGTTAGAGGCCTTAGCAACTCTAGATCCACTATTTCAACTGACACAATGCTACAAGTTGTAGTAGAAGAGGCAGTACCATTTGTGTGAAGAACCCTAGTAAATACCTCGTTGAGGGAAGAAATGTCTGTACTAGATAAAATTTGAGATTTGGCAATCTCAAATTGAGGATTAAGGCTTGCTTGAAAATTCATAAGTGTCATCTTTTTCCGTTGTGACTGTTGCGCTCTAATATTGGTACCTAATGGTAACAGAACATCTAATTTACAAATCTTTTTAAATTTCATAAAATATGTCTGAAGAAACTGATCAATCTTCTCAAGATGATAAAACTGCTTTTAAATTTCATAAACCTTAGAAAGGTTCCCTTTACAAGAATACAAACATTCTAAATATTCCATTAATTCTTTTGCATACTCACAATGATTAATTAGACTCACCACTTCATTATCAATAGAATTTTTTATCTGTAAAAATAATTAGGCGTCATCTCTTAACTAATCTTTAAGAGTGTCATTTGTTGGTGGATTATCAGGAAGATGATTGTCTTTAGAGATGCTTCGCGAATATATTTTAATTGTTTTACTCTATTCCATTCTAGATAATTGGCACCAATAAGCTTATGTTTTGTAATTTTAGACATCACTGGAGCAATATCTGTTCTAATAGTTTTCTGCTCATCAACCATGGTATCCAACAACAATTTTCAATAATGACAATTAATCAGAAATAAATCCAATAAAATGATACTTTAATCAAACTTGTGCCTAGAACAAAGCGTGACGTCAAACACCAAATAATAACCAAACCAGGAATGCCTAAAGAAAATATAAATAAAAATCCGACCTCAAAGAAATATCGATACCATACTTCCATCTAAACTGTCACCAACATACCCAACCACTAAAGAGCCCACACTGCAAATTCCAACCAACACTAATGCTGGTGAACTAGCAACCACTAGATGTGGCCAGCAGCAAACCTGGAAACTCCAACCAGTGACACCACTATTGCAAACCCAGCTCCAATGAGAACACCATGAACCCATCTGCATGCAACACTGACCAACAACCCGAGCCTACACTATTATCACTAATGCCTCAATCTCAGATTTGACACCACACAATGATGAGGACCAAATCCGCACAAACCCAATCTATGGATCGGCAGGAGAAGACGAGAAACCCTAGGAATGGGTAAATCTGAGGAAGCAAGAAAACCCTAAAAATTATATCGCTTCGATCCATGTAACTAGAGAATAGAAGGTGAGTGGATTATTTTTCTACATCTTTATTGATGCTGATCATACATATTAATATACATAAGGGAGGATAAAAAAATGAAGGAAAAGTAAATGAAAATAATTTTAATTGATATTCATTCCTATACTATGACATGGTTCAAGTGCCAATACTTGCTATGCTAGATTTTACTTAACCCTTTCTTATTAAGTGTGGTGCATCCAGAAAGGATTTGGGTGCTGTTTTGATGCAAAACCAACAATCAATTGCTGTCTCTAGCAAAGCCTTGAAAGACAAAAATTATATATAATCAACTTATGGAAAGGAGTTTGGCATTGTTGTTGCAGTGTGGCCTCATAGTCTTGGTTGAAGGTTTATGATTTTCATTGATTAAAAAAGTCTGAAACATTTGCTGGGTCGACGAATTGCTATCCTGGATCAACAAAGATGGTTGTCTAAATTAATTGGTCATGGCTTTGATATAGAGTATAAATTTGTTCGGCCACTATGCTTTATCTTGTCTATTCGGTGATGATGCAGTCAATTGTTCTGGAATATCTGGGCCATGGTGGGCAGATTTGGACAGAATATAGTAGGTTGTGACTTTGGATCCACTTCTGTCAACTACAGTACCGTTGTTTAGAGAAGGAAAAGACACTAGCAGTGGTTATCATCTAATTAATTAGATGTAAATGGTTTTGTTGGAATCTAGTAGTAAAGTAGTATAATGGTAGTGGAATAGATAATAAAGGATTGCTAAGCTGGCTAGTTAGTTAAAGTAGCTGCCTAGCTGGCAACTGGCTATAAATAAAAGGATGACAGACAGCAGGAAGGGTTAGCTCTTTTTCCCTCATTGGCTGACTGCATAATTGCTGAGCATCTTGCTCATGGGAATGTTCAATCCAAGCTTGTTGTAGTTAATTTCTTGTATTTCTTGATATCTGAATTTGTGTCATGTCATAAGTATTTTGATAATCTGCACCCTGCAGTATGGGTAGTCTTTCATGTTGCCGATCTAATTCATCTGAGCTGTCTTAATTCTGTCAGTAAATGTCCAGAATGGACCTTTCTCTCTCTAAATATGTTTTCTTTTCTTTCTTGTCAAGTGTCTTCTCTTGACAACTCCCCTTTGTTGTGCAAATTGATTTATATCATTGAGATTACTGAATTAGCCTGAAAGTAAGATCTCTCTAATCAGTAATCTCCAAAAAAAAATTGGTGTTCTTATTGGGTTTTTGTATAGCTCCGCAAGATTGAGGACAAAAAATTTCCCCTACTGTTATTTGTGTCTTGAGTACCTTAATGAAGGTCTTGTGCATTGTTACTTCAGTTTTACATGTTGTATATCTTGGAATGATGACACCACTTTTGGTTACATTGTGGTTTGGAAGAATCTTCTAATGATGCACAAGATTCTTTCTTGCAAATACAACCATGTTACCATCACACAATCTTCTTGGGTGAACTTGTTCTCTTTCCATTATTTGTTCCCACTGAAGAAATTTATTTAGGAAAAGGAAAAAGCTTCAACAAAATTTGATCTGAGTGGTTGGAAGACATATAGCTAAAGAATGGGGTTTGTTGTTGTGTTCCTGATCTATGTGATATGTTCTTCTGGGTGTAAGATGACAATATGTATAGCTGTTGCACATGGGGTACTAATTCGGGCTGTTACTAGTTAAATTTGCAGCTGGTACCTACGAGCTGCTTTCTTAACCACAATATTGCTCTGTGATTACTTGCAGGTTTATCAGACTTGCTTGTCAAGGAAGCTATATCTAGCATATTTCTCAATCCTGTCATCTGGGTCTACACAACATACAGGGTGCAGCGTGAACTTTACATGTTTCTTGTTCAGCAATTTGATAATGATCCAAGACTACTAACAAGTCTTTGCCGGCTTCCACGAGTCATTGATATCATATGCCAATATTATTGGGATGTGAAATCACGAATTTCTTTTGGAGGCAAGCCTCTTCTACATCCTGTTACCAAAGAGGTTATTGGAGAGAGACCTAACCAAGATGAGATTCGTAAAATTCGTCTTCTTCTTCTAAGTCTTGGTGAGATGAGTCTTAGGTATGATGTTCATTAACATGTCCTAACTGCCTTCTTTGTCATCAAGTCCTCCTTCTCAGTCACTGATATGTACTTTTATCGCTAGAGCTTGACTGAATATAATGCTACTGGATTTTCTGGTTCTTTTGGCATTGAAATTGTGATCCTGATGAATGCACAGGCAAAATATTGCAGCTGCAGATATAAAAGCACTTGTTGCTTTCTTTGATACCAGTCAAGACATGACATGCATTGAGGATGTTTTGCATATGGTAATTCGTGCAATGTCTCAGAAACCGTTGCTTGCTTCCTTCCTGGATCAAGTAAACATAATAGGTGGCTGTCACATTTTTGTGAATCTTCTTCAGAGGTATGTATGTTTTTGGATAGACTGCTTCTTCTGGTTGTTGTCCATTTAAATGTGCATAGTTACATCCTATTCCAGTGAGTAATTTGTTAACAAAGAGATTAAGGGAGTGCAATGAAGTTATAACAGTACAGTTAGCTTCGACAACTTTTTCATTACATGGGGAAAGAATCCTCTGAATTTTGAGTTTACTTGTAGCATATTGAAAATATAATTGATGGATGATAAAGCTTTAAGAGGGTGGGTGGTTGGAAGAACATAGTTTCTCGCTTAGTGGCTAGAATCTTTTGACAAGGCTCTCGTAGTGGGTTGCATTATCATAAATCAAACATATGGGATTGATTATGAAGAAACATTTGCTCTTGTTGCTAAGCTAAACACATTTAGGGTACTTCTTTCATTAGCAGTGAATTTGGATTTCCCTTACATTATCTAGATGTGAAGAATGCATTTTTTAATGGAGAAATTAAAGAGGAAATCTATATGAAAATTTCTCCAGGTTTTGAAACTCCAGATTCAATAGGTAAGGTATGCAAGTTAAAAAAAATCTTTTTATGGTTTAAAACAATCTCCAAGGACACAAAGTTTAGTTTTGCTCTACTCTGGTTAGGGTACACACAAAGTGCAGTTGAAAACACCTTGTTTGTCAAAGGAAGCATGGAAAGCAAGAAGGCGATTTTAATTGTCTATGTAGATGACATAATAATCATAGGTGAGGATGAAGTGGAGATAGATGCTCTGAGGAAAGCAATCGGATCTAAATTTCAAGTTAAGGAGTTGGAAGGATTGAGATATTTTTCGAGAATTGAGATGGCAAGAAGATCTCAAGGAATCTTCATATCTCAACAAAAGTATGTACTAGATTTACACAAAGAAACTGGAATATTGGGATGCAAGCTTGTGGGAGCTTCTTTAGAATAGAATTAGAAGAACAAGGCTGATAATAATGGCCCTGAAACTGATAGAGAACGATATCAAAGACTTGTAGGAAGACTTATCTGTCTTTTACATGTTCTGATATTGCACATACCGTAATATCTTGATGTTGTTTACCATATTCTGAAGTATTTAAAAAGAACTCTAGGAAAAGGATTATTGTTTCAGAAGGGCAGAGAACGAAGCCTAGAAGTATTTATTGACGCTGACTGGGCAGAAGATAATGAAGATAGTAGGTCAACAACTGGATATTGCACTAAGGTATGGGGAAATTTGGTTACTTGGAACAGTAAAAAACAATCAGTTGTGCAAGAAGTAGTGCCGAGGCTGGATTTAGAGCTATTTCATGGGGGATATGTAGAGCAATGTGGTTACAATGACTAATGGCAAATTTAAAAATTAAGTGTGAGTTCTATTAGGTTGTGTAGTGATAGTAAGTCTGCTATTAGCATTGTCAAGAACCCAATGCAACATGATAGAATGAGACATGTCAGAATTGATCGACATTTCATCCAAGTACAAGTTGAAAGAGGAGATATCAGTCTACAATACATCCCTACATAGATCTAGGAAGCTGATTTATTTACAAAGACAATTCAATGGCCTCAATTTGAGTTCCTACTAAGCAAGCTTGGAATGATAAATATCTATTCCTAAGCTTGAGGGAAAGTGTTGGAAATATAGATATTAGTTTAAGGGATGTTGATATATTTTGTTAATTAATTATTTACCATGTGGCAAATGAGAAGATGTTGCTACCTAACACATTATATGCTTATATACTATAACTTCCATTGTACTATTTTTTCAGAGAGAAATTATCTTTTATCTTATCTCAATAACCATTGACAAGTTCTTAAGCAATGAAAATGTTATTGGTGATTCAACTACCCAAGATGAAAGTTGGCTGCTCCTTAGTTAGTGATGTAGAACTTCCTTCAATCTTGAAGCTAAGACTTTTGGGATAGCTTTGTAGATTACATTGCAACAGGAGATAAGTTTGTAATCCAAAAGGGAAGAGGCAATTAGGAATTTTAGGAACTAGAGAAATAATGATGCTATTTACCTTTTCGATAAGAAAGCAGTGATGTCTCTCTTAATGATTGGTCGAGCTGTAGTAAAAAATTTCACAGAAAACCCATCTTGACCTAGGGCCTTCCCATTTGCTTGTGAGAAGAAGGCGGCCTTTAGCTCCTCATCAGAGAATCTTAACTCTAGAAAATTAATTTGCTGTCTATTTAGTTTCCATGTAACTAGGCTTTCCATCGTCAATAGTTGGATTTCAGGATCTGGTTTGAGAACATCTTAGGAAAAATACTTCTACACTTCCTTATGGATAGCCTCATCCTTAAGGGCTATTGAGCCATCTGCTTTTCCTAAATATATAATGGCATTGGGGTTGTGTCTTTGGATCATGACTTTGTGAAAGAAAGATGTATTTTTATCACCTAATTTAAGCCACTTAATTCTTCGCATCTGCTTGTAAAAACTTCTTAAGCATTTCTCAATAAACAGTACTTCTTGGAAGCTTCTCTGTCCTCCTCTAAAAGATAAGTATTTCCTCTATCAATGTCTGATTGCAAGTTGCAAAGGAAAAGTTTTGCTTGGTCCGCTTTAGAGAATATATTGGAAAACTCTTTGGAGTTAAAAGACTTGAGCTCTGATTTTAGGAGCTTAAGCTTACTAACCAATTGAAAAAAAATAGAACCCCGTTTGGTGGTTTTCCAAGTATCTGCCACCAAGTTTAAGAAGCCTTCCAATTCAGCCCAAAGTCATAAAACTTGAACTGAGATTTGTGGAGAGAGCAACTAAAATCTCCATAGACCATACATAAAGCATGATCAGACAGTTGAGGGGGGAGGAACTTTACTTCCGAACCAGTAAATTTAACCATCTAAGCTTGGTTAACTAACACTCGGTCAAGCTTCTTTAATATTGGATTATGGGGTCATTTGTTTGACCATGAAAAAAGGTTCCCCATGAAGCGGAAAATGGGAAAGAAGAAAAGAGAGGGTAGAGAGAAGGGAGAGGACTTTCTATCTCTGCATTTTTTTTGTAAGCTGAGGGGCTTTTAGTAGTGCCAGTCGTAGAGATTTTATACACCTGTATGTCTAATTGGGGAAAATGGTGCTATAGGTCCTTTTATTGGGCAAGTTTCTGGATCTTTTAAGGAATTTATGCCAAACAAGGTTCATTGAGAGTCGACAAGTTTATGGTGTTGTCATTTCCTTTTTGTTCTTGAATATGTTATCATGAAGCTTCTACCCATCTTCTATTCTTGCTCTCCACTGGATATATTTCATTCTGTCATGTGTAATGCATAAAAGGGAAGTTTATGATGATACAAATTGCACAGTTCCATTCGCAGCATTTTGGCCTTTATAGAAAGAAAAAGACAAAATCTAGATTGCAAAAGTTGGTGCATTAAGATGTAGTGTTGAATAGCTTGTTTATGAAAAAGACAATATTGTGTCTGGAATATGTGTAAAGCTAGAAATTTCCTACTTTATTTGAAGATTTCAGTCTTTTTCTGATATTTGTTATCGTTTCTGCTTCTATTCATGATGTATCAACCTACACCCAGCTTGATGTGGTAGTTGATCTACATTTCAGGTCCTTTTGTTCTCTTTTCTGATATGGCCTAACGTTTTCTTGTTTTGTTTTTTATTTTTATTTTCTTTTTCTTTTTACAAATATCAAATAAATATGAGAAGTACCACAGTTTTATTTAAAGAAGATGAAATTTCTGAGTCATCCAGATGAAATGTGTATGTAAAAAGCTGTTGAATTTTGTAAGTAATTTAGTTACTCTTGAAAATCTTTATTGGCTTGGGGCTATGTGTTAAGTTATATGTTGTATTTATTAGTATTATATTTTTTATATAATATAATTAATATAGTGGTAGGTAAGGTATACTAACGGTCACAAGATCTTTGTATATATATCTCTATGTATGTGAAAACAAATTAAACAAGAAATATGTCAGAAAATATATTTTTTTCTCTCTTTGTTCACATGGTATTAGAGCCATAGAACACAAACCTTAATTTTCATAAACCCTAAACACAAACCCTAATTTTCCGTGGTTGTTCGCGTCTGAATTTGCTCTTCTTGGAGTTGGATTTCAAATTTGATTACATCGTCGTGTTCCTCTCTTCTCCGATGACAAAACCCAGGGAGCTCGCCGCCAGAAGCGCCGCCACACATGCTACTGTCATCCGCTGCTGTGATCCTCTTTTTGGCTGACGTGTCTTTTCCGGCCCACTTTTCGTGTAATGCGCCTGTTTTCTGAGATTCCCTAGGTTCGAACGTCCTAGCATTCAGCTTCGACTTATTTTCGGCTGCCGCCGACCACCGTTTGCCACTGATTGTTGCTCTTTTTCATCTTTTTGATCCTTTCTCCAGGTTATTCTCAATCCAACATGGCTAGTGATTCTTCTCCCTTAAAAACTAATCCTTTTTCAAGTGTATTATCTCTATCTCCTGCCATTGTAACTGAGAAATTGATGGGAAGTTCTAACTGTATGTCTTAGTCTAAGGCTGTGGAATTATGGTGCATGGGTCAAGGTTTACAAGACCATTTGACCACCAAACTAGATGATATAACAAAAGATCCAAAGAAGGATAAGGATCAATGGATTAGAGTTGATGCTCTTTTACTGAGTCTTTTGTAGCAGTCCATCGATCCATCTGTTCATCCAATTTACAATCATTACTCAACTTGCTATGATGTTTGGACTCAGGTGAAGAGACTATATACAAATGATATTCAGTGGTCGTACTCAGTGATATCTAATCTGCTTAATTTGAGACAAACATGTATGTCAATTACTGATTTTATTGGCAGATGGGCATCCATTAAACTCTTTACTCCTTTTGGGTCAGTCTCTCTAAGATAATTTGACTTAGAGAGACAAATTTTTCATGGTTTGCATCCTTGCTACGTTTGGTCCTGATCTTACTTCAATTCATGATAAGATATTGGCTAGTCCTACTATACTATCTATGGATGAAGTTTTCTCTCGCCTTCTTCGTGTATCATCAATTCCTAATGCATCTATATACATGGTTTTTTTTCTATAAATAACTCAGTTCTAGTTTCTCAGATGGCTTCCCAAGATCACATGGCTAACAGAGAAGAATAGGGTGGTGATCGTGGGATTGTTAAGGGAACCCGTCCTAGATGTACCTACTGCCATCGGTGGGGTCATACCAAGAACAAATGTCACAAGTTACATGGATGTCCTCCACGAGCTAATATCATTCAGAATACCATTCTTATCTCTTCTGCTGCACAACATCCTGAATCTCTATTTCTCACTGGAGTTGATCTTGAGAATTATTTGCAGTATCAGGCTTCATAGTAGTCCTCATCTTCTACTGCTTCCTTTGCTCACATTGGTAATTCTGTTGCATGTCTCACTCAGTCTTCTACTTTAGGTCCATGGGTGGTTGGTTTTGGTGTTTTTGAACACATTTCTGGTAATCCTCACTTGTTTTCTCACTTCTTGAAATTTGCACCATTACCTTCTATTACTGTAGTATTGTTCACATGTAGTACCTAAAGCTGTGGGTAGTGCATAACCCTTACCATCTATGCCTTTCGAACGTATTTTTTATATTCCACATTGTCCATTTAATCTTGTCTCTGTTAGTAAAGTCACTCGTGCCCTAAATTGTTCTATTAAATTTGACCCCCAATTCTGTTGTTTTTTTTTACCCTAATACGAGATAGACGATTGACACAGGATGTGAGTCACAAGAGCTTTACCACCTCACCAACCCTTCAGCTCCTTATCTGGTATGTTTTGCTACAGTCTCTTCAACTCTTCTCCACAATCGTTTAGGTCTTCCTAGTCTCTTTAAATTTCAGAAGATGGTTTCTAATTTTTTTCAATTGTCTTCCTTGGATTGTGTGTGTTGTCAACTTGGGAAACAGTCTAAAACTTTGTTTCATAAGCTGGTCAATAATTGGGCTGCCTCTCCTTTTGCTATAGTTCATTCTGATATCTGGGGTCCTAGTGGTGTCGTGTCTGTTTTGGGTTTTTAGTACTTTATAATATTTATTGACGACTATTCGTGCTGTACTTAGTTATATTTAATGAAAAGTCACTCCAAGTTATTTTCAATTTTTGAGTCATTTTGTGCTGAAATTAAAACACAATTCAATGCATCTATACAAATTTTGCGCAGTGACAATGCTCATGAATAATTTTCTAATCAATTTACTGAGTTTCTATCATCTCATGGCATTTTACATAAGTCCTCTTGTTCTTATACACCTCAACAAAATGGAGTTGCTGAGCGTAAAAATAGATATCTAATTGAAACTGCCCGCACACTTCTTTTATATCATCATGTGCTTACTTGTTTTTGGGTTGATGCTGTTCTCACTGCTTGTTATCTCATTAATAGAATGCTTTCTTCTGTTCTTCAGCACAAAATTCCTCACTCGATCTTATTTCCTGATCAACCCTTGTATGTGCTTCTACTACGTGTCTTTGGTTGCACATGTTTTGTTCACAATATGTCTCCTGGTCAGGATAAACTATCAGCGTGTTTTATTAAGTGTGTTTTCCTTGGTTACTCAAAACATCAAAAAGGTTACAAGTGTTATTCACCCATTACTCGTCGCTACTATTTGTCCCTTGATGTTACATTCTTTGAATCTTCCTCTTTTTATTCTCTCTCTTCATCTGATTCTGTCGGAGATTTTAACTATTCCTTCTCAGTTAGCTCTTCCTGAATCTATTCCCGTCGTTCCTGAGTCTATTCTTTCCCTTTCACCATTACAAGTTTACCATCGACGCTCTTGACACCTACCTTCCTCAGACACCCTGCATATTCCAGAGGCTTTTACTGACTCATCTTCTGTTCTAACATCTCCACCTGTTGAGGGCCTACCTGAAGAGGACCTTCCTATAGCTCTTAGAAAAGGTAACCGTTCTACTCATAATCCTCATCCCCTTTTTAATTGCCTTAGCTATCACTGTTTATTTCTATCCTATTGTACTGTTGTCTCATCCTTATATCCCATTTCTGTTTCAGAAAATGAATGTGAGGCTCTTTCAGATTCAGGGTGGACACAGGCAATAGTAGACGAGATGACTGCTTTGCATGCTAGTGGTACTTAGGATTTAGTTCCCTTATCTCCTGGCAAATCTCTTGTTAGATGTCGATGAGTTTATGCTATCACCGTTTATCTCCATCCTACTGTACCGTTGTCTCCTCATAATATACCATTTCTATTTCAAAAAATGTGTGTGAGGCTCTTTTAGATTCAGGATGGACACAGGCAACAGTAGACGAGATGACCGCTTTGCATGCCAGTGGTACTTGAGATTTAGTTCTCTTACCTTCTGGCAAATCCCTTGTTGGATGTTGATGGGTTTATGCTGTTAAGGTTGGTCCTAATAGTAAAGTTGATCGGCTTAAGGCTCGGTTGGTTGCCAAGGGTTATACTTAGGTGTATGGTTTGGATTATATTGATACATTCTCTCTTGTTGCTAAAATGTCTTCTGTTCGCTTGTTTATCTCTATTGCAGCTATACAACATTGGCCCTTGTACCAATTGGACATTAAAAATGCATTTCTTTATGGTGAACTCTAGGAGGAAATTTATATGGAGCAACTGCCTGGCTTTGTTGCTCAGGGGGAGTTTAATCTTGTATCTAAACTTCGACATTCACTTTATGGTTTGAAACAATCTCCACGTGCCTGGTTTAGCCGGTTCAGCACTATTGTAATGGAGTTTGGAATGATTGGTAGTACATTTGATCGCTCATTTTTCTATAAGAACACATTTGAGGGGCAATGCATTTACTTAATAGTGTATGTAGATGACATTGTCATAACTGGTAATGATCAGGATGGTATTACTCAATTGAAGGCACATCTTTTCAAACATTTCCAAACAAAGGACCTTGGTTTGTTGAGATACTTTTTTGGCATAGAAATTGCTTAATTTAGTTCTGGTATAGTAATCTCTTAAAGAAAATATGTTTTAGATATATTGGATGAAGCTGGTATGCTTAATTGCAAGCCTGTGGAATATCCTATGGATCCCGATGTGAAATTGTTACCAGAACAGGGGAGCCTTTTATAGATCCAGGGAGATATTGTTGTTTGGTAGAAAGACTCAATTATTTTACTATCACTCGACCTGATATATCATTTGCAGTTAGTGTTGTCAGTCAGTCCAATCTCCTTGTACTAGTCAATGGAATGCGGTGATCAGGATTCTTAGATATGTGAAAGGTGCTCCAGGTAGAGGTCTACTATATGAAGATCATTGTCACTCCAAAATAATTGGATATTCTGATGCTAATGATCGTCTGGGTACTATATTCTTGTTGAAGGAAACCTGGTATCTTGGAAAAGTTAGAAGCAAGATGTTGTCGCTAGATCAAGTGCAGAAGCAGAACATTGTGCTATGGCTTTGGCAACTTGTGAATTGATTTGGTTGAAACAGTTACTTGAGGAGCCAAAATTTTGTGAAATTTCACAGGTGGAGCTAATTTGTGATAACCAGGCTGCATTACATATAGCTTCCAATCCTGTATTCCATGAGAAAACTAAGCACATAGAAATTGATTGTTGCTTCATCCGAGAAAAGATCTTCTCTGGTTGCATCTTCACTAATCATGTCAATTCAAATGATCATTTTGCTGATATACTGACCAAATTCTTAAGGGGTTCTCGTATTGAATATTTGTAACAAGTTTGGTGCATATGATTTGTATACTCTAGCTTGAGGGGGAGTGTTAAGTTATATGTTGTATTTATTAGTATTATATTTTCTATACAATAAAATTAATATAGTGGTAGGTAAGGTATACTAATAATCACAAGATTTTTGTATATATATCAGAAAATATATATTTTCTCTCTTTGTTCACACTGCTTTAGCATGATGAAAAGTTTTTTCTGGGAGATATATCTACGTTTCATGTTGATATGTCCAATTTTGTGTGTAGGGAGTCTGAGTCTATCAGATTACTCAGTTTGCAGTTCCTTGGAAGACTTTTAGTTGGCCTTCCATCTGAGAAGAAGGGATCAAGATTTTTCAATCTCGGAGCTGGAAGATCTAGATCCATTTCTGAGAGCCATAGGAATATTGGCATGAGAATGCAACCGCTATTTGCGGCTATAGCTGATAGATTATTTAAATTTCCACAAACTGATAATTTATGTGCGAGCCTTTTTGATGTTCTTCTTGGAGGTGCCAGTCCAAAGCAGGTAATTCTGACTCCTTTTCAGCATGATTAAAAATCTTAATTGGTTCTTTTTTCACTTATGCAGTGATAATGTTGATAACCGAATCTTTTTTGTGATGTGGTATTCATAGGTCTTGCAGAGGCAATATCAGTCCTTGAAGCAGAGGAGCAAGGGGAGTAACTCTCATTTCTTTCTTCCTCAAATGCTAGTTCTCATTTTCAGATTTTTGTCTAGCTGTGAAGATAGTGCTGCAAGATTGAAAATTCTCAGAGATCTGAATGATTTGCTTGATTCAAATCCTCTAAACATTGAATCATTTATGGTATTTTCTACTGTGTTCATGAACTGGTCCTGTGTATTTTTCCTATTTGCTGGGTTCTAATTAAATTGCATGTTTTCATAGGACCATGGATGGACTTCCTGGTTGATGGCTTCTGCAAAGCTTGATGTCTTGAAAA
Source organism: Combretum micranthum (assembly GCA_024138025.1). Lineage (NCBI taxonomy): Eukaryota > Viridiplantae > Streptophyta > Magnoliopsida > Myrtales > Combretaceae > Combretum > Combretum micranthum. Next base: position 201,259 of record JAMXBD010000825.1, on the reverse strand, counting down.
ACTACGGAGAGTATTCACTCAGAAAAGTCAATGAAGAGACCAGTGAAAGAAGTCTTGTGAGGAACTTATTTTGCATTGTTCTTGGTCACCATATACAATCAGTTAAAGGTGGCTGGCAACATCTAGAGGAGACAATGAACTTCATACTAATGCACTGTGGGCCAGTATGTCCACTTCTCAAGTTTTATCGCTAAGCTTAGATCTGATCTTTTTTATTTGGAGACTTGCATGATTTAATCTCTCTCTCTTATCAGGATGGTATTTCCTATCAATACTTGCTGCGTGATATATTTGATGACTTGGTTCAGAGGCTGGTGAATTCATCTTCGGAGGAAAATATTTTCATTTTGCAGCCATGCCGGGACAATACATTGTTTCTTCTTAGACTTGTTGATGAAATGCTTATAGCAGAGCTCGACAATAAATTACCGGTATGTATACAAGTAATTGGCGCATCTGAGTCACTTTGCTTCAGTATAGTCCCTGTGACTATGCTGGAATGGGAGTTATCTCTGATAGCATTGTCACTCACTCTGGGGCAAATAGAAACTCTTATTTATTTATTTTTTTTCCATGTTAATAGAAGGGATAGTTTGAGTGAATTCTAACTTGCTTCTATCTGAATGCTAAACTTGGAGTAAGTGATGTGGTTGAATGTATGAAATTTCAATGTCATTTGCATGGATAATATTTTGTAACACAGTTTTTCAAGTAACTAATTGTTATTAATGGATAAAGTTGGGGTGGGATTTTCTTATCCTGTTCCATGTAGTTACATCTTGTCTTTTATTCAATTTGGCTAGTTCACTAGTTAAAAGGTTTATTCTTTTGACCAATTGAATGGGAGGCAACAAGAGTATGGGAATTCAACTCCAGAACTTCCCTCTGACACCATATGCAAAATTGAAAATTATAACCAGCTCACAAAATGCCTGAGGTTCAAATTTTGTCATTTACAATTTTGATGACATGCCTTTTTATGTGGAAGGGAATCAACAAATGTTTTAGCACTACTGTGAGGAACAAAGAAGTTTCTTCTTGTAATTTTAATTCAAGCAACGTACCTCATTTTAGCTTTAGTATTGGTATCTTCCATTATTGTGGATGTTTTTCCATCTCAAAACATGAGTGATGAAGATATATATCAGCTGTGGAGAATGTGTGGGATGATTGAATTGGAGTTCCAGAACTTACATAGAGAACTTTTTACTTGCAGTTTCCAGCCAGTAGCTCCGATTTTTCCCTGGTTTCCTTAGATTTAGACAGTCACAAGGAATTCAACAATGCATTGCAGGAGGTTTTACATGAAGAAACTAAACCGGAAAACTTGAGGTACAGCAATATCCTTTTTGCATAAACATCAGTGTGCTTATTCCTTCTGTTTCCTCGGGTTTTCTTGCTTTCTTGGAATCAGCAATGCCCGTGGAAGAGGTGCTTGAGATTTGTCTACAACTGCATACTGGAATTAGAACTTGGGATTATCGTGTTTCCACCCTTTTTAATCCAATAATATATTCAAATTGGTTGGACTTCATCATTTTTAAGTTCAACATTGCTGAAAGGTTTTCTTTTTAATGGCCTGTCCTGATACTTGGCAGTAATAATTCTTTTTCCCTTTTTTGCTTTCTGTCTCAGTTCTAGAAGTCCTTCAGATACCAAGCAACCACCTGGAAATGTAGACACCTCAATGGAAGACAGGTGGTGGAATTTATATGATAGCCTGTGGATTCTAATTAGTGAGATAAATGGTAAAGGACCAAGTAAGACATTGCGCAGGTCATCATTGTCAGGAGGTCCATCTCTTGGACAAAGAGCACGGGGATTGGTAGAATCTCTGAACATTCCTGCAGCAGAAATGGCTGCTGCAGTTGTATCAGGAGGGATTGGGACTGCCTTGGCTGGAAAAAATTCTAAATCTGTTGATAAGGCCATGCTCTTGAGGGGGGAGAGATGCCCACGAATCATCTTTCGACTTGTAATATTGTACCTTTGCAGATCTTCTCTTGAAAGAGCATCTCGGTGTGCCCAACAGTTCATTTCTCTTATGCCTTCTCTTCTGGTTGCTGACGATGAACAAAGTAGAACCAGATTGCAACTTTTTCTCTGGTACAATTGCTTCTGCTATGCTTACCCCATTCAGGAAATATTTTTTCACCATTTATAATAGTCTAATCTTTTTAGGTTATTGTACTATGTTGTAGTTGTTTTGTCTGAGGATTGAACTTCCTAACCACATACTTCCCAGGGCTTTGCTCTCAGTTAGGTCACGCTATGGAATGTTGGATGATGGCGCTCGTTTTCATGTCATATCGCATTTGATTCGGGAAACAGTCAACTGTGGAAAGTCAATGCTTGCTAGCAGCATTGCCAGCAGAGATGACTCGTCGGAGTCAGGAGGCAATTCAAAAGAATCCAGCACCATTCACAGTTTAATTCAGAAAGATCGAGTGCTTATAGCTGTAAGTCCTACTTAATCGAACTGTTTCTCTTAATTAAAAAAGTTGCTAAAGGTTCTGGTTCTTTAATTTCTCCTCCAAGATTTCTGTCTTGACTGTTTTCAATCAGAACTGACCATGTCTATCTGTAAGTTTAATACTTGATGTGATGCCTGCATATATAAATTGTAATCTAGTAGATAATGACCTCATATCCTTTATTTTCTGATTGTATCAATCTGTTCCAGCAAAATGAGAAATTTCCTGCACTAGGTTCAACACCTGTCTTCTACTTAATTTGGTCGTTTTACTGTGGCATTTAGGTTGCCGATGAGGCAAAATACATGAAATCTTTGAAAACTGACCGTGACCGGCAGTTGCACGAACTCACTGCTAGGGTGGATGAGAATGCTTCCGCAGAATCTAATAGCAGCAAAGCATTTGAAGATGAGATACAAAACCTCTTGAGCATTATTATTGCTTCTGATGACAACAGAAAAGCTACCTTCCGGCTTTCACATGAGGAGCAGCAGCAGAATATCACCGTAAGTTCACAGTTGTGCAAGGGTGCCATACAGTGTTTCTTTTCTAGCGTGAAGTAATTGACTTTTCTTATTTAATTATTGAAGCTGATAAAATAACTTTGTTTATATATAGGAAAAATGGATGCACCTTTTCCGCAGTTTGATTGATGAGAGAGGTCCTTGGTCTGCCAGTCCTTTTCCAAGCAGTTCTGTGAGACATTGGAAACTTGACAAAACAGAAGATCGGTGGCGACGGAGACAGAAATTAAGGCAGAATTATCATTTTGATGACAGATTATGTTATCCTCCATCAACTACGACTCCAGATGAAACTGTCTCTCTAAACGAAGCTAAATCTGGTTTTGTGGGTCATATTCCTGAACAAATGAAGCGATTTCTGCTGAAAGGTGTACACAAGATTACTGATGAGGGGAGCACAGAGCTGAATGAAGATGAGAACGAATCAATTGGACAGAAAGTCTCTGTTTCTGAGGATCCCCTGGATGGTCAACAAGGACAGGTAGTTAAAGATGGTGATCAAAAGGATAATTTCCTAGAAAAATTAGACTCTTCTCCTGAATCAGACAGTAATGAGGTTGGTACAGAAAGCTGACTATGCAGAAATATAGTTTAAAGTGTACGTTGGCATTTCTAATGCTTTAATTGTTTTCTTGAAGGTTCTTATGTCAGCTCCATGTGTGCTTGTGACACCTAAGAGAAAACTAGCAGGGCATCTGGCTGTAATGAAGACTGCGTTGCATTTTTTTGGTGAATTTATTATTGAAGGCACTGCTGGATCATTTGTCTTTAAGAATTTTCAAGCATCTAGCATCCCAGACTCTTCCAGGCACGATGAAAAGCAGAAGTTGAATAAATGGCCTGTGCATTCTGATCAGGAGTCTGATAAGAATATTTCAGTTGATAATTTGGAAGTAATTAATGATAATTTGCATCATAATCAATTCAAAAATCTCAAGCGCCATCGGAGATGGAATATTGGGAAGGTTGGACTGTTATCTATTATGACTTTTGGCTGTTTTACATTTAATCTATTGCACTGATTGCTCTCTTTCTTCTTCTTCCTATAGGTGAAAGCTGTGCATTGGACTCGTTATTTGCTTAGATACACAGCTGTTGAAATCTTCTTCAGTGATTCAACTTCCCCTGTATTCTTGAATTTTGCATCACAAAAGGAAGCAAAAGAAATCGGAACCTTGATAGTGAGTACAAGGAATGAATATTTATTTCCAAGGGGTAGTAAGGAGAAGAATGGAATTATTTCTTTTGTTGATAGAAGGGTAGCATTGGAAATGGCAGAAACTGCAAGAGAGAGGTGGAAAAGAAGGGAGATGACTAACTTTGAGTATTTAATGATACTTAATACTCTTGCAGGAAGGTCTTACAATGACTTAACTCAGTATCCTGTTTTCCCCTGGGTATTGTCTGATTATTCTTCAGAGATCCTTGATTTTAACAAGTCATCCACATTTCGGGATCTTTCAAAACCTGTTGGAGCATTGGATCCAAAAAGATTTGAGGTTAGCTTGTTGTTAAATCTTTGACAGATTTATTATCTTGATATGCTCTTATAAAAACCTTGTCACTGTAAAATTCTCAACCAATATTGCGTACAGGTCTTTGAAGATCGATATCGCAACTTCTGTGATCCTGATATTCCAAGGTATCTTCAAATCCATCATTGAACTTTATCTTATTCATTTCAGCTATGGAAATTATTCACTAGATAACTTTCCTTCTGTTGTGGGACATTCTTTCAGCTTTTACTATGGATCGCATTACTCAAGCATGGGCATTGTACTTTACTATCTTTTAAGACTAGAGCCTTTCACAGCTTTACACCGTAATTTGCAGGTGTGTGGTTGTATTATTGCTATTTACACTGAGAATGATAGCTCTTTTTGCTATAGTTTGATGTTTACCATGTATAAAGGACTGATCAAATACACACAAAGAATTTGATGTACAGTGCTAGGATTGATATTGCTGAAGTCATGTCTCTTTCATGAACACAGAAGTCTGTAAGCATAAATGAATTGTTAATAATTCTAATTCTCATTTGGAGTACTCTTTTCAGATAATTTGCTTAATATGGTGGTAAATTTGCATTTCCCCTTAGGTAAATAGTCCTGCAATGTTGCTTTTTGCTTGACCCAATCTCTAATATTCTAAAGTTTTTTCTTCTGCAATTCACTGGATCAGGGTGGTAAATTTGACCATGCGGATAGACTCTTTCAAAGTGTTGAGGGCACATATAGAAATTGCCTCTCTAATACAAGTGATGTCAAGGAGTTAATACCCGAATTCTTTTACATGCCTGAGTTTCTTATCAATGCAAACTCCTACCATCTGGGAGTTAGACAGGATGGTGAGCCTATTGGAGATGTCTGTCTTCCTCCTTGGGCTAAGGTATGTATATTTGCAATAGCACCATTCTTTCATATCTGCTCTAGATCATCCCCAATATAGCTGTTAGAAAATGAAGATGCTTTCCTCTTACATGATCCTCTGAAGGTTGTAGCTTCTGAAATAAGCTCACATATTCCCTCTCTTGTGAATCTACTTTTTTCCCATGTTATTTTGGGTGACAACTTTACAAAATAAACTGGATAGAGGCATAAGGTTTCTCTTCGAAAGCTATTTCTGTTGCACATTACAGTTCTTATTCTTATGCAGGGATCACCTGAAGAATTTGTGCATAAAAATCGGGAGGCCCTTGAAAGCGAGTATGTTAGCTCAAATCTTCATCACTGGATTGATTTAATCTTTGGATACAAGCAACGTGGGAAACCAGCTGTTGAGGTATACATTCATTGTAGAATATTAAAGAGATAATTTTTGTATTAAAGATTTGCAAATGCATTGATGCCCACTGAGCACAACAAATCACAGGCAGCGAATGTATTCTACTATCTAACTTACGAAGGTGCGGTTGATCTGGACTCCATGGAAGATGACTTACAAAGATCAGCAATTGAAGATCAAATTGCAAATTTTGGCCAGACACCCATTCAGATTTTCCGCAAGAAACACCCCAGGAGAGGGCTGCCAATTCCAATTGCCCATCCTTTGTACTTTGCTCCTAGTTCTATTAATTTGACTTCCATTGTACCTGTTTCAAGTCATTCCCCATCTGCCATATTGTATGTTGGCCAATCGGACTCCAGCATTGTCTTAGTGAACCAAGGGCTCACCTTATCAGTCAAGATGTGGTTGACTACCCAGTTGCAGTCTGGCGGGAACTTTACCTTCTCTGGTTCCCAGGTTAGAGAATATTTACTTTTCTTATACTTGAGTAGATTTTAGTGTGGCAACCTATAGCCCTTGTTATGCTTGAAATTAAATATAAAGTAGTGACATAATGGAAGGTCATGTATAGCTTCTTTTTCAATGGGCCTCGTTAAATGCGCTTGACGTGACATATGGTTGGGTTCACACCCTCATAATAGACCAAACAACTCACTAAGGCAGAAAAGTACATTATAGAGACAAGTTGCTAATTCGGTACCTGGATTTGTTGATTTACATTCTGTACTAGAATTTTAATTTGTTGTAGAGCAGGCCAACATCAAGCTGCCTGACAACAAATTACGGCTGCAGGAACCTTTCTTTGGGATTGGTGCTGATATTTTGTCCCCACGAAATATTGGGAGTCCACTGGCCGAAGATTTTGGAGGGCAGTACTTTGCTACATTACAAGCACCAAACGAGAATTTTTTGATATCATGTGGAAATTGGGAAAACAGCTTCAAACTTATATCTCTACATGATGGAAGGATGGTACAGAGTGTCAGACAACATAAGGATGTGGTCAACTGTGTGGCAGGTACCTTCAAGCTTCAATATAATTTGCTAGACATTAGGGAATCAAAATAATAATATAGAGAAGTCAAGCAGCTTATTCACGTTCCATGTTCTTCTTTCTTCCTGTAATCTTCATAATTTTTCATATTTATTATGACTAAAAACTCAAGGAGATTGATCACATTGCTTTGCCAAAATATGTTTTTTCATATTTCATCTTTCAAACATGATGTAAGTGAAAAATGTAAAAGGTTAGTCATTATGAACCTGCTGGGATAAGATCTAAATTTGTGTTAAATGTAACCTGCTGAAGTGATAATCATGCAAAAGGGTAGTCATTATGAACCATGCACTAGCACATATGAAGATAACCTGCTGTGCTAACCCTACTGTTCAAGATATGATGAGGGAATACCTTACATTTTGTGAAATTAGTGTCTGCAGGACTTGAAGAAAGGTAGAATTTTTGGTTCTTGGGCATTCAAATTTCTCATGCCCCAAACTACTGGCTGTCCTATTTTGTTCCAGCAGATACATGTTGAGGATGAATTAAAATATTATCTTTTTTTTTTTCCTCCATTTGCATCTGTGTAATCAATTAAAAAGAACACCTGGTATCTCACTTGTGCTAAGAAGACTTCGGCTGTCCTATTCTGCAGTTGCATCTGATGGAAGCATCGTGGCTACTGGAAGTTATGATACCACTGTCATGGTGTGGGAGGTTTCTCGTGCTCGAGCCTTAGAGAAAAGAATGCGTAGCTCTCAGGAAGTCTCTCGCAGAGATTACATTGTTGAGGAAACGCCTTTCCATATTCTCTGCGGGCATGATGACATAATTACATGCTTATATGTTAGTGTGGAGCTTGATATAGTCATCAGTGGCTCCAAGGATGGGACTTGTATTTTCCATACCTTGAGGGAGGGAAGATACGTGAGGTCCATACGACATCCATCTGGCAGTCCATTGTCAAAACTTGTTGCCTCACGGCATGGAAGGATTGTGTTCTATTCTGATAATGATCTCAGTTTACACTTGTACTCCATTAATGGTAAACATCTAGCGTCCTGTGAGTCTAATGGACGTCTGAATTGCATTGAATTAAGCAGTTGTGAGGAGTTCTTAGTTTGTGGTGGGGATCAGGGCCAGATACTTGTACGCTCTATGAACTCTCTAGAAATTGTTCAGAGATATAGTGGAGTTGGAAAAATAATTACTTCTCTCATGGTGACACCAGAAGAATGTTTTTTGGCTGGGACTAGAGACGGAAGCCTTCTTGTTTATTCAATTGAAAATCCTCAGCTTCGCAAGGCAACTCTTCCTCATAACATGAGATCCAGGTCCTCTTCTGCAGGATAGATCCTAAGATTGAGAACATGTGTCAAGAAATAGTGTGGCTGTTGCTGGTTGCCAGCTGAGGTGGGTTTTTAGGTTAGCATCTTTGTCAATTATTGATTAAATGATTCGGTTGCATAAATAAATCTATTCAAGTTCATATTTCTTGGTTAATTTCTCAATCTCCATCTAGTTTTCTCCACAAAAGCACCATTTTGTCTTATTGGAACAATAATTCTCACATCAAAATATACCTGCAACAATAAATGTTTAGATATTGTTGTGGAGTAAATAGATAATATTATATTCATTGATGTAATTAATACAGTGATTGATAGGGTTTGGTACACCAACCACTAGGAGCATACATCTATATAGATCTCCTTGTATCTTCAGAAAGAATCATCATGTCAAAATACAATTTTTCTACACTTATATTTCACATGGTATTAGAGCAGGACATTATAACAATGCAAACCTGCTAATATTTATCTGAGTGAAGTTTGCTTCTTCTGATGTCTCAAGACTCTCTTTCCTGTAGCATCTTATGTTGACACTAAGCCTGGATATTATAGTCATTGACCTACTCCATTTATCTGCATTTCCATGTTACACATGGCTATTAATTCCTCTCATCTAAATTTTAAGATGACCCTAGAAGTTGATTCAAGAGCTTGACAATTGAGATAATTCTACTCTAGATTATGCTGATTAAATAAGATATCTCCTATGATCCTTCTGCTATTTCTTTTATAGATGCTGACATTACTTAAGGTGGCTTCTAAGTGTCTTAGATACATAGATACAGCATGCTTCTATGGCAATGTTGCGGAATAATTACATAATTTGGTCTTTCAATTATTTTAGGCCTTTGATTTATGCTTTCATGAGGCTTCTCTAATGCTATCTACTGAAGTCTGAGTTCTTATGCTGATCTGAGGACTTTGTCCTGCATGAAATTCTTACTTTCATGTCTTACTCATGTCATGACCACAGCTTTATGGTATACAAAATTTTTTTTCACCTCCTGGTTCTTATCCTTTTAGCAGAGCTGGCATTGTGGAGCTAATGTCTGAAGTTGGGCACTCATTGAATGAAACAATGACTAATCCCGATTTCGATTTGTGTATCGTCTTATTTTCTTTGGTTTTACTGAGCAGGTTTGCATTGTTATTTACTTTAGATGGAAGATGTGTATATTTTCTATCCCCAGAAGTTTAAACTGGTAGCTAGACGTGGGAATGTCGAGCTTGGTGATGGGAGTTTTTGAGTCTCTGAATTGTCCTCCCATTTGTGCAGGTACATGCTTCTGTGTATTAGCTATATTTTATTCGTTATCTTCTTTTACCTGTTATTCACTTCCTCTTTTTTCTTTATTAGGTGAACTAAGATCATATTTTGTATAGTAAATTTACCCAAATGTACCTTTTCTTCATTAATAAAGAACTTGCCTTACTGAAAAAAAATTTAAGTTTCCAGAACTCTCCAGTACTGGGAAAAGCCCTAGCTAAATTTTGTGCATTGAGCTTTGTGTTAAATGTCATGTTAACTTTTGGATCTGAATTCTGACTCATTGGGTTTTATCGCCAGTGGAACCGTTGGTAATGGATGCTTGTTATAATTTACACTTTCGAAACTAGGGCTAAGCACATGTCTACCATTTCTAAGGAAAAAATTACCAGAATCCATTTTAAAATTGCAGGAGGAAAATGTGATTTTCAAACATATTAAAAAGCTGTATTTAAGAACTGCAACTTCCCAAACTTATTACTGTATCAGAATTGCAGCAGGAAAGTGCGATTCTCAAAGGTATTAAAAGGTTATTGTTTAATAACTGCAATTTTCATTAAGTGTAACTTGGGATTTCAAAACGGGAATCTGGTAATCAATATTCACCCAACTTTATTTTATTTATTTTGGCCAGTATTTACCAAACTTAATTTAAGTAGTTTATTTAATTAATGACCCTAACAAATCCGTTGACATTATGGGGAAAAGGAAAATAATATTGATTTTTTAAAAAATAATTTCAAAAATGCCATTAAGATAAAAATAATCCTAAAAATAGGCAAGTTGGCCTCGTCTCTTGTCTCTTGTATTTTGCACTGACCTCGTCTCTCGAAGAGAGGAGGTTGAATCTGTCATCTTCGACCTTGTCTCTACAAGAGACGAGGTCAGTATAAAATACATTGACCTCGTCTCTTACAGAGACGAAGTTGACTACTTATAATCTTATCTCTTCAAAAAACGATGTCAACTTGGCCTTTTAGGTTTATTTTTTTATCTGGCAGATTTGTGTTTTTTTTTTTTTTCAAAAATGATTATTTTTTTCCTTAATCCGACATTCTGCTTACATTTAGTATATTATTCTTTTTGAGTTCTGTGCAGGCCTCACGGTTTGATTGTCAGTGTTAATGGAGACCATGCTGATTATGGATAAGTAGTAACTCATGCGCAACATTGGGTCTGATCTCCCAGTAATAGTTGTTAACCTTCATAGAAGCATCATGTTTTCAGTGCTTTGCCATCAACATAGTGATGTTTTTCAAGTCGCAATTCTTTCAGTCCCATGCGAGCTGAAGCTTCATTGGAGTACTAAACGTTATGAGACAGAAGTGCAGTGTTACATTAGAACCGCACAACCTAATCTATGTATGCTATGTTTTCTAGAGATGAGCTTATAGGTGATGTGAATCAAACAGGAAATGCAATTGTATATTACCATAAGTAACATTTGGGCCTCCAAATTTCTTCAACACAGCCCAAATGCTCTGTATATATTCGCAAATCAGTTCTCTTATTATAATAAAATTATTCTTCATTTTAACTTTGTATTAACATGGTATTCATTTTTTTGATCTCATCCCTGTTGCAACAACGTTTATGAAACAGATTATATGAGAAGTGTGGTGTGTAGTGTGATGTATTTAGCAAAATTACCGGTAACGCTTGTTTTCTGGAGATTATGTTGACGAGGGGTCATATGCTCTTCCATATTTTGTTCTTGGTAATGCACAAGAGGGCAAATGAGATATATACAGTAAAACACGAGCCTATCCCTACTACAATAAATAATTACCAATATATAGTTGATGCGAAAAAAATTACCTAAGTATATTGCAAAATCACATTTCTTAATCATGATATGAGAAATTTACACATAAAGCATGTTTACAAAACACGATATCATGTTTTGGTACCGTACCTAATCGTATTTCATACAATTTTAAATGTAAATCGCATTTTGCTCTCTTGATAAAGGAGCATTGAGTCAAAAAGTTATATAGCAAAAGCAAATTGCATTTTATAATGTCGATATACTATGCTATATTGCTTATTAGTATCGTGATATACGGTGATTTATTTGAACATGCATTTTCAACTTATACCGTGTTTCCCATTCAAGGCACACTTCAGTTAATAAAAAAATATGTCAACGTATATTGTGATAGGAGGGATAGTATTTCCAGATAAGTCCTATAATTTAGTATGTTCTATGTTTCTTCCACTATTAGAGGAGTTCGAGATTACACGAATATATAGTTGGGGATCAGCTTGTCTTATGTGGCTATATAGAAGGCTATGTAAAGCATCTGAGTCTTCTGCAATGGAGATGAGTGGAATATGTATATTACTCCAGCTATGGGCATGGACCACATTCTCACACATTGCTTCACTAAGATAGCAAAGGCTTACACCACTAGCTAGACCACTATCCTATAGTTGGCATGATATATTTGATCTATCATAAACTCCTTCACATATAGTATCACATTACAAAGTGGCGTTTGTTACTTAAAAAAGCTTATGAGATAATATACAAGTATGAATTAAACTATTTGAATTCTTATATTTATAAATTAAAAACTAACACATAATACTATTTTACAAATATGTTGGATGTCATATACAATAAAGATATTGGATCTACATTGGATCTCGCTTGAATCACCCCATCTATCCTCTTGAGGAGAGGTTTGGTTTCATACCAATTATTGTGCGCACAGTAAACGCTAAGTAGCAAAGTGCGGAGCGGATAACTGTTGAAAGCATCTAAGTAGTAAGCCTATCCCAAGATGAGTGCTCTCCTATTTTGACTCTCTTAGAGCCTCTGGTAGCACAGTCGAGACAGCGATGGGTTCTTCCCCTTGATTCATTGCCACCTATATACTGAGAGGGGTAATACTTGTGGTTGGCATGAGTATTGCTGATTTCTTTCCATATTGTAGAGGTAAATCATCTTGACAAAGTTGTCTAGTAGTTTGGTAGATGTCAAATGGACAAACGCCTCCACATAATACATCTTAAAGGGAAGAATGTGGACGATTGGACTAAGAAACATAAGCCTTATATACATAGGTGGTAGAATGGGAGACGAAGTCTTATTGTATTAGAGTATGATGAGACACTACTAGACATGGTTTCTGAGGGCTATTATGAATGGCACTATAGTATCAAAAGATAATGTATATGATGTATTAGAGCACTATTAGGAGTTGCAGTTAGTGTTCTTTCTTAAATTATGTAATTATATCCATATAGGTAATTTTCATACTAATTTCTGTTTTATAACCTTTAAGTTTGTAGTTAGATGCTTTTGAGTATACTGAGAAAGAAACAGATTCAAGAAAGCCAAGACAATAGTAGTAGTAGGTAGATAAAGTTTGCATGGTTATATCGTATGATCTTCAGTATCTAAGACTTAGGTAGAGGGTCTCGTTACTTATGGTAGGAGTCCAGAACACAATTTTTGTGGTAATTTAATGGGAAGATCAAAATATGCAAATAGAGATAAGATTTTCCCGTATTACAAGAAGAAAAGACACATCAAATCTGAATGTTATAAATTGCAGAGCAAGAACAAGAGAGCTGCTAAAAATCAAAAGGGGAAACAACTAAAAAAATCAGGTGAAGTTGATGTAGCTGAAGACCATAGTGGTAGAGAACTTCTTGTTGCTTCTAATGATAATCCTCATACCAGTGAGGAGTGGATTCTTGATTCTGGTTGTATTTTCATATGTATCCTAATCAGGATTGGTTTTTAACATATGAAAAGGTACCCAAAGGTGTTGTCATGTGAGATAATAATGCTTATTACAGGGTTGCAGGTATCGGTATCATAAAAAATAAAATGTTTGATGGTGTTGTCAAGATACTTGGTGATGTAAGACATATGCTTAACTTGAAAAGAAATTTAATTTCTTTGAGTACTCTTGATACAAAAGGATACAAATATAATGGTGAAGGAGGAGTTCCGAAGATCAGTAAAGGTTCTCTTATGGTGATGAAGAGACAGTAAAAGAATGCAAATTTATATGTTTTGCAGGGTTCTATCGTCGTAAGTGATGCAGCCGCCACTTTTTCTTTATCAAAAGATGATGCTACTAGACTTGGCATATGCATCTAGAGTATATGAGTGAAGCAAGTATGGCTGAATTGAGTAGAAGAGGACTTCTTGATAGGCAGGGTATCAACAAATTGAGATTTTGTGAACATTGCTATTTTGGGAAGCAAAAGAGAGTTAGATTCACCACAGGTACTCATAATACAAATGGTACCCTTGATTACATCCATTTAGATCTTTAGGGGTCATTTAGAGTACCTTCTAGTGGAGGTGCTATTTACATACTAACTATCATTGATGATTTATCTAGAAGAGTTTGGGTATTTTTTCTGAAACAGAAGAGTAATGTTTTAACCATATTTAAGGAGTGGAAGACGATGCTTAAGAAACAAATAGGGAAACAGGTAAAGCATCTTTGCACTGATAATGGTTTAGAGTTCTGTTTCAATGATTTTAATGTTCTATGCAAGTCAGAAGGAATTGTGAAGCATTTAATAGTTTCTGGTATACCTCAACAGAACGAGATAGTAGAACGGATGGATAAAACTATTATGGGAACATCAAATGTATGCTTTCTAATGCTCAATTACCGAACTCATTCTAAGCTAAAGCAGCTTCTACAACATGTTTTTTGATTAACAAGTTTCCATCAACTGCAATTGAGAAGAATACTCCATAAGAGGTGTGGTTTGGTACTCTTGCTAATTATTTTGAATTGAAGAATTTTGGATGTCCTGCATATGCTCATGTTGATAACAAGAAACTTAAGCCTAGATCTTTGAAATGTATATTCCTTGGTTTTAAGCTTGGTGTCAGGGATATAAGTTGTGGTGTTCTGAATTGAAGAAAGTCATTATCAGTAGAGATGTCCTTTCTGATGAAACAACTATGTTATATGACTTGTCTTCTAACACTTTATTTGATAAAGCACCGTAGAAATCAAGCACGCAGGTGGAGTTTGAGATTGATTCAGGTTCTACACCAAAGCCCACTTCTCAACCTGTTCCTACACCATTATAGCTACAATATTCTATTGCTAAAAACAGACTAGGAGAGAGGTTAGGCCTCTATAGAGATTTGCTGAGGCTGATCTTGTTTCTTATGCTCTCAATGTAGCAGAGGACATTGATTCTAATATGGAGCCATCTATTTACTCAGAAGCTATTAATTGTAATGATTTAATAAGTGGATGATTGGTATGTAGGAGGAGATGGAATTCCTTCATAAGAATGGCATATGAGATTTAATGAAGCTTCCTAAAGGGAAGAAGACTGTTAAGTGTAAATGGGTATTCAAGAAGAAAGAAGGAACACCAGGAGTTCATGAACCTAGACATAAAGTAAGACTTGTTGCAAAAGATACAATAAGGTACCAAGTATTGATTTTACTGATGTGTTTTCTCCTGTTATAAAATACGGCTTGATTTGAGCATTACTTGGTATTGTAGCAGTACAAGATCTTGAGCTTGAACAGTTAGGTGTGAAGACAACTTTCTTACATAGAGAGCTTAACGAAGATATCTACATACAACAACCAAAGGTTTTGTAGTCTCAGGAAAGGAGAACCATGTTTGTATGTTAAGAAAGTCGCTTTATGGCTTGAAGCAGTCACTTAGACAATGATTCATTTATGACTTCTTATGATTTTAGGAGAATCAATTTTAATAGCTGTGTCTATTTTAAAAAATTGTAATGATGGGTCATTTCTATATTTACTCTTGTACGTTAATGATATGTTGATAGCAGCCAAGGATAGAGGAGAGATTAAAAATGTTAAAATTCAATTAAGTAGAGAGTTTGATATGAAAGACTTGGGAGTAACAAAGAAGATACTTGGGATGGAAATTTTAAGAGATAGAAAAACATGTATGTTGCATCTAAGTCAAAAGGGGTACATTGAGAAAATCCTTTGCAGGTTTAATATGATAAATGCTAAGCTTGTCAGTGCTGCTTTAGCAACTCATTTCATACTTTCATCTGCTTTGTCTCTACAATCAGATGATGAGCTTGACTATATGTCAAGGGTTTCATATTCTAGTACTGTAGGATCTCTTATGTATGCTACAGCCTGTACATGTCCAGATTTGTCATAGATATATGCCAAATCCTGGTAAAGAACATTGGTAACCAATTTAATGGTTTTTCAAATACTTAGGAAATACTACCAATGTTTGTCTACAATTTGGTAAAACTAGAGATGGAATTATTGGGTTTGCTGATTCTGATTTTGTTAGAGACTTGGATAAAAGAAGATCTCTTACATTGTATATTTTTACTCTTTGTGGCTGTGTTATCAATTAGAAAGCCACTTTGCAAGCTATAGTTGCTTTGTCCACTATTGAAGCTGAATATATGGCTATTACAGAAGTTTTTAAAAAAGCTATTTGGTTAAAAGAGTTATTTGGTGAAATCAGTGATGACTTGAAGACTGCAACAGTCTATTATGACAGTCAGAGTACAATCTATCTCACCAAGGATCAGATGTTTCATGAGAGGACAAAGCACATTGATATTAGGTATCACTTTGTTCGTGATATTATTGATTGTGGTGATATTGTTGTAAGCAAAGACATTTCTGTAGCTAAGTTTGAGGACTGTCTAGACTTGGTTAGTGTTTGTTGCTGATTCATTCTTTAGGGGTTTGTGGAAGAGGAGGAGAATTTTTTGTTTTTGTGTTGAATATTAGAGTTTGTGCTTTTTTGCTCTTGAATTTGTGTCAAGACAGAGATTGTTGGATGTGTGACCCGGATCGATCAAAGCCACCATCCTTCTTTTGAACACTATTGGCCCACATGTATGAAATGTCAGCCTTGAAATTATTTTTGAGAGTGGAGTTTGGGCTAGGACGGCATCAAAGCTACCAACCTACCCCTATATACCGTTGGCATATATTTAGTTTGCTGACCTTTAGCCGTCGTTGAATTTGATTCGTTGATTTTAAGCTGTCGGCCATTGAGCCAACTTACGCATACATATATGCGTATGTTGTTTTGTTAGGGTTTATGAGTTGAGTTTTAAGATCATATCAGATGTTTGTACACACATCCTTTTGTACTCCTTCAACATTAGTGAATTCCTCTCTTCTACCTGTGGTTTTTTCTTTCAAGGGTTTTTCATGTAAATCTTATGTGTGTTTTATTTTACATTTTGTCATTATTTATCATATCTGTTTATAACACCGTATATTCCATATAAAAGTCATGATAATAAAGTTGTATATTGATAATTATTTTCATTTGGACCTTAAATAAGTAATTACTACTACTTTTGACCCTAAATCATTTCTACATATCAGCAAATCCAACTCTTAACGCAAAAAGGCTTTACAAACATTTCAATGAAACTAATCTTATTTTGTTGTAACATACTCAGTTCCGCTTGGTTCATTTAACTAGAACTTGTGCTTACCTAAAACTTGTGCTCCACCAAGTAGCTAATAAATTCATCCACACATTGGTCATTTGCCTTTAAATTCCCAAATAAGGTTTTTGCTTTCTTCACTGAATCCCTAATAGGTACACCGGATTCGTATACCACAGCCAGCCTGATCGATTCAGCCACTGCATCTCTAGTGAAGGACCCGTCTTTCTCATCTCGGGGTACCTCAACCCCAAGTTTCTTGCTTTGCAACAGCCTTGCATTAAGACCTTGATCATTTATCAAGGGAAAAAGAATCAGAACATGTCCGTAGGCAAGGCCTTCTATGAAGGAGTTACATCCACAGTGAGTCAAGAACCCTCCAATCGCATTATGACTCAGAATCTTTGCTTGCGGTGCCCACTCGGAGTAGATTATTCCGCGGCCTTGGACTCTTTCAATGAAACCATTTGGCAGCATGTCTTGTGCGCTTTTGGCCGATTCTGGTGAGTCTCTCAGTACCCAAAAGAAAGGTAACCTAGATTGCTCCAATCCTAAAGCTAGCTCATTCACTTCCCTTTCATAGAGTGTGGCCTCCGTTCCCAGCGCTACGTAAATCACCGAATGTAAATTTTGTTTGTCAAGCCACTCCTTTATATAAGCCCAGCTTTCTTCATTTTCAACTTCAAATTCTACCTTTTCGGGCAAGAAACCAATAGGAACAAGAGTTTTTTCATAAAGCTTTCCTAGAAGATAAAACCATTCAGGTTCAAACTCAGTCCTCGTCCTAATAGCAATTACATTGCTTTCTTTTACCACAGTACCTATACGTACTGAATCAGAAGGAACCCAAGCATACTCATCTGAACGTTGCACGTATTTTGTAATCTCATGTGGACGAAATGCGATGTTCGATTCAAAAGGAATCCACCCTGGAACTGCGGTGAAATCCTCCAAGATGGTTCGAGTTCTTCCACTATCGAGTAAGACTTCTGGAGGGCCCAGGAAGCATAAAGTTGCTGCCGAGAAAAGGTCAAAGAAGGCGCTAGGGATGCCCAACTCAGCAGCTATTCTTGGTAACCAGTGAGGAGCATAGTCATAGATGATCCAATCGGGTTTGGATGATTCTAAGAAAGTTCTCATTTGCGGTTCCAACAAATCATATGCTATTTTCAATAACTGTTGCTTGGAGAAATGCAAATCTAAGGAACTTTCAGCATGGGGTGGCAAGTTCGGTACACGAGGGAGTTCAAAGGGTACAAGGCTTACAAGTGAAGAGAGGCTTGTGGGTGTTTTAGGGAGTCTTTGAAGGTTTTTTGGAGTAGATACAAAAGAAACTTTATGACCCTTCAGAGCTATGCACTTGGTAAGATGGAAAAAGGGTATAAGATGTCCCATGGCAAGCCATGGAAACATCACTATGTTTAATGGCTCCTCAGGATCAACCATGGACGATAATCAACAACAGGAAGAAGTAATAAGAAAAGCTTCTTCTATTGTGGCATATACTCATCTGATTTATAGAAAAGAAAGTCATTTTTTTTTTATGTGGGCTGAACTAGGGATAGATTAAAAAATCATGGGTGACTACTTCAAAGGGAATGAAAATGATATCAAGATTAATTTATTATTTCCATAGCCGCCTTACCGTTTGAATATTACTGCCCATGTAAGCACAAGTTGAATAGGACAAAAGGTTTTAACTAGGTCCAAATGAAATCAAGTATTCCACCAAAAAAAAATAAAAGAAAATAATTATTTGATATAAAGAGCATAAATAAATAAAAAAAGAAAAAAAAAAGGTAAAAGAGTTTCTTTTTCGTTGTATGGTCAATAAAAAGTAAATGGAAAGAAGAGTAATAACATGATAAGTTATCTTTTCTGTTTGTTGGATCACTCTTGTGCATATCTGTGGAGATGGTATTGCATCCTTTGTGCAGCTCGACGATTCGGCAGTGAAGCACTCTAGTTCAGCTTGGTCTAAACGAGTCTGGTTTTGCTCGAGTAGAACTTGTAGCTTGGTTGAACCTTTAAGTCTTCAATTGGGCTGCTGCAGCAGCTAAAGTGTAGCTTGGAATTTTCAAGTTAACAGCAGCTCAGTCATGCTTGTGAGCTCACTTCTTTCGTTCAAATGATCGGACTTGATCATATTCAGTTCAGCTCTTGTTCTTGGTTCGACATGGAAGCACTCCTTTGGACCCTGCTATATCAGGTCTTGTTTTAGCTGCTGCAAGAATTAGCAATGCTTGGATTATATCTGAAGATCCCAGCATAAACAGCTCGGCTTCCTCTGTTCTGATATGTTAAGCATCTTGCGGATTTGCTTTGTTTTGAGAAGTGGCAATTCAGATCATTAACTTGGTTTGGAATTACTTATGCTGTGTCGATGCATAACTTGGCCCTGCTGTCATCTGCAATTTGATTCTTATCCAAACCATACTGTAGCTGATGTCATAACCTCAGATTATCTTGAAGCCAAATTCAAATATCAACAAATTTTTAATTCCAAACACGTTATCAATTGGAATATAACATCGGAACCAAACGATCTGGTTTAAAACTCAAATCCAAAACCTACTATGAAGTGGATAGTTTGTCAAATATCTAAAAAGCGCAAATTTTGACCGAACTTGACTTTCGACGGCTATTACGTTAATTTACCCAATTGTAACTAAGAGTTAAGCCAATGGCAAGGGTGGACAGATGCTTTTTGTGAGCCTGGAGAAGTGCTCAGTCATGTGTTTGGATTGGATTATTTGAAATATCAACTATTTATCTACTATTTTAGATCCATTTCTTAGTTCAAAGCACAATTAATCCCAAATAAAGAAATTTATCATTTTATAGCCAGATTTTGCGTTAATACTATATTTGACAATATTTTTAATGTGCAAAGCTATAGAAATTTATCATTTTATAGCCAAATTTCACACTAACACTTTGCTTGGCAATATTTTTAATTTGGAAAGCTATAAAAAATTATGAAAAGCAAAAGAAAAGAAAAGAAATAAGAGAAAGGTAAGTTTTTATTGTGTTTGGATATTAAAAGTAGAAATGAATGAAAATAAAAGAAAATATGACCAAAATGCTCTTTATCGTTTTTCATTTTCTCCAATTTTAAGGGCACAACCGTAATTTCCCTCCACTTCCATACTTTCTTTTCCTTAGTCTCCAAATCAAGAGAGAAAACTTTCAGCCTCGTTAAGAGAAAATTTTCATTCATTTTCTTTAGCTTTTTGTCACTTTGAAATATCCAAACAAATATTTTCATCTCATTTCCACAATTTTCTATTCTTTCTTTAACATAGCATAATAGAGCCAATTCATGCTCAAAGTTGTCACATATACATTAAATAAATGTTTTATTTTACATTTTTATCATATGTAAAAATCATCCTAGAAAGTAGCCAAAAGTAGTTAAGACTATAATTAAGTGATATAAAACATGAGATAGAGGCAGACAAGTGCATGCACTTTCAATTTTTTGCAATTTAGTGTTTCATCGTTGGATTTGGCAAATTAGTACTTGCACTTTCAAATTATGTGCAATTTGCCTCTATTAAATCATATTTGATAAACGTTTATTTTAATAACAGATAATGACAAGCACTTAGCAAAAAATTGCTAAAATATAAAGATTGAGTACTAAACTATCAAAATATTGCCAAAAATTATAGGCACTGGGTTTGTCATTAACTATCATTAAAATGAATATCTGTCAAATGTTATTTAACAAAGTCATTGAATAGCACATACTTTAAAATTATAGTACTAATTGTTAAAATCTAAACATGAGACATTAAATTGCTAAAAATTAAAAGTATAGGCACTTGGCTTACTATTATCCCCATAATACATAAGTCCTTGGGATAATAGCACAGGAAGTGCTTGTATTTTCATTTTTTGTCAATTTAGTACCTAATGTTTAAATTTTAGCAAAAAAAAAAAAAAAAAAAGTTGTTGTTTTAAAGTACGTGCATTTCAGGATTTCGTACTTTAAATAAAGTGTCTGTACTTTTACATTTTGATTTTGACATTGAAATGCTAGTATTTTAAAACAACATACTTTTTTTGCCAAAATTAAATATTAGTACTAAATTACCAAAAAATGAAAGTACAGACACTATGCCATATCCTCAAGTCATTAATGAAATTGATTGGTTTTGATTTTCCCTTCTTCAAAAGTTCATAGTAATTAAGGAAAAAAAAAAGAAGTTCAAATGTTACTGTGTGAGTATTATTAAGATGCATTCTCTAGAACATATTTTTATTAAAAGTTCTACCTTTAAGTGCCATTGAGAATACTAGATCAATTGAATCCTTAAGGTCATTATTAATTTAGGGTAATTGTTATATTTAATACCTGAATTTTATCTATTTTTATAAGTGACTACTAAAATTGAAATTGTTAATTTGATACTAAACTTTACCATTTCTACAATTTACAGCTTAAACTTTACCAAAATTTGCAACTAGGTACTCGAACTTTACCAAGTTTTTCAATTAACTATCTCATATTTCAAAAAAATTTGTAGATAGTATATTGACACTTTTAAACTTCAAATAATAACACAAATGGGGAAAGTTGAAGTACCAAGTGTAAGATTTATCTCTAATTTAATATCTTAAAGAATATGAAAAAAAAATGAAAAAAGGTTGTTTTTGACTACTTATATTAAGGATGATTGAGTAACTTTATCATTAAAATATCCACTTGTACCTAGCTCAACAAGTAAGTTTTAGATGAGTATAGAAAGTCACGGGGCAAGATACAAGTACAAATTTTGAAACCTTACTTACAGGGTGGGGTATAGATATGGGTCTTAATATCTTGTACTTATTCAAAAATCTACAATATAATATATAAAAGATACAAATTTGGGAAAAGGAAAATAATATTTATATTTAGAAAAATTATAAAAATGCCATGGGATGAAAATAATCCTTATTTTAGGCAACATGACCTCGTCTCTTACTTGTCCTTATCTTTTCAAGAGACGAGGTCAGTGTAAAATACTAACTTCGTCTCTTGAATGGATGAGGTTATGTAAGATATTAACCCCGTCTCTTCAAGGGATGGGTTAATATAAAGGTCGACCTCGTCTCTTGAAGAGACAATGTTGGCACAATCATCTCCTCTATCTCCCTTACATTTCATATCTCACTCCTTGTTATATTAGTCAGTCTAAATAATTATAACCTATCAAAATTGTGTATAATCAGCTGTATAAATCGTCATCTATCTACCATAGAGAAACAACTAACAGACTACATAATCTAATCACAATAGTATTACAAAACCCTTAACTGCCAACGGAATAAAAAACTCATAAAACATAATATAAAAATGGTTGCAATATTGTTCAATTGATTACATCAAATGTATATACAATACTACATATCATCATCATAAAACATAAATATAAATAAAATCTAATCTACTCTTATATGGTCCACCTCCCTTGTCTCCTCCTGGCAAAAGTATGATGGAAATGGCGTAGCTTGATGTAAAGCATGCAGGGAATGCTCCATAGATGGATCAACCTATGTGAGTATGGCATCCCTATCTCCACCACCAACATTATACTAGTGAAATGGGATAGGGTTTGGATCTACCTAGGTGAGTCCCTCTCCCATATCATATGGTGGTGATGGTCACCTCTTATGTAGAGCTCTAGGGGTGTGGACCTTTACTTATGAGATGTCTAGCATCGAGGCATTTGACAAATGAGCATATGATCATGATGATGGACTAGACAAATCATGTTGAACAGTGAAGCGCTAGGCTTGTCATGATGTACATGCGGGGGTGAAGGTTCATCTCTGGTATTTGCTTCTCTTAATATGAACATTATACCAAACTCTTTTAAGATAGTGAGTTAGAGATCCTTTACCCTCGCATCTGGAGAATTACAAATCTCCATTATAATGTACTGGACATGCTGGTAGAGTCTAACTGAGAATGATTCTGTCCAATGATTTCATCTAAACATGTGTGGAGTCTTTCATATTTGGTGATGTGAAACCACCCACTACATTTTTGGTAGCTGCCTTTGAGTCTCTACTTACAACCTTTGTTGTGGGTACTAGTGCACTTAATTACCCATGACCTTAGATCCGAGTTCACCACCTTAAAATTGTAATGGTTCGATATGTGCCATATTTTAGCTTCCCATATAAGATTATCTTTAGTCTCAAACCTTATCCTAACCTTAAATTCATCACTAAAGCTTCAATTTCTAGCACCATTCTTGCTCATCATCAAATTCAATATATCCACACAGTGGAAAATGATACTAGCATTGAGCTCCCTACTGTATCAAATCTATAGGAGCCATGAAACGATGCCAGTCATTACCCTTAAGTTGTACATCGGTAGCAATTACTTGCTGGGATAAACCTACCATAGAATCATTTTTACCATCATCATAGTTGTCACTGGATTCACTTACTCCAATTATGTGCACCCATTTCAAAGTTACTCATCTAGGCTTTTGAGCTAACTGCTATTTGAATTGGAGTGGAGTTCGAATCTGCCAACCCTTGGCTGCTAGTATGTCCATCAATGCTCATGGCGCCCGCAGGTTCCTATAGCAACTTCTTTTCAAATATTTAGACATATAAAACCACTAACCTTTTTGTGTACATCGACATCTCCTATACAACATTATCATCGATCATTAGAATAACATCATATTATATCCTATCTCCAATAGCTACCCTATAATACAGCTCAACCCGATGTGTAGACTTATTTACCTTGAGTCTACTGTAAATGTTGCTTAATATTTGCTCATATGTAAAGTTCCTACAAACATTGACCATAATAATTGGTCGCTTATCATAATAAAAACCTTCATTCCTTTCCACAATATCACCATGAGCATACAATATAAAGTTGGCTTTATCCATTTCCTCACCTACCCTACTAGCTCATGAAACATAGGTTGAAGGTACGAAATGTGATCATGAGTTATGAATTGTACTCCTTTAATATTAAACATGTTTACTAATGCTATTTTATCCATCTCATTCTTAACAAAATATTTCAATAATGTGGGTTCTAACATCATCAGACATGATCAAGATGTAAGACACACAATAATAATATATGATTTCATAATTTGATTCATAAATTCTAAAATTATATAGTAACATCAATATTAAAGCATACAATATCTACATTGCAGCATCAATAACACATACAATAAACATCAAAATTGCATTACCACTATACAATACAACTTTGTGACAAACAACATACAATGTCGCATCAACATTTGAAAAAAAAAAATCCAACGAAATACACAACGCCCAAAAATCCACAATGTAACATCAATAATCATGAAAAAAATAAAGTGACGAGCTGAAGAAGCTTACCTAAGGAGTTTGGCATGTCCTTGATGATTGACGGGTAAATCGGTTGATTTTTGCATGAATCGATGTTTAGTAGGATGCCTACTGATCGAAATTATCCAAGATCACACCCTAATTTGATAAAAACTAGTGTTGCAATGCAGGAATTAGGGTTAGGGTTATGGACGATGGAATTGGGGGTTTTCTCAAGTGGTTCGAATGGGAAAGAAGAAGAAGATGGGCGGCAAAATAAGCCCTATTAACCTCGTCTCTTGAAGAGATGAGATCATAAGTGCCTGACCTCATCTCTTCAAGTGACCTCATCTCTTCAAGTGACCTCATCTCTTCAAGAGACATGGTATTTCTTATGTTTATTAGATCACATTTATTGAAAAGACGAGGTCATGTGACTTAAAACATGGATTATTTTCATTCTAGTGGTATTGTTGTAATTTTTAAGAAATATATATTATTTTCCTTTTCCCTATAAATTCCAATAGCTCATACTCACCCTATTAAAGAAAAGACTCTTTCCAAATTTTTTTTCCTACATTTGTTTTAGGGGAAAAAGGAATCGAGCCCATTCATCATGGAACTCAAGTTCTATGTTACCTAAGAAGCCTCTTTATTTATTTATTTTTTTTTTATTTTTTAAATCCCATCTTGCATCTCATATAATTGCACTTTTAAATTCTAACCAATTTCTAAACTAACTTTCATAAATTGGTACTTTCGTTAATTTTACCCTTTGGTTTTGTATTATTATTATTATTTTAAAGAATACCTATGAAACAAAAGTATGAAATTGTAATAAAATGAATTAGGTAATCATTTTATCTCATATCTTCACTTGTTATTCATGATGTTACTATTCCTCTCAATAAACAAATTTTGCATGCAATAAAACTTATGATATTAAGAAATTACTTTTCAAAATTTCTTTCCATAGGTTATTAATAGTGTTGACAATAAATTATAAACCGAAGCTCAACCAGCTTATTGTAACCCTTAATCGAGCCAAAGGCCCACAAAGGACCTCCAAGCCTATAAGTTCTATTGACTCATAAGAACTCCACCTTACTAGGAGTTTCGATCTTCGCCAAGTCAAGGAGTCTAATTGTGCCTCAACCTCGACCTCGATTTGTCTTCTTGCCTAAGGGTATGCCACGAGCTCTTCCAACTAGTCGCTCTCTCGACCTTCCATGTAGCCTCTCATCTAAGACACGGGACTAAGAGACATTGCCAATTCGGCCAGGCTTTGCACCTTCACAACTCCTCTACCTTGGATTAGAGACTGACACTCCACCTCAATGCTAGGTCAGCCACTAGATCAAGATCCATTGTAACAGAAAAGATTCGGTGGGTCTTATTTTGGTATGATTGTTAAAAACACCAAAATATGATTGTTAAACACTAGAACCATCGAATTCTTAAAGGTATGTTGAAGCTCTCTTGAGATCATCAACTTCTAATCTTAAGTTTAACAAACCATCAATAACTTAGAATTGCATTAAGATTAGGAATTCAATGCAAAACCAAATCAAGTAGCAGAAAAATTTCACTACTCTATCTTTAGATATCATGAGCAATTTCCATTAATAAGTTAGATCTATTCAAATGAATAATTTCTCAATCTATTCTAATGAAATCTAATATGAATTCATATTGTGCACTTACATAACTTCAAGATCGTTATGCTCGAGCTATTCATGTCAATAATTCAATAATATTTCAATAAAATCACTAGTTGAAACTACATGAATCAGGTCTGGATCCACAAAATCTAAGTAAACTCACCTACTCCTCTATCAAAATATAGAAATTAAGCACCAATTCAGAAGGAGCACAAGACAATATGTAAGAAAACACCTATTAAGAGTAGAAATCCTTGCAATTGAGATCCAATTCAGCTCTTGAATTGATTAACCTTCAAGTTCTTCACAAAACCCTCTGGCCATTAGATCAAACCAACTTTCTTTGTTTATATAGCCTAATCATTGTACATTTGAGCTATGTGAGTCAGATATTCTAGCCCACCATGTGAACCAACACTAAGGAATTTGTACAAATTGTGCTAAAAACATGCTCCGATTGAACACGTTTGGAGCTCCAATCTCCATTGCCTTATCTGGAGGGAATTTTATTTTGTCAAAACATCATGCCTCAACTGGATAAATTCACTTATTTTACATAATTCTTCTGGTTATGCCTTTTCTTCTTTACTTTCTATATTTTCATTGGAGTCAGTTTATCCTTTTCCCAACAAATCAAAGAACCTAATGGATCCAACTCATACATTTGCACTAGCCCGTAGCCTTTTGCTCAATGGAGATTCGATATCCTTAGCCCTTTCCTCATATCAGTTAGGCAGAAGAAATTCATCATAGTGGGGTGTGGTTACTTCACAAAGTGGTTAGAGGCTAAGGTAGTAACAAATGTTATAGACAAGAATGTCTAACACTTCATTTACCACAACATTCTTTTTAGATTCGGAGTCTCCTTGTCACGCCTCAAAGGGCACCCTAAATGCGATAGCCCGCTACATTCAATTTTAAGAATTAAGTATGATAACCTAATCATCCCGAAAGTCTTGATATCGGGTGTAAGGGGTACTTTCACGATCGTAGCGGACTAAACTTTGGATCATGTTGTTTAAGCAGCTATGCGCAATAGCAATTAAGAAAATAAATCATAACAATATAACCAAGGTTCATAAAAACTTATGAGGAGTCTTTGCTACATTAAAGGGAATTCCTCCATCAAAGATAACTAAGTCTAATAAAGAGTCTATCTTGAAATTGTTGGGAATTTAGGGATCAAAACATAGTGGAAATGTATTTTATTTTTCATAAAAATACGAATCCTAAATCCCTAATGACGGGTCCATGCGATTCAATCAAATTAGAGTTGATAAAATTACCTTTTTGATGCTTTAAAATTTTGGAAATTCGGATTTGAGATGTTGCAAACGCGAACACCCTTTACTATATCCACATGAATGAATTTCCAATCGGATCTATATGTGTGTGTGCTAGCATGTAGGAACACTTCCTAATTTTAGGAATCTCTCTCAAAAGGGTTTCTCTCTTTTTAGGTTACAGAGTTTCTCTGTAATTTCTATTATGACGACAAACGTCTGTTAAACCCTAGAGGTGACCATCACCTTCTATTTATAAGATAAAATCATCATGGACAATTTTACCCCTAATCATATTAGGGTTTCATGTTGACCTTATAAATGACAAATTAAATTCGCCAATTGAATATTTATTAATATTAATCCAATTAAGATTAATAAATGTTCAATTAATTCCAATATAGTTATCTATAATAACTGATGATCCAATTAATTCATTCTTTGTGTGTGACCATGTAGGTTCACTTAATGTTGGCAGTAGCCCTAAAATACCTTTTAGACCTACAAGACATAATTGGTCTCTAGCAAGACATTATGCCTACCCAAATTAAGTGAAGATCGGTGATCTAACTTTACCTATTAATAGTCAGTTATTTAATCCTTTTGTTACATGATATCTTATGATTAAACATAAGGTGTGGATCAATACACTCTTATATTGTTTAATCACATATTTCTTGATTCCAGAGTATGAATGACTTATACAAATGATATTGATAACTCCTTATCAATTCATTCGAGCATGGCCATGCATTTCTCAATCTTACTCATCAAGAGGCCCAAAAGATATCTCTCTCAAATTAATGAGAGGAACAAATCCCATCTTAATCACTCAACTTCTTCTACATGATTTATATTATGCCCAATTTCAACCTTTATAATTATCCGGTTAAAGATAACGTTTGATTGAGTCAAAACACAATATTCCTCATGTTGGAATCTATGGTGATTTCATGTCTAAGGATTAAAACAACACTATTAATGAGAAATACTTATCGCATTGATTTATATAGTATTCTCATATTTGGTCAATCCAATACAATGTACTCTTACATGTCTTCATGTGCTGAATTGATATCTCATATCCATGATCAGTAAACATGATCATCATCCAGCCAACATACTAGTCTTAATTCATTATTATTCCACATAATGAACGACTAGGGATAATTTAGAATAAAGTTATTTCTCACCTTATAGTTGTACTATTAAAGTCACACACTTTAATGACATAAGGAATAACCAATTTATTCAAGGAATAATACTTTATCAAAGTAAAAGGCCAATAACTACTTTGATAAAGAAAATGGCATATATATTATAATGATAATAAACATTTAAATGACATAGAATTCATATGGCCTAGGGCACATCACTAGCATAAATATTTTACACTTTTGAAACTTCTTTTAGGATTCCATATCTACTTCTAACTTACACTTCTATCCATAAGATCTCGGCTTGAAAGCATTACCTAGGTAAAATAACCTCTTAGTTCCAACTAAAGGTACGAGAACTGCAAAAGATATCTAAGAGGATATAAGTTACATGCTTAGTGAGATTTATTTCCATAATTAAACACTTGACATTCAATAATCAAAATAAGTTTATTAAAGTAGTCATATGAGATGCACAAGCACGTAAGCAAATAATACATATGATTTTTCGGGAATCATATGTTGAATGGATTTCCTCCTCCATTCAGGGTTAGGTGTTCCAGACCGTATAGGCCGCTATCATAAACATAATTCCATGATAGTTCTTGTTTTAGCAACTTCCCTGCTTTCAAAAATATAATCCAACTTATTTGTAGTTTATTTCCAAGCCATTGTATAGCTGTCAGATATGTTTTTGTCAAGTGTTTTCTCACTGCCATTTAATTTTAGACGACCCTTTGCCGCTTTATAGAATTTACTCACTCTATGAATCTCCTTACTAAGCCTTTGTCCCACCAAAGGTACAGTAATAAATGCAATGAACTCACCCAATGGTATGCATGAATCAATTTAATTAAGTACTCATGGCATAATTAAATATTTTATGGCTGATCATAGAATTTTCAAACAATCATTCTTACACTAGAACAACCATTCATTATAAACAATTCCTACATCGATATACTTAATCGTAATTTCAACCAAGTATGTAAAGCACATGCATTTTTCATTTTATCTTTTCCTAATTCTAATACCACTAATTTTACAAGCAAAATCATAAGTGCCAAAAATATAAGAAATAAACTCACTCGGCCATTTGTGCAGATAACTTCTAGTCATTGAAATTCTCGGGACTCGAGAAATCGGTCTCCACTCTACCTAAACAAGAGAAATACTCAAAATGAGTATTTCTTAAAAGTTCTAATTAAACTTGTAATTCTACTTTACTAAGTTCGTCAAAATTCGCATAAAGGAAAATTCCAACTTGAAATGGCCATAACTTGCTCATTTTTAACTCGGAATTTCGCATATAATATACCGTTTTCTACCTACTCGGAAAGATCTATCTCTTTGTAAGGTTATATTTGTCGTAAAAAGTTTTTTGAGTCAAAAAAAGGTCGGTACAGAACTATCACGAAAATCTCAGCCCTTAAAACATCATTTTCAAGCTTTTCTTGATTTGAAAAATCCTTTGGGCAAAAATATAGAAACTTATATGGTTGAAAATCCTTTGAATACATATATATAGACTCATGCTGTGTGTAAAATTTAATGGCGTTGTCTCAATGATTATTTTTTGTAAAATGATTTGTCTTACGGTGTTGAAATTTGAATTTTTAACAATTTTTTTTTGTAAGCGTTTTGGAGAAGCTTTGCAATTTCTTAGGTTATTGTAAATAAGTATATTCTTATTTTTTTTTCGATTTCTTTTCAAAACAAATAAATTCTCCTTTAACTTTAATCTTCTACAAATTTTGCTTTTTGTGGCAAAATGGAGTTTCCAAAGTTTTTATTATGTTGTTGATAACCTATAATAATTTGAGTTATATATTTTTCCTTTTAAAAGAAAATGATTTTGATAAACAGATCTTTTTCCTCTTATATTTTGGTTTCCCAACGCCTTGAAAAATAATTTTGTTTTTAAAACGTGGTCTTTCAAATCTTTTACCAATTTTACTTAGAAGGAAAAATCATGTTTCATTATTTTTTAAGTGATTGATAATATCTATTGTCTTTGAAATTTATTAAGTTTATATTCTTTTTATTTCTTTGAAAATGGGTGTGTCATTTAAAAACTTGGCAACTTTTATTTTTCTAAGTGAATTTATAAGTTGGTGAGTTGATTTTATCTTAACTTCGAAAACTAGTTTACTTCTTAGTTTTTATTATGAAGTTGAAAAGATTTTACTCTTAAGCTTTTTATTATGGAGTTGGTAAAAAAAATTCTATGAGTAAGCTTTTTGAGAAAAGTTTACTTATCAAAGAATTATTATTACTAAGTCTTAATAAACTTTATGTGACTTATCATAATGAGAGAAAATGTTTGTTTTGTTAGCTAACTTCTTTGAGAAAATCATCTTTATGGTTATTTAAGAAAATCTTGATTTTGTGACAAGAACATATATTAAGAAAGTTTGGTCTCATTTTCTTCTATTAAAGAAAATTTTCTCTTAATTTTTGTTGAGACAATATCATTATGATTATACATGTACATGAGTATGTAGTATGAAAAGATGAAAATATAAGAAAGATATAAGGAGCAAAATAATAAGCAAGGTAATAATATTAAGTATTGGGAACCTTAGCTTCATCAAGGTAACCCGAGACTAAGAATAGATTAGTTCCATAAGAAAAGAAAAAGAAAGAAAAGAAAAAGCAATAATAACAGCAAGTTAGAGAATATTAGTGAGCATTAGGCTCTAAAAATATATATATATATATATTATATATACTTGATAACATATATAGAGTTAGATTAGAAGCATAACAATCGACAATGATAACATTAATAACAACATATATGATCATAATAACAAAATAATAAATTCGGAATTTCTTAGCATATGCAAGAGCAAAGCACGAACATGTTGTTGCTTCTACAACTCATATGAGTTTTAAGAAACAACACCATAGTCATGCTAAGTTACATGACATGGGTAAAGTAAATGGTTAGAAGTTTTACCTATAAGTGTTTTTATGGTATAGGAAGAAGATGATGAATGTAAGATTTTTGTGGTTAGTGATACGTGGTAAATAGTTTGTGTATAGAGAAGGATATCGTGAGGAATTAGTTAAAGAGAGTTTTGACAGAGGGGATTTGTAGAGAGAATTTGAGGAGATATTTTGAGAGAGTTTTGTTATATGAAATGAATGTGTGAAAGAAGTGAAGGGAAAGAGGGTATTTATAGTTGAAGATAGAGAGAAATTAGATGTAATTAAATAATTTGAAAAAGAAAAAAAAAGATAGTATGACCGAGGGAGGGGGGTGGGGGTGGGGGTGGGGGTAGGGGTGCTGGCCATTGAAGGGGAGAAGGGAGAGAGAGAGATTAAATTTGTATTTTTGTAAGAAGATAATTAATACTTAAGATATGATTTGATTAGAGATGTATTGGAAAAGTAAAAAGTAAGAAAATAGGTGTATAGGCAGTAAAAATAGATAGTAAGAAAAATTAGAGATATATGAATAGTAATGAATAATAAGATATGACAATGAATAGTAAAAAGACTAATAAGTTATCGGTAGTAAAGAAAATACGTGTATAATTATGATATCTATAATTTTTAGTTACCCAAAAATTATGAAATTGATATTTTGGATTCCTTACATTATTACAAGTCTAATGGTATTAACATACTTTTACCTTTCAGTACATCGGGACATAGTTTTTGAAAACTAATCCTAATCAGATCCCAAAGACATTAGAAATTGACGAATCTAGTACTTTTATACTTCCCTATATTCTTACGAACTATCATAGATCATTAACTCAATTCTATTGTCTAGGGTTTAAGAGCGCGAGATTACCAGATCTAAACTCTAGGGTTTTGGCATAAGTTTTTTATTGACTTAGGGTTTCCGGTTGACTTCTGGTTCTAGGGTTTGAACTTAAGAATTATCGAAAAATCTAGGGGTTTACACCACCACTCCCTTGTCATGGACAATACAATACAGTTCCGTTCTAAAAGAATTAAAGATTTTTGCATAAAGTATAGGTTTGCCCTACACAATACCTCAGTCACTCGTCTCTAGGTAAATGGTCAATTCGAAGAGATCAACAAGACCATAATGGAAAGTTTGGAAGCTGAGGTCGACCACCTAAGTGGAAAATGGGTTGAAGAGCTCCTAGCATTCGTTGGGTATATCACATCATTCACCAAACTTCGATTAAGGACATACCCTTCTGGTTCACCTTCAATTCTAAAGCAATTCTTCCCATTGAGCTTAAGCTACCAAATGTTCGACTTTAGTCCTTTGATAAGATGGTAAACCAGATAGGCCTTAAGCCAAGCTTAATTCTATAAAAGAAATGTAGGACATTGTCAGTAAAAGGGCGATGGCTTACCAACAAAGAACAGCTAGGTATTATGATAAAAAGGTCAAGCACAAAGTCTTCTTGCTAGGAAATCTAGTATGTCAAAAGCTAGAGGCAATGAGATCCGAGGAAGTTAGGGGTAAGCTCACCTGGAACTGAAAAGACCCTATTAGGGTAAAAGAGGTCCTTGGAAATGGCGCATACAAACTCGAGATGTTCGACAACAAGCTCTTTCATTGAATGCAAGCAACCTCGGAAGTTCTTCAAGTGAAAGAAACTTTTATCACCATGATTTTAGTTATTTTACACATGTAAAAAGTTTAAATTAGGGTCATGTGAATCCTCCTCATGTTGGTGGGATCAGCCTCAAAGAACAAATACTAAATAAAAGTGAAAATTCTATATGTTTTAATTTGTTTCTCCTTTTCTTTTTATTCAAGGTAAGACACGAGCTTCAAGAGCTTGCTAAACAAAAGCTCAATGTTGTAAAAAAGTAATTTCTTAATCAAGTAACTTCGCACCCGTGAGTGCTAAAATCAGTAAGGGCTTTGGGAAGCTCAAAAGAGCTTCGCCCTCTCACACTGGTCAAGTAACTCCCTTAAAAGTACCTTTGCAATACAACTCGGGTAAATCACTCAGCGGTAACTCCTAAAAAGAGCTCAGGTAACTCCTTCAATAGTTACTCCCCAAAAGAGCTCGGGTAACTCCCTTAGTGGTAAATCCCCAAAAGAGCTCGGGTAAATCTCTCAACAGTGATTCCCTAAAAGAGATCGGGTCACTCCCTCATTCATAACTTCCTAAAAGAGCTTGGGTAACACCTTCAATGGTACTTCTCTAAAAGAGCTCGGGTAACTCTCACAGCGGTAACTCTGAAAAGAGTACTAGTAACTCACTTAGTAACCCCCAAGAGAGCTTGAGTAACTCCTTCAGTGGTTACTTTCCAAAAGAACTCGAGTAACTCCCTTAATGGAACTCCTCAAAAGAGCTCGGATAACAATTTTAAAGGCAACTTCCTCAACAAGTTTGGATAACCCCAGTCGAGTTGAAACCAAAAAGCATTTAGTGAGAAGAGGTCTATAAAAGGATTCTTAAGTAACCGATTCAAAGAAATATAAAAAACTCAACATCGCTCGAGAGAATGGACCCTATGAGCGACCTAAAAACTGGGAAAAAGAAGACATACGTATATTCAAAGTAAAGACGTACGAGATGTAAGAAGAGTCAACAAATTTCATTAAGTAAAATTGAATTGATTACAGTAGTTTTGATTGGCATCTTGACCAAGGCAGTTTTGGGGCACCCGACCAACAACTTACAACATGAACTTCTACAAGTCAAAAAGTATAAGAGTGAATTTATCAGATCCTTAGACCAAAACTCTAATCTAACGTCATTCTTAGAGTAGATAGGATGGCAATGCACTATCTACACAACTCCAATTCAGCAAGTGTAGAGAGACCGCAAGTGACCTTAGATAAAATCTATAAGCCACATAAATGCCCAAATGAGGTCACTTTAGACCCTGTATCTCCTAAGCCTCCAACTTCTTACCAATTACGACCATTCGCCATGAAAATGCTTGTGAAGCAAGGCCTAATGCTTTAGAGAAGGTCAACTCCCCTATCGATAACTGGAGTCTGAAGCAAACAAAGGAAGCTAAATGGTTATCACAGAAGCACAAGGTGTATGCTCTCTCTATTCACTCTACTATAGTTAGCATGACTCAAGGTGGAATCGTACCCTCGAAATGGTCGACTTGAGCCTAGACCATCCTGAAGAAAAACATGATCCCAGACCCAACTAGAAGCAAGAACTGGAACCAAGGCAAGGTTGAGGTTAGCTCAATATAGAAGCATGACATCTCGTTTAGATCCTTTGTTCTTCCCTAGCTCCACATAAATAGAGATAATAGGCATGTCAACCTGTTAAACAGAAGTAAAAGAGCTATAGAAGCTCGTGGCTATAATATCGCAAGGGCTCAACCTCTTAACCTGAAAGGACGAAGAAAAAATCACACAAAAACCAAGACATCCTTGGAAGTCTTAAGGCAAACTTTCATAGTTTAAAAAGCCTATAGCAATGATCCAAATGGAAAGGTTGTGAACACAAACCCCATCATAGACCTTATTTATAAGCAAAAAAGATTCACATTTTGAAAACTTTAAATGCTACCAAATCTTTGAGAATCTCAAAGGTAATGCCCCTTATCATTGGATTAGCTGGGAGAATGCAAAATCTAAAAAAAGAAACTTTTGCAGGCATACACAAACCTATTTGGCATCACCACCTACCCTAAACTGGCACAAGCTTGCAAGTGCTAAGGTAATGAGTTAACCAAGTGCACATGACCAAGTCCTATCATACAACGTCATCAACTGACAACTGCAACACCCCTCATAAGCCGAAAACCCTCAATAACATTCAAGAAAACAAAGACAAGGACGACAAGTTATAGAAGCATAAAATAGAGAGAAAGAGGAATCATTCTATTCATAAAAGATTACAAAAACAAAAAAACATGCCACCATGAAGGCAAACCTATAAGTACAATGAGTTGATAGGCCAACTCAACTAGTGACAAGAAAAACAACTAGCAATTCATTGCACTCTATCTATAGAACAACAATTGCCAAATATCTCTTTACTTGAGAAGGGTGAGGAACATCATCAATGACCTACGTCGAAGCTTCTCCAAGAGCCACTAGAAGGATTGTGAGCCCTTAAACCTACCCTCTTCCAATACTTTAAGTGTGATAGTGGACACAGGACAAAAATGGGAGGAACCTATTGATCTAGACAAGCTAGACAGGACTAGGAATAACTGGACTAGTTCTATCCTCTGTCCCTTTTTTATCAGCCCTAAAAGATTCTTCGTCCTCATCATTATCCTCCTCCTCCTCAATACCTCCTGAGGTGACCTCTCCTAGTTGGGCAACTAGGAAACCAAGATTCAGAGCAAGTTATGCCTTTAGCATTTTATTTGAATAACATGAGCACTCTTCCTTGCAAGCCTACTTGGAGCTCAATCCACTCATTGCTCCACATGAGTTTCTTCGGTATCAATCTTTTGTATTAGGAGCCACAATCTTCTTGCTCTCTAAGCTTATGATCCGAGCCTGGGAAAGGCAAAAAGAATATTTTAAAAAAGGGAGTTGGGGGGAGTAAGAGGAAGCCCCTCCATGCCTTAAGGGCATCTCGTTCAGTGTTGAAATTTTCATCTTTTTTTCTCTAACCAATGAAGCTTCAAGTTGGCCTCCCTTAGCTCACAAGATAAGTTTCCCGAGTTCGCTCAGCCACCTCCCATTTCCTTTTGGAGTCATCAACGACCAACTCCACCAACTTGACAACTTGCTTGGTGCTATTTGCCTTACTTTAAGAGGCGGCAATCTCCGTCCCCATCATTTTCAATATTGTTTGCTTACTGCACCTAGAGATTCTTATACTCCATTTTGCTTTCAGCTCATTTTGTTTTGCTTTTGTCAACCCCCTCTCAAGCTCTTCGACCTAACTTCAGCCTCGTGAGCTCGTTTCTCAAATCGCCAAGACTCTGATGACAGAACTAGCATAAAATTTAAGAAACCAACAAACCACACAAATAAAATAAAAATAAATGACGGTTACGTTTTGTTTCCTTACTTTCAAGTGTCCAACAACCTAACTAATAGTCGTGCCTTGCGGAATTAAAGATATATGAGGAAACGTTAACCTCAAACTTAACCACGAGTTTAGCCATATAAACACATTATTTCACACACTTTTCAAGTTGCAAAGTCCAACATTTCATCCTTGGAAGCTTTTAGCCTCTCTTTATCTTACAAAAGATCACCTCTTTAAATGTTCCATTGAATAGGACCGTTGCTCCACATCATGGTCTTCTTTTTATTAGCTTTAGTATATGTAGCTGACCTAAGAAAACCAGCAAAAGTAGAAGCTTGATTGTTGAGATCACCTGACCTCACTGCTTCGTTCGGCACCTCCGTGCAACTACCAGCTACCTCCGACCCAATTGATTTATAACCCTGGAGATCCCACCAACAAAGAAGGTTGAGGTGGATTTCGCACCTCGGGAGACCGAGGACATGGTGGAATGATCGAGTCAATAGCTACTGCCTCCATGATGACAATAGTCTACTGCCTTTTAGCATTAGTAGATTGGGATGGTCCCTCTTGATCCCCGCTTCAAATAGAGGCAACTTCTGAGTTAGCTTGCTAATCCTGCTCCTCCATGTCAATAGTTAGTCCATTAGTAGGCACCTTCTTCGTAATAGAAGCCATCTTCTTCCTCCTCAATGACAGCTCTGCAAGAAGCTCGTTAAAGTCCATCACAACTTCAAAACCCGAAAAACAACACAATACAAGTTAGCAATTTTGGAACAAGGTCACCTAGTTGAGCTCAAATACTCGGACACAACAAACTAGTCATCAGTAGCAATAGTTCTTTCCTCCATCGAAACTTAACTTGCTAAAAAGAGGGGGGCAGGAGAAAGGCATCCTTTGGCCGTTGGATAACCTCCTCTCTTTCCTCAAATTTGAGCTCCCGGTATTAGTGGATGGCCTTTCCCTACCCCTCCCAACCACGTCGGCGATTCTCTACTCTCTTCTTCTAGAATCATATGAAAAAGACTTAAAACCGGAACTACCTAAGCTTTCCATTGCTAAGGACACTAGTTCGTTGAAAGAGATTTTCAAAACCTTACAAGAGATCACCCCTTTATAATCGCACTTGAGAACATTTTGTGGTAAGGATTTAGCTCATAGAACTCAAATATTTATAGAAGATCTAAGGGGAGACATTGAAAATGCACTAGAAAATGATTAAGAGGGGGGTGAATTCAGTACTCGCCTTAAAATGCTGAAACAATAAATTTTTGTTCAACAAATCAAATAAAACTTTAATAGCAGCAGATAAGGCAATAATAGAGTATTGAAAAGAATATTAAAGAGATAGGGAAAGAAGATCTAAGCCTAGATTTAACACAGAGTTCGGCTTGCTTCCTACTCTCCACAATCACCCAAATCGCCTTCAATCAGAGGATTTCAAACACTTTATTTATCTCAATCACACAAGCTCAAAATAGAGCAATACACCAGTTCAAGAAATCAAATATTTCCTTTTCTCTTAAGATGCTCTCTTGTAGATAACAAATACAAGAACAGAACACTAAAATGATTTTCTCTCTCTCACTTTTTGCAAATTTTGCAAATTAACGAACAAGAATGCTAAGATAATGAGAGAATTTTCTGATTTGTTTGTTCGCTGATAAGTCATTTTTATTCTATATTTTTCATAGGATTTTGAGCTCATTTTGCTAAGAATTTCAGATAAAAATCCTGTAAAATTGATGTTTTTGATAAACAATGTTGTTTTGAAGCTCTTAGAGTCCAATGAGGAATAATCAAAGTGTTTTAAATCAGATTTGGAGCAAAAAGAACAAGTAAAATCAAGATTGTAGAAATTGAGCCTTGTAAAGTCACAACTGAAGCCAAACAAAAGAAGAAAACAACAAAAATTGGTCTATCAAGCCTTAACTGGAAGCACTCGACATGACCCTTGACTTTAGTCGAAGTGATCGAGTATCATTTTGGAGAAAATATACTGTCGAACCTCAAAGTTGAGCCTCGATTCTCGACCATCGATAATTGTTTTGATAGACCAATTCTTCATCAGAATTGCCTCGAGCTTCAGCAATACAAGCCTCGACTTTCTCAAT
Source organism: Combretum micranthum (assembly GCA_024138025.1). Lineage (NCBI taxonomy): Eukaryota > Viridiplantae > Streptophyta > Magnoliopsida > Myrtales > Combretaceae > Combretum > Combretum micranthum. The sequence continues at coordinate 162,991 of JAMXBD010000825.1, read as the reverse complement.
TTTACCCTCGATAGAGTAATGGACAAAAACACACAATTTATTTTGGAAATTCTTAAGGTCGGCCTGATTTTGCTTAATACGAACCTCGACCAACAGATCACATGCGACCCTCGACGAGTGTTTTCACATATCATATGCTCATGTGGAAAATATCACAAATTTTGTTAGAAAGAATCTGCCACGAGTCAATAAAGTAGGCCATGCTTTCAATGCTTAGTAGCCTACAAATAAACATGTAATCATACATTGTAAAGTATATACCAATAGTATAAATTAGTATTAATGAAGATTAGTTTTCTAAAGGATTCTTGGGTAAAAGAATTTCCATTTCTTCTTACTTAAGAATTTCTTTTGTTTTCTAGGTAAAATCAATTTAACTCGATGTTTGTAATTTCTATGAATTTCTAAGCAATTAATTGATTAATCTTTCGAATCTATTTTATTTCTTCTGATTCGTGCTTATTTTGATAAATCCATAGATAAATAAACTCATACAGCTTAGAGATTACGAATCCAATTCCTGATTTAATTTGATTTCAAATGTGCTTTCAAGTTAATTTGATTGGGTGTTTGTAATTAGTGACTTAAATTTAAACTTGTGGTTTTTAAAGAAATGGTACACTCTTTTAGATCCACAATTGATTTCAATTGGATAGATCGATAGATCGTTCAATTGAATAGATATGTGGTTGCTAATGGAGTCGATCTTCACTACCTCTTGCCGATGAATGGGTGAAGACTTTCTGTCACTTGTTTTAAAAATTCATTGAGTTGTTTTTTTCGAAACAAAGAATTCCTATTCTTTATATAGGTCTAATTGAAATTTTAAATTACTAGTTTCAGCTAAATCTAGAACTATTGACTTCGATAGAAGTTTTAGTTTAAATTAGAAAATCTGGCGATATAAACACATAATTCAAACAACTTTTAAGAAGTTTATTATTTTTAAGAAATTATTCTGATAAGGAATTAGCGAAGTAACCCTGAGCTACTGTTACATAGAAGTTACAGGCTTATTTCTTATTTTACCCATTAAACTTTTGTGAATATTCCCAACTTAGCATAGTTTCTTTTTATGTTTTTCTAAACCTTTCTTTGGCTAGACAATGAATGAGGTTGGGAATACACTAGCTGCCAACCATTCCCTTGGGACCGACCTAAATCACCATCTATGTTACATTTGATGGGTGTGCTTGCCGTGTGAGACCGTAGTTATTGAAACTGATGTAGAAAACATTTATAAATTTGAAAAACTCGATCAATGATCAATATGAACTGAAATTAAATTAATCCAAACAACAATTAATTAGTTTTTTAGTTCAACACTACTCTGTTGAATCTCTTAAAGAAAGAGTATTTATACATTTCAAAAGTTTAAATGTCCGTTAGAGATAACATCTCAAAGTTTTTAAATATTAAATGCCCGTAACAGCTCTTTCATGCCACATCGACTTGTATTTTAAACTGTCTTGCCTCATATTTATTGTGTTTTACACTTGTTGCGCCTTAAATTTGACCCTTGATCAATTCTGTGCTACTTTGAACTCATCATGGCTAAAATTCTAACTTGTTGCCCCCTAAGCTTGTCACCCCTTAAACTTATCACAACTTAGATTTAACCTTTGACTAAGGCTATGCTACTTTGAACCAGTCGAGCCTAAGAATTTGAATTTGTTGTGCCCTAGACTTGTCACATCTTAAACTTGCTGTACCTTGGATTTAACCATTAAATAAGGCTATGCTACTTTGAACTTGTTGAGCTTGGTAATTTGAGCTTGTCACACCCTAATGAATGGACTTTTCGAGCCTATGATGGGACGTACGACTAAGGTTGTGCTCAAAGAATTTTATACCTATAAAACCCGAATTTTTGAGAATGGCTTTGGGAATACCAAATCGAAACCCTAAAGTTTGACCTAAGTTGAAAACGAACTTTAAACAAATTCAATCACGGGATTTTATAAGAAAATCTTCAAAAACAAAAATAGAAAGTTTAATAATCATTTGTTTTAAAAACTCAAACATAAGAAGATATACCTGTCCGATCCTTGATATAAACCCCTCAATTTCTATGGTAAAGTTGGATTAAACCCTAACCCTAATCAAACCGGAGTTTCAAAAGTCAACAATGGTCAAGGCAATTAAACAATTTCAACTCCGGCAATCCCGCTTTCTCAAACCTTAGAAAACGAAATTAAGTTATTGGCTTAAAATAGTTCGTAATAATATAGGTAACATAAAAAAATCAGATTCGCGAATTTCGAGTGTCCTTCGGACTCAAACGGGATCAGTTCTCAAAAAGCGTGTCATGGAGCTCGAAATATTAAAAATATTCCAATAACACCAAAAGACTAGTAATTAAACAAGGATTTCAAAAATATTAGTTTTAGAATTTTTCGGTAACTAAAAATAACAGATATAGCTAGTTTACGCGTATTTTTATTACTACCGGTATTTTATATGTCTAACCTACTATTCATAGTACTATTCCTATATATTATTATTTCACTATCTCTCTTTTTCTTACACCTATTTCTTACTACCTACATACCTATTTTCTTACACTTTTATATTTCCAATACATCTTATATCAAATAATATCTTACATATTAATTAATTTCTTACAAAATACACACAAAAATCAACTCACTCTCCTCTTCCTCCATGGCCAGTGCTAGCTCCCTCTCTCTCTCTCTCATTTATTTTTCTTTTTCAGTTATTTCATTACATCAATAATTCACTCCAAAAATTTTATAAATACCCTCTTCCTCCTTCATTCTTTCACACATTCATTTTATATAACAAAACTTAACCAAAATACTCTCTCAAAACCTCTTTCCAACAAATCTCTCTCAAAATACTCTCTATCATTCCCTATAACTTCAAGAAGAAAATAACAAACACAAAACCCATTCATCTCTTTTCAAACCTTCCATTAAACCTTAGGTAAAATCCTACTTAAATCTCTTCATCATGTTCATACAACTTAGCATGAGCTTAGTGTATGTTTCTTAGGCTCATATGAGTTAAAGAAGCAACAATATGTTCATGTTTTGTTTTTGTTCATGTTCATATTTTACATTATGTTATTATGTTGTTGTTATTATTGTTATTATTTTTGCTCTAATCTAACTTATATAATAGTATGTATACTATGTATATATATTTATATAGAGCATATAAGCTCATTTGTTATTTATTTACTTTCATGTCTTGCAATTTATTTATTTACTTGTTTTATGCAATTTATTAAGATTAGTCTTTCTAGTCTTAGACTTATCCATATCAAGTCAAAACAATATTCTTTTCTTTTCTTTTCTTTTCTTTTGGGACTAGTCTATTCTTAGTCCCGGGCTGCCTTGATGAAGCTAAGGCTCCTAATACATGACCGGGATACCTTAATGAAGTTAAGGTTCCCAATGCTTGACAATTTTATTATGTTTATTTACTTACAAGCATTTCTTTCTATCTTATTATCTATTATCTTTACTTTTACATTGCTGCGTGATCATATTCATGCATGATTAGAATATTGTTGTCTTAAATAAAAATAAAAATTGGTTCTTTCTTAAATAAAGAAAAGTAAACTAGATTTCTTAACAAAAGGAATTTTAAACAAAAGATCTAAGTTTTGTTTTAAACTCTTTTCATAAGATAAGCTAATCATAAATTCTAGAAGAAGTAGTAATGAAGATTTCTTCAAAATAATAAAATGAACTCATTTCTTTTATAAATCGAAACTAAATGCTCCATCAAGGAAGAATTTTTAGCATTAAAAGATTTTAACTCAACTATACCTTTTTATAAAACTCAAATAAGTTCACTATAGACTTTGAAAATTACATATTATGAAAGTATCTTCCAAACTTGAATTTTATATTGTTATTCTCTTTTCAGAATTAAAAGAAATTTTACTAAGTTCTAATGTTAACAATTCCTATTAAGAAAGTTTTTCTTACAAACTTGTCTAAATGAATTATCCTATCACCTGACAAATAGTAAGAATAAAACAAGTTTTTAAACCAAGGTAAAGCTAACTCATTATTTTAGAAACTAATTTAGAAAAATAAAATTTGTTAAGTAAGTAAAGTTTAAAGGTAAACTTATTTCCTAAGAAGAGAAATGATAAAAAATAGGAGGAAAAACATACATTTAACACAACTTCAAATATTTAACCACATCAAAAACTTAAAGGATATTTGAAAAGCTTATTTTCAATCACTAGAGATAAAGTTAGTACATAAAGAACCAAAATTTTTGAAAATGAATTTATTTTGAAAAGTGAGAAAATGAAATTATAATAGGAAAAATTACTCATAACAACTCAAATATATATTTTTATTCCTTCTAACAATTCAAAAGAGAAATTCTCAAAAGTTTTATCTTTTAAAACCACCAAAAGACAAATTGTCTATGAAATATCAATATTGAGACAACACTAAAAATCATGCATACAATATGAGTGCCTATATATGTTCAAAGGATTTTTCAACTATATATATATATATATCCAATATTTTGCTTAAGGATTTTGAGTAAAGTAAAGTTTGGAAAAATCATATTTTATAAACTATAAATTCGTAACTATTTCGTACCTGTCACGCCCCAAAAGGTACCCTAGTTGTATTGTATTATATGTAGTATTGATTCCTATACAATACAACTAGTTACTCTAAAGGATGTTGTCACGCCCCATAGGGTACCATATACGTAACAGTCCACCACATGCCATACAAGATTCCCGAATTACCGCCTTAGTCCTTCGAGAGTCTCATATAGATGTAAGGCGTACCTTTACGACAATAGAATACAAGTCCGAATGGAGATAAAAGCTTAACTTGGCATAATTAGCAGTATTATATAACTCATGAAACATAAATAAACATTACATTTACTAAGGAGCATTCCCCCGCAAAAGAATATTCAATGGCCTTATACAGTCATCCAAAGTCTTAAAAGTTTCCTATGGAAGTCTAAACAGAATATCCAACTTTTAGGGGAAACTTCTAGCTCTTGTACCTGTATGGTCGGGTCACGCTGCCTAAGCCATAAATTTGGTAGCTGCAAAAAGAAGAAACTGTAGGGACGTAAGCTAACTAGCTTAGTGAGTGAAATCTTCCATAATAACATTCATGTCACAACGATTCAACCAAGTGATTAAACAAGCAAGTGAATGCACCAAACACATGAGAACAACATATATATGACTATCCGGAAATCATATGTGGATGGACTTGCGCCCTCCATCCCGTGTTAGCAGATTAACGAATACTGCGGTACTATCTTTATGCCGTTTATGGTTCACGGTTAACCTACAATTTTTTCGTTTCTGGATCACGATTAATCGAATAATAAATCTCGTTTATGGATCACGATTAACCGAACAATTAATCTCGTTTATGGATCACGATTAACCGAACAATGCTAATGCTCCTTCCCATTATGATATGCATAAGTCAGAATTTGGCATTAGTCCAAATAGTTGATTAATTCGTTTTATTCAGGCGATCAAACAATTTCTCAAACAATACATCATAACTAATACACAACCAGAATTTACACCGGTTTCGATATTCTTATTTTGAGTTCTCGTATCATCATCAACATACAATTTCCCATTATTTCCCATCATACATATTCAATTCACTTGGCCTACATTCTACACAAATTTATCAAGCACACACAATAAATGAATTGGGAAAGAGAAACTCACTCAGCCATGGGTTCGCCGGTCTCTTAATAGTAATAGTCCGGAGGTAAGGATTCAACGTCCTCGGGTTCGCCTAACATAAAAGAAACACCCTAATAAGTATTCTACCATCTAAGAACACTAAAAAACTCTAAGATAACTTAGTGAAATCGAAATTCGCGTCATTTCGAAAGTTCCATTTAAAATGGCCATAACTTGGTGTTTTAACTTGGAATTTCGTAAATTTTATATTGATTTCTATCTACTTCGAAAGAGCTTTCTAAATATGAAGTTTGAATCAAGTTTTGAAAATATTTAAGTCTCAGAAATGAAGGATGAGTTCTGTCCAGCGGTTATGTTGATTCCGAAAATGCGATTTTCATGAATGCTCTTGAGATTCCTAAGTGAAAATGAAAATAAATGCCATAGTAATGAATTTCCCTATCATGAATGTCATGATATGAACTCTTAGGTGCCTAAGTTCTTATAATTTTTTAGATTTAAAGAATTTAAATAACCTTTATCTTAGGACACTATTTCATGCCATTGTTTAACAAATAAATTTGCTACACTTGGTCACACTTACTTATTCTAAGGATTTTCCTTAGGAAAACTCTACTTTCTTTAAAGAAATTTTGACCCTTACACTAGCTATATCCTAAGGCATTTATTTCTTTAATTAAATCTTCATTTGTAAACTTTTAAGTGAGTTTTATACTAGGGTGGTTCAAAAAATCCGAATTTAGCAAAATTTATTTTTAAGTTGATTCTCTTAAGAAAAATGTATTTTATACTTAGAACTTTAGGTATTTATTTTACCTATACCCTAAGGACTCCATTTATTTGAGAAAATACCATTTTGAAGTTGGAAACTAGTGTTTTCTAACCATCTATTCATTATTACGAATTTGCTTACAAAACTTTCAACTCAAAACTTCTATTAAACTTCATTTTTTTTTTGAATATTTCCTTTGGTAAAACTCATTTAAACTCATGAAAAATATCATCAAATATTATCTATCACCTATAGTGTAAACCTCGGTATTCTCAGTAGTTAAATAAACCCCAGGAGTTGAAAAGCGAAACGCTAATCCAGTCCAGTTTAAGTCTAGTGAGAGAAGCTTAGGAACCCTAAATCCAGCTTTCCTTCGGTTTCATAATAAAAGAATTTTTATAAAATAAATGAATGTTATTTATTATTTTAAAGTATATTTTAAACCTTAAAAAGTTTTAAATTTGGGAATTTTTCAATTTAGGGCATTCTCGAGCTCAATTATGGAAAAACGTGCCCCGGGACCACAAACTCGTAAAAATGTTCCGGAATATTCACTAGAACCGAAATTTTATAAGGATTTGAAAAATATCAATTTTATAATTTTTTAGGCTATAAAAATTACAGTCATGGCCTTTTTCCCGTGTTTTCTTTACAACCGGTAAAGTAAATGTCTTGTCTACTATTCACAAGTACACCTACACTACACACTACCCATACCCTATTCTTACATCCTTACAACTATTCATTCAATTTTCTTTTCCAAGAATTTTGTTTCCTAATTAATTAATACAATTATTACATTTCATTACATAAAATACAAATTTTATCAAATGTCAAATTCTCTCTCTCACCCACCCCCCCCCCCCCCCCCCCCCCCCCCCCCCCCTGCCGAGCCCCCTCCCCAATTTCCCTCCTTTTTGTTTTACTTTTACCATTTTTAATCAATTAAAACCCTAATATATTCATTATATAAGCTCCTTTTTCTCTCTCTCTCCTCATTTTCACTCTTTCAAATTTTTAACAAAGGTTGAAAACCCTCTCCCTCTCCTCTCAAGTTGCTATGACACACACACACATACACACCCTCCCAAATTTATTTCATTTTCTTTCTTCTTCAAATCATCCATTAGATGATGATTCCAAGCTTTGTTAGTACTAAATCTTGTAATGGCAAAGGCATTCTTGTGTGTTTTCCACTTTTAATCCCAATGATATGCTAAAGACATGAAAACACTAATACAAGAATATCAAGCCATCATAAGAAGTGGATCTAGTGTTTAGATGAGTTTTTGTTGGAATATTCTTGTTCATGCATGTAAAGTAGAGATCTAGCATAGAAGTTATGTTCATGCCATGAAACTCATGATTCATGCAATATGTGTGTAGATCTAGTGTTTAGACACTCATACCTTCATCTCATTATGTTCATATGGTTATTTGAGCTTTCATGCATTAATGATCATGAAAGCTTAGCCTTGCATGTGTATAGATGTGCTAGATGATAAATCTTCATGTATATGAGGTCATATACTTGAAAAAGAAAAAATTTTGCTAGAAATGTCTTATGGAAATTCGGATGATTTTGGAACCATGTTTTAAAAACCACTAAAACCACTTTGAAACTCATATTTTACATGAAAATGAAGTAGGTATATGTAATAGGTATCTCTAAGGAATAAATTTTACAAGTTTGAATGAGTTTAGGCATGAGTAATATGTAAAACAAGTAGTGGAGTTAAAATGGAAAATCTTGAGATAGTGATTAGTTTGTTAAATTCGTAATTTGGAATAATGCCTACATAAACACTTAGTATCCAAGCTTAAATTGAATGTTTTATGATTTAAATGAAGTCCTTAGACAATAGATATAACAAGCTTTAAATTTTAGTGCATTAAACAAGTTTTTCTCATAGGCAAAATGCAAGAAAAGAAAATTTCCAAAATTTAGATTTTTGTGAAAGCTTGTTTGAAAACATATTTGCCAAGTGAAAAATGTGGATTTTTATGCATAAATGAAGTTCATGGATAGTATAGGTGTTAAGGACTCATTTTTATTTAGATAACAAGTAAATTCCAAGAATAGAATCCTAAAAACCCTAGGGAATGCAAAGTTGAAAAGAATAGATTTTTTAGAAATGACCATGGAGTTTATAATAATTAGGAGTTCATAAGAGTTCATCATCAAAAATCATCAAGACCATGCATATATTGAGCTCATTACATGACATTCATACTAGGAATTCGTTCATATACCATCTATACATGAATCATCAACTAGAAACATTTTTACCAATTGCGAAACAATTTTTCGGAAAAGGAAAGTTACAGAACAGATTTGATCCCACTTTTCTGTGACCTTAATGTTTTCAAAACTTGAAAATAATATTAGAAATAGATATATCTTTCGAAGTAGATAGAAATCGATATAAAATTTGCGAAATTCCGAGTTAAAATGACCAAGTTATGGCCGTTTTAAGTTGGAACTTCCGCAAATAACGAGAATTCCGATTTTGTCTAGCTTAGATACATAGCTTGAATTAGTTAAGTGATGAGATTCTTATTAGGTTGTTCTTATTTGGTAGGTGATCCCGAGCACGATGATACCCTACCACCCGACTACTACTATTAAGAGACCGGCGTACCATGGCCGAGTGAGTATTACTTCCGCTCTCAATTATTGCTTGTGATTGTATTGATAGTGGCATTAGTTGTTTAGGCAAAGACAAAAATGATTATGCATGATGGGGTATATGGGAATTATATACTTGTCTGCTGTTGATATGTGAAGTTGAACTTAAGGAATATCGAAACCGGGTGTTAAGCTGGTGCTTGTTTAGCGAGAAGTTATAATTGATTGTCTGCGAATAATTGTTGGTCACATAAAAGAATTGGATTAATCTATTATTAGACCTCAATTATAATTGAACTCATTCATATCACGACGGGGATGGAGCATTAGCATTTGTTGGTTTTTCGTGACCCATAAAACGAATATGTTGGTTAATCGTGGTCCATAAAACGAAATTGTTGGTTAACCGTGATCCATAAAACGAATTATTGTTCAGTTGATCGTGAGCTTAAACGGCGTCGTACCGCAGGATTCGTTAATCTGCTAACCTAGGGTAGAGGGCGCATGTAAACCCCGGTATTCTCAGTAGTTAAGAAACTCCGGGAATCGGAAGTGAAACCCTAATCCGGTCCAGTTTGAGTCTGGTGAGAGGAGCTTAGGAACCTTAAATCCGGCTTTCCTTCGATTTCATAATAAAAGAAGTTTTATAAAGTAAATGAAGTGAATTATTTTCCTAAAGTATATTTTAGACCTTTGAAAATTTTAAATTCAGGAATTTTTCAGTTCCGGGCCTTCCCGAGCTCAATTACGGAAAAGCGTGCCCCGGATCACGGATTCATAAAAATGTTCTGGAATATTCATTAGAACCATAATTTTATAAGGATTCCAAAAATATCAATTTTATAATTTTCCGAGCTATAAAAATTACAATTATAGCTTTTCCCGTGTTTTTGTTACAACCGGTAAAGTAGATGTTTTGTCTACTATTCACAAGTACAACCTACACTACACACTATCCATACCCTATTCTTACATCCTTACAACTACTCATTTCAATTTTCTTTTCCAATGAATTTTGTCTCTTAATTAATTATTACATTTTAATTACTTAAATTACAAAATATCAAAAATTCAAAACACACACACACACTACCCTAGATGGGCGGCGCCCCCCCTTGTTTCTCCCTCAAATTAAATTATTTTTACTCATTTTATTAACTAAAACCCTAATTCATTTCATATATAATCATATTTTTCTCTCTCTCTCTTCATTTTTACTTGTTTCAAGTTTTACAAAAGAGAAAAACTCTCTCTTTCTCCTCCCTTGTGCCGTGAGCTTTCCCCCTCCCCCACTCTCGCATTTCCAACTTGCTTTCTCCTCTTTTCTACTCCAAGACTCCATTGGTATGTTGATTTAAGCTTTGATTCTTCCTAATCTTGTAATGGCAAAGCTATATCTTGTGTGTTTTCTCATTTAATCCCAATGAGCTCATGCTAGGGACATGAAAACACATGAACAAGAATATCAAGCCATCACAAGACATGGATCTAGTGTTTAGATGAGTTTATGTTAAGATATCATCTTGTTCATGCATGTAAAGTAGAGATCTTGTATATATATTGATGTTCATGCCATGAGATATATGATTCATGCATTATAGTTAGTAGATCTAAAGTTTAGACACCCACATTTTCATTTACATGTATGATCATAGAGTTATTTTGATTTCCATGCATTGATGATCATAAAAATGTGGTCTTGTATATGTATAGAAATGTTAGATAGTAGATCTTCATATATAGGAGGCAAGAACATTAAAAAATAAAAGATTTTGTAGGAAATGGTTTGTTGGAAATTCGGATGGATTTGGAACCCTACTTTAAAAACCACCAAAATCATTTTAAAACTCATATTTCACAAGAAAAATGAAGGGTATGTGTAATAGGTATATTGAAGGAATGATTTCCATAAGATAGATGAGTTTAGGCAAGATATAAATGTAAAACAAGTAGTAAAGTTAGAATGAAAAATATTGATTTATGGATGTATAGTCAAATTCGTATTTTTGGGTGATGCCCACATAAACTCTTAGTACTAAGCTTAGATGACATGTTTTATGAGCTAAATGAAGTCTTTAGATAATAGATATATTGGAGCCCCAATTTTTGATGCATTAAACAAGTTTTCTCATAAGGAAATTGCAAGAAAATGAAAATCTCAAAATTCGGATTTTTCTAAGTAGCCCATTTAAACACATATTCACTCAATGAAAAATGTGGATTTTTATGCATAAATGGAGATCATGACTAATATGGATGTTGGTAAACCTTTTTAATTAGGTGATAAATAATTCTAAAGATAAAATCATAAAAACATTAGGGGATGTAAGATTGGTAATAATGACTTGTTATAAGGAATCATTAAGGAATTTCCTAATAATTAGGAATTCATAAGAGTCCATCATCAAAGATCATCAAAAACATGCATATATAGAGTTCATTACATGATATTCATGTTAGGAATTCATTCATATGCCATCCATGCGTGAATCATCAACTAGGAACATTCCTTATCAAAAGCAAAACAAATTTTTGGAATTGGAGGATTTACGGAACAGATCTGATCCTACTGTTCCGTGACCTTAATTTTTTCAAAACTTGAAAATAATATTAGAAATAGATAGATCTTTCGAAGTAGATAGAGATCGATATAAAATTTACGAAATTCCGAGTTAAAATGACTAATTTATGGCCGTTTTAAGTCGGAGCTTCCGCAAATAGCGAGAATTCCGAATTCATCTAGTCTAGATGCATAGTTTGGATTAGTTACATGATGAGAATCTCATTAGGATTATTCTTACTTGGTAGGTGATCCCGATCAAGACGACACCTTACCGCCTGATTATTACTACTAGAAAGACCAAAGTCCAATGGCCGAGTGAGTTTTACTTCCACTCTCAATTAATGATTGCGATTGTAATGTAGTGGCACTAGTGGTGTAGGCAAAGATAAAAATGAATATGCATGATGGGGTATATGGGAATTATATATATTTGTCTGCTGTTGATGTGTGGAATGGAACTTAAGAAATATCGAAACCGGTGTTAAGCTATTGACTGATTAGCTAGTATCTTATATTGGATGTCTGTGAATACTTGTTGGTCACCTAAAAGAATTGAATTAATGTATATTCGACTTCAATTGTAATTGGATTCATTCATATCACGATGGGGATGAAGCATTGGCATTGGTTGGTTTTTCGTGATCCATAAAACGAATATGTTGGTTAATCGTGATCCATAAAACGAATTTTTTGGTTAATCATGATCCATAAAACGAATTATTGTTTAGTTGACCGTGAACTTAAACGGCGTCGTACCGCAAGAATCGTTAATCTGCTAACTCGAGATGGAGGGCGCAAGTCCATCCACATATGATTTCCGGCTGGTCATATGTTTACCGAACTCATTTGTTTGAAACATACACTTGCTTGAATAATCACTTGCTTGAATGAATTGTACTTAATTGTGATATGGAAGTTCTTACCCACTAAGCTAGTTACCTTATGCCCCCATAGTTTTTACTTATTGCAGCACGAGTTTATCTAGCTTAGACCGAGGCAAGCCACAGCACAGGTACCGGAGATAGGGGTTTCCCATAGAAGTTTACTTCATTCTTTTTGTATAGACTTCCGTTGGAAACTAAAGGACTCTGGATGACTGTAACGGACTTGATATTATTTTACGGGGGAATGCCCCTTAGATTTTGTAAAGTATAATTATGCGGTTTGATTTATTATCTATGGCCAATGAATGCCACATTAAACTATTTAACTCCATTGGTTGAGTATTCTATTGTCGTAAAGGAACGCTTTACATCTATATAAGACTTCCAAAGGGCTCGGATAGGGAATTCGAGAGTCTTATTTAGTATGTGGCGAGCTGTTACGTTTAGGATACCCTATGGGGCGCGACAGCGCAAGTCCATCGACATATGATTTCCGGCTGATCATATGTTTGTTGAAGTTATTTGCTTGATGCATATCATTTGCATGAGTAACCACTTGCTTGAATGATTTGTCTTAATTGTGATATGGAAGTTTTCACTCACTAAGCTAGTTAGCTTACGCCCCTATAGTTTTTACTTGTTACAGCATGAATTCATTTGGCTTAGGCCAAGGCAGGCTATAGCTCAAGTACCGGAGCTAGGAGTTTCCTTTAGAAGTTTATTTCGATTTTGTTTAGACTTCCATTGGAAACTGAGGGACTCTGGATGACTGTAATTAACTTAATATTATTTTGCGGGGGAATGCCCCTTAGAATTTGTAATTTATATATGTGTTTTGGTTTATTATCTATGGCTGATGAATGCCACATTAAACTTCTTAACTCAATCGATTGAGTATTCTATTATCGTAAAGGGGTGATTTATATCTATACAAGACTCCCGAAGGGCTCGGATAGAATTTCGAGAGTCTTATATGGTATGTGGCGGACTGTTACGTTTAGGATACCCCTATAGGGCGTGACATATAGGCTTCATCTTTCTTGTAAAATACATGTTTAGAAGTTGATAAAAGGGTTTTTAGACTACGTTTCCTATGTCATCCGAATTTACCCTATTCCATTCCTTGAAAAGTGTTTTCCTTTTTGGTTTCATGGACTCATCTACCTATAGATCTATATACTAGCAAGATTATTTACTCAAGACAAAAGCATTGATGAACATTAATGCACAAAAACTCAAAATAAAGATGAGATCTTAAATGCCTACATGAATATGAGTGTTACAATGATAGATCTACTATCTTAAGTGTTTAAGTATGTTTTGAAAACATAAAAACTACATTTTTATGGAAGATCTTTTGTTCAAAACACTTTTAGATGGATGATCATGGAGTTTATAACATGAAAACTTCTTTAAATGCAAGATCTACTTTGTGATGGTTTGGTATTCTTGTTTTGATATTTTTTTGTCCCTAGCAAGAGCTCATGGGAAACTTTCAATGGAAATATCCAAGAATATCCTTGCCATTACAAGGATCTAAAGATAAAGAAGCAAAGTTCTTTCACTGAAGAGTAATAGAAGACAAATGGAAAGAAAAAAAAAGTTTTGTGTGTGTGTGTGGAAGCCATATGGCTCATGGCAAGGGAGGAGTGGAGAGGAGAGAAAAGAGAGCTTTCACACCTATTGAAAATTTGAAAATGAAGTGAGAGAAAGAAAATGTGGTTTATATATAAAGTGAAATTAGGTAAATGAGATAAAATAAATAAATAAAAATTGCACAAATGGAGGAAATTGGGAGGATCACCCGGCAACATAATGAAAGAGGGATTTATTTGTGTTTGATTTGTTTTGATAGATTTCTACATCAAATGTCATAAATTGTAATAATTATTTAGCGACAATTAAGTCTTGGAAAAGAAAATGTGATTGAGTGTTGTAAGGATGTAAGAATAGGATGTACTTGTGAGTAGGTTGTACTTGGTGAATAATAAAATAGTAATCAAGACAACTAAACCAGTAATAAGAAATATACGAATAAGAAGGCTATAGCTATATTTTTCATAAACCGAAAAATTATGAAATTTATATTTTTGAAATCCTTTTTTAATTTCGATTCAAATGAGTATTCATGAGTAAATTTTTGAAATTCAAGTTCCGGGGCACTTTTTTCAGTAATGGGTCTCGGGAAAGCGTGGAATTGAAATTTTCTCAAAATCTGATCTTTTCTTAGTTTGAAATAAAACAAGAGCTATATTCAAAATTAAATTTCTTATAAAAGTTTCTTAATTGAAACCAGAAAAGCCAGATTTAGGGTTCCTAGTTCTCACTCCAGTCTTAAGCTATTCCGATTTAGGGTTTTGGTTTCCGGTTCTCGAGTTATCTTGGTTACTATAAAAAAACCGGGGTTTACAAACTACCCATCTTAAAAAGAGTTTTTTCCTAAAAACTAAACTGACGTACCTTGTTCCTCAAACAACTCGGGGTAATTTTCCTTCGAATCTCCTCCTTAGCTTTCCAAGTTGCTTCCTCAGAAGCGTGGTTTCTCCATAATACTTTGACATATCAGATCTCTTTATTCCGAAGCTTCTGAGTTTTCTTATCCAAGATCTTTATGGGATGCTCTTCATATGTGAGATTCTCCTTTAGCCGAATGGGTTCCAATTCCAATATTCGTTTAAGGTCAGGCACATACTTTCTTAGCACCGACACGTAGTACACATTATGAACTCCCGACAAGCTTGGCGGTAAGGCTAGTCGATAGGCTAAATCTCCCACTCTCTCCAAAATCTCAAAGGGTCTAATATACCTTGGGCTTAATTTCCTTTGAGTCCGCATCCTCTTTATGCTCATGATCAGGTTTATCTTTAGATAGACATGAATGCCTACTTGGAATTCAAGTTCTTTTCTTTTCAGATCAGCCCAACTCTTCTGTCTGTCCTGAGCTTCTTTCATCTTCTGTTGAATGACCCGGATCTTATCAGCTGCTTCCTGAACCAATTCTGGCCCAATAGCAAGTTTTTCCACATCATCCCAAAACAGAGGGGACCTACAACGCCGTCTATATAAGGCTTCATAGGGTGGCATCTGAATGGTTGAGTGGTAGCTATTGTTATAGGCAAACTCAATTAGAGGTATGTGATTGTCCCAACTTCCTTTAAATTCCAAAATGCATGCTCTTCACATATCCTCTAAGGTCTGAATGGTTCGCTTAGACTGCCCATCTGTCTGAGGATGGTAGGAAGTATTGAAATGCAACTGGTGCTTAGGCTCTTTTGAGCTTGTCCAGAACTTCAATACAAACCTCGGATCCCGATCCGAAACAATCCCCGCTGTATACCATGAAGTTGTAAAATCTCTCTGATGTAGCTCTTGGCCAACTTATCCAGCGAATAGGTCATATTGATCGATAAGAAGTGTGCTGACTTTGTCAAGCGATCCACTACAACCCAGACTGCATCACATCCCGTGGAGGTTTTGGAATCCACATACAAAGTCTATTGAGATCTGATCCCATTTCCATTCGGGAATGGGCAGGGGCTTTAATAATCCTCCCGGCCGTTGATATTCCACTTTAACTTGTTGGCACACGGCACACTTCATAACATAATCCGCCACATCCCTCTTCATACCGTTCCACCAATAGTGGCTTTTTAAGTCTTGATACATCTTGGTACCTCCCGGATGCACGGTGTAACCGGAGTTGTGATCTTCACTCATGATTTCCTTTCTTAGTTCTTCGTCTTCCGGCACACACAATCTCCCCTTCATCCTGACCACTTCTTCATCATCTAAGGTAAAGTCCGTATACTTTCCTTTGTGTACTTCTTCCTTGATCTTCATTATTATTTCATCATATCTTTGAGCTTCCTTGATCCTGTCGATCAAGGTGGGTTCCATGACCAAATTTGCGATCTCCATTTCAGCATCTTGCCCTACAAACTCAATTCTTAACCTTTCAAATTCTCTTATCAATTCTTTTTGTTCTGTGATTAAAGCTGTTACTTCCCCGTAATTTTTCGGCTCAAGGCATTGGCAACAGCATTCACTTTTCCTGGGTAGTAATTGATTCCCAAGTCATAGTCCTTTATAAGTTCCAACTACTGTCTCTGCCTCATGTTCAACTCTTTTTACGTGAACAAATACTTGAGGCTCTTATGATCTGTGTACACTTTACATCTTTGTCCATACAAGTAGTGTCTCCAAAGCTTCAGGGCAAAAACCATAACAGCCAACTCCAAATCATGTGTAGGATAATTCTGCTCATGAGGCCTTAATTGCATGGAGGCATAAGCAATGACTTTTCCTTCTTGCATCAACACACATCCAAGGCCATTCCTGGAGGCGTCACTATGCACTGTATAAGGTTTTTCGGGGTCAGGCAATATTAGAATCGGAGCTGACACCAAGCGTCATTTCAATTCTTGGAAACTTTGCTCCCTCTTATCTGTCCACATAAATTTCTCATTCTTTTGTGTCAGTTGAGTCAAAGGTTTGGCGATTTTAGAGAAATCCTTCACAAATTTGCGGTAGTAACTAGCCAACCTTAGGAAGCTTCTCACTTCAGTCATGGTTTCGGGTTGTTTCCATTCCACCACAGCCTCAATCTTTTCAGGGTCTACTGATATTCCTCTCCCGTCACCACATGCCCAAGAAAAGATATCCTATTCAACCAAAAATCACACTTGGATAGCTTGGCGTACAACTTATTCTCTCTTAAGGTTTGTAACGCCATCCGTAGATGCTCCTCATGTTGTTCCTTGGTTTTAGAATAGACCAGAATATCATCTATGAACACAATCACACACTTATCCAATAGTGGTTTGTAGACTCGGTTCATGAGGTCTATAAATGTAGCCGGTGCATTGGTTAACTCAAACGGCATCACTAAAAACTCATAGTGCCCGTACTACGTACGGAAGGCTGTCTTGGGTACATCTTCAGGCTTTATTCTCAACTGGTGGTAACCCGAGCGCAAATCAATGCGCGAAAACACACTCGCCCCTTGAAGCTGGTCAAAGAGGTCATCAATCCTTGGAAGAGGGTATCGATTCTTAATTGTAACTTTATTCAATTCCCGATAATCGATACATAACCTCATAGACCTGTCTTTCTTCTTTACAAACAACACCGGTGCGCCCCATGGCGACATGCTGGGTCTTATAAACCCATGATCCAAAAGCTCTTGCAATTGGGTTTTCAATTCTTTTAATTCCACCGGGGCCATCCGGTATGGTGCCTTCGATATCGACTTCCACCCTTGCTACCAGATCGAAGGGTGTTATCATTACTCGAATTTCCATAAGGCCGGGTAGCCACACTTTTCCTTTGGGAGCACTTGGAGGCTACGTACCCTTTTTCTTTGCAAAGAAAACAGGTTATCATCATCTTCTTCGGGCAAGCATAAACTAGATGGCCTGCCTCGCCACAAAAGAAGCACTTGCCCTTCAGCTGTGGGCACTGCCTTGGATAGTGGCTTCCCTCACACTTCCAACAAGTAACGTTAGGCTTGGTTTGGTTGGGCTTCCCACCGTTGTTATCCTTAAACCCATAGTAAGGGTTGTATCTCTTCCCTTTATGGCCTGAGCTAGAGGCGTCAAATTGCCTCTTTCCGAATACTCTCTTGTCCGACTCAAAATGTTTCCTCTTCTTAGCCCCTTCGATCAACCGAGTTTTTCAATTACTTCTAGGTAAGTTTGCAAACCCGACTCCTCCAAATTCACCCTTAGGTCTTCATCAAGACCTTCCAAAAACACTTGTTTTTATAGTTCCTTACTGTTTTTATAAGATTCAGGAGCATATTGTAGCAGGTGATTGAATTCTGTCTCATATTGCTCGATTGTTTTGCCTCTCTGTTTAACGTGCAAGAAATCTGCACTATATCTTACTCGGAGGCTGGTAGGAAAATAGTTCTCCAGGAACTCCCTGTGAAAATTCTCCCAACTAGTAGGGGGTGCCAAACTTCTCCGTTTCGATTCCCACCATACTCTGGCATTATATCTCAGCATGTAGGTGCCATACTCCAGTCGGAGGTATGGTGGAATCTCATAAGCTGCGAAAGAGCGCTCCACTTGTGCTAACCAATCCTTTCCTTCGTCGGGCTTTCCAAAAGCCCCTTTAAAGTAGCGATTGCTTTTGATAAAGTCGGGGAGAGAACTCCTTTGATATCCTCTATGTGGCGGAGGGGGTAGATGGCGAGCATTGTAGGATTGCTCTTCAGGGGGTAAGGGAATCTCTGCTTGCATTCCCCTATATGGCGGAGGTGGTGGAGGTGGTGGCAAAGGTGCTGAATCCCTCATACTTGGTTTGGGATTCTGTAGTTGATTTTGATTCTGGTTTTGAATGAATGCAGTAAGCAGGTTTGTCAGTTGTCCAATTGCATTCATCATGGCTGCTTGAGGATTAAGCTGAGCAGCCTTAGGTTAGTTGGCTTAGGGATGATCTTGCTGGTTTGCACTATTAGCTTCGTTTGAGAGTGGTTCTTGCTCTCTATTACGGTTTCTTCGGTTTCGGCTGTTACATAATGTCTTAGTGAATTTTATTTCCTCCTTTAAGTTTCTTGATTACATAAAAAAAAATTTGATTAAGGAGTTCGTAAAATTTTTGGAATAATTAAAGGAACTATAGAATTCACAAAAGGTCCAAGAAGAACCAAAATTTCAAATTGTCCACACAAAAGGCTCTTAGAGCAAAAGAAAGCATAACAGGCAAAGGAATTCTAAATCAAGTGATGATATTGTTGGTCCCGAAAGAATAACCAAGAGGGGGGTGAATTGGTTGTTTAATAAAATTTAACCTCTTTTTTTTTTTTTTAAATTCAACCAAATTCACTCTACTTAGTTACTCAAATTAAATGGCTTCTAAAACTCTATTTTAAATAGCAAATATTGATAAATTTCGAATAATATCAGACAAGATCAAGTTCGCAAATAATTAAAAATATGTTCAAAAAATTTTATTTTGCTCCCAGTTACTCTCTGACTGATTTTCTGAGTTCAATGTTCAGTAGAATTTAAATTTCTAGTTACTCTCTGACTGGTCTTCTGAGTTTATAATGCAGCAAGAATAAACAATAAAATATGCACGAAATTAAAAAGATAAGGTAGAGAAGAGATTGCAAGATCGATTTATAGAGGTTCCGCCTCGAGCGTCAATCCTCTCTTCCAGCTCCAACCGGGACCCGGTATTCCACACCGGTATGTTCCACTATATCCAAAAGAAATGAGAATACAAGCTTGTTCTTCAACAAAGAACTTCAAACACTCTGCTCAGCCTATCTAGCTTCACTCAAGCTATTTACTGATCTACAGAGACTAAATGTAACTCTCACTTCTACACAAATCTCATTCGAGATATACAATGCTTTGAAACAAAGGAATAAACGTTTCTAGAATTTCAGCTCAAGAAAATTCCGAATGACAGTAATTTAGCAAGAGATTCTCGAAGGCTTTTGATTATTCTCGTCTTTTTCACACACACACCTCTGTCTTCATGTCTTCCAGATATTTAATTGTAAAATTCTCCTTCTTCTTCGGTTAGAAACGGCTAGTGAATTTGAATTCAAAAATTGGATAGATGATAATCTCCAGTAGTTCCTGATTTTGTGCTTGATATATCTCTGTGATTATCCAAATCTTATCTTGCTGTTGAAAACGTTGATGTTTATCCATATAGTTGTTTGACCGTCTTGAAGATAGGCTTCCTCGTGAAATATCTAAATCCCAAAAGAATAGAATAGAATCTTTCCTTCTTGATCTGACTGTCAAACTTGATAAAAACGAATTCTGTAATCTTCATGTAAGTATATTTTAATCATTGAATATAAACCCAAGCCATAAATATCAGATATAATTTGATCTTGGATTAATTTGATTTTTCTGTCATGAGTTCTTGAGATTTTATTCGTTGATTAAAAAAAATTCGAATCCCCTTGGATATAATAACCAACTTTGTGGAACATTTGAATGTATTACCCAAATACACTCAACTTTGGAGCTGGGTCTTCAAAATAATGAAATAATTTTGAAAAATTCGAACTGTGATCTTTTTGTGCGAATTTTGTTCTTGTACCCAGTTCACCTTCTGAGTTACCTTCTGAGTAGTTTTGTCTTGTCGATCAGCCGTTTCACTCTCTGAGTTTCCTTCTGAATACTTTTGTCTTTCTATTTTGTCTCTGAACTACTTTCTGATTTATCTTTAAATTTCCATAACTTCTTACTTAGTTCTTGAAAACTTTTACTTCACTTATCACATTAAATTGAGGTTTCTGCATACTCAATAAATTCATTAGTAATACTTAATCTTTTTGTTATCATCGAAACATCAAAAGAGAAATACTAACAGATATGAATGGAAAGATGTTTATGCAATTAAGTGTAATGAATGTAGTCTACTACTAATGCAAAAGTATAGTGCTTGCGAAACTTCTTTCTTGGAATCAAACATAATACTTCATTGATTTGATGTGCTATACATGAGTTGTTTTACAAATAAGCTCACAAAAGTTAGAGACATAGAAAAGAAAAGAAAAAGACAGACAACATACTAGCTATGAAGAGAACCTAAGGCAAATTGGCATCCCACATTGCCTACTGATCAAAAAGTACTATTGAACTCTATGGGACACTCGACTCTACTCCTCCATGGCTCACTCGGAGTCGTCTGGTGTGGGGCTAGGGAGTCGTCCTTGGCTAGAAGAGCCTCCATCATCCCTTCGGATGAACTGGCTTAGATAAGCCCTCATAGTTAACCTCCTCCTCCTAATGGGTCGGGCTAAGGGCTCCTGTTCCTCTTCTTGCTCTTCTTCTTCTTCCCTCATCTCCTGATCTCTCACTTGATCTCTTTCTTCCTCATTAACTCCATCATTAAATCCGTTCCTATTGCTAACTTCTATCCCCATTTCTCTTCCAGCTTCATCCCATAATCTGTTCACTCTATCCCGAGCTTCCCTCATCATCTCCTCCTCTTCATTTATCCTCTCCAAAGATTCCTGAACCACTGGCTCGGGGGCTATGGCATCAACCTCGAGGGGACTCTCACCTACCGGGTAGATATCCTTCCAAATGGTAGGGTCGAATTCTGGTTCCATTCTTCCACTATCAGGTATGTCTAGATCTTTATCAAAATCCCATACAATTTGTTCTGGTAACTGGTTGGGATGTTCTGGAGCTATGGCTAGAGGGGTAGGGGTTCTAGGTATTTCCTCATTTTGCCAATTTGGATCCTCGTCGGGATCTTCCTCCTCCTCGGAATCCTCCTCTTCATTATCCTCTTCCTCATTATCCCTCTCGTTCACATCTTCCCCTTCTACAGCTGGGGCATCTATCAATTGCACTCCTTCATCTCCTGCTTGTGGGGCCAATACTCCCCCTAAAAATGGTATAATGTCAAGATATCTGGCTTGCTATACTATGTGGTTTCTGGCGTCAGCAAAGTTCTACTCCCTATGGCAGAAGAGATCATCATGGGCATGTACATAAAGGGGTCCAATACCATTCCACATCCTAAAGTTTGGATGGGTGGGATTCCCTTCATTCTTCAAGATGAAAGTGGCTTCTCTTAGCATTGGTTCATTAGCATACTCCACCATTATTCTTTCCAGGGTATAGATGGTCTCCATCATAGTCCATCTTCTCCCTCTAATTGGATCATACCTAAGTTGATCTATCACCGATGCCCATCTCGTATATCTTAAACCCTCTTTCCATAAGTTATACATTTCCTTTAAGGTTCTAGGTCGTTGCGCTAGAGCAAAATCTTCACACAACACCCTTAATCTCAGTCGATATTCCACCATGGTTTCATTGGTGCTCTTAGTGAAATTTCTAGCCCTTTTGCGAGTTTCACCTAAGGAAACCTACAACAAGAAAACTACTAATTAGCCTAGCTTTAACTCTAATTTAACCTAGTTGCTTAATTCTAGGTTCAGTTTTAAACTCTATTGTCATGCTCAATAACCTAGTGCTCTGATACCAACTTAAACTGTCACGCCCCATAGGGTACCCTATACGTAACAGTCCACCACATGCCATACAAGATTCCTGAATTACCGCCTTAGTCCTTCGAGAGTCTCATATAGATGTAAGGCGTACCTTTACGACAATAGAATACAAGTCCGAATGGAGATAAAAGCTTAACTTGGCATACATTAGTAGTAGGATATAACTCATGAAACATAAATAAACATTACATTTACTAAGGAGCATTCCCCCGCAAAAGAATATTCAATGGCCTTATACAGTCATCCAAAGTCTTAAAAGTTTCCTATGGAAGTCTAAACAGAATATCCAACTTCTAGGGGAAACTTCTAGCTCTTGTACCTGTATGGTCGGGTCATGCTGCCTAAGCCATAAATTTGGTAGCTGTAAAAAGAAGAAACTGTAGGGACGTAAGCTAACTAGCTTGTGAGTGAAATCTTCCACAATAACATTCATGTCACAACGATTCAACCAAGTGATTAAACAAGCAAGTGAATGCACCAAACACATGAGAACAACATATATATGACTATCCGGAAACCATATGTGGATGGACTTGCGCCCTCCATCCCGGGTTAGTAGATTAACGAATACTGCGGTACTATCTTTATGCCGTTTATGGTTCACGGTTAACCTCCAATTTTTTCATTTCTGGATCACGATTAATCGAACAATAAATCTCGTTTATGGATCACGGTTAATCGAACAATTAATCTCGTTTATGGATCATAATTAACCGAACAATGCTAATGCTCTTTCCCATTATGGTATGCATATGTCAGAATTTGGCATTAGTCCAAATAGTCGATTAATTCGTTTTATTCAGGCGATCAAACAATTTCTCAAACAATACATCATAACTAAATACACAACCAGAATTTATCACTTGGTTCCGATATTCTTAATTTGAGTTCTCGTATCATCATCAACATACAATTTCCCATTATTCCCCATCATACATATTCAATTCACTTGGCCTACATTCTAGTGCACAAATTTATCAAGCACACACAATAAATGAATTGGGAAGAGAAACTCACTCAGCCATGGGTTCGCCGGTCTCTTAATAGTAATAGTCCGGAGGTAAGGATTCAACGTCCTCGGGTTCGCCTAAACATAAAAGAAACACCTTAATAAGTATTCTACCATCTAAGAA
The DNA here is from genome assembly GCA_024138025.1 of Combretum micranthum. Taxonomy (NCBI): domain Eukaryota; kingdom Viridiplantae; phylum Streptophyta; class Magnoliopsida; order Myrtales; family Combretaceae; genus Combretum; species Combretum micranthum. Next base: position 139,321 of record JAMXBD010000825.1, on the reverse strand, counting down.
CACTAAAAACTCTAAGACAACTTAGTGCAATCGAAATTCGCATCATTTCCGAAGTTCCGATTTAAAATGGCTATAACTTGGTTGTTTTAACTCGGACTTTTTTCACAAATTTTATATCGATTTCTATCTACTTCGAAAGAGCTTTCTAAATATGAAGTTTAAATCAAGTTTTTAAAACATTTAAGTCTCGGAAATGAAGGATCAGTTCTGTCCAGCGGTTATGTTGATTCCGAAAATGCGATTTTCATGAATGCTCTTGAGATTCCTAAGTGAAAATGAAAATAAATGCCATAGTAATGAATTTCCCTATCATGAATGTCATGATATGAACTCTTAGGTGCCTAAGTTCTTATAATTTTTTAGATTTAAGGAATTTAAATAACCTTTATCTTAGGACACTATTTCATGCCATTGTTTAACAAATAAATTTGCTACACTTGGTCACACTTACTTATTCTAAGGATTTTCCTTAGGAAAGCTCTACTTTCTTTAAAGAAATTTTGACCCTTACATTAGCTATATCCTAAGGCCTTTATTTCTTTAATTAAATCTTCATTTGTAAACTTTTAAGTGAGTCTTATACTAGGGTGGTTCCAAAAATCCGAATTTAGCAAAATTTATTTTTAAGTTTATTCTCTTAAGAAAAATGTATTTTATACTTAGAACTTTAGGTATTTATTTTACCTATACCCTAAGGACTCCATTTATTTGAGAAAATACCATTTTTGAAGTTGGAAAACTAGTGTTTTCTAACCATCTATTCATTATTACGAATTTTGCTTACAAGACTTTCAACTCAAAACTTCTATTAAACTTCATCTCTTGTTTTGAATATTTCCTTTGGTAAAAACTCATTTAAACTCATGAAAAATATCATCAAACATTATCTATCACCTATAGGCTTCATCTTTCTTGTAAAATACATGTTTAGAAGTTGATAGAAGGGTTTTTAGACTACGTTTCCTATGTCATCCGAATTTACCCTATTCCATTCCTTGAAAAGTGTTTTCCTTTTGGTTTCATGGACTCATCTACCTATAGATCTATATACTAGCAAGATTATTTACTCAAGACAAAAGCATTGATGAACATTATTGCACAAAAACTCAAATAAAGTTGAGATCTTAAATGCCTACATGAATATGAGTGTTACAATGATAGATCTACTATCTTAAGTGTTTAAGTATGTTTTGAAAACATAAAAACTACTTTTTTATGGAAGAGCTTTTGTTCAAAACACTTTTAGATGGATGATTATGGAGTTTATATCATGAAAGCTTCTTTAAATGCAAGATCTACTTTGTGATGGTTTGGTATTCTTGTTTTGATATTTCCTTGTCCCTAGCAAGAGCTCATGGGGACCTTTAAATGGAAATATCCAAGAATATCCTTGCCATTACAAGGATCTAAAGATAAAGAAGCAAAGTTCACTGAAGAGTAAATAGAAGACAAATGGAAAGAAAAAAAAAATGTTTTGTGTGTGTGTGGAAGCCATATGGCTCACGGCAAGGGAGGAGTGGAGAGAAGAGAAAAGAGAGCTTTCACCTTTTGAAAAATTTGAAAATGAGAAGAATGAAGTGAGAGAGAGAAAATGTGGTTTATATATAAAGTGAAATTAGGTTAAATGAGATAAAATAAATAAATAAAAATTGCACAAATGGAGGAAATTGGGAGGATCACGCCGACCACATATGAAAGAGGGGATTGATTTGTGTTTGATTTGTTTTGATAGATTTCTACATCAAATGTCATAAATTGTAATAATTATTTAGAGACAATTAAGTCTTGGAAAAGAAAAAGTGATTGAGTGGTTGTAAGGATGTAAGAATAGGGTGTACTTGTGAGTAGTAGGTTGTACTTGTGAATAGTAATGAATAGTAATCAAGACAACTTAATTACCGGTAATAAGAAATATAAGAATAAGAAGGCTATAACTGTATTTTTCATAAACCGAAAAATTATGAAATTTATATTTTTGAAATCCTTATTTAATTTCGATTCAAATGAGTATTCATGAGTAAATTTTTGAAATTCAAGTTCCGGGGCACGTTATGGGTCTTGGGAAAGCCCAAAATTGAAATTTTCTCAAAATCTGATCTTTTCTTGGTTTGAAATATAATCAAGAACTATATTCAAAATTAAATTTTCTTAGAAAAGTTTCTTAATTGGAAACTGAGGAAAAGCCGGATTTATGGTTCCTAGTTCTCACTCCAGTCTTAAGCTATTCTGGTTTAGGGTTTTGGCTTCCGGTTCTCGAGTTATCTTAGTTACTAGAAAAAAACCAATGTTTACAGATGTGACATAAAAACAGAATCTTTTAAGTTACTTGATAAGAAATGATGTACATACAATAAAATATACAAAATAGATAAAATAAACTCCATATAAAGTCTGTATAAACTATTACAAACTGCTTTATCGACTGATAACTAGGAACGTAAAATAGATGTAAGTTTATTAATACAAGAGATCTAAATCTTCGTTAACTACTTCCATAACTTGCCAACGTAGCTTCCTTACCCGTTCTAACCTTCGAGATGGCACTAGCCACGGTTTGAGAATGACCTTGAAAAATCTGTTGGAGTATGAGCATTTCTACAGCTCAGTGAATAACCATCACATATTACACATCAAGCATAGCAAACAAGTAATTTATCAAACAAGTGTAATGCAACATTCAAGCATATGTACAATTACAAGTTTGGACAACCGAAATCCAAACAGGATGTAGATTTGCGCTCTCACATTGGGGTTGAAGGAACCTAGTCAAGGATCATATCCTTATGACCCACTTGCTCAGGAGAAACAGAGAACCATAGGAATAATAATTCTCACTTTATGATTATAGTTTCTTCACTCAATTTCCTTTAGGAACAAAGAGACTCCATTAAGTATTAGTTATTTCAAGCCGAAACCACGGGCGGCGTTCCTTTTTTGCCAAGTAGTTCCTATAGAACCGAACAGAACAGGGATAATTTTGGAAGAACTAGGAAATTTACATCTAGAAAAACCAAAGATTAATCAAGATCCGAAATACTAACACGTAGCAAGTTGTCACACCTTTATGCAATATTTGTGCAAGTTATGCAATGTATGATTCTTTAAGTTATAAGCCTGTTAGTTATAAATTGATTATAAAATGGCCAAACAGTTTACAAACAATACTCAACATGCTTCAACAAATTTTTTCACAAATCTTGTTATCACTTTTAATAGTCACAATTTAGCATTCAAATCATCCACCACTCAAACAAGAACAATTCCCAACCCCACATGCTTCATATAATCATTTATATATATAATTTTAGGTGCCACTACTGTTACAAACACCAACAATGTAATAGATCAGACCTGCTCATGTTGCTTTCAATCGTAGTAATCTTCCGGGAAGTCTAAATTTGATTCAGTTTCACCTATTAGATGAATGAAGTTCCATAAATTAGATAATTAACTTTGTAAATAATTCTTAATGAGTGTCTAAGTGTCCTATATTAGTTTTACCCTAAGTAAAGTTATTTTTATCAATTCTAAAGGTAGTCTATATTTAATTGTTTAAAGACTTATGGAATATCCTATATTTTTATAAAATTCATATTAATACACTTTTTCTACTAAAAGTGATCTAATTAGTTCTAAATTCATGTTTTTAGTACAAAATTTTTAAGTATACTTATATTACTTATTTTAGCTTATATTTTTATGTATGAATAAGTGTTAAAAAAACTTATTTTACCTATAATATGCTGGTCACTAAATTCATTTGTTTGTAATTAGTTTTCTATAATTAGTGTAAGACTTTCTTAAGTTTGCTTTTTTATTTCTTAGTCTTCTTAAGCTTCCACTAATGGTAAAGAATTTTCTTTAATTTATTTTACCCTTTAATGTGTTAAGTGATATCAATATTTTCTATTATTGTTTACTTTGTCTTTCAACCTTATGTAAGATGAATTCTTATTTAGAATTAAGGAATTCCATCAATATCACTAATGACCATTACTACATTATTTTTATGTTCATCAATTTAATTATTGTGTATTCGGTTTTTAGTATATTTCTTAAGGTTGTTTCTAATCCATTTAAATTCCTTGTCTACATTTTAATAAATTTCTATTATGAGGCTTAAGTTCAAGACTTCTCATAGGTAGTATATTGGCTAGTTCTAATTGTTTAGATGATAATTATAATGTGTCTACTAATTTTTTACAGGGTTATGAGCTAGGGTTTTCAAGACAATGGTCTTATAGTAATTTCAAAGTTTAATTCTAGGGTTTTCTAATGCCTAGACTAATTTTCTTCAAGGTGTTTGTTTATTCTCATTCATTTAAAATAATTATCCTACATCATTTCTACTTACTTTACCATCAATATAACTCTATGGAGGCTTCTAAAAATATGTCTATGGCAATGGATGTCATTCATTTCCTTAATTTAGAATGAGGAAATAAATTAAAGGTGTAGACCTTACCTTGATAGCCTAGGAGTGTAGATGGCAATTCCTCCTTTCTATTTTGATTAAGACCTACATATTTTAACAAATTGGTAAGTCTACTACATTCTATGAAATAAATAACTAACTTTACAATTTCTTACCCTTGTCTTCTTAATGGTAGAATGATTGGTGGCTTTCTATAATGGTAGTTGAAGCTTAGGTTGTGTGCTACTTAATTTGTTGGAATGTTTCATTGAATGCTAGAGGATACAAAAGAGGGAAATTTGAAATCGTGGAATGTAAGTTGTGTGTGGGTGTAGATTTACGTGGAGTAGGGGAGGGAGAGTGGGCTGGTGGTTGAAGTTTTGACTTCCTAAATTGACTTAATCCTCTATTTATAGATGTAGGTAACTTGTAGAGTAAGTGTTGAATTAATTAATTAATTAAATTGTTTGTCTAATTGTGGCTTGTAAAGAGGCTGCCACGGTGAGAGTTCTGGTGTGGAGGGGCTGTTTCCAAGCTTCTTTTGCTGATTTGTAAGAGTTTTATTCAGTGTAATGATTAGGGCATTGTTGGAGCAATTTAATTGCTTCATTTGTGCAAGTTTCTAGCCTTTTATTTCAATTAACCTTGACTTGGTGCAGGTGAGAGCTGTAATATTTCCAAAACAGCAACTTGGACCGTCCTTTTACCATGACTTGTATCTACCAATTGGTAAGAATAGTGAAAAATTTAAATATCTAGCTAACTACGTCAAAAATTATCCCCTACGCGTATTTTAAAATTAGTTACGTAAAAATTTTATTCTAAAAATTTTAATTTAGGTCCCAAAATATTTCTACAATATGGTTGACTTTAAATTTTAAGTTTAAAATTTACGCGATTTAGTATTTTTAAAGTTTGGTCTTACACGATTAGGGTTTTGGGGCCTAAAAGGTCAAAATATAAAATTGGTATCTATAGACTCTAAATTTTCTAACTAAAATTATGGTGTGGTCTAAAATCTTTATTTGAAGTCTAGATTATTAATTATAGGATCATTTATAACTTTTTAGTACTTATTTATAACCCTAACAATTTATCTTTTATGGATCATTTTTATTCTATACATACTACAAGTCATTGGCTTTCTAATGTTCTTGAAATAAAATTTTATTTACACTAATATTCTAGATTCTAGACTCGGATTATAAAATTTAACTATAGTTCTTTTAATATCTAGAAATTCCGGATCTAGGGTTTTTAGATCATAAATAGGTTTATAGTACTATAGCGTTTCTAACTAAGGCTTAACCGGGTAAGCAGATTCCAATATCCATCTTAATTTTTACTATCCTATTTTTTTAGAATTCTCAGGGTTTACAATACCGTAGTATTTTCCAACCCAAATGGCTTTTTATGACAAAAATAACTTTAGAAATGGATAGATCTTGTCGTGTAGGTAGAAAACGGTATATTATTTACGCAATTTCGAGTTAAAATGACCAAGTTATGGCCATTTTAAGTTGGAGTTACCTTCTATACGAATTTTAACGATCTTATGACATAGTTTTTGATAAGTACCATAGAATCAATAAGAAATACTCATTATGGGTATTCTTCTTGATTAGGTGATCCCGAGGAGCAGTATTCATATTCGGAGGATTATTTTGATTAGTGGATTTACCGATCGACTCATCTGTAAGAAAGATAGATTCTCATGGCCAAGTGAGTTTATTTCCTACCTTTTTCATACATGGTTATGCTTGTAGCTAGAGACACTAGAAGTAGGAAAAGATGAAAATGAATTATGTATGATAATATTGGTTGAAAAAATGTTAAGCATACCGAGGCATGAATTGTTGTTAATTAACTTATGTTTTACTATTATTCTGTTGGACTGTGTGCAAATTCTGTGATCACCTTTAAATTACTCTAATCATATTCTATGAATTATATTAATTGATTCATGCATATGACGTAGATAGTTCATTGCATGAGCTGCTATACTCGATGGGACAAGAGTATAGTAGCCGGGTTTGCAGTAGCCAGAAATCTGCAAGATGGGCGAGTAGGAGCCCGAAAGAACTATTTTGAGATGGGTGAGTGGGCCTGAAATAAACTACATGAGTTGGATTTTAAATATGGGTTTTAAAGAGCTTGGAACACCTAACCCTGAATGGAGGGGTAAATCCATTCAAATATATGATTTCCGGTAGATCATATGTATTGCTTGATCACTTGCATGCTTGTTTTAATAACTTGATTGAAATTATTTATACAAGTACGTTGATTCAGGAATATTCTTAATAAGCTAGTTATGTTTATACTCCGATAGATCTTTGTTGTAACAGGACTATATCTTTTATGCCCGAGGACTTCATATACACGAGAGGGATGATGTTTTAGGAAAGTTTCTGGAAATCTTTTGAAGATCTTAAGTTAAATATCTTTTGATGTCCTTTAAGTGTTAGTCTTATTTTGTTGTGCGAAAGATTAAGTTGATATTATGGTTGTTTGGAGAATTATAGGGGAAAACCCCTAAGATGATGTAAGGATTATATTCTCTTAATAATAAATTGGATGATTATCTAGATTCTTGTATGTTGTATTTACTATCTCGAACTATACATCCCATCGGTGTCTCCTATTGTTGTGATAGATGCCTTACATATGGTATTGAAAATTTTCGCATGACTTTAGGAAGTCATTCTTAAGGTTTAATACCATATTGGCGGACTGCTATGTTTAGGGTACCCTTTGGGGTGTGACAATACCTGCTTATTCCTACACAATCTCTAGAGACCAACACATACACAAAACACATGTATGTATTCTAGCATTTGTTCATCCTAGTTGCTTGATTAATTAAATATATTTAACACAATTGAGTAGTTAATTGTGTAAATGACTATTTCTTCAAAATTCACATCGAATACACAAGTTCAACAATCTCCCTTTTTTGTTGAGGACAATCATGCACAAATAACTCCCTTTCAATTAAGCATACTCCCCCTCAAGTAAGCATTTGGATTTCAAAAGAATTTCCTCAAACTTGATTTTCAAACACTTGATGCTTAACTCTACGGAATGTAAGTTACACTTAATGATTAAACAAACACAATATACACTATAATGCATTCAACAAATTTTTCTCCCTTTGGACACATTAAAATACACTATTTATGCATGTTAATTGTGCATTCAACATTTCTCTCCCCCTTTGGACTCATCAAAAACAAGAAGATAAACTCAGAATATTTCAAATAAGGAGAGATGCATAGGCAACATAGAAGGTCCAAAAAGAATCCTCATATCACAAATGTGTCCAAGATGCTGCTAGAAAATTGTAAAATAGGTTTCTTAAGAGTACACAATTGTCTATGAAGTCTAAAAAGCATCAATTCAAACATTTTTTATGCATAAAAACATGAATAACCATGTTCAACATTCAAAACAGGTTTTAACATAAATTTAGCTTGAGCATGCACAATATATATATATATATATATATATTACAGATTTTAAGTTGTTAGGATAACTCATAATGATCACAAAACATATATGAAAGTTTGATAGCTTCTTTTATCTCAAGATTAAGTTCTAGATCAACTTTGCTTCAAGATATTTAACACTCATCATACTTGATTATGCCCATTTCTCTATGCAAAGTGCATAAGCGATCCTTGCTTAAAGATTTTGTAAAAATATAAGTAATTTGATTGTTTGTATCAACAAATTCCAAGCTAATATCTTTAGTTAGAACATGATCTCTAATGAAATGATTTCTAATTTCAATAAGCTCGGTCCATAAGTGTTGGATTGAATTTTTTATTAAATTTACAGCACTTGTGTTATCCCAACGAATTGGAACATTTTCATACTTTAATCCATAATCTAGCAAATTTTGTTTTATCCATAAACTTGTATACAACAGCAATTGATAGTTATATACTCAACTTCAGCAATTGAAAGTGCAATTGAATTTTTCTTCTTTAAGTGCCAAGATATTAGGGAGTTTCCAAGAAAGTGGCATGTGCCACTTGTACTTTTCTGATCAACTTTGCACCTAACAAAATCAGCATCGAAGTAACCAACTAGATCGAAAGAGGTGAACTTTAGATACCATAAGCCAATTTCAATAGTGCCTACAAGATGCTTGAGTATGTGTTTCACTGCACTCAAGTATGATTCCTTTGGACAAGATTGAAATCAGACACATACACATACCGAGAACATGATATGAGGTCTTGAAGCTGTTAGACATAACAAATAATTTATCATTCCTCTATAAAGCTTTTCACAAACATTTTTTGCCATTTTCATCTTTGTCAAGTTTTACATTTGTGCTCATAAGTGTATGTCTTTTCAAGAGTTCTTTGGTATATTTAGATTGGTTGATGAAGGTTCCATTTTTAGATTGCTTCACATGAAGACCTAGAAAATAATTGAGTTCTCCCATCATATTCATTTCAAATTCGTTCTTCATGGACTCAACAAATTTATCACGTAGATTTGCACAGTCAATATATCTAAATTGTGATTTTTGATTAAAAAAATGTCATGTCAATCTTTTCTCTATAAAATCCTTTATTTAATAGGAAGCTACTAAGTCTTTCATACCAAGCTCTAGGAACTTGCTTGAGACTATAAAGAGCTTTGTTTAGTTTGAAGACATGTTCAGGGAATTCATTATTTTCAAAACCTGATAGTTGCTCTACATAAAATTCTTCTTTTTCAAAACTATTTAAAAAAGCACTTTTAACATCCATTTGAAAAAGGTAAAATTTTTTAATGTAGCAAATATCAAAAGCATTCTAATGGTTTCTAGTCTAGCAACTGGGGTAAATGTCTCATCAAAATCTATGCCTACTTATATCCTTTGACTACTAATCGAGCTTCATTTCTAGCTACTGTTCCAATTTATCGAGTATGTTTCTATAAACCCACTTAGTTCCAATAACTGGTCTACTTACCAAATCTAGGAACCAAGTTCAACTTCATTTCTTGTGAATTGGTTTAATTCTTCTTACATAGCTAGTATCCAAAACTTATCTTTTAAAGCTTCTTATATATTTTTAAGCTTGGTTTGGGATAGGAAAACTATTACTTATATTTCTTAGGAAGTTCTTGTTTGAATCCTATTAGAAGGTTCAACTATTATTAGATCTTTGACTGTGATCTTGCATATTTCCATTCTTTAAGAAGCAGTTAATAAATTCATTCACAACATCCTTTTTATGTTTATCTACTTCTTTAATATTTTTTTAAGAGAAAACTTATCTAAATCATCACAAATATTATCCACCTCATCACTTGAATAAATATGAGGCAAAGAATCATCAAAAGTAGCATGAATAGATTCTTTCTACAATAAAGGTTCTCTTATTAAATACTCTACATGTTTCAGTACCCCAGAAAAATGCCATCATCACTTTTTAGCATCAAATTTATCTAGTTATTTTTTTTTCCATTATTCAAGATATAACATTTAGTGCCAAAAGGATGAAATAAGAGATCTTAGATCTTCTTCTTTTCCAAAGCTCATAGGGGGTTTTCTTAAGTATTGGTCTTATGAAGACTCTATTAGATATATATAATGCAGTGTTAATAGCTTTAGCCCAAAAGTATTAAGTAAATTGTTTTCATATAACATTATTCTATTCATTTCAATTAAAGTTTCACTTTTCCTTTCAGCTACACTATTTTGTTGTAGAGTTGTAGGTACTGAAAAGGTATGTTCAATTCCATTTTTACTGCAAAAGTCATGCATTTCATAATTTTCAAATTCTCCCCATAATTACTTTGGATGGTCATAATATTAAGACCTTTTTCCTTTTGAAATTTCTTGTAATATCTAAAAAGCCATTGCTTGTTTTGTCTTTAGATACCAGGAAGAAAGTCCATGTATATCTAGTGAAGCTATCAATAATATCCAAGATATATTTTTTGCCTCCCCAAATTAAAGATTTGATTAGGACCAATAAGTCCATATGAAATAGTTATAATGGCCCAAAGTGGAAACAACATCTTAGACTTAAAAGAAGTCTTAATTTGCTTTTTTTGTTAACATGCTTGGCAAATGTTGTCTTTAAAAATTTATTTTTGGTAAACCTTTGATAATATTCTTTTTAACAAGTTTTGAAATTGCATCCATGCTAGTATGTCCCAATTTTCTATGCCATAGCCAACTATTGTCACTTTGAGAGTGCAACAAGTTTCATTTGATGATGAAATCATCTAAATTGATTTTATAAATATTTCTTTGTCTATACCCTTCAAAATAAGCTTGATTATTGTCAATTCTTTCAATTGAACACTTATTGGGAAGAAATGTTACTCTAAAACTATTATCACACAATTGGCTAATACTAAGCAAATTATGCTTTAAACCATCAACCAAAAGCACATTCTTAATAATTAAATCTTTATTTATTAGAATGTTACCTTCACCAAGAATAGTTGACTTGTAATTGTCTCTGAAGGTGACATTCCCTTGATCTTTCACGTTTAAAGTTATGAACTTGTATGCATCTCCAGTCATGTGTCTAGAGCAACCGCTGTTCAACTACCATTTGCTGTTTCCACTTGAAGATTCTTGCAAAACAGAGGATTATTTCTTTGGTACCTATTTGAGTTTGGGTCTTTTCGGTTGGATGTAATAAGGATTTCTTTCTTAGGAAACCAAACTAGCTTACTTTTATGATTTAAATGCATAGTTCTCTTTATTGGGCAATTGTGAGTCATATTACCAGTTTTACTACAATAGTTACATGTCCTATGAGTGGCTTTTACAAATCGAGTTTTATGAGACTTGCAACTACTTTCTTTGTCATAGCCAATTCCATATTTGTTTGAATCAACTTTGATTTGCAAGAAGTGTGTTTAAGTTCTTCTTCCCTTTGGTGAACTTGGCTATGACTGCATTTAAATCATCTAAGCTAGCTTTCAATATAATATTTTCATTTCTTAATTCTTCTAGCTCCTTTAAAATTTCATTATTGTTATAAGTAATGCAACATTATCATCATTATTTAAAGTTTTTATTTTAATATCAAGCAAATCATCCTCAATTGTTAATTTTTCATTAATCTTGCTCAATTCATCATTTTTGCTTTTTAACTTCTTACATTTATCATTCATCTTTTCATTTTCAAATTTTAAAATATCAATTTCTTCATGAAAATTTTTATTTTCTATTTTAATCTCATACTCACTTCTAAATTTATCTAACCCTTCTCCTAATTTCTTCATTAAAGTTTTAAGCATGCTATTCTTTTTCTCACTTTTATCAATCTTCTGCATACTTTATCATACATATCACAAATTTCATCATAAGAAGAAGAAGATGGAGAACTTACTTCATCATCCAATGCCGTAAAGGACACATTTTCATCCAAGTCACTTGAGTCATCATCACTCTAAATAGCAATGAGAGCTTCTTTTCTGGATCCCTTAATGCTTTCTTAAGCATTGGACAACATTGTTGAATGTGTCTTGGTTTGTGACATTTGTAGTAGGTTATCACAGTTTTCTTTTCCTTTTTGTATCTTGAGGAGCTATTATCATTATCCTTCCTTTTGTTTATTGTTGAACTTCATAAACTTCTTGAACTTCTTGGCCATTAAGGTAACCTCGTCATCATCATCACTAGAGTCATAACTTGTAGTTTTTAAGGCAATAGCCTTCTTGCTTGATTCTTCTTATTTCTTACTTCTTACTTAGATCATGTGTTTTGAGTTCTCCAAGGAGTTTCTCTTTGCTCACAGCACTTAAATCCCATGCTTCTTCAATAGCAGTTCTTTTTTCCTAATCCTTGGGTAGGGACCTGAGTAGTTTAGGATTTATTCCCACATTAGTGAAATTCTTTCCAAGCACACTCAAAGGATTTATGATGTAGATGAATCTATTATGCATCTCATCTATAGATTCATTTGGAATCATATTGTAATTTTCAATCTATGCATTATGTTCATAGCAAAATTTACATGTGTAAATTCTATTGAAATCACTTTCATCTAAGGCCCATTTTCTATTACATTCCATATTAATCTATTTTGAGGATTTAAAAGGATTTTCATTCTACACTTCCAATATTGGTAGTTATCATCACTTAGAAGAGGTGGTCTAATAAATAGCTTAACCTTCTAAAAACCTTAGTACATTTGATTCCATGGTCTTTACTCTATATGCGATTAAGCATAAGAAAATAGAGACGAAGATTTGGTACCAAATGAAAACGTACTAGGAAATACTGGGGGAGGAGGGGGGTGGAATTGAGTATTTGCCTTAAAATTCTCAAACAATAAATTTTTGTGCAATAGATCAAATAAAACTTTAATAATAGTGGATAAGGCAATAATAGACTAATGAAAGAAATATTAAAGAGATAGGGAAAGAAGCTATAAGCCCAAATTTAACATAGAGTTCAGCCCGTTTCCTACTTTGTATGATCACCCAAGTCGCCTCTAATAAGAAGACTTCACAATTTATTGATCTCAATCACACAAGCTCAAAATAGAGCAGTACACCAATTTTCAGCACTTAAGAAATAAAATATTTCCTTCTCTCTTAAGATGCTCTCTTATAGATAACAAAGACATGAATAGAGCATCAAAATGATTTCCTCTCTCTCTCTCTCTCTTGCAGGTTTTGCAAATTAATGAACAAGAATACAAAGATAATGAGAGAATTTTCTGATTTGTTTGTTCGCAATTAAAAGCTCTTAATCAAATTTTCAGTTCAGCACCACTCTATTGAATCTCCAAAGGAAAGAGTATTTATACATTTCAAAAGTTTAAATGTCTGTTAGAGATAACGTCATAAAGTCGTCAAACATTAAATGCACATAGCAGCTCTTTCATGCCACATCGGCTCGTATTTTAAGCTATCATGCTTCAGACTTGTCTCACCTTAAATTTGACCCTTGATTATGTGCTACTTTAAACTCGTCGAGCTTGAAATTCGAACTTGCCGTTCCCTAAGCTTGTCAGCCCTTAAACTTATTGTACCTTGGATTTAACACTCGACTAAGGCTTTGCTATTTTGAACTCTTTGAGCCTAGGAACTTGAACTTGTCACACCCTAGATTAGTTGCATCTTGAACTTGTTGCACCTTAAATTTAACCATCGACTAAAGCTATGTTACTTTGAACTTATCGAGCCTAGTAATTTGAGCATATCACGTCTTGATGAACAGACTTGTTGAGCCCTCGATGAGACTTGTGACCAAGGCTGTGCTTAAAGAATTTGTACATGCTTATTCCTACACAATCTTTAGAGAACAACACATACACACATTATATTCTAGCTTGTTGCTCATCCAAGTTGTTTGACTAATTAAGTGTAGTTTAGCAAAATTAAGTAGTTAGTTGTACAACTAATTGTTTCATCAAAATTTACATTGGATATACAAGTTCAATGGACGTGATGGCCTTTGCTCCTGAGGAATGTAGGATCAAACCTCGAAAAATAGAATGTTATGGTAATGCCTTCTATATCATATGTAAAAAACCATTATGGTCTATTAGCCCTCAACAGAATCTTTTCAACTTATGCCCATGTCTTTTCAAATTTAGAAGCTTCTCTAGCAAACCAAGTTACCCCGAGCCCTTAGCCTCGACTCAAATGAATTTTGATCATGGCTCATGAGCTTAAGTGACTCCCTAAGTGTTGAATCCCTCGCGAGCTTGGGTGAATCCTGCATAACCTTTGAACTTGCTAACTTGCTGAAGGATACTCATTGTCAACTGAGGATGCAGCTCACATGGCCATACATGCCCCTGAGTTCTAACTCGAGTGTCCACCTCATGGGTTATAACCGGACACTCTTTTATCTCCTCACAATGGGAGTAGGAGGGACAAGTGTTGACAATAAATAATAGGTTGAAGCCTACCAATTCGTTGAGGCTTAACCAGCTAACTGCTGATGTAGACGGGATTGCGAACAAGTAAGTTGTTGAAGAAGCAACGGAGGAAGACCAAGCTGTAGGAGATGGATCGGCTTGCCAATTTAATTTATTTTACTGTTTCTGTTTCATTTATTTTGACGTTTCTATTTTATTTATTTTACCGTTTTCGTTTCATTTATTTTAGGGGACTTAAAGGTTGTATTTATTTTACCGTTTCTGTTTCATTTATTTTGACATTTCTATTTTATTTATTTTACCGTTTTCGTTTCATTTATTTTAGGGAACTTAAAGGTCGTAGTCAAGCCTTATAAATGGTATTGTAACCCTTTGTATAGATTATTATTAACTTTTGATATTTGAAGTTCCTTATTGAGAAATACTCTCATAAAGTTTGCATTGTTATTGCAAATTTTGATCTTTGAACGCTTTACGCTGCGTCAGATGGTATCAAAGCGAGGATGGCTACCTACAGTGATAGCAGTGCTCTCCGTGACGGTGTTTAGGAGGGTGGAGCCTCTCAGGAGGACGAGGCGTTGCAACGATTGGAGCGACGTCTGGAGCAATGAATGGATCACGGATTCCAGCATTTCGAGGAACGTCTTGATAAGATTGTAGATCGTTTGGTTGCTTTAGAAATTGATGCAAACAGGAGACGCGCGGTGACAATAGAAGACCAGGGGACGATGTAGCTCGTAGGGAACCTATTGACAGACCAAATCCTGCTCGTAGACAACTTATCTATGATGAAAATTCTGAAGAGAGCGATGTAGAAGGACCTCGGTTTGCTCGCAATCCACCATACGGTGGTCGAAGACGGAATGATTATGATGATAGAGATACTAAAAATTTTCGAAATCAGTGATATGGCGGGTATAGAAGAGATGGTTATGATGATCGTGATGGTGGAGACTTACGATTGAAAGTTGACATCCCATATTTTAATGGAAATCTTGGAATTGAAGAGTTTTTAGATTGGGTTGCTGATGTGGATCGGTTCTTTGATTATGCGAAGACTCCCCCCGAAAGAAAAGTCAAGTTAGTGGCATGTCGATTAAAGGAATGGCTTCTGCATGGTGGGAGCGGATTCAATATAGGTGAGAACGAGAAGGAAAGGGTCCGGTTCGCACTTGGTACCGGATGAAGTATTTAATGAAATCAGAATTCCTACTACCTGATTATGAGCAAATTTTGTTTCAACAGTATCAGAGGTGTCAACGAGGAATGTCCATGAGTTTACTACTGAATTTATGAGGTTAGCAGAAAGAAATAATCATATAGAATCTGAAGGTCAGCAGGTGGCTCGGTATTTGGAAGGATTGAAACCAACTTTGTGGGATAGAATTGGGGTCCAGGTAATTCGCACCTTGAGTGAAGTGAAGAATCTGGCATTGAGGGCTGAATTGATGCAGCAAGAGCATGGAAATAGAAATTATGGGAGATATAGATCTACTACCCGGTCAAAGGAGAAGAGCAAAGAGGTAGAGGACCAAACGACACGTGGATTCAATGTAAAGAACAAATCCCCAGAGGATAAAGTTGCAGGAAAACGTCCTATGAATGAGGGATAGGATAAAGAGGGCAAGAAGATGGATAATCCTTATGCGAGACCCATGGTGGGGAAGTGCTTTCATTGTGGTCAATCGAGGCATAGATCGAATGAATGTCCTAAGAGGAAGACTGTTAATATTATAGAAAAAGAAGAAGGTGATGAAGGCATCTGTTGTGAAGCATATGGAGATGAGGAGGAGGAATATGATGAAGAAGAAGAGGGAGTGTATGTTGTTCAAAGGTTGATGCTGACACCAAAGTCTGAAGATCATACCCAGTGCACCAATTGTTCAGAACTAGATGTACCATCGATGGTAAGGTGTTTGGTATGATTGTTGATAGCGGTAGTTGTGAAAATAAAATAGGAAAGAAGGCAGTTCAAAAATTGAGATTGCCTATAGAGAAACATCCAAATCCTTATACTTTGGAGTGGATTAAGTCAGCCGCTGGAAAAATTGAAGTGATGGAATGCTGCAAGGTTTCATTCTCCATAGGTAAGTATAATGATGTTGTGTATTGTGATATAGTTGATATGGATGTGTGCCACCTGCTGTTTGGT
Source organism: Combretum micranthum (assembly GCA_024138025.1). Lineage (NCBI taxonomy): Eukaryota > Viridiplantae > Streptophyta > Magnoliopsida > Myrtales > Combretaceae > Combretum > Combretum micranthum. The sequence goes on along the minus strand of JAMXBD010000825.1, from coordinate 122,895 downwards.
AGGCCTTGGCAATATGATGTTAATGCACAACATTCAGGAAAGAGTAATGTGTATAAATTAGAAAGGGAAGGGGTGAAATATACTTTGCCACCACTGAAAGACAAGACTCCTTTACCAGATAAGGGTATGTTTTTGTTTGTGGTGAAGGATTTTGGGGCTGAGATGAAAGATACTAGGCAAGTGCATGCGTTAATTGTGAAACAGGTTCTGATGAATGATGTTGAGTTGCAAGTGGAGGAGCAGCCTGAATTAGTTCGCCCTTTGCTACAGGAATTTAAGGAATTGATGCCAGATGACATACCAGTTGGGTTGCCACCATTGAGGGACATTCTGCACCAAATAGAGCTTATTCTTGGAGCCAGCCTTCCTAATCTTCCACATCACAGGATGAACCCGAAAGAGAGTGAGATTCTCAAAGAGAAGGTTGAGGAGTTATTGAAAAAGGGTTTGATCCAAGAGAGTTTGAGCCCATGTGCAATGCCTACTTTATTGATACCCAAGAAAGATGGGAGTTGGAGAATGTGTGTGGATTGTTGGGTTTTATTATTAGTTTTGCAGCGGAATTTTTCTTTAAAATTAAAACTCTAATTCCAGTATCCATGTGTTTTTGATTAGATACAAAAACGAAAATAAAAGTTCAAGTTTTAATACCTTTTTCGATTTCAAAAAACTATTTGATGATACGGATCTGTAGACGTTGCCACGTTACGAACGCCCTCTACGGTATCCATACGAGAATGACCTTAATTTGGATTCTCCTCTTACGTGCTAGCGCAATCTAGAACGCTTCTAGATTTGGTTTCGAAGGAGCTCCTAGAGATACGAATTTCTCACACTCTCTCTAGGGTTTCGAAAATTTCTTTTGACAGCACATGTCATTAACCCTAGGAGAGCGTCTTATGTTCTATTTAAACTAAAGTCTATTATTCATGCGAATAATAACTTTAGTCCCCTAATCTTATTAGGGATAATAATAAATTATTAAATAATTTACGAAATAAACATAAGAATTATTAATCCGATTGGGAATAATCATTTTATTGTTCTTAACAAATTATAAAATGAAAATATCAAATATTTGGCCTTGGGCAAAAACACTAACAATCTCCCACTTACACTAGGCCAAATAATTATTTATCAATCTTAACAAATTAAGATTAATAAATGACTTTATCATTCCCATCAGACTTATTTATATCAAGTCCTTGATCCTTTTAGTTCATTCTTTTGTGTATGACCTTGTAGGTTCACTTAATGTTGGCAGTAGCTTTTAAGTACCTTTTAAGGCCTACAAGACATAATTGGTCTCTAGCAAGACATTATGCCTACCCAAATTAAATGAAGATCGGTGATCCGACTTTACCTATTAACAATCAGTTATTCAGTCCCTTTGTCACATGATATCTTATGATTAATCATAAGGTGTGGATTAATACACACTTATATTGATTAATCACTTATTTCTTGAATCCAGAGTTTGACTGATTTAAACAAATGATATTGATAACTCTTAATCAATTCATTTAAGCATGGCCATGGATTTCTCAGTCTTACTCAAAAAGGGGCCCAAAAGATATCTCTCTCAATTAAATGAGAGGGACAAATTCCTTCACGAACACTCATATTTCTCCACATAGCTTATTCCATATCCAAAAACAGTCTTACAATCACTCGATCAAAACACGGAGATTGCTATGTAGGAATCCATGGTATCATCAGGTCAAAGGACTTAAATAACACTGCAATGAGAAATACTTATCATATTGATCCACATAGTATTCTCATAATTGGTCATTCCAATACAATGTACTTTTACATGTATTTATGTGCTAAAATGATATCTTATATCCATGATCAGTAAAACATGACCATCATCCAGCTTACATACTAATCTTAATTCATTATTATTCCATATAATGAACGATTAGGGATAATTTATAATGAAGCTATTTTTCCTCTATGGTTTTACTATTAAAGTCACATACTTCAATGACATAAGGAATAGCAAGTTCACTCATAGAATTATTTTATCAAGGTAAAAAGGCCAATAATAAACCTCGATAAAAAGGAATGGCTCATAATATAAAGATGATAAATATTCACATGACACAAAACCATATGGCTTAGGGCACATCACTAGCATGGATAGCAAGGCTATAAACAGGATCACTGTGGGATACAAATTTCCAATACCATGATTGGATGACATGCTTGATAGGCTACATGGGGCTAAATGGTTTTCCAAAATAGATCTGAAGAATGGATACCATCAAATTAGAATCCGGCCTGGTGACGAATGGAAAACCACCTGTAAGACAAAGAAGGGTTTATATGAGTGGTTAGTCATGCCATTCGGGTTATCCAATGCTCCCAGCACATTCAGGCGGCTAATGCACTAGGTATTAAACCTTTTGTGGGTAAATTTGTAGTGGTGTATTTTGATGATATTTTGATCTATAGCAAATGTGAGGATGAACACTTGTTGCATTTGAAGAGTGTACTGACAGCCCTGCACGAGAATAAATTATATATTAATCTTAAGAAGTGTAGTTTCATGACAAACAAGTTGCTTTTTCTGGGTTTTGTTGTTTCGATTGACGGTGTCCGGGTTGATGAAACAAAGGTGCAGGCAATTAGAGAGTGGCCTACTCCTAAAAATGTCTCCGAGTTGCGAAGCTTTCATGGCTTAGCAGCTTTCGATCGTAGGTTTATTAGGAATTTTAGCACTATTGCTGCACCTATGACAGAGTGTCTGAAGAAAGAGAAGTTCTTGTGGACTGAAGAAGCAGCTTCTAGTTTTGCAATCTTAAAAGAAAAATTGAGTACAGCACCAGTACTTACTCGCTCAGACTTTGAGAAGTTGTTTGAAGTAGATTGTGATGCCAGTTGAGTGGGCATAGGAGCGGTTCTATCTTAAGGACGAGTCTTGTTCAAGTGGAGGAGATTGATGTAGACGAGATCGCGAACAAGTGAGTTGTCGAAGAAGCAACGGAGGAAGACCAAGCTATAGGAGATGGACCGGCTTGCCAATTTAATTTATTTTACCATTTTTGTTTCATTTATTTTGATGTTTCTATTTTATTTATTTTACCGTGTTTGTTTCATTAATTTTAGGGGGCTTAAAGGTCGTATTTATTTTACCGTTTCTGTTTCATTTATTTTGATGTTTCTATTTTATTTATTTTACTGTTTTCGTTTCATTTATTTTAGGGAACTTAAAGGTTGTATTCAAGCCTTATAAATGGCATTGTAACCCTTTGTACAGATTATTATTAACTTTTGATATTTGAAGTTCCTTATTGAGAAATTCTCTCATAAAGTTTGCATTGTTATTGCAAATTTTGATCTTTGAACGCTTTACGCTGCGTCAACTGCGACCCTCGCTTAGGCCAAAGGCCTAAAAAGGACCCTAAAGCCCATAAGTTCGACCAACTCATAAGAAGTCCACCCTACCAAGAGGTTTGGTTTCCAATAGCCCATGGAGTTTAACTATGACTTGACCTCGACCTCGATCTCAATCTCACTTCTTGCCCACGAGTGTGCCACAAGCTCTTCCAACCAATCGCTCTCTTGACCTCCTACAGAGCCCAACCAGTCGCTTCCTTGACCTCTTATAGAGCCTTTGAACCTACTAACTTGCTGAAGGATACTCATTATCAATTGAGGATGCAACTCAAATGGCCATACATGCCCCCGAGTTCAAGCTCGCGCGTTGGGGGGTGTGGGGGAGGGAGGGGTAGCATACAAGTGTTGATGATAAATAATAGATTGAAGCCCTACCAACTCGTTGAGGCCCAATCAGCCAATTGCGACCCTTGCTTAAGCCAAAGGCCTAAAAAGGATCCCAAAGCCCATAAGTTCGACTAACTCATAAGGAGTCCACCTCGCCAAAAGGTTTAGCTTCCGATAGCCCATGGAGTTTAATTGTGCCTTGACCTCGGCCTTGATCTCGGTCTCACTTCTCACCCTCGGGTATGCCATAAGCTCTTCCAACCAGTTGCTCTCTTAACCTCCTTTGTAGTCCTTGTCTCGACGTGGGACCAGTAAAGGACATCCCTAGTTCGGCCAAGCTTCGTACCCTCACAGCTCTTCCACCTCGGATTAGAGAGGGACCCTCCACCTCGATGCTAGGTTAGCTACTAGCTCTAAGTCCATTGTAACAGAAAAGATTCGGTAGGCCCTATTTCTATTTGACCACATCTATAAACATCGACCCCCCACCACCCCACCCCCCCCCGTGTGCGGCTGGTGCACACCACTAATAGTGTTTTGTGATTGCAAGGTCCCAACTCTTGTGAAATTGACACCTGCAACAAACAGTGAATATATGAAAATAAGAGGACTTTTTTTTATTTTTCTTAATATAAGTGTATATATTACTATAAGCTTGAAACTTAAAAAAAAAATTACAAGTTCTATAGGATTAATTGTAACCTATATATTTATAGAGTATGGGGCAAAAGGAGGGTATAAGATGCTATATAGTAAGTTTTAAATATAAAAATTAGAACCATATACCTTATAAAGTAAATGGTGTTAACACATGTTTAGGGTTTTTTTGAAAAAAAAACACAAATACAAATTATATAAAAAAATTACCAAAATAGTGTTGTTATGTCGCATCTTCGAGTGGAGATACAAATATTTATACTTGTATCGTATCTTCGAGTGGAGATATAGTGTCTAGGCAAAAAAAAAAAAAAAAAAAAAAATTAGGAGCTTGTGTATCACACAATGGTTATGCGATACAAGTCTCGACCTGTATCGCATAACTAACGAACAACATACATATAATTATACATGTATCGCTCATTGGTCACGTGGTACACATTCAAAGTTTATTGCACAACCAAAGTATGATATACTTGTAATTAAAAAAAAAAAACTTTGAAAGTGTGATACAGTAATACTATTCTTGTATTTTTTTTATAATTTATTTTCACGGTTTTTTTTTTTTGAAACTATGTTGTACACATAATATCCTCTAAAGTAGAAGATAGATAATACTTTATATGCTACTCATCTAGTACATATTGAGAGTGGAGTGAGAAATGATTATTTGATTGACGAAAGCTATGCAAGGATCTACGCCATGACTTAATTTACCAATAGCGAAAGGATAAAACAAAAGAAAGATTATTTAATTAACGAAGGCTTTGTAAGGAACAACTAGTCCTGTTCTAATTTGTACAGACATGAAGTCACCTTCATAGACTATGTCTAACTTATCTTAAGCATGGTTTTGAGGCTTTAAAACACCAAGAATTAATTTATTTAGAAGACCAAAAAAAAAAAAAGAAAAAAAGCACCGGAGGGATACGTATTTAGGAATAAATTTAAATAAAGATTAATATTTCAAATGTTTAAAAAATTATTCATGTTATGTAAAAATGTACAAATAATTTTACCGAAAAGAAAATAGTGCAACTAAAGATTGTTAGTATACTGTTATAAGATATGCTAACATGACAAGTTTGAGCAATACAATGGAGGGTTGATCCTTTATTTTTCAATCAATTAAAATATTAATCCCTTATCCACATTGTTTTATATAACATTAGTCTTATTTTTTAACTACTTAAAATATTAATTCTTTATTGGAATCTCTCCCCAATATAATTTTCGCATTTTTCTTTCCTTTTTGTTTTATCTCGTACATCTTATCTTACACTCTTGGACGTTGTTTTAGAGTGACAACAATTTTGTCATATTATTAGACATGATAATATGATACAGATCTTTGGAGCTTCTTTTGAGTGTTGGTGTTGCATGGCAAATGTAAAACATACAATTGAGTTGTACAGAAGAAGTTGAACCGCGTATGTCTGTTCACTTCATCACATGAAAATTAATGAATAAGGATTGATTTTTCCGTCCATTCAGCCACTATTCTTGACAGTGCCAGAGGAGATGGAATGGAGAAAATTGATCATGTACATTGTACATTTAGTGCATGCATGATAGAGCCGTAAAAATTGACAAGAGTGACTTTTGGCAGCTAAAATACGTAAAAAGAAAAATAATAATAAAAAAAAAAAGCAAAAGGTGGGCAACTCATACTATGTTGAAATGTCAACCTGATTTTACATATTATAGACGCGCATAGGACGTCAATAAATTGGCCTTTCCCAATCAATTTCATGTATCCCAAAAACTACTGAAAAATAGCGGGAGGGGGGAGGAGGGGAGTTATGGTTGGTGTGTTTTCTCTTAATATTCAAGTGAGAATTTTCACTTTGTGACACAATTTCTAATTATTTTCCATAGCAAAATTCATCTACCCTTACATGTGGTTTCTATCTTAATTTGCTTGGGATTTTTTACCTTGAAGCTGCTACTATTATCATCGTCATCATCTCAAATTTATTAGATATGATTTGATTTTATTCAGTTCATATTTAAAACAACGGGAAAAATACAATAAAAGGGTCTATATTTGTGCACCTTTTGTTAAAAAAAAAAAGCCCTAGATTTATAAAATATTCATTTAATAGCATGTATTTTATAATTTTATGCAGCTAAGTTGATGTTGCATTTTTAAACGTTAAAAGTGCTTACATGGCTATTTTACTAACTTCCACATAATATTCTCTCTCTAGAAATTATTTATTAGTATTTTTAGCAATTTTTGGCAATTTTTTATTAATATTTTTCTTCCAAAAAAGTTATTTAACTAAAAAGAGAAATAATTTTTGTTCTACTCAAAATATAACCTTCTTACCAGAATTATAATCGAAACCTCTTCCTGAATCAAATTGATCGAAGCTGCAAATTTGATCCCTCTAAAATTTTAATTAATCCAAAAAATTCAAGACTGGATAGATTCAAAGAAAACAAAATTGGAAAGCTTAATCTCCATATATTTTTCCTTCATCAATACTAAACTTAACTACATAGTTTAAAGTTTCAACCACTCCACAATGTAAGTTTTTTAGTAACTTCTCTACTTGTTTCACCTGATAATCAATTTCTTTCTTTATTATTAGTAATGAGGAGCATCATGTTGATATGTACTACTTAAGTTACATTGGATGAAGAGCTTAAGGGAACATAAGGAAAATTCGATTAAAAAAAAGTAGGACATTCATGTTTTAGTTGTGCATTATATGTAATTATAGTTCAATCATGCCAAATCATTTCACAAAGTAACTAAATATGCAAAAAAAAAAAAAAAAAAAAATTAATAATAACAAAAAATTATTTATTTGTAGTTGTAGTGATAATCCAATTCTTTTTATTGTATTAGCTACATTCAATCAACATATATTAAATAAACTCACAATGTATTTGTCATTGTGGACGTGACTCATTTCTATATAAGAGTCATTGATTATGCAAAAATAGGACATGAGTTGTTTTTATATAGGAGTCGTTGACTGTGTAAAAATAATAGCTTTTTATAGGGAGTAATTATAACAAGACTGTATAGTATTATCTTAGAATAGGAATCTTTTCTTCTTTCCCAAGAATATATGTATACATATATTATCTTCAATATGAGAGAAATATATATACTAAATTCATAAACCTAAAACATTGTTGTTAACATGGTATCAGAGCGGTGCTAAAATTAACAAAACTGCCCTCACATTCTTATTCGTTGAAACTTGTACTTAAAAAAGAGGAAAAAAGGATAAACAAGGATCTCTTATTCCAGCAACAACAAATAACACACCAATTATTATCCAACAAGACAATTCTACCTTTCTTGGAAGTATCCTTCTAAATGAAACTAATTATTCAATATGGTCTCAACTTATGGAGATGCGCATTGGAGCACGCAACGAGACTGGATATCTCACTGGAGCAGCAACAAAACCTGCACCTAGAGACCTTAATTTTGGGACCTGGGTCACCAAAAATCAAAGGGTGAAAAGTTGGCTTATTGACTCAACGAGTCCATTACTAATGCAATGATTTATTCGTCTCCCTACAACCAAAGAAATATGGGAGGCTATATCAAAAACTTTTTATGATGGATCTGATGAGACTCTTTTTTTTTTAATTAAATAAAAAATCTTTCTCTACCAGACGAGATGTAGACCATTATCTGTCACGCCCTAAGGATACCCTAAACACGACAGTTTACCACACTCAATATTAAAGCTTAAGTATGACAACCTTAGTCATCCCAAAAGCTTCGATATCGGGTGTAAGATGTACCTTCACGATCATAAAGGACCAACTTTGAAACTAGTTGTTTAAGAAGATATTCATATAGCAATTAAGAATATAAATCATAACATAAGCATCTAAAATATGGAATATATGAGTCTTACAAAATATAAAAGGGGCATTCCCTATCAAAAGACAAGGTATAATAATAACAACTACATCGAAGATTTATTTAGAAGTTTAAGTCTGCAACTAATCTTTGACTTTATCCAAAAACACCTCAGTCCAAAAGGTAGTACCTAAGAGAAATATCCTCCAGGTGTCAACCAAAGATAGGGGTGCTGCAATAAATATCTATAAGGGGATAAGCTTCTTACTTAGTGAGAATTATTTCCATAAATAAAGTACTTGAACAATCAATATCCAAACAAGTTATTTAAATAAGCATATGAAATGCAACAAATATGTGAGCAAATAATTCGTATGATTTTTCGAGAATCATATATTGAATGGATTTACCCTTCCATTCGAGATTAGGTGTTACGGGCCGTAAGGCCATAGTTTGCAAATGAAATTTTGGTAGTTTTTATACGAGCCATGTAACTCCCCAAAATAAGACATTACAACCCGCCACGTATCCCCTCTTATATAGGATACACAAAGGCTCTATTATCCACAAATTCATAAAATCATCACCTGTAAACACTCATAGGGTAACTCATAGGATACTAAACCTGTTAAAAATAAAAACTCATACTTCATAAAACTTAAACTCCTGGTTCAAGCATAAAATCCAAGTTGACATCATAGTCAACAAATTCTACATAAACTAAAAACTGTTTACATTAAAATATCTTCATTTAAAACCAACAATGAATCCAACTACAATCCCAAATGATCAAAACATGTCTTTTCTTAGAAACTTGGTATATGAAGCCTAACTCTCGGCTGGGTAGTCGGGTCAACTATCGCTATCCCCGCTATCAAAGAATAAATCATAACCGGATAGATCATACATTATATCTTCTTCACCTGTACTTGAAATTTAAAAGAATGAGTGGTGACGCCCAGTACGATAACTCCAATAAAAAAAAAGCATATACACATACAAAAGGCATACAATTCATGCAATTTAAACTAATGCAAACAATCATATTATTATCTTTGTTAAGCCAACACAACAACACAGTCCAGTATTAGGTATACTCTAATCCTGAACTCGGATTTACTCAAACTCCATTGAAAATCAAATAACTTTTTGAAAACAATAATCATATACATATATGGATGAGTGGGTACTCCCCAAACACCCCGAATCCAGAACGCCTAATTCTACCGGAATCATATCAAAACACGAGTCCACTAGAGACAATCTCACACCAAGATCATCAGGGTGCCTCACCAGTATCACTGTCTGCCAGGTCTTTACTGGTCAAAGCTAAGCACAATCAATCATACAACTATTAACCCGAATAACGATTAAGTTTATTAAGAAAGTCTGTTCCTACAAGCATTCAATCAATACTAAACTTACAGGCAAAAACAGCAAGCAAGGATTGGTCGTACCTTTATCAGTTTCAGGAAATTCCAATTTATATCTCCTAAATCCTTTATCGATAACACTCAACCACAACCGAATCTCCCGAATCTCCGCAATACTTCAATTAATATTAACAATTCAACAACAAACTCAAATCTCCAAATTCCTGTCAACATCATATATTTATATATTTAACAAATAAAAACATGATATAAACAAACCCTAATGTACTACAACTCCCAAAATCCTAACCTGACAAAGAAAATCATCAAGTTGCACCGTCTAACCCGATAAATCTTCCACAACAATTTATAGAATTTGATAATCCTTCAAAACCCTAATATTATATGACAACAAGAACACATAATGATCATCTAACCATACATTATTCAACTCCATCAAAGAAAAGATGAAACTTACTGATTTAGATCACCAAAATCCAACTCACATCCACAAATTCATATCCTAACCAAAACTAGGGTTTCCTTCATGCAAACAAATCACAAAATCCTTAGAAGTTGCATGAAATTCGTATAAATCTGATATGAGAACATTATACTTACTTGTTTTAATCACAACACTCACTTATTATCCAACCGAGGCAGATCAAATCCAAGATCTAAATCTGTCCCATGTTTTTCCTTCAAGAACACCACAAAACCATAAGCAAACTCATACAAATTCATATTTCATTCATGAGAGAAGGTTAAAATTACTTACTTTGGATCGAAAACACCCTTCGGATAATTCTTCAAGCCTAAATCTCCAAGAACACTCCAAAAATCTCTTTTACGAAGGAGAAATATGAAATGAGTTTTTGTCAAAACCGTTTTTTGCGTCTCGCATTTATATATATTTGGTTATACGCCAGCCCTACGTCGGTGGCATACGTGTAGATCTTGTCGGCGTACACCTTATGCTGGCAAAATTTACACGAGCACTGGCAGCATTCATCGGGGCTTTGAATTCCCAGAACTTCAATTCTATTACATACGTCAGCAAATCTAAGCCGTACGCCGGTAGGGTTCACTGCCAGTGTTGAAAGAAACCCTAATGAATACCGGCGGCGTTCCTCCCAGCGTTAAGAAAAACGCTACTGTTCCCATCCTATGCCGTCTCTACGCCGGCAGCGTAGATTCTCCAGGAGGCGGCGTACAATCTGTCAAAAATTGCAGAAATCCGAACTTCAACATTTGTTCTACAACCAAACTTAAACATTTACAATTTACTTGTTTTGACCTAAAACTCATCCTATATAATCTCATGATTCATAATTCATTATATTTTCATCTTTATTTCTGTATAATACAAGCCACTACTAGTTGCTAAAATGTAGTTAATTCAGATGTCTACCCACCATTTTAATTGGGCAAACATCCTCCATAACGTATATTTTTCGGTTCTACGAATCTCACTACTATGCCCTCGTCCCACTAAGGGTGTAGTAATGAATGCAATGTGACTCACTACATGTTATGCATGAATCATTTTATTTAAATAATCATGGCATAACATTAGACATTTTAAGAGTGATCGTAGAATTCGCAAACATATCATTCCTATACTAATCATACAATGATTAATGGACAATTCCTGCCTCAATATGCTTAGCATAATTTTAACCATATATATAAGGCACGTACGCTTCCATGTTTTATCTTTACATAATTCTAATACTGCTAATCTACAAGCAAAATATAAGTACAAGAATATAATAAATTAAACTCACTCAGCCATGGTAGTAGAAACTCCTAGTCAAAATAGTAATCGAGGTAAGGAAGCTCGAACTCCACATCACCTAAACAAAATTTTGCGTAGTTCTACTTTAACTTGTAATTCTATTTCACTAAGTTCGTCAAAATTCATATGCCGTGAAATTCTAACATAAAATGGCCATAACTTGCTCATTTTAACTCGGAATTTCGCATATTATGTAACGTTTTCTACCTACTTGAAAAGATCTATCTATTTCTAAGGTTATTTTTATCAAAAAAATTCATTTGAATTTCGAAAAGATATGGTACATAATTGACACGAAAATCCAAGCCCTTAAAACATGATTTTTCCAAGCTTTTAACTAACCTAAAATCCCATAGCAAACATGTAAATATATATATATATATAGAGTTAAAAAATGCTTTTAATACATATGCAACTCATATTATACACATGATTCTAATGTTGTTGTCTTAATCAATGATTTTTCATAAAACAATTTGTCTTAGTAGTTGAAAACGTGTAGTTGACAAAATTATTGTAAGTTGTTTGGAATTAAAACTAAAGATTCTTGAGTTATTAAATATGTAATATAATTTATGTTTCCTTAACTCTTAAAAGATAATTTAGTTTCAAAAGTTTTAGTCTTTCCAATTTATTTGCAAATTTAATTCCCTAAGTAGTCTTTACTTGGTGAGTTAGTTTTAACTTATTTTGAAAAACTTGTTTTGGTCTTTATACTTGTTAAAATATTAGTGAGAATTTTATAACCAAGTTTTTAAGAAAATTTTCTCATAACAAAGCATTATTAGGATTAAGGTCTTAATGATATTTTTATAAAAAGTAGAGAATTTCATTTTTACTTTGGAAAAGTCTTTGTATATTAACAATACTAAAATCTATGGTGACCTTTGACAAAAATTCTTTGAAAAGCATTTTGATAATATAAAGTTTGTAAACTTTAATGAAATTTTCTTAAGTGATAAAATTATATATTTAAAATAATTTAATCTTATTTCCCTTTTATAAACAACAAGAATCTTTTTATTCTTATTAAGACAACAATCAACACAATCATGCATGAATATGGTTTTATAGCTAAGTAACATGACAAAATATTTAATAAGAAAGATGGAAAATATAGTGATAAGCAAAATAATAAATATCAAGTATTAGAAGTCTTAGCTTGATTCAAGGCTTCAAGACTTAGTCATGGGTAAGTCCAAAAAAAAAAGGAAAAAAGGAAAATCAAAAGAAATAAGAAAATTTGTTTTAATTTGATAAGGACAAGTCTAAGACTAGAAAGGCTAGACTTAATATAAAATCATGGAATAAATAAATAAATTACGAAGCATAATAAATAAATAATGGTTATGTTAGTGAGCTTATATGCTCAAAGAAATATAAAAAAATATACATAAATATAGTTACTAATATATAGATGTTATATTAGAACAATAATAATAACATGTAACAATATAATAATAAAATAACACAATAATAAAATGAAATTTATTCATGAGCAAGAACAGAACATGAACATAATGTTGCTTCCATAACATTTAAATGTATAGGAAACATACACCATGATCATGTTAAGTTACATGACATGATAAGAAAACAGATAGGAATTTACCTAAGATAGAAATATGGTTAGTAGAAAAAGGAAGTTTGTAGTAGTATGTGGATAGAAGAAATGTGGGGAAATTGGAAAGGTGAAAAGAGATTTTTGGAAAGAGGAATTGAGGAGTGATTTTAGGAGAATTTTGTTAAAGTAAATGAGTGTGTGAAAAAAATGGAGGGAGATGGAGTATTTATAGAGCTTTAAGGAGGGAAAATTGTGTGAATAAAATAAATTGAAAAAGAAAAATATTTTTGTGTGTGTGAGGAGAAGGGGCGCCAATTTTGATAGAGGGAGAGAGAGGGAGTTGTTTTGATTTGTTTTGTATTTTTGTTAATTATAAGTAATAATTTGTAAGGTATGATGTGATTAAATATGTATGAGAAAATTAAAAAGTAAGAAATAGGTATGGTAGGGTGTAAGAATAGGTGTAGAAAGGTAGTAGTACTATGAATAGTAGATAAGACAAATTAATACCGATAGTAAAAAGAATACGTATAATTAAGCTATATTTATTTTTAGATACTGAAAAATTATAAAACTAATAATTTTTGAAATCCTTGTATTTTTACGAATCTAACGATGTTATCAAAATATTTTTACCATCCGATGTACTAGGGCACGGTTTTTGAAAACTGATCCCGTTTGGATTTGAGACACACTAAAAATTAACGAATCTGATATTTTTAAGCTTTCTTATATAATTATGAATTATTATCCACAATTATCTCAATTTTGTTTTCTAGGGGTTAAGAGCGCAAGATTGCCGGATCTAAATCTACTAGGGTTTGATATAGATTTGTTGACTTTAGGGTTTTCGATTGACCTTCGATTTAGGGTTTAAGCATAAAACCTAGGGCCTTACAACCTACCCCCCTTAAAGAAAGTTTTGTCCTCAAAACTTGGTTTTCGTACCTGATTGTTCAAACAAACTTGGGTATCTCTTTTGAATCTCCTCTTTAGCCTCATGAGAATGGTTTCTTCATAACACCTTAATACACTGAATCTCTTTGTTCCTAAGCTTCTAAACTTTGCGATCCAAAATTTGAATATGATGCTCCTCATATGTAAGGTGTTCCTTCAACTATACTAGCTCTAACTTGGTGATTCTATCCAAATTTGGCATATGTTTCCTTAATACAGAGACATGGAACACATCGTGTATACCCGACAAATTTGGTGGCAATGCTAAGCGATAAGCCAAATCACCAATCCTTTCAAGCACTTCAAACGGTCCAATGTACCTAGGGCTTAGCTTTCCTTGTGCTTGTACTTGGTGTATACTTTTTATGGGGTTAATCTTTAGATACACATGATCTCTGACTTCAAACTTAAGAACTCTTTGCTTCTGATCTGCCCAACTCTTTTGTTGGTCTTGAGCTTCTATCATCATTTATTGGATAATTCAGAACTTTCTTGCTGTATCTTAGATGAGATTAGGTCCAATGACTAACTTTTCCACATCTTCCCAAAATAAGGGCAATCTACACCTTTGTCTATATAAGGCTTCGTAGAGTGGCATCTTGATGGTTGAATGATAGCTATTGTTATAAGAAAATTCAACCAAAGGCAAGTGCACTTTCCATCTTCCTTTGAATTCCATAACATAAGTTCGAAGCATATCTTCCAAAGTTTAGATGGTCCGTTCCGATTGTCCATCAATCTGTGGGTGGTAAGCAGTGCTGAAATGCAACTTAGTTCCTATACACTTCTGCAAACTTGTCTAAAACTTTGATACAAATCTCGGGTCTCTATTAGATGCTGTCTCTGTTAGAACTCTATGTAGCCTCACAATTTCTCTTATACACAACTTTGCTAACTTATCCATTGAATAGGTCATCTTAATTGGAATAAAGTGTGCTGACTTGGTAAGTCGATCCACTATGACTCATATGGCAACATATCCGTTTGGTGTTCAGGGTGGACTACATATGAAATCCATCGTAATCTGATCTCATTTCCATTCTAGTATGGCTAATGGTTTTAGCAATCCTCCCGGCCTTTGATGTTCCACTTAAACTTGTTGTCATATAGGCCATTTCATCACAAAGTCTGCTACATCTCTCTTCATACCATTCCATCAATAATGGCATTTGAGATCTTGATACATTTTTGTTCCATCGGGATGCATTGTATACCCAGATTTGTGTGCTTCTTCCATAATCTCCTTTCTCATCTCTTTATCATTCGAGACACATAACCTTTCCTTCATCCTTACTACATCCTCATCATCAACTTCAAAATTCGTATACTTCCCTTCTTGAACTTCTTGTTTTATCCTTTAGATCACATTATCAGATCATTGGGCCCCCTTGATCCTCTCTATCAAAGTCGACTCCATAACTAAGTTTGAAATCTTCACTTCCACATCTTGTCCAATGAATTCAATGCTTAACTTTTCAACTCCTTTATCAATTCTTTCTTAAGCAACCTAGCTACTTCTCTAGGGTTCTTTCGACTTACGGCGTTAGCTACAGCATTTACTCTTCCTGGGTAATAATTTATTCCAAGGTCATAATCCTTTATTAGCTCCAACCATCTTCTCTATCGCATGTTCAACTTATTATGCATGAACAAGTACTTAAGGCTCTTGTGGTTGGTGTAGATCTCACATGTTTGTTCATAAAGATAGTATCTCCACAACTTGAGTGCAAACACTACAATAGCTAGCTTGAGATCATGGGTTAGATAATTTTGCTCATGCGGTCGCCATTGGCGTGAAGCATAGGCAATTACCTTCCTGTTTTGCATCAAGACCATCCAAGACCATTTCATGAAGCATCACTATGTACTGTATAAGGGTTTTCCGGGTTTGGTAATACCAAGATCGGTGCGGAAACAAGCCACTGCTTGAGCTCCTAAAAACTTTGCTCTCTTTTATCAGTACGTACAAACTTTTTATTCTTTTGGGTTAGTTGAGTCAATGGTCTAGCTATTTTGGAAAAATCCTTCACAAGTTTTCGATAATAACTAGCTAGACCCAAGAAACTCTTTACTTCCGTTACGATTCTTGACGGCTTCCAATCCACTATCGCTTTAATCTTTTCGGGGTCTACAAATATTCCTTCTTCTAATACCATAGGACCCAAGAAAGAAATAGGATCTAACCAAAAGTCATACTTCGACAATTTGGCATACAACTTATGTTCCCTTAATATCTGTAGCGCCATTCACAGGTGCTTGTTATGTTGTTCATGCGTCTTCGAGTAGACGGGGATGTCATTGATGAACACTATAACACACTTGCCTAGCAAGGACTTGTACACTCTGTTTATTAGATCTATAAAAGTAGCCAGTGCATTGGTCAATCTAAAAGACATTGCCAAAAACTCATAATGTCTATATCTTGTCCGAAATGCCGTGTTTGATATATCTTTAGGTTTAATAATTAACTGGTGATATCCCGAACGCAAGTCAATGCATGAGAATACACTTGCTCCTTGTAATTGATCGAAAAGATCATCAAGTCATGGCAACGCGTACTTATTCTTGATGGTGACTTTGTTGAGTTTCCGATAATCAATGCAAAGTCTCATAGATCCGTCCTTCTTCTTTACAAACAACTCCAGAGCTCTCCAAGGTGAGACACTTGGTCTAATAAACACTTGGTCCAATAAATCCTTGGTCCAACAACTCTTGTAGCTACTTTTTAAGTTTCTTGAGCTCAATGGGTGCCATACGATACGGTGCCTTAGATATTAGTTATGTGTTTGCCATCAACTTGATCTCGAAATCGATTTCTCTCTTTGGGAGTAACCCAGGCAACTCCTCCGGAAAGACATCTGGGAATTCATTGACAATAGGGATGTTCTCCAAAATAGGCTCTTCCTTCTCCGCTTCTATGTTATCATCATAACTATCAGCTCCATCTTCCACTTCTTCTATCAACTCAAATGAGTATAACTCCTTTCCTCTTGAAATCATAGACTCTCCAACAAACTTTGCTCTTTCTCCTCTTTCCATAAATTTCACTTTCTTATTCTGATAATCAATCTTAGCCTTGTTAAGAGACAACCAACTCATACCTAGGATCACTTCATAGTTATTCATTTCCATCACTATGAAATCACACATGGAAAGACGTCCTTGTATCATCAACGGACAATTCCTTAACATCTCTTTTGTCATAAAAACACTTCCCGTAAGGGTTTTTATCTTAAAACAAGAAGTGGTTGCACTTATGGGTAATCTGGTTTCCTTAGCCAAGCTAGGCGTGATAAAGGAATGAGCTGCTCCAGAATCAAAAGGGGCATAAGTATTTTGATGAGCTACCCATATGTTTCCTGCGTTTTTAACACGGGGGATTAGCAATCTCTTATTGCAGGACTTACTATTCACTAATTTACTACTCATACATATCATCTCTTATATCATGCAAAATAAAAGAACAAACATCTTGAGGGTTTATGGCTAACCTGTGACTAGATCATAGTTGAAATCTTCTCCTTCCTCAGGGGCAGCTAATTCCACTCCTTCCTCATCCATCTCCTCGCATAGCCATTGTTCTTCCAGATTATAAATTCTAAATCCGGGCATCAACGATTTAGCTTGATTCCCGTTCCTGCTCCCATTTCCTGACCTTTCTGGGGTAGATCCTCTAGACGATCTTGTTGAAGCGCTCTTCCTTGGCGGTACTCACTGACATAGTTTCAGGTAGGGGAGACTTTGGATGAATGTAATATGAAGTATAATATCTTTTGTATTTGGAGTATATAAATTGAATTTCCTTTACATTATTGCTTAAGTATATGAACATAAAATGTACACTCCGATGAGTCTCCTCCATGTGTTAGAACACCTTGTACATAGTATGAAGAAAGCCTTCGCGTGACTGAGGTCATTCTTAGTGTAGACACCCAATTTTTGCCCAATTAATTAAGGATTAAATTTATAAAATTAAACAGAATCTTTATTTTTGTTTAATTAAACTCATTTTTCCAAAAACCTTAATAAGTATTGATGAAGTTGGCTAAGTGATCAAGGCACAGGCCAAATGGCCTGTTGGTTAAATACATTGACCCAAACACACACTCAAGCTCAAGGACACATTTCAAACCCTAGCAAAGGCAAATTTTTGCCTTTTTATCATCTTATTTTTGCCTTTTCATCTTTCTCAAAGTGACTTTTTGCCTTACTTTGCATCAATTTTAACTGACAAAACATCATTAATTATTAAAATTGATGATGCCATTGCAAAGTAGTTATGGAATATGAAAGATTAGTGCACAATTCATGTGTAAAAACAACCCAAAAGTCACAAAATTCGTGCTAAAAAAATTGAAAAAAAATGCAATTGTGAGACTTCAATTGTCCATTAATGAGAATTGATGAAATTGGACAATTAATCTACCCACATTGAATGATTTGATGAAGAATATGAAAGATTAATCATCAATTCATCAGTTTGAAACAAATTAAACACGAATTTTCGAATTAAATTAGTGAAAATAAAGAGGCAAAAATCGATTCGTTTTCGAAACTGTACGAAACGTAAAATTGAGCTTGCAACCTATAAAGGGGTACTAGAATCAAAAGGCACAAGTCAATTTCGAAGAAACACACACACAACAATATCAATTCGAAATTTTCGAATTTAGGATGTAGGATTCGAATTTTTCAAATTCGAAGTGATTTGATCAAATTTGGATCATATTGAGTGTTTTAGGAGTATTAGAAACTTCATTTTGATGTTTTAGTGTGCTTGGATTTGATTAAATTAATCAAAATCATCTATGCAAATTTTTTTTTTTTATTTTTTCTGAACAACTGCCGCCCACCACCGGAGCCACCCCTTGCCCGCCGTTCTGGTGCACACCACCACCTTCAGGAGACCGCCGTCGCACCAAGAGTCGGGCCGACAAGCTTCCAGCCGACACCAACCACACACCGCCGGAATCAGCCCCGAAACGCTGCGACTTCATCTTCTTCACCCGTCGAGCTCCGAGATCCGACCCGAAGGTCCGAACCCAACTCGATCGGTCATCGGTCAACAGTCATCGGTCAACGGTCAAGCAGATCAGACGGCACAGATTCAATCAAGCAGATAAGACGGCCTAGATTCAATCAAGCAGATAAGACGGCCTAGATTCAATCAAGCAGATCAGACGGCCCAGATTCAATCAAGCAGATCAGACGATCCAGATTTGATCAAGCAGATCAGACGGCCCAGATTTGATCAAAGTGATCAACGCCTCAGATTGAGTCAACGAAATCAGACGGCCAGGATTGGTCTTCAGATCAGACGATCCAGATCGTGCCCGCTCCATCCAACGGTCCAGGTCAATCCGCATTATTTTATTATATTTTTATTATATAATTAATTTCAGAAAATAGAAAAAAATAGTAAAAAATTCATAAAAAATTCAAAAAATTCAGAAAAATCCAGAAAAATCAAAATAATTATTTTTCATATAATTTTTTTTTAATTTTGAATATTTTTGAATATTTTTAATATGTATTTATACATAAATTGCTTTTAGAAATGCGTATTTAGTGCATGAAAAATAATTTTAATATATTGTAAAATATTTTGAATATGTTGTGAATTTATGTGATGATTATTCAAAAAAAATAAAAAAAAATAATAGTAATAAATAAAAAAATAAATAAAAATGATAAAATTGGATTTTTCAAAATCAAAATTTAAAAAAAATGATTTTTGGACTTAGAAAAATATTTTCATAAAATAAAAAATCAATTGATTAGATCATAGGATCATCAAAAATTATTTCATAAAAATTCAAAATTTAATGAATTTAAAGTGAAAAGAGTTCAAAAATTAAAATTGATCAAAAATTAAGTTCTTTTTAAAAGAATTGTCTGATCTCGATTAGCGAGTACGTAGGCACCTGCGGGGCGACATTAAAACATAAATTTTTTTTTTTAAATATTATGAATAACTATTTTGTAAATATAAGTTTTAGTTTAAAAAAAATATATTTGTTAATATTGATATTCTAAAAAATAATAAAAATGAATAAAAGCACATAAAAAAAAAAAAATGAATAATGTGATTTGTGAATATTGTTTCATAATGTATATTTGAATTTTTTGAGCATATAAAGGATAGATTATAAATTTAAAATTCCAAAATGGTAACCATTTGGTTTTAATAGGTTAGCCCCCGAATCCATGATATCTGGTTTTAAAAGTTGATTTTTAAATCAAATTTTCGCAGACTAGTAGCTAAGTTAGGATCAACCGACCCATTGATCCTAGCTTTTTATTTTTCCCGATTTATATCGGGTGGCGACTCTAAAAAGTTTTCAAAAATTAAAATTTCTTTTAACCCCTAGTCGAGGATTCATGTTAAATGGGTTCGGGTTTAATGTGAATCGGGTTAGGAAAATGAACCAGATAGTGGAAAAATCCAGGCTCGACAGCTTGGCGACTCCACTGGGGACTAAATTTTTTTTTTAAAAAAAAGAGGGCTAGCCACTTCGGAATTATAAATTTTAAATTTATCCTTGCTTATTTTTTTTTTTTTTTAAATTACCATGTGAATATATATTATCATTTTGTATATTATATTGAATAATCGTTTTGTAAATATATAACTAACCTTGCAAGTATGTAAAATAGAAAATAAAAGCTTGATTGTTTGTTTGCATTTGCATTTGCATTAGCATGATTGTGTGCTAGATACGGTCGTACCAGGGCCGTCTTAAGAGCCTAAGCGAGGAGGACGAAGTAAGGTCCGGGGGCTGTGGCTTTCCACCCTCTAGATCAAGAAATGTCCTCCCACTCCGGTTTAGTACCACTAAATCGGGGAACCTATAGAACCTTACCAAATCATGCATTCATTAGCATGGGATATGACCAACTTTTTCTAAAAAAATGAAGTTGAAATATAAATGTACATATGTAAATACTTAAAAAAAATACTTAAAGAAAATTCTAAAAAATATAAAAGCTGTCAAAAAAAAATTAAAAATTTTTTTATTAGCTTATACCTTCTGAAAAAATTTCCAGAAAATGATGTCTTCAACCGACAGTAGCGATAGCTTATGGGCTCGCCTTATTAGAGAAAATCGAGTGGAACCTTTCAAAGATCCAATGCTCCTACTGGACCGATGGTTTGTCAGTTTTAGTCCGGTCCAAAAGTCATTCATTGAAGATAGGTTAGGCCCAATCCTCAGCCTACCAAAGATCCATGTTCCATTCACCATGTTCCGAGCCCTCACTCATCTATGGGAACCTGAAGAAGCTGTCTTCCGTTTGGGTCAGCATGTACTTAGCCCGACCATTGAGGAATATACTAGACTACTCCAAGCACCTCCTACCTCTGAAGGAATCTATGTTCCGAACTTCAAGCATAGCCCGGTCCGTGTTATCTCAGAATTTTTTGGAATCAAGAGGGGACCAATAATTGAAGCCATCAATGATTGCAATGAATATTGCATCCGGCTAACCACACTGATGGACTGGTTTGGAACTCCTGAATACTTTAAAAGCAACCGAGCCACTTTCAGTATACCACTTGAAGTTTGGGAAGAAAACCGGGTTAATGCCTTCATAGTAGCTGCTTTTGCAACTATTCTCTTCCCTAATGGCAATTTTTCATCCACTTCCGGGTCATAGAGCTGGTTTCTCAATATTTAGCTGGCAAATCCTATGTTCCCTCTTCTAGCCGAACAAGTCCGTAGTCTGAATCACATCAAGTCTAAAGGACAGGGCAAGTTCAAAGCAAGCATGCACTTACTGATGGTTTGGTTTGCTAGCCACATTAAGCAATATGGAAAAGAATTGGCTAATGGATCCCTCATCAGTCTGAAATATGATCTTATCCAATCTTTTGCTGAAAGGGTCCACATGGAAGATGATCATCCTCTATGGGATATAATTGCCATTCTTGAAGACATGCCACCTGAAGACATGATGTGGCAAGCTCGCTGGTTCAAAAGCCCTGTAGCATCCTAAGTTGCAAGGAATACATGGCAGTACCCCTAATTGGACTCACCGGCTGTACTGGTTATTACCCTTCAAGTGTTATCAGACAGTATGGTATGCTGCAAGATATTACTGTCAAGCCTAATTTGGAGCAAGTCACTCTAGATTATCTGGATCCAACCAAGATACTACCAGCTAAAGAATTCAAGCTAAATCAAATCCGAGCTATATGGGAAAATAGAGAGGTGAAGCCGTTTTTGAAGTCGAGCCAGAAAGTAAGGAAACCAAGAAGTATAGAGCAACCAGGTGGTATGTGGCTAGCCAAATGAAGAAGAATAAGGATATTCGATATGAAGCTCCCGATGTCCTTCAACCAGCACCATCGGAACCTGACCCTGAAACAACTGCTTACATGGAAGCTGTTTCGGCTCGCCTGGAAGTATGTCACCGAGATTTCCAAGAAAGAGAGAGGGAAATGGTGGATCGCCTGCAAAGTGCTGGAAGCAGAATTGCATTCTTAGAGGCTGAGTTGAAGGCAGCTCGAAAGAAAATTCTAGCCCTGGAAGACAAGATTGTTTGCCCCACTAAGACAAGAAGACTGGTTTAGTTGGTTTAGGTTTAGTCCTTAGGAATCAAGGTTCTTTGAAACCATTAGAAAGTAGTTTTGATTCAGTCACTAGGAAATAAGGTTTCTAAACCATTAGAAGTTTTTGTTATGTCAAACATTATCTTTTAATACAAATGTTTTTTTTAAAATCATTGGTCAATATCCCCATTTGCATCTGTATGATAGCATATCTACATTCTTGCATATGTATATTAATTCATTTATTCTTTAAAGAATATTAATAAATAATAAATGTCCAGGTCTAGCAAATTCGAGTTTAAGTCAAAAACTTGAAAGATAGCGTCCAAGCCGGTTAGGAGCCCTATTGTTACCAGATCCCGAGCTAAGATGTCTAACACCGGGAGCAACCCCACAGACCAGACCAATGAGCAAAGACTCAACACCGTGGAACAAACCCTCCTTGGAATTGCTGAACAGATGCAGGCTTTAACACAGAGTCTTGCACAACTTAAGACCCCCACAACTTCTGAAGAATCCTCAAGGGCACAGAAAGGAAAAGAAATTGAGGGCAGCTTATTCAGCAAGAGGAGTCACCAAATGAGTTTAATGCGGCTGAGTTGAAGAAAGAACTGGAAGCTCAGGCTAAAGAGATGGAGAGAAAACTGCTTGAGAAAATGAAGACGTTCGATGGTTTTGATCAAACCGCGATCCTGAATTTGCCTCAATATGAGGAAGGTGCCTTCCCTGAGAAATTTAAGGCACCGAATTTGAAAAATATGACGGGACAGGTTGTCCTAATATGCATACCAGATTGTATGTACGACGAATGGGGCAATATGCTAAATTTGACAAGCTGATGGTGCAAACCTTCCAGGACAGTCTTACTGGTGCTGCTTTGGCCTGGTACGCCCAATTAGACCATCAGGAAATTGATACTTGGGACAAGTTGGCTAGGGCATTTTTTAATCAGTATAAGTTTAACATTGAGATGGCGCCCTCGGTATGGGATTTAAGCAATCTGAAGAAGAAGAAAGAAGAGACTTTCAAGGAGTATGCTCAGCGCTGGAGAGCATTGGCTGCAAGGATCACCACCCCGATGCCTGAAAAGGACCTCACTTTCACTTTTATCAACACATTAGAGGAACCTTTCTTTTCCCATCTGATTGGGCATGCATCAGCAAGTTTCTCAGAAGTGGTGATAGCTGGATGCAGGATTGAGAATGCAATTTCAGCAGGAAAATTGCAACAAGAAAAGAAATATACTGCACCGAGAAATGTCCCATACAAAGGGAAAGATTCAACCGTCAGCATGGTCAATACTTCAGGTGCAACTGGCCCCACTAAGTCATTCGTGTTGTCAACAAATCAGAATCAAAATCAGAATAAGGATCAGACTCAACAAAGTGCAGTCCCAAATCAACAATCAAGGTTCAACAGGCGGAACTTCACTCGAATTCCGGTTCCCCTTAGCCAAGTATTAGCTAAACTAAGGGCCGATAATCTGATCAACCTTGAAGTTCCTAGGGAAGACTACAGGCCTAAAAATTACAATCCTGAGCTGAAGTGTGAATATCACATGGGGCAAATCGGGCATTCAACAGACAGCTGCTGGAGGCTTAGACATAAAATCCAAGATCTTATTGATGCAAAAGTCATCCAGTTGGATTTCATTGAAGCTCCAAACGTCTCTACTAACCCATTGCCGAACCATGGACCGGTTATCAATATGATTACCGCTGAGATTCCGGATCCAGATGAGCTTGTGTGCATGATCGGAGGTGGACCTAGATCCATTAAAATTGAGATAGGCAAAGGCAGTGAAGATGGATCAACTTCATCAAAGCCCAAGAGCTATACCTTTCAGATACCCCTTGCTGTGAGTGATTATAAAGCCGCTCCATTTGATTATAAGGCGGTAAATCATGCTTCAATGGCCATGGTTGGTGGCCTTACTCTCAGGAAGAGTTTATGAGTCGACCGGAAAATGCAACTGTGAATATGCCACAGCAGCAAAATGAAGAAGGGAAGAAAGATGAAGAGAAGTCAGCATTGGCAAAACTGATGAAAGCAAGTGAATACAAAGTTGTCGAGCAGTTGGCCAAAACGCCTGCCCAAATATCGCTCATGAGTCTGCTGATTAGCTCTAATTTACACCGTGAGGCTCTTTTCAAAGCCCTAGAAGAAGTGAAAGTTCCAGAGGGTGTATCAGAAGAAGCATTGGGGCATATAATCAACTCAATCTTTGCAAATGAGCAAATCATTTTCTCATCAGAAGAACTGGGAGAAGAAGGGGATCAGCATAATAAAGCCCTCTTCATTGTAGTCAAAAGCTGTGGAAAGATCGTTTCTCGAGTATTAGTCGACAATGGATCCTCTTTGAATGTGTGCCCCTTAGCCACTTTGAGCCTATTGGGGATTGAACCGTCAGACATCAAACCAAGCTCTACTGTAGTTCGTGCTTTCGATGCAAAAAGAATAATAGGTGAAGTGGAGTTAGAAGTCACCATCGGGCCTCAAACTTTCATTATTCCTTTCCAAGTGATTGATATCCCCAGAACATTCAATCTGCTGTTGGGAAGACCATGGATCCATGCTGCCAGGGCAATACCATCAAGCCTGCACCAGAAGGTTAAGTTCATAGCCAATGGTCAACTCATCACTGTTATGGGAGAACAGGATTATGCCATTTACAAGGAGACGGCTGTCCCTTACATTGGAAAAGAAGGAGAAGAAGACTTCGGGCTCCAAATGTTTGACGAAGTCTGTATGATGATGAAAAGAAGCTCAGGTGGGAACCTTTGGACTGGGTTATTCCCCCACTCTGCTGAAGTGGCAGAAATGAAAAACCAAATGAGAAGGAGGAAGCTCGACAAGGAGTATGATCCTTATCAAAATCCCTCACATCAGCCATTCCTTTCCAAAGCCACATCATATCCAGCAGCCAGATGATATCAAAGAAGATGCTTCATCCAAAGAAATCTTGAGAAATTGGTTCTCTGTGCCTTGCGCTAGTATTAAGTCTTTTAAGTAAGAACTTATCTAAGACTAGATTTGTGTTTTGTGTTTTTCAGTATTATGTGATGCTCAAATAAGTGTACTTAAACACCGTCCCAGTTTAATGAAATTTATTTCTGTTTGTGCTTTCACATATTCTCATACATTCCTCATTCATATTCAACCAGATCGACAATTGTGATGAAGTTCAGGGATATCTCGCGCGTATAATTAATGAAAATATCAATATCACCTCTAACTCTACTGGGTTAGACGTTGAAGATGATATTGATTATCAATTTAGAACACAAGAAATTTGGCAAAATTTTGAACAAGGAAGGATTGAAATTCCCGAAACCATTGAAGTGATTAATTTGGGAACAAGCGAAAACCCTAGGAATCTGAGAATAGGGGGAAAATTGCCTGAGAGCACGGCACAAGATTTAACCAAGTTACTAGCCGAATACTTGGATGTTTTTGCATGGTCGTATAGCGATATGCCCGGTTTAGACCCATCCATTGTGGTTCACAAATTGCCAACAAAGGAGGATTTTAAACCTAAAAGCAAAAATTAAGGCGATTTAGGATTTACTCCTCCAAATCAAGGATGAAGTAAAAAAGTTGCTTGAAGTAGGATTCATTGGTTTCTGATTATTCGGATTGGGTATCAAATAGTGCCAGTACTTAAGAAAAACGGGAAAGTGAGAATTTGTGTGGATTTCAGAGATCTAAACAAAGCAACCCCGAAAGATAATTTCCCATTACCTCACATCGATGTTTTAGTGGACAATACCGCTGGAAATCATCTATTTTCATTCATGGATGGATTTTCAGGGTATAATCAATATTAATGGCCGAAGAAGATAAGGTCAAAACCACATTCGTTACAGCCTGGGGAACCTTTTGTTACAAAGTCATGCCTTTCGGTCTCAAGAATGCCGGGGCAACTTATCAACGAGCAATGCTTGCTATACTTCATGATATGATGCACAAAGAGGTGGAAGTATATGTAGATGACATGATCGCCAAGACAAAGGAAGGAGAGGATCATGTAGTGGTTAAGGAAGCTTTTTGAAAGATTAAGGAAGTTTCAGTTGAAATTGAATCCAGAAAAATGCACTTTCGGAGTGACATCTGGAAAATTATTAGGATTCATGGTTAGCCAAAAAGGGATAGAAATCGATCCTGATAAGTCAAGGCAATTCAGGATTTACCTCCACCAAAAACATTAAAAGAAATCAGAGGCCTCTTGGGAAGATTGAATTACATTGCTCGATTCATATCACAGTTGACTGATAAGTGCCAACCGCTGTTTAAACTGCTGAAGAAAATGCCCTAATTGAATGGAATGACGAATGTGAAAAAGCCTTTAATCGGATAAAGCAATATCTGACAATCCACCAGTACTGGTTACTCCAAAACCGGGGAAACCGTTGTTCTTGTACTTGACAATTCTTCCTGAATCCATGGGTGTGTACTCGGGCAAAAAGATGAGGAAGGAAAAGAAAGAGCTGTTTATATTTAAGTAAGAAATTCTCAAATGGAGAACAAAAGTATTCAGAGATAGAAAAACCTGCTGTGCATTAGTATGGGTTATGCACAGACTTAGGCAGTATACGCTCTTCTACTCGATCGAGTTGATTACGAAGCATGATCCATTGCGATACTTGGCAAAACCGGCTTTGGTTGGTCGAATCTCGAAATGGCAGATGCTACTTTCTGAATTTGATATCACTTATGTAAGTCAAAGTTCAGTCAAAGGACAAGTTTTAGCTGATCAACTCGCAGAAAGCCCAGTTGATGATGAAGAATTAAGGAACAAGATCAGTTTCCAGATGAAGGCATCAGGATAGCAGAAACAGAAGCGAAAGCAACAGTTGGAAGTTGTATTTCGATGGAGCAGCCAATATACGGGTGTGGAATAGGGGCAGTCCTCATATCACCAAAAAAGAACAGTTCCCGGCATCAGCCAGATTAATGTTTTTACACAAATAATGTAGCGGAATACGAGGCATGCATCATGGGATTAGAAATGGCAATTCAAATGAATATCGAGGAGCTCGAAGTGTTTGGAGATTCATCACTTATCATTTTCCAAACTCGAGGCGAGTTCAAAACTAAGGATCCCAAGTTGATTCCTTATCATAATCACTTGGCTGAGTTAGCAGGAAGATTCAAAGAAATTTCCTTCACTTATGTGCCGAGAACTCAGAATCAATTTGCTGATGCATTGGCTACTCTGGCCTCTTTGATCCAATTCACTGAAGGAGTAAGAATACAACCTTTGCAAGTCCGAATAAGAAGTGAACCCGCATTCTGTGCCGTGATTGAGTCAAGTGAACCATGGTTTCAAGATATCAAAATTTCTTGCAAACAGGTAGCTATCCTGAGTGTGCTACAAAAAGGATCAGAAATCATTGAGGCGTCTGGCAAGTCATTTCTTGTTAAGTGGAGATACCTTATACAAAGGTCATTCGATACAACCCTGTTGAGATGTGTAGATGAAAAAGAAGCTCAAAAATTAATGGAAGAAGTTCATGAGGGAGTATGTGGACCTCATATGAACGGATATATGCTAGCTAAAAAGATTATGAGGCTAGGATATTTCTGGTTAACCATGGAATCGACTGTATCAAACATGTGAGATCTTGTCATTTATGTCAAATTTACGCAAACAAGATAAATGCTCCTCCAAGGAATTACAGTCAATGTCGACACCATGGCCTTCTCAATGTGGGGAATAGATGTAATTGGGCCAATTTCGCCAAAAGCTTCAAATGGTCATCGATTCATACTAGTTGCAATCGATTACTTCACCAAGTGGGTTGAAGCCGCTTCATACGCCAGTGTGACAAAAGCCGTTGTGGTGCGATTCATCAAAAGAGATATCATTGCTCGATATGGAACTCCAGAAAGTATCATTACCGATAATGGTACAAATCTGAACAACAATGCAATGACTGATTTATGTCAGCAATTCAAGATTAAACACCGAATTCCACTCCATATCGCCCACAGATGAATGGAGCAGTAGAAGCCGCCAACAAAAACATCAAGAGAATCATTGAGAAGATGACAATTGCATACAAAGATTGGCATGAAATGCTCCCATTAGCATTATGGCGTATCGAACCTCTGTAAGAGTGTCAACTGGGGCAACGCCCTATTCCCTGGTATATGGACTGAAGCCGTTTTACCAGTAGAAGTTGAGATTCCTTCACTCCGAGTACTGGCTGAAACAGAGCTCGAAGAAGCTGAATGGGTTAGACAAAGGTTGAACAGTTAAATCTTTTAGATGAAAAAAGATTGACTGCCATGTGTCATGGGCAATTATCAACAAAGGATGGCTAGAGCATTTAATAAGAAAGTCAAGCCAAGAAATTTCCAAGAAGGTGATTTGGTTCTGAGAAAAGTACTGCCAAATGTGCAAGATTCCAGAGGAAAGTTCACACCAAATTATGAAGGACCATATATAGTGAAGAAGGTCTTGTCGGAGGAGCATTAATCCTTTCCCAAATGGATGGACCCGATTTAAAGGATCCTGTGAACTCAGATGCTGTAAAGTTGTATTATCCTTGATTAATAAAATTTGTCATTTCAAGTGATCAATTGATTTTATTTTGATTAATTATAAACAAAGTTGATATCCCTGAAATTCTCTGAAGTGGGATCAAAGCCTGAAATTCTCTGAAGTCAAATCAAAGCCTGAAATTCTTTAAAGTCAAATCAAAGCCTAACCCACAAAATTCTTCCAAATAAATTTACGACCAAACACCATTTGAATCATCAGATAAAGAAATTAGAGCATCTTATAATGCTGAATGAATGCATTTATATAGTTTGGTCTGTTGATTGTTCTTATTTTGAAAGAAAATATTACTGCAAGGATAACCAATTTTGATAGAAAATTGAAGCATGCTTGTCATAAAAAAAAAAAACCCTAGTGAACTGAAAAATCACAAATACCCCTCAGTCTAGACTCGACAGATAGTCTAATACTGACCAAAATTCAAAATCCATCCTTTTGAGATGGTAGCCAAATTCAAAATCCATCCTTTCGTGATGGTGACCATATTCAAAACCCATCCTTTCGTGATGGTGACCAAATTCAAAATCCATCCTTTTGAGATGGTGACCAAATTCAAAATCCATCCTTTTGTGATGGTGACCAAATTCAAAATCCATCCTTTTGAGATGATGACCAAATCCAAAATCCATCATGGTGATCAAGACAGAATTCAGAAATCCATCCACTAAAGATGGTGATCAAGACAGAATTCAGAAAATTCATCCACTCAAGATAGTGATCAGGACAGAATTCAGAAATCTATCCAAGAGGGTGATCAAGACAAAATTCAAAAACCCATCCACTCAAGATGGTGATCAAGACAGAATTCAGAAATCCATCCATTCTAGATGGTGACCAAGACCAAATGACCAAAGCCCATAGGTCCGGCAAATGACCAAATTAAAGCTCATAGGTCCGACAGATGACCTAGCAGTATTCTGAGTCTAGGCCCGACAGATGGCCTATCTTTTTTCAAAATCTAGACCCGACAGATGGTCTATCAGTCTATCAGTCTAGGCCCGACAGATGGCCTATCTTTTTCAAAATCTAGACCCGACAGACGGTCTATCAGTCTAAGTCCGACAGTTGACCTAGCAAATCTCAAAATCTAGACCCGACAGATGGTCTATCAGTTTTCTAAGTCTAGGTCCGACAGTTGACCTAGCAAATCTCAAAATCTAGACCCGACAGATGATAGTTCTAAGTCTAGGTCCGACAGTTGACCTAGCAAATCTCAAAATTTAGACCCGACAGATGGTCTATCAGTTTTCTAAGTCTAGGTCCGACAGTTGACCTAGCAAATCTTAAAATCTAGACCCGACAGATGGTCTATCAGTTTTCTAAGTCTAGGTCCGACAGTTGACCTAGCAAATCTCAAAATTTAGACCTGACAGATGGTCTATCAGTTTTCTAAGTCTAGGTCCGACAGTTGACCTAGCAAATCTCAAAATCTAGACCCGACAGATGGTCTATCAGTTTTCTAAGTCTAGGTCCGACAGTTGACCTAGCGAATCTCAAAGTCTAAACTCGACAGATGGTTTAGCACAAGATAAAAATCTCTTTGTTGAAAATAAATTTTGGGAGGAGAAGCTAAGCAAAAATTGGTCTTTGTGGCAAAAGTTTTGTTCAAACTTTACCACAAAGAGGGCCAACTGTAGACACCCAATTTTTGCCCAATTAATTAAGGATTAAATTTATAAAATTAAACAGAATCTTTATTTTTGTTTAATTAAACTCATTTTTCCAAAAAGCCTTAATTAAGTATTGATGAAGTTGGCTAAGTGATCAAGGCACAGGCCAAATGGCCTGTTGGTTAAATACATTGACCCAAACACACACTCAAGCTCAAGGACACAGGTTCAAACCCTAGCAAAGGCAAATTTTTGCCTTTTTATCATCTTATTTTTGCCTTTTCATCTTTCTCAAAATGACTTTTTGCCTTATTTTGCATTAATTTTAATTGACAAAACATCATTAATTATTAAAATTGATGATGCCATTGCAAAGTAGTTATGGAATATGAAAGATTAGTGCACAATTCATGTGTAAAAACAACCCAAAAGTCACAAAATTCGTGCTAAAAAAATTGAAAAAAAATGCAATTTATGAGACTTCAATTGTCCATTAATGAGAAGATGAAATTGGACAATTAATCTACCCACATTGAATAATTTGATGAAGAATATGAAGATTAATCATCAATTCATCAGTTTGATAAACAAATTAATCACGTTTGAATTGAATTTTCGAATTAAATTCGTGAAAATAAAGAGGCAAAAATCGATTCGTTTTCGAAACTGTACGAAACGTAAAATTGAGCTTGCAACCTATAAATAGGGGGTACTAGGATCAAAAGGCACAAGTCAATTTCGAAGAAACACACACACAACAAAATCAATTCGAAATTTTCGAATTTAGGATGTAGGATTCGAATTTTCAAATTCGAAGTGATTGATCAGATTTGGATCAAATTGAGTGTTTTAGGAGTATTAGAAACTTCATTTTGATGTTTTAGTGTGCTTGGATTTGATTAAATTAATCAAAATTATCTATGCAAAAATTTTTTTTATTTTTTCTGAACAACCGCCGGCGGCCACCACCGGAGCCGCCCCTTGCCGCCGTTCTGGGTGCACGCCACCACCTTCAGGAGATCCGCCGTCGCACCAGGAGTTGGGCCGACAAGCTTCCAGCCGACACCAACCACCACAGCGCCGGAATCAGCCCCGAAACGCTGCAACTTCATCTTCTTCACCCGTCGAAGCTCTGAGATCCGACCCCGAAGGTCCGAACCCAACTCGGTCGGTCATCGGTCAACAGTCATCGGTCAACGGTCAAGCAGATAAGACGGCCCAGATTCAATCAAGCAGATCAGATGACCTAGATTCAATCAAGCAGATCAGACGATCCAGATTTGATCAAGCAGATCAGACGGCCCATATTTGATCAAGCAGATCAGACGGTCCAGATTTAATCATCCAAATCCGATGGCCCAGATTTGATCAAAGTGATCAACGCCTCAGATTGAGTCAACAAAATCAGACGGCCAGGATTGGTCTTCAGATCAGACGATCCAGATCGCGCCTGCTCCATCGAATGGTCCAGGTCAATCCGAATTATTTTATTATATTTTTATTATATAATTAATTTCAGAAAATAGGAAAAAAATAGTAAAAATTCATAAAAAATTCAGAAAAATTCAGAAAAATCCAGAAAAATCAAAATAATTATTTTTCATATAAATTTATTTTTTTTTATATTTTTGAATATTTTGGCATATTATTAATATGTATTTATACATAAATTGCTTTTAGAAATGCGTATTTAGTGCATGAAAAATAATTTAAATATATTGTAAAATATTTTGAATATGTTGTGAATTTATGTGATGATTATTCAAAAAAAATAAAAATAAAAATAAAAATAAAATAAAATAATAAAAATAAAAAAAATAAATAAAAATGATAAAATTGGATTTTTCAAAACCAAAATTTAAAAAAAATGATTTTTGGACTTAGAAAAATATATTTTCATAAAATAAAAAATCAATTGATTAGATCATAGGATCATAAAAAATTATTTTCATAAAAATTCAAAATTTAATGAATTTAAAGTGAAAAGAGTTCAAAAAATTAAAATTGATCAACAAATTAAGTTCTTTTTAAAAGAACTACGTTTTGTCTGATCTCGATTAGCGAGTACGTAGGCACCTGCGGGGCGACATTAAAACATAAAAAAAAAAATGTTTTTTTTAAATATTATGAATAACTATTTTGTAAATATAAGTTTTAGTTTTAAAAAAACTATATATTTGTTAATATTGATATTCTAAAAAATAATAAAAATGAATAAAAGCACATAAAAATAAAAAAATGAATAATGTGATTTGTGAATATTGTTTCATAATGTATCATTTGAATTTTTGAGCATATAAAGGATAGATTATAAATTTAAAATTCTAAAAGTGGTAACCAATTTGGTTTTAATAGGTTAGCCCCCGAATCCATGATATCTGGTTTTAAAAGTTGATTTTTCAAATCAAATTTTCGCAGACTAGTAGCTAAGTTAGGATCAACCGACCCATTGATCCTAACATTTTATTTTTCCCGATTTATATCGGGTGGCGACTCTAAAAAGTTTTCAAAAATTAAAATTTCTTTTAACCCCTAGTCGAGGATTCATGTTAAATGGGTTCAGGTTTAATGTGAATCGGGTTAGGAGAAATGAACCAGATAGTGGAAAAAATCCAGGCTCGACACTTAGGCAGTCATTCTTAGGCTTTAATATTGTGTATGGCGGACTACCACGTTTAGGGTACCCTTCGGGGCGTGACAATAGTAGATTAGACAATTAAATTACCAGTTAGTAAAGAAAATACGATATAAAGGCTATAACTATAATTTTTATAAACCGAAAAATTATAATAAATATATTTTCGAATTCTTTATTAAATTCTGGTCTTAATGAGTATTTTAGAATATTTTCTAATTTTGAGTCCCAAGGGCCAGTTTTTCGAAACGGATCTCGGTCGGGTTCGAAATAAATAATTTCCTAAAAACTGATCTTTTTATGTTTCGTTATATTCTTTAGAACTATAATCTAAGTCAACTTGCTCTCATAAGTTCTATGGTTTATTTTCTGTGGAGTCAGACTTACGATTTCTAGGTTTTATTCTAACCCTAGCTATTCCTGTTTAGGGTTTCGGTTTCCGATTCAGTTCTCGAAGTCAAGCTTGGTTACAAAGAAAACCGAGGCTTACATCCTACCCACCTTAAACAGAGTTTTCTCCTCAAAAATGAAACTAACATTCCTTGTTTCTCAAACAACTCGGGGTACTACCTTTGAATTTCCTCTTCGGCTTCCCAAGTTGCTTCCTCGAAGGCATGATTTTTCCATAACACCTTCACATACCGGATTTCTTTATTTCGTAGCTTTTAAGTTTTCTTGTCCAAAATTCTCACTGGATGTTCTTCATAAGTGAGATTTTTTTTTTTTAATTGAATGGGTTCTAACTCCAATACCTTTTCGGGTCTGGTATATATTTCCTTAACATCAATACATGGAACATATTATGAACTCCCGATAAATTCGGCAGTAAGGCTAGCCGATATGCTAGATCTTTGACTCTTTCCAAGATTTCGAAGGGTCCAATATATTTTGAGCTCAACTTTCCTTGTGTACGTATTTTCCTTATACTCTTGATCGGATTTATCTTCAGGTACACATGATCGCCCATTTGAAATTCGAGTTCCCCTCTTTTCAAGTCTGCTCAGCTCTTTTGTCTATCCTGGGCTTCTTTCATTTTCCGTTGAATGATTCTTACCTTATTGGCTGCCTCTTATACCAACTCTGGTCCAATAGCAAGCTTTTCCACATCATCCCAAAACAGAGGGGACCTACAACACCGTCCATATAAGGCTTCATAAGGTGGCATCTGGATGGTTGAGTGATAGCTATTATTATAGGAAAACTCGATGAGTGGTATATGGTTATCCCAATTGCCTTTAAATTCCAAAACACGGGCTCTTAACATGTCTTCCAAGGTTTAGATTGTTCGCTCAGACTATCTATCTGTCTGAGGGTGGTATGCATTATTGAAGTGCAACTTTGTACCCAAACTCTTTTGTAGACTTGTCCAAAACTTGGACACGAATCTCGGGTCCCTATTTGAAATGATCCTTGTGGGTATGCCGTGTAGCCGTACAATTTCTCAAATGTAGATCTTGGCCAATTTATCCATTGAATATGTCATATTAATAGGTAAAAAGTGCGCGGACTTAGTTAACCGATCCACTATTACCTACACTGCATCACAACCTGAAGAAGTCCTTGGAAAACTACACATAAAGTCCATGGATATCTGATCCCACTTCCATTCAAGGATAGGTAAAGGCTTTAATAATCCTCCTAGCCTTTGGTGTTCCATTTTCACTTGTTGGCAGACCGGGCACTTCATTACATATTCTGCTACATCCCTTTTTATTCCATTCCACCAGTAATGGCTTTTCAAGTCCTGGTACATCTTGGTACCTCCAAGATGCATAGTGTAGCCAGAGTTGTAGGCTTCACTCATTGTCTCTTTCCTTAGGTCCACATCTTCGGGCACACACAATATGCCTTTCATCTTGATCACATCTTCCTCGTCTATGGCAAAGTCCAGGTATTTTCCTTCTTGAGTTTCCTTTTTAATCTTTTGTATTGTTTCATCATACCCTTGGGCTTCTTTGATTATTTTGATCATTGTTGATTCCAATACCAAATTAGCTATTTCAAGCTCCACACTTTAGCCTACAAACTCAATTCTTAGCTTCTCAAAATCTCTGATTAGATCTTTTTGACTTGTGATTAAAGCAGCTACCTCTCCATAATTTTTCTGACTTAGGGCATCTACAACTGCGTTCACTTTCCTTGGAGAGTAATTGATTCTCAAATCATAATCCTTTAACAGTTCAACCATCTTCTTTGCCTCATGTTTAATTCATTCTATGTGAATAAATACTTAAGACTTTTTTGCTCCGTGTATACTTCACACCTTTGTCCATATAGATAATGTTTCCAAAGTTTTAAGGCAAAGATAACTGCGGCCAATTCCAGATCATGTGTAGGATAGTTCTGCTCGTGAGGTCTTAATTGTCGAGAGGCATAAGCGATAACCTTCCCTTCTTGCATTAGTACACATCCAAGGCCATTACTTAAAGTGTCACTATATACCATATAAAACTTTTCCGGGTCTGGCAGAACTAAGATTGGAGTCGATACCAACCGTTGTTTCAACTCTTGGAAACTCTGTTTCTGCTTATCCGTCCAAACAAACCTTTCACTCTTTTGTGTCAATTGAGTCAGGGGCTTAGCTATCTTTGAGAAATCTTTTACAAACTTGCGATAATAGCCAGCCAATCCTAAGAAACTTCTTACTTCGGTTACTGTTTGTGGCTGTTTCCAATCCATTACAGCCTTCATCTTTTCTGAGTCAACTGATATCCCTTCTCCCGTTACAACATGTCCAAGAAAAGATATTTTATCCAACCAAAAGTAACATTTGGATAATTTAGCGTACAACTTGTTTTCCTTCAAGGTTTGTAACGCCATCCGAAGATGTTCCTCATGTTGTTCCTTATTCTTGGAGTATATCAAAATATCATCAATAAAAAGTATTACACACTTATCCAAAAGTGGCTTGTAGACCCTGTTCATGAGATCCATAAATGCCGTTGGTGCATTGGTTAATTTAAATGACATCACCAGGAATTCATAATATCCATAACATGTATGAAAAGCCGTCTTTGGCACATCTTCAGGCCTTATCCTTAGTTGGTGGTACCTTGAGCATAAATCAATGCATCAAAATACGCACGTTCCTTACAGCTGATCAAACAAATGATCAATCCTTGGTAAGGGGTATCGATTTTTTACTGTAACCTTGTTTAGCTCACAATAATCGATACATAATCTCATAGGTTCATCTTTCTTCTTTACAAATAGGACAAGTGCGCCCCATGGCGACATACTTGATCTTATGAATTTTTTATCATAGAGTTCTTGTAATTGGGTCTTTAGCTCCTTTAACTCAGCCGGTGTCATCCGGTACGATGCCTTAGATATTGGTTCAGTATCTAAAGCCAAAACAATTTCAAAATCAATTTCTCTTTTCAAGGGTAACCCAGGTAATACTTCTGGAAATATATCCAAATACTCATTCACCACTGATATATCCTTTTCCTCCCGAGCTTTCTCCTCATCCAAAATACCCTTGATAGGCACTACCTCTTCTTCTTCCATCATCAACTCAAAGGAATTTAACCCAAGTTTTCTCGAAACTGTGATTTCTCCAACAAATTCCACTCCTTTCCCTGATTGATTATTGAAATTTACCACTCTCTTTTAGCAGTCCACTACAACTTTAACCTTGCTTAACCAGCTCATGCCAAGTATAATTTCATACTTATTTATCTCCAATACTATCAAATCACTCCTAGAGAGGTGTCCTTGGATCTCTAATGGACAATCCTTTATCATTTCCTGGGTCAACACAATACTTCCTGTGGGTGTCTTAATTCTCACGCTAGCCGTGGTTATGGCTATAGGTAACCCAAGTCGTCCAGCCAAACTAGTGGTGATGAACGAGTGGGTCACTCTCATGTCAAACAAAACATAAGCCTCACTTTCATTCACTCATATGTGCCCTGTGTTCAACAAATTTCCATCACTACTCAATCCTACATCGCTCACACAACTTATTTATCCTATGCTTATAGTTTTAAATTTTCTTTCTACGAGTTTTTAAGTTTTAGAAAAATTGGCAACTAAGGAAATTTTACTTTTAAGAGAGTTTCGTGGCTAACTGTGACTAAGCCGACATCGTCACTGCTACCATAGTTCATAGCTGCCAATTTTGTTTCCTCATCATTGTCTTCTTCGACCATCCACTAGCCCTCAAAATTGTAGAGCCTCATCCCATGCATGGCTGACGCCACACGGCTTTCACTTTTACTTCCAGATCCCATAGTGCTTGCATTGCCTGGTGTTCCAAAAGATCAGGCTACCACGCTCTTCTTATGCGAGCATTCTGTGGCCAAATGCCCTTTCTCCTTACAGATAAAGCAGGTCACGGCCATCTTCTTTGGACATGCATAGACCAGGTGGCCAGATTCTCCACAATAGTAACAATTATTTTTCAGCTGTGGACACTGCCAGGGTAACGGGCCTCTTTACACTTCCAATAGGTGATATTGATCTTTGACTGATTTGGCCTCCCACTAGCATTGTCCTTAAATCCATGATAGGGCTTGGCTCCTTCAATCACTTGAGCTTTTTCTACCAACTCTGGGCAGGTTTTCATCCCAAATTCCTCCAGCTCAATCTTTAGGTCCTTGTCCAATCCTCTCGGAAATACTTGTTTCTTTAGCTCTTCGCTATTCCTGAAAGATTCAGGTACATATTGTAGCAGATGAGTGAACTCAGTCTCATATTGTTCTACGTTCTACCTTTTTGCTTGACGTGCAGGAAGTCCGCACTATACTTTACTCTCAGACTAGAGGGAAAAAAGTTTTCTAAGAACTCCCTACGGAATGATTCCTAAGTGACCGGTGGGGCTAAGCTCCTTCTTTTAGATTGCCACCAAACTCTTGCATTATATCTTAACATATCATTTCCATATTCCAACTGTAGATATGGTGGAGTCTCAAAAGCTGCAAAGAAGTGCTCAATTTGAGTCAACCAATCTTCGGCTTCGTCAAGTTTGCCAAAAGCTCCATCAAAATACCGGTTGCTCTTTATAAAATCTAGTAGAAAGCTTCGGCGAAGTCTTCTATAAGGTGAATGTAAACCTCGGTTTCCTAGTAACCGAGTAAACTTCGGAAATTGGAAACTAAAACCCTAAACAGGATTAGTATGAGCAACCTAGAAACCCTAAATTCAGCTTTTCTTTGATTTCAATTTAAAAGAACTTATATAAAGTAGTTTAATGTAGAATATTGTTTTAAAGTATATTTCAAACCATAAAAAGCTCTGATTTCGAAAAATTTTCTATTTCAAGCCTTCTCGAGCTCCATTACGGAAAAGCGAGCCTGGAACTAGAAATTCAAAAAAATATTCTGGAATACTGTTTAGAACCAAAATTTTATAAGGATTTCAAAAATATACGTTTTATAATTTTTTGGGTTATAAAAATTACAGTTACAGCTTTTTTCTCGTATTTTCTTTACTACTAATAAAGTAAATGTCTTGTCTACTATTTATTGCTATTCACAAGTACAACCTACACACACAACCCATACCCTAGTCTTACAAACACTCAATTACATTTTTTTTTCCAAGAAATTTTTGTCTCTTAACAAATTATTACATTTAATACTTTTTATTACATAAATTACAAATTAAAACAAATTCAAATCCCTCTCTCCTTTCCCCTTTGTGGCCGGCGCATAACCCCTATTTTTGCCTCCAATTGTTTTATTTTGTCTCCTTTTTATAAGGAAAACACAAACCCTAATTCACTTAATATAAATAATCCTTTTCTTTTCTCTCTCTTTCATTTTCATTTCATTTGTTTCACAAGCTCTCAAAACCCTC
Source organism: Combretum micranthum (assembly GCA_024138025.1). Classification (NCBI taxonomy): domain Eukaryota; kingdom Viridiplantae; phylum Streptophyta; class Magnoliopsida; order Myrtales; family Combretaceae; genus Combretum; species Combretum micranthum. Next base: position 83,816 of record JAMXBD010000825.1, on the reverse strand, counting down.
TCTTTTCCTCCCTATTGCCGTGAGCTTCCTACACCCCCACACACACTCCATAAGTTCATTTCTTCTTCATTTCTCATCTATTTCAAGCTTTAGGTGATGAATCTTAAGCCTTTCTACCATTTAATCTTGTAATGGCAAGATTATTCATGAGTATTTTCACTTTAAGTCCCCATGAACACTTGCTAGGGATAGAAAAATACTAATACATGAATATCAAACCATCACAAGAGTGGATCTTGTGTTTGATTAAGTTTTTGTTATAATATTTTCATTTCCATGCATGTAAAAGTAGAGTAAAGTAGAGATCTTGCATAAAAATCCATGTTCATGCTTTCAAACTTCATTTCATACATCATAAGTAGTAGATCTAGCTTTTAGATGCTCATACCATACTTGACATTCATGATCTCATGGATATTTTGTACTTTCATGCATTAATACTCATAAAGGCTTTGTTTTGTGTATATAAATATTTTAGTTGGTAGATCATTAAGTAAATAAGACAAGGAACTTATAAAGGAAAAGTCTTTATTTGAAATGTTCAAAGACAAATTCGTATGACTTTAAAGCTATATTTTAAAAACCCTTTTATCAACTTTAAAACTCATGTTTTATGTGAAAAAAGAAGGGTGTAGGCAATAGATATCATTAAATAATTATTTTTATAAGTTGAAATGAGTTTTTATGAGATTAATGTGTAAAACAAAGAGTAGAAGCAAGATTGGAAATTTTAAGTTACTAGTCAACTTGTGAAATTCGTAATTTTGGATGATGACCATAAAAACACCTATTTTCCAAGTTCAAAATGAAAATTTTATGTAATAAATGAAGTCCTTGAGGAATAGGTATAGTAAAGCCTTAAATTTTAATGTATTAAACAAGTTTTTCTCAAAGAAATCATTCAAAAAACAAAATTTTCAAAAATTCGGATTTTGGAATGACCCCTAATTGAAAACATGTTTCCAAAGCATAAAGCGGGAATTTTTATGTAGAAATGAAGGCCTAAGTAATAGGTATAATGAGGACTCAATTTAAACAAGGATAATTTGATTTTCTTAAGAAAATAAATCCAAAACGAAGGGAATGATCAAAGTTAGGAAACTAGTCCTCTTGAAAGTAAATAGTCATGGAGTTTTACAAATAAAAAGTTTCTTAAATTTCCTTTTAGTAAATAATGTCAAGAGCATGCATGCATCAAGTTCATAACATGCCATTCATGATAGGAAATCATCAATATTGCATGTATGGTTGATCTATATGCTAGGAACATCACAAACATTCACAAAACTATTTTTCAGAATTGGAAATTTTGACCGATCAGAACTGATCAGATCATTTCGTAACCTAAAATATTTTTGAAACTTGAAAATAATGTTAGGAACAGATAGAACTTTTAAAGTAGATAGAAATCGGTATATAATATGCTCATTTCGAGTTAAAATGAGTTAGATATGGTCATTTGAAGTTAGGACTTTGACTTATGCAAAAATTGATGAACTTAGTAAATAGAATTGTTGAGTTAATAGAACTTTATAAGAAATACTCATTTCGGGTATTCCTTGTACTTAGGTGATTTGGAGGATGGATTTCCACTCCTTGAGGACTACTATGACTAGTGGATTTCTCTCCATGGCCGAGTGATTTCAATTCTTAAATAGTTGTGCTCATGTATGTGCTTGTAATCGTAGTGGCATTAGAATTAGGGAAAGATAAAATTGAGATGAGTTGTGATCTAATTTGGTTGAATGAATGTTAAGAATATCGAACAAGACTTGTTGTGAAAGTATTGTATGAGCTAGTATAGACTTGAATTGTCTAAAATTCTCTATGATCGCCCTTAACTTACCTAATTCACATGCTACAATTATATGAATAAATTGTACATGCATATCACGAAGTGAGTCACATTGTATTGGCTGTTATACCTTTAATAGGACAAAAGTATATTAGTGGATAAGCGAAGGGGCCTAGGTTAACATTAAAGATGTGAGATCACTTAAGTTAACGGATGTAGGGTAGACACATAAAACCATCACAATCAAACAACAAAGGTTGTATAATTAAGAGAAAGAGATTAGGAGTATGGTTGCATGACTTATGGACCATCCCAACCCCGAATGGAGGGCGTAAATCCATTCACATATGGCTCCCGGAAAGTCATATGCTTGTATGATCATTTGCTGGTGTATTTCATGTGGTTGCTAATAACTTGTCTGTTATATACTGGCGTTGAGTATTAAATATTTAGAATTAAATCTCACTAAGCCTGTTAGCTTACACCCCGATAGTTTTGTTGTGGTATTTCCATTTTTGGTTGTTCCGAGGGAACACTTTTCATAGGGTTATCGTTTGGAAAGGAGCTTTTGAAGAAGTCGAGACCTAGCTAGAGGGTGTGGACTTCTAGGAAAATCTCTTTACTATAAACCCTAGTGTTTGTAATATGGTTTTAGATTGGATAGACTTCCATTATTATTTTGGCAGGGGTATGCCCCCTTGACTTTGTAAAGATTTGACTTATTTATTTGGTTGTGATTTCTATTCTTAATACTATTGTATGCCTTCTTAAGACTATTCGATTCAATGTGTGATCCTAAAAATTGTGCAAGTACACCTTACACCCGATATGTAAACTTATGGGATGACTAAGAATGTCATACTTAAGTTTAAATATTGAGTGTGGTGGACTGTCGCGTTTTGGGTACCCTTTAGGAAGTGACAGTGGAGGCGATAGTAAGGGTGCATTGTAAGAATGCTCCTCTTGTGGAGCTGGGACCTTAGTAGTCACTTCCCGATGATCTGCAGGTGGTGGTGGCAGCGGGGCAGAATCCCTGACACTTTGTCCTGGTTGTGGGTTTTTATTCTGATTTTGATTTTGGATGAATGTTTTTGGGAGATTGGCTAATTGTCCAGTCGCATTCATCTCCTCGTTTTGTGGATTTTGGGGTGCTACTCGCTGTTGATTTGGTTAAGGTATAACAGGTTAATTCTCATTGTTTGCTTCATTTAGGAGAGGTTCTTGCTTCCGATTGCGAATCTGTCGGTTTCATCTGTTTGCACATTATTCCGTAAGTTTTATAGTTCCATTTTAAGTTTGTGTTATAGAGCTAAATTTTGAAATCACGGAATTATAAAATCAACTAAATCTTCTCGAAATCAAGGGATTAAAATAGGAATTCCAAATCATGAAATCTTAATAACAAATCCAAAGAAAACATTGAAATATAATGCTCATTATAAAATCACAAAGTTAAAATCAATCATGATGATGTGATGAATGGGATGATGCTCATGCGTCCTAAAATCGGTTATTATCCTTTATGATTATTGCATAAACCATAATTAGTTGCAGTGCGTTGTTACTCACATTAAGAAATGGTACTATTCCTTTGAACAAAACACATAGGATTTCATTAGAAAGCGAGGTCTTACATGAGTTAAGATTTTTACTTTCAGGTACACAAAAGTTGCCGTATCGCTATTCTAGTCCTAATCCTTTTGCATCACTTTACTAACTGATTAAAAGAAACAACAATAAAAGGTAAAAGTTACACCATACTAAATCTGTTAAAGAATCTAAGAGAAAATTGGCATCCCGCATTGCTCATAACAAAATTTCTATTGGACCATAAGGGTTAAACTTGCTTCCATCTCTCTTCTTCATCAATCAGAGTCTTCAGGGATCGGATTAGGAAGTCGACCTCTACTAGATGAACTCCCGTCATCCCTATGGATGAATTGGCTTAGGTAAGCTCTCACGATCAATCTTCTTCTTCTAGGGGGTCGAGTCAATTCTTCTTGTTCACACTCTTCCTCCTCTTCTTCTTCTCTTACCCTTTGTCTATCCTCACTAGTCTCTTTTATCTCCAACTCTCTTCTAGATTCCTCCTAAAATCAGTCCAAATTTTCTCTTGCTTCCCTTAATATGGCCTCATCCTCATTTTCCACTTCCATAGGATCGTTAACTGTCTCATCAGTCATCCTAAGATGTTTATTTACCTCATAAATATCCCTCCAAATAGTTGAGTCCAGATCAGCTTCCACCTTACCACAATTGGGGATTTCCAAGTCTTTGTCAAAATCCATATTTGGTGGGTTGGGCTCAAGATTGGGTTCTTCCTTTAACATCATAGGCGGTGGGGTTCTAGCTTCGTTTTCATTGACCTAATTCGGATCTTCCTCTGGATCCACTTCCTCTTCTTCTTCCTCCTCTTCATTCTCATTCTCATTCTCATTCTCAATTTCATTCTCATTATCGTCATCATTCTCATGATTATTCACATCATCGTTATTTTCTTCTACAGGCTCTATTGGTAATTGCATCTCGATCTCACTAGCATGATGGGTTTGGATCCCTACAGTTGGTGGTATAATGTCTAAGTATACTCCCTGCCAAATGAAGTGGTTCCTAGCATCAGCTATGTTCCACTCTCTATGATTCATAAGGTCATCATGGGCATAGACTGTAAGCCCCTAGTTTTTTCGGTAATTATAAGTAAACCCTAGAACCGAAAGTCAAATCGGAACCCTAAAGTTAACTTAATTCTATGTCAGGCTAGTGAATCTAGATCTAGCAATCCAGTGTTCTCAAACCCTAGACAACGAAATTAAGATAATTATGAAAAATGGTTTGTAATAATATACGAAGGCTTAAAAATATAAGATTTACAAATTTCTATTGTCTTTCAGATCAGAACGGGATCAGTTTTCAAAAACGTGCCCTAGTGCATAGGATAGTGAAAATATTCCGACAACACCAATAGAATCGTAAAAATATAAGGATTTCAAAAATACCAGTTTTAAAATCTTTTGGTAACAAAAAAAATCAGATATAAACCATTTACGCGTATTTTCTTTACTATCGGTATTTTAATTGTCTAGTTTACTATTCATAGTACTATTTCAGCTATTCATTACTATTTCTCTATCTCTACTTTTTCTTACACTCTATTCTTATACTCTACCATACCTATACCTTACAATTTACCTTCCTCATACAACTTTAATCACATCACACTTTACACATTACTTCTTTTTATTACAAAACAACAAAATAAATCATTTTCCCCTTCCTCTACAAGGAAAACCTATGCCCCCTCTCTCTCCATCAATCTCAATTTATTTTTTTTCAATTTATTTAATTACATCTAATTTCCACTCAAAACTCTATAAATACCCTCTTCCTTCTTCATTCTTTCACACAACTCATTTGCTACTAAAAATCCACCAAAACTACTCCACAAACACTCTCTCTCAAAATCTCTCCTAAGTTCTCTCTTCTCTCTATAAAACCATTTCCCACATATTACTACAACCCATTCTTTTCCTCTTCAACAAACACATAACCTTAGGTAAAATTTCTTATACATACTCATCATGTTCATACAACTTAGCATCAGCTTAGTGTATGTTTCTTAGACTCATGATAGCTAAAGAAGCAATAATATCTTCATGTTTTGTTTTTGTTCATGTTCATGTCTTCCGTTATGTTATTATTATGTTGTTGTTATTATTGTTATTATTATTTGCTTTAATCTAACTTCTTTATAATATAATGTATATTATGTATATATATTTCTTTAGAGCATATAAGCTCACTTGTTATTTATCTATTTTCATGCTTTACAATTTATTTTATTTATTTCATGTTATTGTTAAGACTAGTCTTTCTAGTCTTAGATTTGTCCTCGTCAAGTCAAAATAATTTTCTTTCTTTTCTTTTTTTTTTTTTTTTGGGACTAGTCTATTCTTAGTCCTAGGATATCTTGATGAAGCTAAGGTTCCCAATACTTGACTTTACTATTATGCTCTTACTACATTTATCTTATTATGTTGTTTTTATTATATTTCTCATAGTTATATATTCTCATTCATGCATGAATATGTTGATATTGTCTCAACAACTATGGAAAAGAGTTTTCTTAAGTAAAGCAAAATAATAAATCTCTTTAAAAATAAATCTTTTTCATGTAAGAAATGATTTTCCCATAAAAACATAAAGTTTTATCTTAACAAATCTTTTCCAAAGTTAGAAAAGATTATCACAAGTTTCTAATAATAATGGTACAAGGGATTTCATCCAAGTATACATAGAGTAAAATATCACATACTCTCTTTTTAAAGCCAATGAAATAGGAAAGTTTCTTGAGAACTAATATTGCTAAATCATTGTTCAATAAAAGGTTTTCTTAAACTCATTTATCAAATTTTTCTACCAACAAAGGTCTAGACAAGTTTTACAAAATTATCAAAGAATAACTTTTCTAAAGATAAGCTTTACTTAGGAAAAATAATAAATAACTTATAAGATCATTGATATTATTTATCTAAAGTGGATCTAACTTTAGAAAAACTTTAAAACATATAACTAAGAAATATTTAGACAAACTACATTTTTCAACCACTAAAGAATAAAGTTGTAGGAATCTTAACAAGACTAAAATTACTTTTTGAAAATTTAATTATTCTCAATATTAAGAAATGGAGGAAATACTCACTTATGATAATTTAAGAAATTTTCCCAACAAAACTAAAAAGAAATTTCTTTTCAAGTCTTATCATAATCTCACTTTTAAGACACATTGTTTTACAAAAATCATATTGAGACAACACCACTAAATTCATGCATGTAATTTGAGTCTCTCTCTCTCTCTCTCTATATATATATATATTCGAAAGATTTTTCAACTATACAAATATCTATATTTTTTTATACAAAGATTTTTGGATGGAGAACAGTTTGAAAACTTGAGTTTTGAAATCTTGAATTTTTGCAACAATTCTTTACGTCACTATTCCAAAACCCAAATGATTTCTTTTGATTAAAATAACCTTACACATGGATAGATCTTTTAGTACGTAGAAATCGGTGTATAATATGCAAAATTCCAAGTTAAAATGAGCAAGTTATGGCCATTTTAAGTTGGAATTTCCATTCATGCGAATTTTGACGAATTCAATAAGATAGAATTAGAGATTTTGAGTAGATCTTGGATGGAATACTCACTTCGATATTTCTTTTGTTTAGGTATTGAGGATCAAAATCTTCTCTTCCCCGAGGATTACTTCGATTCGTAGAAGATCGCTATGGACGAGTGAGTTTTCTTTATGTTTATGTATTCGCTCATGTGCTTGTAGAATAGAGCACTAGATGTTAGGAAAAGATAAAATTGATATGCATGCGGGTTATCGTGGGAATTATGTATCTGAATTGTTATGTGCGATTAATGAACAATAAGTATATCGGAATTCGATTTATGATTGATATAATTGTTTCTATGTATGTATTGCTATGTGTGCAATTATTACTCGATCGCTTTAAATAAATTAATGTCGGATTCGATTCCGCATAAATAAATTGCTCATGCATATCACTTAGAATATCATTTTGAAATTTTGCTGCTGCTGCTGCTGCTGCTACTACTCCTTAGCGTGGGACCGGAAAGGTAAGCTACCTAGCTACATCTTGAGGATTTAGGACGTTTGGGGAATACGCCTCAAGTTGTAGCTGAGCCGGATCTATTGCTTTGGGTAAGAAAACATGGGATAGTAGTAAGGTTAGTTGGAACCCTAAGATATGCACAACTTTTAAGGAGGTCATTTGGGGCCTAGTTGAAATCATTCCCTAACCACCGATGGAGGGGTAATCCATCATATACACGAAACCGGATAGTCGTATGTATTGTTTAATCATATGGTTGTTGCAGTTCATATGATTGTTTAATGAACTTGGTTGAATGCTTGTTATGAGTACTTTTGCGTAAGGAATATCTCACTAAGCTAGTTATGCTTATACCCTTATAGACTTTTGATATTGTAGGATTGTTATTTTGCACCTGAGACCAGCTTGATCATCCGAGTAGAATCTTTCTTTTAGGAAGCTTTTGGAGGAACTCTATTTTGAAGTCTTAGACTAGATTTCCTTTAAAATCTTCTAGCTTTAGTTAATCTTCATATTGAGACTATGTTGCTATGGAAATTATCGAGGGAATGCCCCTTAGAAGTTATAAGGCTTTATATTTCAATGAAATATATTAAGTGTTGTTTTGTATGTTCTGCCGCCAATATCTTAAAATGCATTACTCCACCAGTCTCCCTTTGATATGAATGTACGCCTTGTACTGATATAAAAGCTTTCGAGTGACTGAGATAGCTATTCTCAAGTTTTAATATTGTGTACGGCGGGCTGTCATATTTAGGGTACCCGTTGGGGCATGACAGTTTAAATTAGTATCAACGCATCAAGATTAGGGAAAGAAACAGTAAGTTTAGAAGTAAAAGTCTTAGAGATAGGATAAGTTTTAGATTAAGCCATGAGAATTTTAGGAAGAATCCTAGAATCATAGAAATGGGGATATATGGGAGACCACAAGTTTTATGACCATACCTAAGACATGTAGATGGCAATAGAACTAGATTATACCCTTAAAAAGAATAGGTGGATTTCCAAATCGTTTTAAGCCTTAAGAAAACACAACCCTTGTAAGTTCCAACTAGTAAGAAAACAGAGTTAACTTACTTTTTAATAATGGAATTAAAAGAAAAACATGCTTACATAAAAGACTATACAACCAACCTTAGGTAACGTTGGAAACGAGTCTCGTTGGAGCCATCAAAGGATCAAAAGCAAAGATATTCTTTCAAGAAATCGAAAGCGGGAAGAAGGCGAAGCCAACCACGGATTCCCTCAAATCTCAACAAAAGGATCGAGAAAAAAAGTAAGGAGCCACGATGAGAAGAAAGCGTTGACTTCACCCAAAGACGTAATGCCTTAGTTATTAAAATCGCAACTAATTAAAAGATGCAGTTAAGTGTTTAAAAGGCAACAAGTGACCTAATGATATCTTAATAATGTGATTCCTTTGTTTTGTTTTTATAGCATTTATAATCTCTTTTGTGAGTAAAAATTCATGATTTTGATTTCTTTGAAATATGAATTTGAATTTCTTGAATTCTTATTAAGCTTTTTTTAATATTCTACGATTTTATTTCCATAAGTTTTATTTTTATTTATGTCTTTATATTGAGATTTCTGATTTCTATAAACGTTAGTATAGAGCGTATAATAGAAAACTAAAATCTAAACAATTAAACAACCATCCAATAAGACGTAGAATAGAGAACAAAGAGATTCCAATAACGTACCAGCTAAACAAGGAGTGCCCCGCAAAACCAACCAAAGAATAATCCTGCTCTTGCCCCAAACCAGCAAAATGACTTTGCTGCTGCCCTTGGACAGATGAATCAGTTGTTGACTATTTTGATTCAACAACAAAATCAAAATATTCTAGCTCCTACTCCACCTCAAAATGTTCCTGAAGCTACGATAGAAGCACCCGGCGAATAGTCGCATGATATGCCATTTCCACCACAGAGATCACACCGAAACTTGCTCGCTGACTTCATCAAAAGTAATAGCTACTTCAATGGAGCCTTCAGAAAACTAGATTAGGCCGAAGACTGGTTGGCCTAAGTTAAGAGATCGTTTGATTCTTATGAGCTGCCCCACCATTTAAGAGTCAGTTATGGGACGTTCCTGTTGAAATTTAACTCCTGGCTATGGTAGGAATCGAAGAAGCAAGAATTGCCTGCTCCAGTTATTTGAGATATGTTTCAAGAAGAGTTCTTGGAGAACTATTTTCAAGAGAGCCTTAGAGTTCGGTACAGTGCTGACTTCTTACATATTTCTCAAAGGGGGAGATTCATCGAGCAGTATGAAACCGAGTTCAGTCGCTTGTTACAATATGCTCCTGAATCCTATAAGCACAGCAAGGAGTTAAAGAGACAAGTTTTCTTGAATGGATTAGATGAGGAGCTAAGGATTCGTTTGGTGGAATTTGATATCAGAAGTTTTAAGGAGCTAGTAGAAAAGGCTCGAATTATAGAAGGAGCCAAAAAGATGAAAAACAAAAGCTCCGGAAAAGAAAGTGTTTATGTTTGGAAGGAAACCTTATGAAGGACTAAGTTCTGGATTCAAAAATAAGAGGTTTAAGACCTTTGGAAGCTTCAAAGGAAGTGGAAGCAATCAGAGGGAAGTAACCAAGGTGGATATCACATGCTAGATATGCCGAGGGAAGCATTATCCAAAGTCTTGCCCACAATTGCAAAACAAGTGTTATTTTTGTAGCAGCCCAGATCATAAAATCCTGGAGTTTCCCAAGAAGAACACCAGTGTCTGCTATGTGTGTAAGCAACCAAGGCACTTGACAAATGAATGCCCAAAGAGGAAAAATGCTCTAGTGAGGTTGTCCAACACCTCAGGAGGATCCGCCCTTATCAGAATCATCAATGGCAACGGAAATGGGAACCGCTCTGGCACATTGATGCATGGAATGAGAGTTTACAACTTGGATGGCCAGTGGATGTGTGAGGAAGTTGATGAAGAGGAAGAAGGATGTAAGTTTACTGCATTGGAGGGAGACGAAGGCTATGATCATGGACTTGTTGCAACTAGCCTTAACCTTAAGCTATCGTTTTGTTTGTTTATAGTATCTTTTTACGTTATCGAATTTGTAACAATAGAATCCCTATATCTCTTTAGCTTAAAGCTTTAGAAAAGTTAGATAAGTGTAGTATGGTTAGTAACTAGTGCGTGTTCAACGTAGGAAGTATACGGTAGCTAGTGAGACCACTTATGCCTTGTTTGATACTGGAGTCACCCATTTGTTTATCACCCCCAACCTTGCTAAGAAGACTGGTTTACCTATAGTCACCACCGCTACCAACTTCAAGATAAAGACAACCACAGGTAGCATCGTAACCACCCGAGAGATGTTGAAGGAATGTCCCTTAGAGATCTAACAACGCCATACGATAAGTGACTTAATAGTGTTAGAGATGAGTAAGTATAAATCAATTCTTGGCATGAGTTGGTTGACCCGTGTTAAAGCCATGGTGAATTTTCAGGAGAAGAAGGTGAATTTTAAGGATGTAAACAGGAAGGATATTGACTTCAAAGGAGAATCCACTATCGTAAGGAGGCAAGGACTAAGTTCGCTCGAGTTACTAACGAATGAGGAGGAGATCAATCGACAAATCAATGCAATAGAAGAAGAAAGCGAAGGACCAAAGGTGAAAGATATACCTATAGTCAATGAGTTCCCCGATGTTTTTCCTAAGGAATTACCTGGATTGCCACCAAAGAGGGAGATTGATTTTGAGATTAGCTTGATGTCAAATACCGAGCCAATATCGAAAGCTCCATACCGCATAGCACCAGTAGAGTTGAAGGAGCTCAAGAAGCAATTACAAGAGCTTCTGGATCAAGGATTTATTCGCCTAAGTGCATCGCCATGGGGAGCACCAGTCTTGTTCGTTAAGAAAAAGGATGGGTCTATGAGGTTATATATCGATTATCGAGAGGTGAATAAGGTTACAATCAAGAATAAGTATCCATTACCCCAGATTGATGACCTCTTTGATCAATTGCAAGGAGCAAGTGTGTTTTCCCACATCGACCTAAGGTCCGGATACCATCAGTTAAGAGTAAAGCCAGAGGATGTACCAAAGACCACTTTTCGGACTCGATATGGACATTATGTGTTCTTAGTGATGTCTTTTGGTTTGACAAATGCACCTACCGCTTTCATGGACCTGATGAATTGAATCTATAAGCCCTTGTTGGATAAGTGTGTTATAGTTTTCATCGTTGACATTTTGATCTACTCGACTACACGAGAGCAACATGAGGAACACCTGCGTATCTCGGACGTTAAGAGAACATAAGTTGTATGTCAAATTATCAAAGTGTGACTTTTGGTTGTATAAGATATCTTTTTTAGGACATGTCATTTCAGGAGATGGCATATCGGTTGATCCCGAAAAGATTAAAGCAGTGACGGAGTGAAGCAACCGAAGATGGTAACTGAAGTAAGAAGCTTTCTTGGTCTAGCTGGCTATTATCATAAGTTTGTAAGGAATTTCTCGACTATAGCTAAGCCATTAACACAACTTACTCAAAAGAATGAGAAGTTTATCTAGACTGATAAAAGAAAAAGGAGTTTCCAAGAGCTCAAGCAAAAGCTTGTATCTGTACCGATACTCGTTTTGCCAAACCCTGAGAAGCCATATACGGTACATAGCGATGCATCGAGAAATGGTCTTAGATGTGTGCTAATGTAAGAAGGAAAAGTGATTGCTTATGCTTTGCGACAATTAAGACCACATAAGCAAAATTATCCATCGCATGACTTGGAGCTAGCTGTCGTTGTTTTTGCACTCAAGACATGGAGGCATCATTTGTATGGACAGAGATGCGAAATATATACGGATTACAAGAGCCTCAAGTACCTATTCACTCGGAAGGAGTTGAATATGCGACAACGGAGATGGTTGGAGCTCATAAAGACTATGATCTTGGAATCAATTATTGTCCAGGAAAAGTTAATGTCGTCGCCGATGCCTTAAGTCGAAAGAATCATGAGCAAGTTGCCGCTTTATTGACCGACCAAAAGGAGTTAGTAAGAGAATTCGAAAAGCTGAATATCGAGTTCATTGGACAAGATGTGGAGGTGGAAATATCTAGCTTGGCGATGGAACCAACCCTTGTGGAGCGAATTAAAGAAGCTCAATGGTATGATGAAGTCATACAAAGAATCAAATAAGAAGTGCAAGTGGAGAAGTATACTGACTTCACCATAGATGAAGAGGATGTAGTAAGGATGAGAGGAAGGCTATGTGTGCTAGATGATGTGGAAATGAGAAGGGAAATCATGAGTGAAGCTCAAAGCTCGGGATACACAATACACCCGAGAGGGATTAAGATGTATCAAATCCTAAGAGCCACTTTTTACGAAATGGAATGAAATGGGATGTAGTTGATTATTTTTTGAAGTGCTCAACTTGTCAACAAGTAAAGGTGGAACACCAAAGTCCAGGACAATTGCTAAAGCCTTTGCCAATACCCGAGTAGAAGTGGGATCAAATCTCAATAGATTTCGTATGTGAATTACCAAGAACATCGGTAGGATATGATGCCACATGGGTCGTACTAGATCGCTTGACCAAATCGGCTCATTTCATACCAATCAATATGACGTACTCAATGGACAAGCTAGCCAAGTTATACATAAAGGAAATAGTACATTTACATGGAGTACCCGTTGAGATTGTATCAGATTAAGACCCTAGATTTGTATATAAGTTTTGGATGAGTTTACAAAGGTGTGTAATATAAGGAAATATAAAGACGAAAATATAATGGATTATGAATCAAAAGATGATATAGGATGAGTTTAAGGTCAAAACAAGTAAGTTGTAAAAGTTTATGTTTGATTGGGTAATGAATGTTGAAGTTCGGATTTCTACAATTTTTTACAGATGCTACGCCGCTATCTGGAGAATCTATACCACAGACGTAGAGATGGCATAGCAAGCAAACAGTAGCAATTTTCTTAACACTGGGTGGAACATCGCCGATGTATGCGAGCATTTCTTTTAACGCTGGATAGAAACGCCACCGGCGTAAGTCATGGATTTGCCGGCATATGTTGTTGGATAGAAATTCTGGGAATTCAAAGCATTGATGAACGCTGCCAGTATTCGTGTAATTTTTGCTAGCATAAAGTGTACGCCGGAAAAATTTATACGAACGCTGCTGGCGTAGGTGCCGGTGTATAAGCAATTTCTATAAATACGAAACGCGAGAAAACAGTTTCGACAGAAAATTTTTATCATATTTTTCCTTCGTATAAAAGAGTTTTGGAGTATTCTTGGAGTTCTAGGGTTGGAGAATCATCAAAAAAGTGTTTTTGATTCAAAGTAAGTGATCTTAACCTTCTCTTATGGATTATATACAAATTTATATAAGTTTCTTAAGGTTTGGTTGAATTTTGCATGAAGGTTCTTGTGAGAAAACCCTAGCACGTTGTGAGATCAGTGATTGATGAATAGAAGTTGGGTTTTCGCGATTCAAATCAGTAAGTTTATCTCCTCTATGATGATTCAAACAAAATATGAGTTAAACAATCCTTATACGTTTTTTATGTTTTACATATTAGGGTTTTTGTGAAAATATTTGGTGATTATGGAGTTTTATGTGGTTCATCGTTGTTCTTGGGGATATTTGTGGAGTTTGTTCGGAGTAGACGGTGCAAATAGTGGAGATTTCTTCTTAGGTTAGGATTTTTGGAGAATTCGACTGTTAAGATATGTATTCCTATCTGTTGATGTATATATATGTTGTAACAGGATATTTAGAGTTTATAGAATTGTTGTTGTTATTGATATAGGAGTTGTGGAGTTCGGGTTGTCTTTATTTTTGTTGATATCGAATTTGAGGATTTGATTTGTATTCCTGAAATTGAGAAAGGTACGACCAATCCTTGCTTGTTATTTTTGCTTGTAAGTTTAGTATTGATCGAATGGTTATAGGAACATAATTTTATAATAAACCTAATTATATTCAGTTTAATAATTGTCTATTTAGTTGTGCTTAGCTTTGACTAGTAAAGACTAAGCAGACATTGATACTGGTGAGGCACCCTGATGATCTTGGTGTGAGGTTGTCCCTAGTGGACTCATGCCTTGATATGATTCCGATAGAATTAAGTGTTCTGGATTCGGGCTGTTTGGGGAGTACCCACTCATCCATATATGTATATGATTATATTTTCAAAGAGTTGTTTGATTTTCAGTGGGGTCTGAGTAACTCCAAGTTCGGGATTAGAGTATACCTAATACTGGACTGTGTTGTTTGTTGGCTTATGAAAGATAAAAATATATTGTTTGTATAGCTTAAGTTGCATGAATTATCAATATGTTGTATGTGCATATGCATTTGTTTTGGATTTAGAGTTATCGTATAGTGTCGCGCTCATTCTTTTAAATTTCAGGTACAGGTGAGAGGATATAGTATATGATCTTTCCGATATGATTTATTCTTTGATAACGGGGATGGCGATAGTGGACCCGACTACCCAGCCGAAAGCTAGGCTTCATATATCAAAATTTCTAAGAAAAAGAAACATTTAGATCTTTTCAAGTTATAGTTGGATGTTTAGGTTAGGTTCAATGAAAAGATTTTTAATGTAAACAGTTATTAGTTTCTGCTGAAATTATGGGCTATGTGATGTCAACTTGGATTTTTTGTTTGAATAAGGAGTTTATGGTTTATGAAGTATTGTAATGCCTTTAGGTTAGGGCATTACAGTTTATTTGGTATAAGAGCAATAAGTTATGAATCATATAGATTTAAGTTTTGATTCCTTAGGACGGTGAGATTTGAGGAGTGGGGTAAAATAATAGGTTTGTTGTTTAGTTAAGTTTGATGTTGTTTCGTAGATTTAAGTTTTGATCTTGAGTTGGATACTCTAATTCTAATTTTGTAGTGTTTTGTTGTGTTTTATAATGCCTCAAAGGAGAAGGATTCTTGAGGAGAATGAGAATTTAGGCAGCAGCAGGCTCAAAATCAAAACTTGCCACCACCTCCACCTATTGGACAGCAGGTTCCGGTTGATGCTGCACAGCTTATGCAAGCTGTGAATGCTTTGTTAGTAGTGGTTGGTCAACAGCAGTAGGATATGAGGAGGGATATGCAGATGGTCCAAGAAAACGCTGAAGGTTGGAGAAAGAGACTCAGAGACTGAATGGGAATGGAGGGAATGGAGCTAGGCATTAAGATGTGCTTAGTTTGAACATATTTGTAGAGCTGGTGCATAAGTTTGAGCCAGTACCAGGTAAACCTCTCGAAGCACAGTTGTGGATGGAAGAGGTTGAGAAGACGTTTGTTGCACTGGATATTCCAGAGAACAAGAAAGTTGAATATGCCTCCTATTTGCTGACTGGGAGAGCCAATAATTGGTGGTTGAGCACCAAAAGACACATGACTGGTATGATTACATGACAAATGTTTTAGCAGGTCTTCTATAAAGAATTCTTTCCCGACAGTGTTAAGCAGATAATGCTTCAAGAGTACTACACTCAGCAGCAAAGGAAGATGACAGTGGAAGAGTATGAGGCAGAATTGCACAGGCTGATGAGATTTCTACCTAACGCTCTGAAAGAGAGTGAAGAGGCTAAGGCTAGCAGATTCATCACTAGATTAGAGCTTGAGATACAGTATCAGGTGAATTTGATGGATTTGGGCAACTACTCAGCTGTGGTGATCAAAGTCAAGACAGTGGAGCAGGGCTTGAGTAAGATTAGAAGCCGTGAGCCATAGAAGAATTAAGTATTCTTGGGCAAGAGGCTTGTCACTTAGAATTTTAGGCCAGCAGTGCAGAATACAGATAGAAGATGCATGAGATGCCTTGGACCACATGATGTGAAGGATTGCAAGTGAGCAGAGAGTGCTTGCTTTTCTTGTGGAAAGTTGGGACAGAAGAGTAATATCTGCACAAACAAAGTCACTCCATAGGTTTTCTGCTTCAAGTGTGGGCAGAGGGGACACAGAGCCGTAGATTGTAAAGGGAGGCAGTATGGTAGAGTTTATTTCGGTTAGGGGCAGCAAGCACTAGCAAAGGTTTTTGCTTTACAGCGTAGTGGAACCTCTAGTGTGGACACTATCGCAAGTATGTTTCCTATACTCCTGCATAGTGCATATGTGTTGTTCGATACTGGTGCCAATTTCTCTTGCGTTTTTTAATCTTTTATGTCTGTTTGTGGTATGTCTCCTAAGTTTATGTCTGGATGTGTATCTGTTAGTACTCCTTTGAGAAGTGAGTCTGTATTGAATAGAATCTGTAGGAATGTAGATATTGAGATAGAGGGTAGACATCTACCTATAGATTTTGTAGTGCTGGATATGTTAGATTTTGATGTAATTTTAGGTGTAGCCTGGTTAGCAAAGTACCATGTGATGATTGATTGCATTAACCTGGTAGTGAAGTTTAGTTTGCCTGATGGTGACCAGTTTGTTTATAAATTGGTAGTGCAAAGACCTCCAGTTCTACCTACCTATGAACTGTGAGGAGGATCAGTTTTGGCTACTATGGTGAAAGAAGATAAGAAGGAGATAATGTTGTCAGATGTTCCGATTGTATGTGAGTATCCAGAAGTTTTTCCAGAGGATCTGCCTAGATTGCCACCAGAGAGGGAAGTGGAGTTTGGTATTGACTTGATACTTGGTACCGCACCAAAATCAAAAACTCCTACAGAACTTGTTAAGCTTAAAGTGCAGTTGGATGATTTGTTGATCAAGAAGTTCATTAGACCTAGTGTTTCACCTTGGGGAGCTCCAGTCTTATTTGTCAAGAAGAAGGATGGCAGTATGAGACTGTGCATCGACTATAGAGAATTGAATCAGGTGACAGTGAAGAATCAAGTATCCATTGCCACGAATTGATCATCTGTTTGATTAGTTAGCAGGAGCTTCAGTGTTCTCAAAGATAGACTTGAGATCTAGATATCATCAGTTGAGAGCAAAAGCCGAAGATATTCAAAAGAAGATTTCAGGACAAGGTATGGACATTATGAATTTTTTGTCATGCCTTTTGGACTCACCAATGCACCAGTAGTATTTATGGATTTGATGAACAGAGTTTTCAAGGAGTATATTGATATGTTTGTGGTAGTCTTCATTGATGACATATTTGTGTATTCAAGGACTAAAGAGGAGCACGAAGAACATTTGAGATTAGTTCTGACCAGATTGAAGGAAGAGAAGTTATGTGCGAAGTTTTCAAAATGTGAGTTCTGGTTGGAAAATCTCTTTCTTAGGACATGTTGTTGATGGTAGTGAGATATCAATAGATCCTGGGAAAGTCAAAGCAGTTATTGAATGGCCAAGACCCAAGACTGTGATAGAAATCAAAAGTTTTCTAGGAATGGCGGGATATTATAGAAGATATGTGGAAGATTTTTCCAAAATTGCCAGTCCTTTGAGCCGATTGACACAGAAGGGAGTGAAGTATGAGTGGAGTGAAAGCTGTGAAACTAGTTTTCACTTGTTGAAGAATAAGTTAGTATTTTCTCCAGTGCTAGCCTTACCTGTGAGTGGTGAGAAGTATGTTATTTATAGTGATGCCTCTATACAAGGTTTAGGATGTGTGCTGATGCAGAGAGGCAGGGTTATAGCATATGCTTCAAGATAGTTAAAGCCCTATGAGAGGACTTATCCTACTCATGATCTGAAACTAGCAGCAGTTGTTGCTTGCTTTGAAGCTGTGGAGACACTACCTATATGGGGAAGGATGTAAAGTGTATACAGATCACAAAAGTTCAAAGTACATCTTTACCCAGAAAGAGTTGAACATGAGACAAAGAAGATGGTTGGAACTGATAAAGAATTATGATACTAATATTCAGTATCACCCAGGAAAGGCGAATGTGGTAGCTGACACCTTGAGCAGAAAGAGAATAGAGAATCTTGCAGCTTTGATCACTACGGAACGTCATCTCATTGATGATATGAGGAACCTTGAGTTGGAAATAGTCACAAGACAGATAGGTGAAAGATTGGCTACTATGAGAATTCAACCTACTCTTGTGGATAAAATCAAACCAGCTCAGACATATGATCAGAGTATCTTGGATATAAAGAGGAGAATGGAGATGGGTCGAGTACTAGAGTTTTATGTGGATGATGAAAGTATCCTTAGGTACAAAGGGAGATTGTGTGTGCCAATGCACGGAGAACTTAAGAGGGAATTGTTGAAGGAAGCACACTACTCCAGTTATTCCATTCATCCTGGAGGGAACAAGATGTACCAGGATTTGAAAATGCTATTCTGGTGGAACAATTTGAAAAGGAGATGGCGGAATACGTATCTAAGTGCCATACCTATCAGATGATTAATATTGAGCATAGAAAATCGGCAGGTGAGTTGAAGCCTTTGCCAATACCAAAGTAGAAGTGAGAACATATCACTATAGATTTTGTTTCTGCTTTACCCATGACAAGAGGTAAGTTTGATTCAATTTGGGTCATTGTGGATCGTCTCACAAAGGTAGCTCACTTTATACCTATTAAGACTGGTTATAAGTTAAAGTGTCTAGCACAGTTGTACATCAAGGAGATTGTGAGATTGCATGGAATACCGATAACAATTGCATTCGATAGGGATACCAGATTTGTTGGAAGATTCTAGAAAAGTCTGCATCAAGCTTTGGGAACTAAGGTCGTGTTCAGTATTGCTTATCATCCTCAGACTGATGGGCAATCTGAAAGGACTATACAGCCTTTATAAGATATGTTGAAAGCGCATTTTGGATTTTAAAGGAAGTTGGGATGAGCATTTGCCACTAGTAGAATTTGCCTACAATAATAGTTATCAAGCGTCGACTGGCATGCCTACATACGAAGCGTTTTATGGCAGAAAGTGTAGATCACCTATTCATTGGGATGAAGTGGGTGAAAGACAATTGTTGGGACCAGAGTTAGTTCAAGATGCAGTTGACAAGGTCAGCTTGATCAAGCAAAGATTGCAAGCTGCTCAGAGTCGACAAAAAGAGTTATGCGGATAAACGAAGAAGACCCTTGGAATTTCAAGTGGGTGTGCACGTTTTGCTAAAGATTTCACCAACAAAAGGAGTTGTCAGATTTGGCTTAAGAGGAAAATTAAATCCTTGATATATGGGACCATATGAGATTCTTGAAAGGACAAGCAACATGGCTTATAGATTAGCTTTACCACCTGATTTGGATGGAGTGCATAATGTGTTCTACGTATCCATGCTCAGAAAATATGTCAGAGATCCGGAAGAGATAGTAGCTCTTGAATTGTTGGAAGTGCAACCGAACCTTACAACGATTGAAAAGCCGATCAAAATTGTGGATTCTAAGGAGAAGATTCTGAGAAGCAAGGTGATCAAATATGTAAGAGTGCAATGGACTAATCAAACTGAGCATGAGGCTACCTCGGAGCTAGAAGAAGACATGAGAACGAAATATCTAGAGTTGTTTTATTAATTTAGGTAACTTTCGAGGATGAAAGTTTTTTTGTAGGAGAGGAGAGATGTAATATACAGAAATATAAAGATGAAAATATAATGGATTATGAATCATAAGATGATATAAGATGAGTTTAAGGTTAAAACAAGTAAGTTGTAAAAGTTTAAGTTTGATTGGGTAATGAATGTTGAAGTTTGGATTTCTGCAATTTTTGACAGATGCTATGCCGCCATCTGGAGAATCTATGCTGCCGGCATAGAGATGGCATAGGAAGCAAACAGTAGCATTTTTCTTAAGGCTGGGTGGAACGCTGCTGGTGTACGCAAGTGTTTCTTTTAACGCTAGATAGGAATACCGCTGGCATAGGTCATGGATTTGCTGGCGTATGTTGTTGGATCGAAATTTGGGAATTCAAAGCCTCAATGAACACCGCCAATCTTCGTATAATTTTTGCCAGCTTAAGGTGTATTCCGGAAAAATTTATACGTACGTCACGGTGTAGGTGCCGGTGTATGAGCAATTTCTACAAATATGAGACGCGAGAAAACGGCTTCGACAGAAAATTTTTATCATATTTTTCCTTCGTATAAAAGAGTTTTGGAGCGTTCTTGGAGTTCTAGGGTTGGAGAATCATCAAGAGAATGTTTTTTATCCAAAGTAAGTGATCTTAACCTTCTCCTATGGATTATATATGAATTTATATAAGTTTCTCAAGGTTTGGTTGGATTTTGCATGAAGGTTCTTGTGAGGAAACCCTAGCACGTGTTGGGATCTGTGATTGGTGAATGCAAGTCAGGTTTTAGCGATTCAAATCAGTAAGTTTACCTCCTCTATGATGGATTCAAACAAAATACGAGTTAATCAATCCTTATATGTTCTTTATCTTGTACATATTAGGGTTTTGGTGAAAATATTTGGTGATTGTGGAGTTTTGTGCGGTTCATTATTGTTCTTGAGGATATTTGTGGAGTTTGATCGGAGTAGGCGGTGCAGATATCTGGGATTTCTTCTCAGGTTAGGATTTTGGAGAATTCATGACTGTTAAGATATATATTCATACCTGTTGATGTATATATATATATATATATATATGTTGTAACAAGATATTTGGAGTTTGTGGAATTGTTGTTGGTATTGATATAGGAGTTGCGGAGTTCGGGTTGTCTTTATTGTTGTTGATATCGGATTTGAGGATTTGATTTGTATTCCTGAAATTGAGAAAAGTACGACCAATCCCTGCTTGTTGTTTTTGCTTGTAAGCTTAGTATTGATTGAATGGTTGTTGGAACAGAATTTCATAATAAACCTAATTATATTCGATTTAATAATTGTCTGTTTAGTTATGCTTGGCTTTGACCAGTAAAGACCTGACAGACAGTGATACTGGTGAGGCATCCTGATGATCTTGGTGTGAGGTTGTCCCTAGTGGACTCGTGCTTTGATATGATTTCAGTAGAATTAGGTGTTCTAGATTCGGGGTGTTTGGGGAGTACCCACTCATCCATATATATATATATATATATAATTATTGTTTTCAAAGAGTTGTTTGATTTTCAATAGGGTACAAGTAACTCCAAGTTCGGGATTAGAGTATACCTAATACTGGACTGTGTTATTTTGTTGGCTTAAGAAAGATAAAAATATGACTATTTGCATTAGCTTAAGTTGCATGAATTATCTGTATGTTGTATATACATATGCATTTGTTTTTGGATTGGAGTTATCATACTAGGCGTCACTGCTCATTCTTTTAAATTTCAGGTATAGGTGAAGAGGATATAGTATATGATCTTTCTGGATATGAGTTATTCTTTGATAACAGGGATGGCGATAGTGGACCCGACTACCCAGCCGAAAGCTAGGCTTCATATAACAAAATTTCTAAGAAGAAGAAACATTTAGATCTTTTGAAGTTGTAGTTGGATGTTTAGGTTGGTTTCAATGAAAAGAGTTTTGATGTAAACAGTTTTCAGTTTCTACTGAAATTATGGGCTATGTGATGTCAACTTGGATTTTACGTTTGAACCAGGATTTTATGTTTTATGAAGTATATGTTTTTAGTTTAAACAGGTTTCGTATCCTATGAGATACCCTATGTGTGTTTACAGGTGATTAATGCATTATTGTGGATATTAGATCTTGTGCGTGTCCTATATAAGAGAGGATATGTGGCGGGTTGTAATGCCTTCAGGTTAGGGTGTTACAAGGTGTATGGGGACAAAGTTGCATTTTAGCACGGCTTATCACCCCCAAACCGATGGACAATCGGAACGGACAATCTAAACCCTAGAGGACATGTTGCGTGCTTGTGTTATGGAATTCAAAGGGAGTTGAGATGCTCATTTGCCACTCATAGAGTTTGCCTACAACAACAGCTACCACTCTACCATAAAAATGCTGCCATATGAAGCTTTGTATGGACGACGCTGTAGGTTGCCTCTGTTTTGGGATGATGTGGAAAAGCTCGCTATTGGACCAGACTTGGTACAAGATGCAGCAGACAAAGTAAGAATAATCAGACAATGAATGAAAGAGGCCCAAGATAGACAGAAAAGCTGGGCAAATAAAAAAATATGAGTTCTCAAATTTCAAGTGGGAGACCATGTATACTTAAAGATAAATCCGATCAAAAGTATACATCAAGTACTCTCATAAGGAAAGTTGAGCCTACGTTACATTGGACCTTTTGAAGTACTTGAACGAGTGGGAGATTTAGCTTATCGCCTCGCCTTGCCGCCAAATCTATCAGGAGTACACAACGTGTTCCATGTGTCTATCATGCGTAAACATGTAACGGATTCAGATCGAGCAGTAGAGTTGGAGCAAGTGTTGCTAAAGGAGAACCTTACTTACAAGGAACATCCGGTGCAGATTTTGGATCGAAAAGTTCAAAAGCTACGAAATAAGGAGATTAAATATGTTAAAGTCCTTTAAAGGAACCATGCCCATGAGAGGTAATTTGGAAGGCTGAGGATGAGATCCGACGCAAATATCCGAATCTATTTGAGGAATCAGGTATGATAGTCAAGTTTTGAGGACAAAACTTTCTTTAAGGAGAGTAGGTTGTAAGCCCTTATTTTTTTCGGTAATTAACCGGAAGTCGAACCGGAAGTCAAACCGGAACCCTAAAGTTAACCTAATTCTATGATAAATCTAGTGAATCTAGATCTAGCAATCCCGTGTTCTTAAACCCTAGACAACGAAATTAAGATAATTGTGGAAAATGGTTCACAATAATATAGGAAAGCTTAAAAATATCATATTTGCAAATTTCTAGGGTCTTTCAAATCTGAACGGGATCAGTTTTCAAAAATTGTGCACCGGTGCACTAGATAGTGAAAATATTCCGACAACACCAATAGACTAATAAAATATAAGGATTTCAAAAATACTAGTTTTAAAATTTTTAGGTAACTAAAAATATCAAATATAGTCCATTTACGCGTATTTTCTTTATTATTTGTATTTTAATTGTCTAGTTTATTATTCATAGTACTATTTCTACTATTTATTACTATTTCTCTATCTCTACTTTTTCTTACACTCTATTCTTATACTCTACCATACCTATACCTTATAATTTACCTTCTCCATACAACTTTAATCACATCACACTTTACACATTACTTCTTTTTATTACAAAACAACAAAATAAATCATTTTCCCCCTCCTCTACAAGGCAAACCGGCCCCCTCTCTCTCCATCAATCTCAATTTATTTTCTTTTTCAATTTATTTAATTACGTCTAATTTCTACTTCAAAATTCTATAAATACCCCCTTCCTCCTTCATTCTTTCACACAACTCATTTCCTACTAAAACTCTACCAAAATTACTCCACAAACGCTCTCTCTCAAATTCTCTCCCAAGTTCTCTCTTCTTTCTATAAAACCATTTCCACATATTACTACAACCCATTCTTTTCCTCTTCAACCAACACATTTTCTTACACATACTCATCATGTTCATACAACTTAGCATGAGCTTAGTGTATGTTTCTTAGACTCATGGGAGTTAAAGAAGCAACAATATGTTCATGTTTGGTTTTTGTTCATGTTCATGTTCATGTCTTCCATTATGTTATTATTATGTTGTTGTTATTATTGTTATTATTATTTGCTTTAATTTAACTTCTATATAGTATTATTTATATTATGTATATATATTTCTTTAGAGCATATAAGATCATTTGTTATTTATTTATTTTTATGTTTTGCAATTTATTTATTTATTTCATGCTATTATTAAGACTAGTTTTTCTAGTCTTAGACTTGTCCTCGTCAAGTCAAAATAATTTTCTTTCTTTTCTTTTTTTTTCCCTTTTGGGACTAATCTATACTTAGTTCCGGGATACCTTGATGAAGTTAAAGTTCCCAATACTTGACTTTACTATTATGCTCTTACTACATTTACCTTATTATGTTGTTTTTATTATATTTCTCATAGTTACATATTCTCATTCATATATAAACATGTTGATATTGTCTCAACAATATGGAAAAGAGTTTTCTTAAGTAAAGAAAAATAATAAATCTCCTTAAAAATAAATCTTTGTCATGTAAGAAATGATTTTCCCATAAAAACATAAAGTTTTATCTTAACAAATCTTTTCCATAGTTAGAAAAGCTCATTACAAGTTTCTAATAATAATAGTACATGAGATTTCATCCAAATATACATAGAGTAAAATATCACATACTCTCTTTTTAAAATCAATGAAATAGGAAAGTTTCTTAAGAACTAATATTGCTAAATCATTGTTCAATAAAGGTTTCCTTAAACTCATTTATCAAAGTTTTCTACCAACAAAGGTCTAGACAAGTTTTACAAAATTATCAAAGAATAACTTTTCTAAAGATAAGCTTTACTTAGGAAAAATAATAAATAACTTATAAGATTATTGATATTATTTATCTAAAGTGGATCTAACTTTAGAAAACCTTTAGAATACATAACCAAGAAATATTTAGAAAAACTACATTTTTCAACCACTAAAGAATAAAGTTGTAGGAATCTTAACAAGACTAAAATTACTTTTTGAAAATTTAATTATTCTCAATATTAAGAAATGGAGGAAATACTCACTTATGATAGTTTAAGAAATTTTCCCAACAAAACTAGAAAGAAATTTCTTTTCAAGTCTTATCATAATCTCACTTTTAAGACACATTGTTTTACAAAAATCATGTTGAGACAACACCACTAAATTCATGCATGTAATTTGAGTTTATATATATAAATATATATTCGAAAGATCTTTCAACTATACAAATATCTATATTTTTTTGTACAAAGATTTTTGGATGGAGAAAAGTTTGAAAACTTGAGTTTTGAAATCTTGAATTTTTGCAACAATTCTTTACGTCACTATTCCAAAAACTAAATGATTTCTTTTGATAAAAATAACCTTATACATGGATAGATCTTTTCGAGTAGGTAGGAATCGGTATATAATATGCGAAATTCCGAGTTAAAAAGAGCAAGTTATGGTCATTTTAAATTGAATTTCCATTCATGCGAATTTTCACGATTCAATAAGACAGAATTAGAGATTTTGAGTAGATCTTGGATGGAATACTCACTTCGGGTATTTCTTTTGTTTAGGTGTTGAGGACTAAGATCTTCTCTTCCTCGAGGATTACTTCGACTCGTAGAAGATCGCTATGGATGAGTGAGTTTCCTTACGTTTATATATCTGCTCATGTGCTTGTAGAATAGAGTACTAGATGTTAGGAAAAGATAAATTGATATGCATGCAGGTTATTATGGGAATTATGTATGTGAATTGTTATGAGCGATCAATGAACGATAAGTATATCGAAACCCGATTTGTGATTGATATAATTGCTTCTATGTATGTATTGCTATGTGTCACAACCTGCCATCTCAGGCTCTACTGCAGCAAAGGGGGCGCTCCTAGGCTCTCAGGCTACCGTGGGCAGAGATCATGATGCCAGGTACACTGGCCCTCCTAGGCATCCCTCAGGCACAACCAGGATACCAGAGGCACTGTGTAATGACTCGGAAATCTACCTACTTGCAATCCTTCACATCATGTGGTCTAAGGCATCTCATGCATCTTCTATTTGTATTCTGCACTACTAGCTTGAAATTCTGGGTAACAGGCCTCTTGCCTCTATCTGTGTCAGTACACCAGCTGTTGGCCTCTTACCCAAGAATACCTAATTCATCTATGGCTCACGGCTTCTAATCCTGCTCAAGCCCTACTCCACTGTATTGGCTTTGTTCATCACAGCTGAGTAGTTGCCCAAGTCCATCAAATTCACCTAATACTGTATCTCAGGCTCTAGTCCAGTGATGAATCTTTTAACCTTAGCCTCTTCACTCTCTTTCAGAGCGTTAGGTAGAAATCTCATCAACCTGTGCAATTCTGCCTCATACTCTTCCACTATCATCTTCCGTTGCTGCAGAGTGTAGTACTCTTGAAATATTCTCTGTTTAACACTGTCGGGAAAGAATTCTCTGTAGAAGACCTGCTGAAACATTTTCCATGTAATCATACCAGTCATGTGTCTTTTAGTGCTTAACCACCAATTATTGGCTCTCTCAGTTAGCAAATAGGAGGCATATTCAACTTTCTTGTTCCTAGAATATCCAGTGCGGCAAACGTCTTCTCAACCTCTTCCATCCACAACTGTGCTTCGAGAGGTTTACCTAGTACTGGCTCAAACTTATGCACTAGGTCTACAAATTTGTTTAGACTAAGCACATCTGCATGCCCAGCTCCATTCCCTCCATTCCCATTCAGTCTCTGAGTCTCTTCTCCAACCTTTAGCATTTTCGTGGACCATCTGCATGTCCCTCCTCATATCCTACTATTGTTGACCAACCACCCTAACAAAGCATTCACAGCCTGCATAAGCTGTGCAGCATCAATCGGAACAAGTTGTCCGATAGGTGGAGGTGGGCAAGTCCTGATTCTGAGCCTGCTGCTCATCCTGCTGCTACCACAAATTCTCAATTCTCCTCAAGAATCCTTCTCCTTTGAGGCATTCTAACACAACAAAACACCCTAAAATTAGAATAAAGGTATCCAACTCAAGATCAAAACTTAAATCTATAAGACAACATCAAACTTAACTAAACAACAAACCTATTATTCTACCCCACTCCTTAAATCTCACTGTCCTAAGGAATCAAAACTTAAATCTATACGATTCATAACCTATTGCTCTGATACCAAATAAGCTGTAACGCCCTAACCTGAAGGTATTACAAACCGCCACGTATCCTCTCTTATATAGGACATGCAAAGGCTCTAATATCTACAATAATGCATTAATCACCTATAAACACACATAGGGTATCTCACAGATACGAAACCTGTTTAAACTAAAAACATATACTTCATAAAACATAAACTCCTGGTTCAAACATAAAATCAAAGTTGACATCACATAGCCCATAATTTCAACGGAAACTAAAAACTGTTTACATCAAAAATCTTTTCATTGAAACCAACCTAAACATCCAACTATAATTTGAAAAGATCTAAATGTTTCTTCTTCTTAGAAATTTTGATATATGAAGCCTAGCTCTCGGCTAGGTAGTGGGGTCTACTATCACCATCCCCGTTATCAAAGAATAACTCATATCTAGAAAGATCATATACTATATCCTCTTCACTTGTACCTAAAATTTAAAAGAATGAGCGGCGACGCCCAGTACGATAACTTCAATCCTAAAACAAATGCATATACACATACAACATACTAATAATTCATGCAACTTAAGCTAATGCAAACAGTCATATTTTTATCTTTCTTAAGCCAACAAAACAACACAATCCAGTATTAGGTATACTCTAATCCCGAACTCGGAGTACTCAGACCCCATTGAAAATCAAACAACTCTTTGAAAATAATAATCATATATATATATATATGGATGAGTGGGTAGTCCCCAAACACCCCGGATCCAGAACACCTAATTCTATTGGAATCATATCAAGGCACGAGTCCACTAGGGACAACCTCACACCAAGATCATCAGGGTGCCTCACCAGTATCACTATCTACTAGGTCTTTACTGGTCAAAGCCAAGCACAATCAATTAGACAATTATTAAGTCGAATATAATTATGTTCATTATGAAATTCTGTTTCTACAACCATTTAATCAATACTAAACTTACAAGCAAAAACAATAAGCAAGGATTGGTCGTACTTTTCTCAATTTCAAGAATACAAATCAAATCCTCAAATCCAATATCAACAACAACAAAATCAACCCAAACTCCACAAACTCCTATATCATCACCAATAACAATTCCACAAACTCCAAATATCCTGTTACAACATATATATATACATCAACATATATGATCACATTATCAAAATATCCTAACAGACATGAATTCTCCAAAATCCTAACCTAAAAAGAAATATCTACTATCTGCATCGTCTACTCCGATTAAACTCCACAAATATCCTCAAGAACAATAATGAACCACACAAAACTCCACAAATTCCGAATATTTCTCCGAAACCCTGATATTATATGACAACAAGAACATATAAAGATCATCGAATCACACATTATTTAAATTCATCAACGAAATGACGAAACTTACTGACTTGGATCACCAAAACCCAACTCACATCCACAAATTCGGATTCCAACCAAATATAGGGTTTCCTTCATGCAAAATAATCACAAAATCCTTAGAACTTGCATGAAATTCGCCTAAATCTTGTATGAGAACATTATACTTACTTGTTTTAATCACAAAACTCACTCCTTATCCAACCAAGACAGATTAAACCCAATATCTAAATCCTTCTCACATTTTCCTTCAAGAACACAATAAAACCCTAAGAATACTTATGCAAATTCGTATATAACCCATAAGAGAAAGTTAAGATCACTTAATTTGAATAAAAAACACTCCTGACGATTCTCCAACCCTAGATCTCCTAGAACGTTCCAAACTCTCTTATACAAAGGAAAATATGATAAAATGTTTCTATCAAAAATCGTTTCTCGCGTCTCGTATATATAGAAATTGCTCATACGTCGGCACCTATGCCAGCGGCGTATGTATAATTTTGTTGGCGTACCCCTTATGCTGGAAAAAATTACACAAACACTGATGGCATTCATCAACACTTTGAATTCCCAGAATTTCGATCTAATAACATACACCGGCAAATCCATGACCTACACCGGCGGCTTTCCTATCCGACGTTAAAAGAAACACCCGCGTACATCGACGGCGTTCCACCTAGCGTTAAGAAAAATGCTACTGTTTGTTTCCTACGTTGTTTCTACACCGGCAATGTAGATTCTCCAAATGGCGGCGTAGCATCTGTCAAAAATTGCAGAAATCCGAACTTCAACATTCATTACCCAATCAAACTTAAAATTTTACAACTTACTTGTTTTGACATTAAACTCATCCTATATCATCTTATGATTCATAATCCATTATATTTTCATTTTATATTTTCATATATTACACTATGTGTGCAATTATTGTTTAATCACTTTAAATAAATTAATGTCGGATTTGATTCCCCATAAATAAATTGCTCATGCATATCACTTAGAATATCATTTCGAAATTTTTGTACTACTCCTCAGCGTGGGACTAGAAAGGTAAGCAACCCAGCTACATCTTGAGGATTTAGGACGTTCAAGGAATACGGCTTTAAGTTGTAATCGAGCCGAATCGATCGCTTTGGGTAAGAAAAGCCCGGGGACTAGTAGTACGGTTAGTTAGAACCCCAAGATGCGCACAAGTTTTAAGGAGGTCGTTTGGGGCCCAATTCAAACCATTCCCTAACCACCGATGGAGGGGTAAATCCATCATACATACGAAACCAGATAGTCGTATGTACTGTTTGGTCATATGGTTGTTGCATTTCATATGATTGTTTAATGAACTTGGTTGAATGCTTGTTATGAGTACTTTTGCATAAGGAATATCTCACTAAGCTAGTTATGCTTATACCCCTATAGATTTTTTATATTGCAGGATCATTATTTTGCATCCGAGACCATCTTGATCATCCGGGTAGAATCTTTATTTTGGGAAACTTTTAGAGGAACTCTGTTTTGAAATCTTAAACTAGATTTCCTTTAAAATCTTCTAGCTTTAGTTAATCTTCATATTGAGACTATGTTGCTATGGAAATTATCGGGGAATGCCCTTTAGAATTTATAAGGCTTTATATTTCAATGAAATATATTAAGTGTTATTTTGCATGTTCGCTGCCAATATCTTAAAATGCATTACTCCACCGGTCTCCCTTTGATGTGAATGTATGCCTTGTATCAATATAAAAGGTTTCGAGTGACTAAGGTAATCATAATTAAGTTTTAATATTATGTACAGCAAGCTGTCACATTTAGGATACCCTTAAGGCGTGACATAGACATACAAGGGTCTAATGCTATTCCATACCCTAAAGTCTGGATGGGTAGGATTTCCTTCATTTTTCAAGATGAAAGTAGCCTCCCTCAACATCGGCTCACATCCATATTCCACCATGATTCTTTCCATTGTATAGATAGTCTCCAACATGGTCTATCTCCTCCTAATGGAATCATATCTAATTTGGTCTACCATTGACACCCATCGTGTATATCTAAGACCTTCTTTCCACATCCTATACATTTCAGTCATGGTTCTGGGTCTTCGAGCTAAAGCAAAGTCTTAAGCGGTATTCCACAAAAGTTCCTTCATGTCTCTTAACAAAGTTTCTTGCCCTTTCTCGAGTTTCCCCTAAAGAGACCTATACCAAGAAAAGACTTCTAGTTAGCTTAAACTTTTAACTCCATTTTATCCTACAATTTAATTACTTAAACTTTAAGCTTTTTTTTTATTTTTTTTTTTGAGTTCCATTGTCATGTTTTACAACCTTATGCTCTGATTCCAACTTAAACTATCACACCCCAAAGGGTAGTCTAAATGTAACAGTCCGCCGCAAGCTATATGACACTTAGGAATTGCTACCAATAATTGTTCCAAAGTCTCGTATAGATACAAGGCGTACATTTACGATAATAGAATACATGAACCAATGGAGATAAATAGTTTAATTTGACATACTACAAGCATCAGAATATAAACCATGTGTCTACATAATTAATTACAAAAGTTTCAGGGGTATTCCCCCGCAAATAATATCGAGTTTAATAATAGTCTTTTATAGTCATCCAATAAATAATAGGATTTCCTATGGAAGTCTACACAAAATTGAACATAAACTTCTAATGGAAACTCCTAATTCCAGTACCCCTTGGTAGGATGCCTTGCCCTTAACCATATATACGGATACTACAATAAGAAAAAACTGTGGGAGCATAAGCTACACTAGCTTAGTGAGTGAATACTTCTATAAAGACATTCATAACAAATCAATCAATCAAGTTAATTATTTAATCATATGTAATGCAACAACCACATGAACAAACAATCATATGATCAGCCAAAAATCATATGTGAACGGATTTACACCCTCTATTTGGGGTTAGCAAATTAACGAATACTACGATACTACCATTGAATTAATATGTCATTTACAGATCACAGATAACCAACTTATAGTTTATGGATCACAATCAACCAACTCATTTATGTCATTTATGGATCACGATCAACAAACTTTTAGCCGTTTCCAGATCATGAGTAACCAACATATACTAATGCTCTATCCCCATCGTGAAGTGATTATGTTCATATTAATTTATCAATCCGAATAGTCATTAATATGAATTTCTTAGGTGATCAATAATTTCACAGGCAATCACTCTATAATACTTTAAACGAGCATAAGTTAATCACTCGATTTCGATATTCTTAATACCATTTCTCAACTCATCAATAAACATACATAATCCCCCATAATTCCCATCATGCAATTCCATTTTATCTTTTGATTTATAATCTAGTGCAACTATTTGCTACAATCACAAGCAAAAAATGAAATTAGGAAGTCATACTCACTCGACCATTAGTCGTCGGTCTCTTAGTAATAGTAATCCGTGGTAATGAATCCTTGGGGTCCAAGTCACCTAAATGAAAGAAATACCCACATGAGTATTTCAACTCATATCTAATCCATTTTAATTTATAAAAAACTATTAAATTCGTAATTCTCATCATTAGTGGAAATTCCAACTTAAAATGGTCATAACTTGGTCATTTTAACTCGGAATTTCGCAAATTATATATCGATTCCTATCTACTTCGAAAGATCTATCTAATTATAATATAATATCTAAATTTTGAAAACTTTTAAGTCTCAAATAGATACAAAGAGATCTGGTTAGTAACCGAATTCCCATTTTTGAAATAGTTTTTGTGAGGAATTATGATATTTCTACTATCCATGCCAAATATGCATGCAATAATAACAATCACTATTGTGAATAGTATGTCATGAGCTTCTATATGCATATTCATAATGATATTCTATTAGAAAATATTTTTGGAAATTTCTACTTTACAAGATATCATGAATACTTAACCTAGTAAGTCTAATTTGTGTTCTTGACCAGCCACACTTGTTTTAGAGATTTTCCTGAATAAAATTTATTTATTCTTGCTAAACTTAAGTCTTTACCATATCTATTTCTTAAGGTCTTAATTTTTCAACATAAATCCTCATTTTACACTTTGTAAACAAGTGTCTAAGTATTGACTATTCTTAAATCCGAATTTGTAAAAATAGTTTCTAAGTGATTTCTTTAAGGAAAACTTGTTTGATACTTTAAAATTTAAGGCTCCATTATTCCTATCCCCTAAGGACTTAATTTCCTTAATAAAATTTCCATTTTGAGTTTGAAAAATTGGTGTTTGCATATCCTCTTTTCCTAGTTACGAATTTCATGTAACTATCCTAAGATCAAATTTTTCTATCTTGTAAATATTTCTTGTTTAACAAATTTCTTTTAGTAGATCTACCATTAACTTAAAAAATAATTTCCTATTGTTACCTATTCCATAAGCTCTTCATTTTTCACATAAAAATCATGTTTTAGAGTTGAAAAATAGGTTTTCAAAATGCAACTCATTTTCCATCCGAATTTACAAAAGTTTTTTTTTATAAAACCCAATTTGTTCTTGAGCTTTTTGGCTCATCTTCATAAATATCCTAACTTTTAGAAGTAATAAAACGTTCATTTACATAAGACAAGATATTTATGACCATTCACTCATCCTAAACATAATAAATGCATGAGATCTACAATATCATGTAAGAGAATAAATGTTTAAAAGCTAGATCTAAGTGTAATGGTCATGTTAAATGTATGAAATGAAATATACTACTTATGACAATGATGTAGTAGCAAGATTCCTACATGAACTCATCACTATATGAACATATATTATGATTATGAGGAAAACACAAGCTTTAATCGCAAGATCCACAACTTGTGATGGCTTGATCTTCATGTTCTAGTGTTTTCATGTCCCTAGCATGAAGCTTATGGGGATGTTTATGAGTCCACACATGAATGATCTAGCCATTGCATGTTTTTGTGGTAGTAAAGTTTAGATCTATACCTAGTAAGCTTATAGAACAAGAGGAGTTGGAGAAAATAAAAGTGTATGAGCGTGTGTATGGTTCACGGCACAAGAGAGAAAAGAGAGAGGGTTTGTGAAATTTCGCAAAAGTGAAAATGAAGAAAGAGAATGAAGGCATAAAAGAATATTTATAGTGAGGGTTATTAGGGTTTTGTATGATTACATAAAAGGAAAAAAAATAACACAATTGAGAGGGAATTGTTGGGGTGGGGGGGGGGGGGGGGGGGGGGGGGGGGGGGGGGGGTCGGAAGGGGGGTATGCCCGGCCATTGAGGAGAGGAGAGAGAGAAATAATTTTTACAAATTTTTCAAATTAAATGTGTAATATAATGTATTGGAAAAGTAAATGTAAGGAATGTGATGTAATAAGGTAAGGCTTGATTGTAAGGATGTAAGAGTAGAGGTATGGCTTGTGAGTGTGAGTACGGTATAGGCTTGTACTTGTGAATAGTAATGAATAGTATATTAGACAATTAAGTTACCAATTATAAAGAAAAACGATATAAAGGCTATAACTGTAATTTTTTATAAACCGAAAAATTATAATAAATATATTTTTGAATTCCTTATTAAATTCTGGTCTTAATGAGTATTCTAGAATATTTCCTAATTTCGAGTCCCAGGGGCCGGTTTTTCGGAATGGATCCCGATTGGATTCTAAACAGATAATTTCAAGAAAACTAATCTTTTTATGTTTCGTTATATTCTTTAGAACTATAATCTAAGTCAACTTTCTCTCATAAGTTCTATGGTTTATTCTCGGTGGAGCCGGACTTAGGGTTTCTAGGTTTCATTCTAACCCTAGCTATTCCGGTTTAGGGTTTCGGTTATAATTCGACTCTGGAAGTCAAGCTTGGTTACAAAGAAAACCAGGCTTACACTAAACATGTTGAAGTTGATAGGCACTTCATCAAAGAGAAGTTGGATCAAAAGATTATTTAATTTTCTTTTGTAAAGTCTGAAGAACAGCTTGCTGATATTCTTACAAGAGTTTCAAAGCATTTCATGATGTGATTGACAAGTTGGGTATATTGGATGTTTATACTCCAACTTGAGAGGGAGTATGGACGTGAGTTATTTCTATATAAGAGTCGTTGACTGTGTAAAAATAGGACGTGGGTTGTTTCTATATAGGAGTCATTGATTTGTAAAAATAATAGCTTTTTTATAGGGAGTAATTATAGGAAGACTGTATAGTATTTTCCTAGAATAGATTCTTTTCTTCTTCCCAAGAATATGTGTATAAATATATATATATTATTGCCCTTAATATGAGAGAAATGTATATATTGAATTCATAAACTTAAAACATTGTTATTAACAGTCATTTAAAAACTAACATAAACTACTATAAATCCCTTGATATCGTGGGATTGAAACTTTAACCAATAAACTATGATGTCTAGTATTGATTAAGGGAAAAAACATGTGGCAAGCTTTCCAATTTCCTTTTCTTTGAATCTATGTAATT
This sequence comes from Combretum micranthum, assembly GCA_024138025.1. NCBI lineage: Eukaryota > Viridiplantae > Streptophyta > Magnoliopsida > Myrtales > Combretaceae > Combretum > Combretum micranthum. The sequence goes on along the minus strand of JAMXBD010000825.1, from coordinate 48,968 downwards.
CTCAATTTTTAAGGGAATAAAATTGGCAAATTCCATTTTGATTCGATAAAAGTTTTTATTATAATTTTGGGAAGAATGTTTTATTTTATATATAGGAGAAACTGTTTTTTTAATAATTTTTTTCTTTGGAAGAAAGATATTAATAAGAAAATGGCCAAAATTGCTAAAAATATTAATAACATTTGTGGAGAGAGAATATTATGTGAAAGTGAATCAAATAGTCATGTTAGCATTTTTAACCTTTGTTTATTGTGCAGTAACCGAGACCCTTCAAATGCATGAAATTATAAAATATAGCCCTTAAATGGATGTTTTATAAATTTAAGCCTTGTTTTGCAAAAAGTGCACAAATATAGGCCCTTCTACTGCAATTTTCCATCTAAACAAGTGATATTTGTGTCTAAATTAGTTATATATCCACTAATCACATGCACTATAATTGCCATTAAAAGTGGATCCATTGTCTATAGAAAATAAGTTGGATTATTTTTCACACTTGCAAGGTAAGAGTAATATTCACATTTAATATGTAATCCTCTTAATTATATGTGAACCTAATCTTGATAATTGTTAAAGATTATAATTTAATTTTGAGAAAACTTTAGAAAATGCCAAGAAAATTGCTCCATTTTTTTTTTTTTTTGAAAATTTAAATTTCAACAATTACTATTATAAATAATAGGAAACATATTCAGAAATACTAAAATATAAGTTTGATATGGAATAAACTTTTTGAATACCTAATCAGACATATAGTTAACATATGTTAAGAACCTTGATGGGCTTTGATTCACATATGTGACTTATGGTTGCCAAAATTGCAATTTTATTATTTTCTATGATGTATATAATCGGTAGAATCGTATAAAATCATGCAAAACTAAAAAATTGTAAATGTGTAGAATCGACACCTAAATTCATAATTCTATTTAAAGTCTACATCTAAATAATCTTGTATCCATTTTAATTAAGAAAAATAATACAAAATCATAAACTCTTCGAATCATATATTTGACTCGCGATTTTGACAACTATGGATATCAAACTCTAATATTATCATCTATCACTTTGAGATTATTCCAATCAAAGTAGGTATATTCACCAAATACCTTAAAGATCCATGCTTCAAGAGAAGTTCAATGGAGTAGTTTAGAGTGTATTATATAAACCGATGCATCATCCAAAGTAAGGCAAAAATAGGTTCTTTCCATTTCTAAGTACCTCTATTCTCCCCCAGTAAACCTATTACTTAAGAAATAGATGGCATTTTCTTTTCCACTTTCATCTTTGTTGGTTTTTCTCAATTATAGATTTTGATGATAACAAAAAGAATGAAATAAAAATTATTTTGAGTTATGTTTGTCAGAAAATTTATCAAGAAGTTTAGAAATTAATTCTTTACACAACTCACAAGAATACTCAGAAAGTTAGGCAGAAAGTACATTGCTTATAAACAAGTTCTTAAACCAAGGCAGAAGGTATATCAGAAGCAAAGTTAGAAGGTACAATATAACCTGCAGAAGGTATATCAGAAGCAAAGTCAGAAAGTGTGATATAACTTTCTATGAAGAAAAACAAGTTTTAATTGATCCATTGAAGACCTAGCTCCAAAGATTGGATGTATTTGGGAAATATATTCAATCTGTTCCACATAAGTTGGTTCAATATCCACAGGGTTTTCATTTATGGATTTAAATATAATCATGATAATTCAAGTTTATTTCTTATTCTGAATATTTTGGACGAATTGCATAAGAGAAAATGAAGGAAATATATATTACATTAATAAGACACAAGCGAGAAATTATAGAACTTGTCTGAATTCAGATTAAGCGGTAACAAAAGAAGATGAAGCATGAACAGTGACAGACGAGTTCAACGGAAAAGTGATTCGAATTTCTTTTGTTTGAGAATTTTATGTAGGATTATAGTGATTTGAAGTTATCCCAATCTTATGGAAGTTTATCAATGTTCTAATTTCAAAAAGCAAGGCAGATTATGAAGATAAACTTAAAGGATTTTGTCAAACGAAAAATATGGAAACAGAGCTTATTATATCGTCTTTCTCTGAAATTTGAAATTGAGGCTTATCTGGAAAAATTCAAATTCGAACGTTGAAGGAAACAAATAAAAAGGAGCCTCAAGTCAGAACAACAACATACATAGAGGATAACATCTCGAAAGATAAAAGAAAAAGAGCGAAATTGTGTATTTGTTACTATTCATCTTCTTCGTTACAACACTATCGAGGATTGTTATTGTTTTCTCAGATTTTGAATTACTTATTGTTTGAGTGATTGTGAGTTGCAAGTAGGCTCAGTAGTTTGATTGTTTAAGAGAATCAAGCTGAGTGAATTGTGAACTTCTTGTAACGATTTTCATTGATTGGATTAGTGGAACAAAATCGGTGTGGATTACCGGTGACCCTGGCTCGGCTGGAAGAGAGGATTGACGCTCAAGGCGGAACCTCTATATATCGAATTTGCTATCTCTTCTCTCATCTCTTTTTATTTCGTGCAAATTTAATTTCACTCTGCATGTGTTCTTGAGTCAGAAAGTGAAGCAGAGAGTAGTGTAGTTTTGTTCTTGAGTCAGAGTTAATCAGAGGGTATTTCAGAAAGTTCCAAGAAAACATTTAGAACTCAAACTTACTTTTCAAGTGCTTTAGTATTGTGTTTTGATCTATTGTGTTGTTTTTAAGTGTTCATTTGTGATTTTCGCATTTACAAGAAATATCTAAAGCCATTTTATAGTATAATCAAGTGGTTTGGATTTTTTGTTTGAATTTTTTTAAACAAGGTTTATAACCAATTCACCCCCCCTCTTGGTTATCTTTTCGGGACCAACAATCTTTCCACCCTAGCATTATTCTACTGATCTGGAGAGATTATCAAGTATAAAATATAGGGAACAACTTAGTGTAAAAGCCACTAATCTTAGAGGATTTGTCAAGCGCAAGTTGATCTGGTTGAAGGCTTCTTTACATTCCCTGGTCCATTGTATGATGACATTCTTTTTCAATAATTTAAATAAGAGACGACATTTATTAGTTAAATATAAGATGAATTTGGTGATATAATTTACACACCCTAGATACGCTTAACCTCTTTGAGTGTCCGTGGTAGAGGTAGCTCTTAAGTATAGGCTTAACCTTATCAGGATCAAATTTCATACCCTACTAACTAACCACAAAACCTAATGGTTTGGCTCAAGCTACCTCAAATGTGCATTTGTAAACCTCCGAAATTTTCATAATCATATAAAATAACCCTAGAAGTTTAATATTGAAATTTAAATTTCCGAAAATCACGCTAGTTAAAACCAAATTCTAGACCGAGTCAAACATCGGAAACGAAACCCTAAAATCGAACCAAGTTAAAACTTAATTCCAAATAAGATAAAAAACGAGATTTCTTAGTCTCGAGAAAAATGGAAACCCTTGAAACAAAATATAAAGTCCAACTACCGATTTAATCAACGTCCGTATGTCGATCAAATCATCTACCCAATCCTAAAACATAAATCAAAACGATATATTCAAATACCGCTTAACAACGAAATAATAAGATCCTAAATCCTTTGGTAAATTTCAGAATCAGAAATTTCAAGTTTTTACCGAAAGTCAAACTGAGCCAACTCATAACCCTAGATTTGGTTAAACAATCCCAAAAACTAAGAACTATTAAAATCTCAAATAAAATAAGAGAAACCACAGATATCGAGCTAAGAATATAAAACGACCAAACTCGAAAATTATACGATCTACGAATATCTCAACGAAACCAAAAGTCAAACCGGAACCCTAAAGTCGACAAAGCCTATAACGAACCCTAGTGTTTAAAATCCGGCAATCCCGCGTTCTCAAACCCTAGAAAACGAAATTAAGTCAATAGCTTAAAATAGTTCATAATAATATAGGGTAACATAAAAATATCAGATTCGTGAATTTCGAGTGTCCTTCGGACTCAAACGGGATCGGTTCTCGAAAAGCGTGTCCCGAAGCTGGAATATTAAAATATTCCATTTATACCAATAGACTAGTAAAAATACAAGGACTCCAAAAATATCAGTTTTAGAATTTTTCGGTAGCTAAAAAATCACAGATATCGCATTAATACGCTATTTTTTATACTACCGATACTTTAATTGTCTAGTCTACTATTCATAGTACTTTTCTACTATTCATTACTATTTCACTACTCTACTTTTTTACACCTATTTCTTACTACCGACATACATATTTCTTACTTTTTATATTTCCAAACTTCCTTATATCACATCACACCTTACATATTAATTATTTTCTTACAAATTTTACTCAAAACAACTCATCTCTCTCCAATGCATCATGGCCGGCGCTACTAGCCTCTCCTTCCCTTTCATTGATTTTCTTTTTTCAATTTATTTTATTACATCAAAAATTCACTCAAAAATTCTAAAATACCCCATTCCTCTTCCATTCTTTCACAAATTCATTTCACTACCAAAACTCTCTCAAAATCTCTCCACAAATTCTCTCTTCAAGAATTCTCTCTACCAAAACTCTCTCAAACAAATTCCTCACAAAAATCATCCCTCACACATAATTACTATCTACCACTATCAAGCTGGATTTTGAAAATCTTCCGGTTCATTTCTTTTAACCCATTCACATTAACCCTAACCCATTTAATATGAATCCTCGACTAGGGATTAAAAAATTTAATTTTGAAAATATCTTGGAGTCGCCAACCGATAAAAATCGCGAAAAATGAAAAGTTAGGATTAATGGGTTGGTTAATCCTAACTTAGCCACTAGTCTTCGGAAATTTTGATTTAAAAATCAAACTTTAGAAAAATAACCAGATATCTAAGTCCGGGCTAACCTATTAAAACCTAAGCGTTACCACTTTAAGTTTAAAATTCAGAATTTATCCTTCTTTTATAAAGAGACTTGCAAAAAATATGTACAAATAATAGCATATTTATAAGTCAAATCATTTTTAATAATTTTTCTATTTAATTTTTAGAAAACTTATAATATTTACAAAGAAAAGAAAAACACTCAAAATCATATATTATATATATATATATAACTTATAATTACATTCATAAATAATCATAAAGGTTTACTGTTATAAAGAAAAATTAATTAATAAGAAATAATAGATCAATAGTATTTAGACTTATAATATTTAATTAATTAAATAATAAAAAAAATTTTTTTTTATTTTTTTAATGTTACCGAAAGGTACCTACGACTCGTTAATCGAGATCAGACAAACTAATTCTTTTGGTAAAAAAAAAAAACTTTAAATTTGTTGTTAATCTAATTTTTAAGAACTTTTTCCACTTTTAAGTTTTTATAAATTTTGAATTTGTCTAAAAAAAACTCTTTTAATTCCGATTCTTAAGATCTAATCACTTTATTATTTTATAAAAATAAGATTTTCTAAGTCCTTTTATTAATTTTGAAAACACTTTTTGTTATATTTTCTAACAACAAACATACACATATTAATCTATTCATGAAAATTATTCAATAAATATCAAGACACACATATCCACATTAATGCATTTTTTTTTTAAATATCAAAACACACTATACACATTAATGCATTTTTTTAAAAATCAAAACACACATATACATATTAACACATTTAACTATAAAAAAATTCAAAAATATCAAACATGCATGTACATATTAACACATTTTCAAAAAAAAAAATCAAAAAATATCAAATTTGCTAAAAAATAAATAAAATATTTTTTTTTCTGATTTTTAGAAATTTTTTCTAGAATTTTTGGATTTTTTTGGGATTTTTAATGATTTTTTTATAATTTAAGTAATTTAAAAACTATATTTATAAAATAAATAAATTATGGACTGACGTGGACCATCGGATAACTCGAGCGAAATCTGGATCGTCGATCGCGTTGATTGAATCAGTAACGTCCATCGAATGACTGAATCTGGACGTTGATTTGATGATCTGATCACAGCCGTTAGATTTGAAGATAAACGTGGACCGTCAAATCTTGGGGCGGACTGGATCTGGGTTGGAGTCGGGTCGGATCTCGGTTGATCTCTCCAGTCGAGTGAAGAAGACGACGGCGTGTTCTTTCGAGGCAGATTCCGACGGCTGTGGTTTGCTCGGCCTCCGAAACCTTGTCGGCCCAACCATATCTCGCAGCAGCGGATCTCCTGGTGTGGCGCTGGCGCCCAGATGGCCGTAGGTAGCAGTACAACGGTAGCCCACGGCAGCGTATAGAAAGAAAAATTTCAAAAAATTTGCAGCACCCCAAATTGCAAAATTGAGCATTTCAAACACTCTAATCAATCAAAAACACTTCCTATGATCTAACACTCTTTAATTGGATCGAAATCCTCTCAATTATTTCGAATTTACGATTTTTGCATTCGAACATAATCACTCTTTTTCAGATCTTGATGTTCTAATGTGTATTTCTTGAAATTGAATTGTGCCTTTGGCTTGTTGGTGGTACTATTTATAAAGTTCGAATCAATTTGTTGTTTCGAAGCTTTATGATTGTTCAATTTTTGAATCACGAATTGTTTGTATTTTTTCAAATAAGAACGATCACAATTGGACTCATTCGTGATTATTTATTTAAATTGATCACAATCTTGTGTTTATATATCATGACTCCTCGATTGGGTATATTTAATTTGATCAAAGGACACAATTCGACCATTTTCGAATTTGAAGAAACATGTTCATCCGAATTTTTCCCCAATTTTCATGCCTTAATAAGATGCCTTTTGGGAAATAACATGAATTATGTACAATATGATGTATCCATGCCTAGTTTGTGTTTGTACACTTAATTTCGAAAATAACAAAGATTCATTGATCAAATAGTATCTCAAAGTGAATGAATCAATCTGTCTTTTGGGAAAAAAATGAAGCAAAAACAAAAAAATCTGCCTTTGGGTAGCCTCGAACCTAGGTCCCCCTTGCATCTGAACCCCTTGTCCATTTTTGAACCATTAGGTTGTTGGCCTGTGCCTCGGTCATGTAGCCAAACACTAATACTTAAGCTTTTTAAAACAATTTAATTAGACACATAATTATTTAATTAACAAAAATAATATTTATATTGAACTCAAATAATTATACATATATAATCATTTACATATGTATATTTTTTTATTATATTTATATTATTTTTTATCATTTTATTCCTCTATTTTTTATTCTCTATTTATTATTATTATTATTATTTTTTATGAACTCAACATGATACTAATTTTTTCTTATAAATTTAATCCTCTTTTAATTGGGCAAAATTGGGTGTCTACAGCTGCCTTCTTGTGGTAAAGTTTGGACAAAACTTTTGCCACAAAGACAAAAAGATAGCCAATTTTACTTAACTTCTCCTCCACAAAGAGATTTTTATCTTGAAGGATGGATTCTATATTGGACACCATGCTAAACCATCTTTCGAGTTAGACTTTGAATTTGCTAGGTCAACTATCGGGCCTAGGCTTAGAAAACTGATAGATCATCTGTCGGGCCTAGATTTAAAAAACTATAGACCCTGTCGGGCCTAGATATAAAAACTAATAGGCCATCTGTCGCCTAGGTTTAAAAAACTGATAGACCATCTGTCAAGGTCTAGATTTAGAAAACTGATAGTGTAGGTCTAGATTTGAAATTTTTGGTAGGTCATTTACCGGACCTATGGGCTGGTTAGGTCATTTGCCGACCTGTGGGCTTTGTTTGGTCATTTGCCGGACCTATGGGCTTTGCTTTGGTCATTTGCCGACCTATGGCTTTAATTTGGTCATTTGCCGGACCTATGGGCTTTGGTTTACTGGGGACTTTTGAAACCTTAAAGATTTGGTTTCTTGATCCACTTAATGGTTTTATCTTTTTTTATCTACTTGGGGAATCTTGACTTCTGATTCACTTGAGGAAACTTGATTTTCGGAGAAACTTAACTTTGTGATCCACTTGGGGTATCTTATCTTCAGGGAAACTTAACTTTCTGATCCATTAGGGCTTTTCCGTCGTTCATATAACCGTGTTCAAAAATTAGTTATCCGTGCAATACAATCACAAGATAAAATTGCATATATGCATTTTAAAGCCATATGGGATGCTCAAATTAATTTCTAACAGTTTTATTGGTGTCTGGTTTGAGAATATGCTCAAATTAATTTCTAACATTTTATTGTGTCTGGTTTTTGAGATTTCTGGAAATTTGTTGAGTGGCAAGTTGAGATTTGATCCGACTTCAGAGTTTCTAGGATATCAACTTTGTTGTAAAAACTAAAAATGGAATCAACTGAACACAAAATGACAAATTTTATTGATCATTCATAATACATCTTTACAGCATCTGAGTTTACAGGATCCTTTAAATCAGGTCCATCCATTTGGGAAAGAATCAATGCTCCTCCCGACAATACTTTTCTAACTACATACGGTCCTTCATAGTTTGGTGTGAACTTTCCCTGGAGTCTTGACATTTGGCAGCATCTTTCTCAAAACTAAGTCACCTTCTTGGAAATTTCTTGGCTTGACCTTCTTGTTGAATGCCTTAGCCATCTTTGCTGGTATAACTGGCCGTGACACATTGCGTCAGCCTCTTTTCATCTAACAGATTCAACTGTTCAAATCTTTGTTTTATCCACTCAGCTTCATCAGTTTGTTTCACTAATATACGAAGTGATGGAATTTCAACTTCTACAGGTAAAACAGCTTCAGTTCCGTATACCAAGGAATAGGGTGTTGCCCCGGTTGATGTTCTTACAGACGTTCGATACGCCATTAATGCGAGCGGTAACATTTCATGCCAATCTTTATAGACAATGGTCATCTTCTCAATAATTCTCTTGATGTTCTTATTGGCGGCTTCAACTGCCCCATTCATTGTGGCCGATACGGAGTAGAATTCCGATGCTTGATCTTGAATTGCTGACACAAATTTGTTACTTCTTTGTTGTTCAAATTCGTACCATTATCAGTGATGATACTTTCTGGAGTTCCATATCGAGTGATGATGTCTCTTTTGATAAACCGCACAACCACGGACTTTGTTACACTTGCATAAGAAGCGGCTTCTACCCATTTAGTGAAGTAATCGATTGCAACCAATATGAACCGATGACCATTTGAAGCTTTAGGTGAAATTGGCCCAATAACATCTATCCCCCATGTTGAGAAAGGCCATGGGGTTGACATTAACTGTAATTCTTTTGGAGGGGCACTTATCTTGTTTGCATAGATCTGGCATAAATGACAAGATCTCACATGTTTGATACAGTCTGATTCCATAGTTAACCAAAAGTATCCTAATCTCATAATCTTTTTGGCTAACATGTAACCACTCATATGAGGACCACAAATTCCTTCGTGAACTTCTTCCATGAGCTTCTGGGCCTCTTTTTCATCTACACATCTTAACAAAGTCGTGTCAAATGATCTTCTGTATAATATTTCCACTTAGCAAAAAATGACTGGCCAAGCCTCAGTGACTTCTGATCTTTCTTGGTAGCACCTTCAGGATAATTACCCGTTTGCAAAAGAACTTTAATATCTTGGAACCAGGGTTCATCTGATTCAATCATGGTGCAGAATGCGGGTTCACTTCTCACCCGGACTTGCAAAGGTTGGATTCTTGCTCCTTCAGTAAACTGAATTAATGAGGCCAAAGTAGCCAGAGCATCAGCAAACTGATTTTGAGTTCTTGGCACATATACAAAGGAGATTTCCTGAATCTTCCTATCAATTCTGCCAAGTGATTATGATAAGGAATCAACTTGGGATCCTTTGTTTTAAAATCTCCTCGAGTTTGAAAAATAATAAGTGATGAATCTCCAAAAACTTCGAGCTCTTGAATTTCCATTTGGATTGCCATCTCTAAACCCAAAATGCATGCTTCATATTCTGCTATATTATTCGTATAAGGGAACATTAATCTGGCCGATGTGGGTATTGGTTTCCTTCAGGTGAAATTAGGACTGCCCCTATTCCACATCCATACACATTAGCTGCTCCGTCAAAATACATTTCCAATTCGGCATTCTTTCATCTTCCGTTTGTGTTACCCGAATCCCTTCATCGGGGAATTGATCTTGTTCCTTTAGTTCCTCATCAACCGGGCTTTCAGCGAGTTGATCAGCCAAGGCTTGTCCTTTAATTGAATTTTGTTTAACATAGGTAATATCAAACTCAGACAGCAACATTTGCCATTTTGAAATTCGACCAAGGCGGGCTTATTTGCCAGATACCTCAAAGGATCATGCTTTGTAATTAACTCGATTGAGTAAAAGCGTGTATTGCCTGAGTCTATGCATAGTCCATACTAATGCACAGCAAGTTCTTTCTATCTCTGAATACTTTTGCTCTCCATTTGAGAATTTTTTGCTCAAGTAATAAATGCTCTTTCTTTTCCATCTTCATCTTTTTGCCCGAGTACACAACCCATGGATTCCGAAAAATTGTCAAGTATAAGAACAAAGGCTTTTCGGGTACTGGAGTGATCAAAACTGGGGGATTTGTCAGATACTGCTTAATTCGGTTAAAGCTTCTTCACATTCTTCATTCCATTCAATTTGGGCATTTTTTCAATAATTTAAACAGTGGTTGACATTTATCCGTCAACTGGGAAATGAATCGAGCAATGTAATTTAGTCTCCCCAAAAGACCTCTAATTTCTTTCAATGTTGTTGGGGGAGGTAATTCTGAATTGCTTTGACCTTATCAGGATCAATTTCTATTCCTCTTTGACTGATCACAATCCCAATAGTTTCCCAGAGTTACTCCAAAAATGCACTTTTCTGGGTTTAATTTTAATTGAAACTTTCTCAATCTTTCAAAAAGTTTCCTTAATACTTCTACATGATCTTCTCCTTCTTTTGATTTGGCAATCATGTCATCAACATATACTTCCACCTCTCTATGCATCATGTCATGCAATATGGTCTGCATTGCTCGCTGATAAGTTGCTCCGGCATTCTTGAGACCAAATGGCATGACCTTATAGCAAAAAGTTCCCCAGGCTGTGACAAATGTGGTTTTGACTTGTCCTCTTCGGCCATCAATATTTGATTGTATCCCGAAAATCCATCCATAAATGAGAATAGATGGTTTCCAGCTGTATTGTCTACCAAGACATCAATATGTGGCAACGGGAAATTATCTTTTGGGGTCGCTTGATTCAAGTCTCTAAAGTCCACACAGATTCTAAGTTTCCCATTTTTCTTAAGTACTGGTACTATTTGATACCCAATCTGAGTAATCCGAAACTTCAATAATCCAACTTCGAGTAACTTCTTGACCTCATCTTTAATTTTAAGTAGCAAATCGGGTCTAAATCGCCTTAGTTTTTGCTTCTTAGGCTTAACGCCTTCTTTGGTTGGCAATTTATGGACCACAATTGACGGATCTAAACCGGGCATATCACTATATGACCATGCAAAAACATCCAAATACTCTACTAGTAGCTTAATCAAACCTGTGTTGTGTCTTCTGGCAATTTACCCCCAATTCTCAAATTCCTAGGGTTTTCACTTGTTCCCAAATTAACCAATTAGTGGGTTCAGGGGTTTCAATCCTTTCTTGATCAAAGTTTTGCCAATTTTCTTGTGTTTTTAATTGATAATCGATATCATCTTCAACGACTAACCCAGTAGGGTTGGAGGTGATACGATATTTTTAGTATTTATAGACGCGAGATATCCCAGAACCTCATCACAAAAGTCGGATTTAGAAAATTAAAACTAGCACAAGGTACGGAAAAACCAATTCTTCAAAGCTATCTTCTTGGGTGGATCATCTTCCTTGGAGTCATCTTCTTCTGGACATGATGAGGCTTTGGAAAGGAGCTTCTGATGTGCGGGATTTGATGTGGATCATACTCTTTATTAAGCTTCCTTGTTCTCATCTTATTCTTCATCTCTGCCACCTCTGTTTGAGTAGGAGAATATCCTAGGCCAAAAATTCCTATTTGAGCTTCTTTTTCTTCATTTATTACACAGATTTCTTCAAATATTTGGAGCCCAAAGTCTTCTTCTTCTCCTCTTCCAATGTATGGAATAGCCGTTTCTTGATAGATGGCATAATCTTATTCTCCCATAACGTTAACAAGTTGGCAATTTGCTACAAATTTAACCCTCTGGTGCAAACTTGATGGTATTGCTCCTGCTACATGAATCCATGGCCTTCCAAGCAACAAATTAAATGTTCTTGGGATATCTATCACTTGAAAAGGAATTAGGAAAGTTTGAGGCCCAATGGTGACCTCTAATTCCACTTCTCCAATTATTTCCTTCTTTGATCCATCAAATGCACGTACTATAGTAGGACTTGGCTTGATATCTGACGGGTCTACTTCCAACAAATTCAGAGTAGCCAGGGGGCATACATTCAGGGAAGATCCATTGTCAATAAGCACTCGGGAGACGACCTTATTATTGCTTTTGACAACAATAAAAAGAGCCTTATTATGTTGGCCACCTTCTCCTAATTCTTCAGATGAGAAGCTAATTTGCTCATTTGCAACAGACAGAACTGATATATGTTCCAAGGTTTTTTCTGTCACACCTTCTGGAACTTTTACTTCTTGAGAACTTTGAACAAGGCCTCACGGTGAATATCAGAGCTAATTAACAAACCCATGAGTGATATTTGGGCTGTGTCTTGGCTAGTTGTTCAACTACTTTGAATTCACTTGCCTTCATGAGTTTAGCCAATATTGCTTTTCTCATCTTCCTTCTTTTCTTCATCATTTGGTGGTGCGATGATCCATGGTCACCTTTTTGCAGTTGGTTCATAAATCTTCCCGAACGGGTAAGCCCGCCAACATAGCAATGAAGCGTGATTAACTGTCTGGTAATCAAATGGGGCAGCTTTGTAATCTTTTACAGCAATTGGGATTTGGAAAGTATAACTTCTAGGCTTCGAGACAGTTGCCTCTTCTTTACTGTTGTTCATCTCAAATTTGATTGACCTCGGTTCACATGTGATCATGCCAACAAATTTTTCTTCTTTCTTTGGAAGGCTTTTCTTCATCTTCAGACTCTGATCCCCATCCAGTGGCAGGAGTATCAGCATATACGCGTGGTTCACACCAATAGTCAACCAGATATTGGTACTTTCCATCATCTCCTAGAGTTCCGACAGTTGGGTCTCCAGCTTGGTATCTTGCCCACAATTCTGCCTGTGTGCTTGACTTTCTTGGCTTTGGGACCAGCATTTCCATGAATCTTCTTTTCTTATGATTCCATTTGCAACAAATTGTAAATGGCTGGTCTGGTTTTGGTGCGATCTCTCAGATTGATATAGGGCAAATGCCCCATTTGGCGGAGATTCCATGCCACTTGTTCTATGGTGATAGGCAATTCATCCAAGTTGACTTCTGGGTCGTTCGGCAGTGATCATATTAATAACCGACCCATGATTTGGCAATGGATTAGTAGAAACATTTGGAGGCTCCACAAAGTCTAATTGGATGGTCTTTGCATCAATAAGATCTTGAATCTTATGTTTGAGTCTCCAACAATAATCAGTAGAGTGCCCGATTTGCCCCATGTGATATTCACATTTTAAATCAGGGTTGTAGTTCCTGGGCTTATAATCATCTTGGGTACTTCAAAGCCAATCAGATTATCGGCTCTCAATTTAGCCCATACTTGGCTGAGCGGAACCGGTATTGGAGTAAAATTGCGTCGGTTGGGCCTTGATTGTTGATTCGAAACAACCTTTTGGATTTGACCTTGATTGGTTGGCAGAACTATGGATTTAGTAGGGTTTGCTGGACTTGAGATATTGACCATACTGACAGTCGAATCCTTTCCTTTGTATGAGACATTTTTAGGTGCTGTATACTTCTTTTCTACTTGCAGCTTTCCGGCTGAGATAGCATTCTCAATCCTGCATCCGGCTACTACCACTTCTGAAAAACTTGCTGACGCATGCCCTATGAGATGAGAAAAGAATGGCTCTTCTAGTGTGTTGATGAAAGTAAAGGTGAGATCCTTTTCGGGCATCGGATTGGTGATTCTTGCAGCTAAAGCTCTCCATCGCTGAGCATATTCCTTGAAAGCTTCGTCTTTCTTCTTCTTCATAGTACTCAAATCCCAGACCGAGGGTGCCATTTCGATGTTGAACTTGTATTGGTTGAAAAATGCCCTGGCTAATTTATCCCAAGTATCAATTTCTTGTGAGTCCAATTGGGCATACCAGGCTAATGCTGGACCAGTAAGGCTATCTTGAAAGTCTGTACCATCAGTTTATCAAATTGGCATACTGCCCCATACGTCGTACATATAATCTTGTGTGCATGTTAGGACAGCCAGTTCCATCATATTTTTCGAACTCAGGTGCCTTGAATTTTTCAGGAAAAGCACCTTCCTCAAATTGTGGCAGGCTTAAATCGCAGTCTGATCAAAGCCGTCAAATGTCTTCATCTTTTCAAACAACTTCTTCTCCATGTCCCTAGCTTGGGCTTCAAGTTCTTTCTTTAGCTTCGGCCATATTGAACTCAGTTTGGGAATCATCAACGTTGACTGGTTGATCCATGATTTCTTTCCCTTTCTGTACCCCGGAAGATTCTTCAGATGCTATAGGGGTCTTGGACTGAGTAACATTCTGAGTCAAGGTCTGCATCTGTTCGGCAATTCTAAGCAGGGTTTGTTCCATGGCATTGAGTCTCTGTTCAGTGGTCTGGTCTGGGGTAGTGTTCCCGGTACTAGCCATCTTTGCTCGTGATCTAGTATAAATGGGACTTCTAACCGGTTTGGGAGCTATCTTTCAGGATTTTGGATTTGCTAGACTTGGTTCGTAACTGGACCAGAAAAGTAGAAAATAAGAATACTAACATACAAACACAAGGATGCAAATATGAATGCAAATGGGGATAATGACCATCAAATTTTGATAAACACATTTATTGGAGTTGTATTAAAGAAATAATTCAAAAAACAATCTTTCACATAAGTTAAATTACTATACTAAAAGTTCAAAACCTTAATTCCTAAAAACTAACTTAGGACTCTAAACTAGTCTTCTGGTCTTGGCAGGGCAGATGATTTTCTCCTCAAGGAGTTGAGTCCTTTTTCGAGCTTTCTTCTTCAATCAGCCTTAACAGTGCAATCCTGTTGTGAGCTTTCCAAGGTCAGTCATCTCTCGCTCTCTTTCCAGGAATCCCGATGACACACTTCAAGCCGAGCTGAAACCATTTCCATGTAAGCAATCATTTCAGGATCAGGTTCAGGTGGTGCTGGTTCAAGATATGGAGCTTCATATGGATATCTTATTCTTCTTCATTTGACTGGCTATGTACCACCTGGTTGCTCTATAATCCCGAGTCACTTTATTTTCTGGCTCGACTTCGAAAACTGGCTTGATTTCCCTATCATCCCAGATGGCTTTGATTTGATTTACTTGGACTGCTTTGCTATCTGGGTCAGGTTGGATCCATATAATCGAGAATAACTCGTTCCAACTCGGGCTTGACAGTAATGTCTTGCAGCATGCCATATTGCCTGATACACTTGAGGGGTAATAGCCCGTACAGCCAGTGATTCCAATCAGGGGCACAGTTAGGTACTTCTTGCAACCTAAGATAGCAACGGGCACTTAAACCAACGGGCTTGCCACATAAGTCTTCAGGTCCATGTCTTCAAATATTGCAAGTATAGACCAGAAAGGCTCGTCGTCTTCCATCTGGACCCGTTCAGCAAAAGACTGGATGAGATCATAACTTGGGCGGATAAGGGACCCATTAGCTAAGCTTTTCCGTAGTACTTGGTGTGACTAGCAAACCAAACCATCAACAGATGCATGCTTGCCTTGAAACTGCCCCTGCCCTTAGACTTGATGTGATTCAAACTTCTAATTTGTTCTGCAAGGAGGGCGGGAACATATGACTTGCCAGTAAGTATTGTGCTACAAGCTCGACGACTCGGAAATGAATGAACAGGTTCCCATGAGGAAAGAGTATGGTAGCAAAAGCAGCCACTATGAAAGCATTAACTCTGTTTTCATTCCAGGTCACAAGTGATACCGTAAAGGAATTCCGGTTGCTTATGAATTATCAAGGTTCCAAACCAATCCATCAAGGTAGTTAATCGGATGGAGAATCATTGCAACCCTTCATGGCTTCAATTATTGCTTCTCTTTTTAGTCCAAAAATTCTGAAATGATGCGGATCGGACTATGAGTAAAGCTTGGTACATAGATCCCCTCAAAGTGGTGGGGCTTGAAGCAACCTAGCATATTCTTCAATGGTAGGACTTAGCACATGTTGACCTAGACGGAATGCCACCTCATTGGGTTCCCAGAGATAAACAAGGGCTCGAAACATGGTGAATGGAACTTGGACCTTAGGTAAATTGAGGATCAACCTATCCTTAATGAATGATGTTGATGGGGCAAAACTGACCAACCATCGGTCTAGTAAAATCATTGGATCCTTGAAAGTCTCCACTCGGGGTCCTTGATGAGACGAGCCCATAGGCTATTGCTATTGTCTGAACTCGAGGAAATCATTTCCTGAGGATTTATAAAACCCTATTAGGAGACAAATCCTATATTTTCTGACAATTTTTTATTAATTTTTTTTAAAATTTACAACTCCATTTTTTTGAAAAAAAATTTGGTCAAATCCCATGAATGCATGATTCGGGTAAGGTTCTATAGGTCCCCGGTCTAGCAAATCATAAGGCTAAACCGGAGTGGGAGTCTTTTCTTGATCTAGAGGGTGGAAACCACAGCCCCGGACCTTACTTCGAACTCCTCGCTTAGGCTCTTAAGACGGCCTGGGTTCGACCGTATCTAGCACACATTGTGTGCAAAATGCAAATGCACATGCACGTGGAATGAACAATTTTAATCTAGTTACAAATACATACAAGAACACATACCAACAAATAATTTCATAAAAATAAAGGATAAATTAAAATTTTAAACTTAAGTGGCTAGCCCTCTTTTTTTTTAAAAAAAATAAGCGATCCCCAGTGGAGTCGCCAAGCTGTCGAGCCTGGATTTTGAAAATCATCCGGTTCATTTCTTTTAACCCGATTCACATTAAACCCTAACCCATTTAAAATGAATCCTCGACTAGGGATTAAAAGAAATTTAATTTTGAAAATATTTTGGACTCGCCAACCGATAAAAATCGGAAAAAAAGAAAAGTTAGGATTAATGGGTCGGTTAATCTTAACTTAGCCACTAGTCTTCGGAAATTTTGATTTAAAATCAAACTTTAGAAAAAATACCAGATATCTGAGTCCGGGGGCTAACCTATTAAAACCTAAGCGGTTACCACTTTAAGTTTAAAATTCAGAATTTATCCTTCTCTAAAGACTTGCAAAAAATATGTACAAAATAATAACAATATTTATAAGTCAAAATCATTTTTAATAATTTTCTATTTAATTTTTAGAAAACTTATAATATTTACAAAGAAAAGAAAACACTCAAAAATCATATATATATATAACTTATAATTACATTCATAAATAATCATAAAAGTTTAGTGTTTATAAAGAAAAAATTAATTAATAAGAAATAATAGATCAATAGTATTTAGACTTATAATATTTAATTAATTAAATAAAAAAAATTATACTTTTTTTAATGTCACCCCAAGGTGCATACGTACTCGCTAATAGAGATAAAACAAAACGTAGTTCTTTTGGTAAAAAAAAAAAAACCTTTAAATTTGTTGGTTAATCTTAATTTTTAAGAACTTTTTCCACTTTAAGTTTTTATAAATTTTGAATTTGTCTAAAAAAAAAACTCTTTTAATTCTGATTCCTAAGATCTAATCATTTTATTATTTTATAAAAAAGATTTTTAAGTCCTTTATTAATTTGAAAACACTTTTTGTGTATATTTTCTAATCAAACAAACATACACATATTAACCTATTCATGAAAATTATTCAATAAATATCAAACACACATATACACATTAATGCATTTTTTTTTAAATATCAAAACACACATATACACATTAATGCATTTTTTTTAAAATATCAAAACACACATATACATATTAACACATTTATACATATAAAAAAATTCAGAAATATCAAAACATGCATGTACATATTAACACATTTTTCAAAAAAAAATTCAAAAAATATCAAATTTGCTAAAAAAAATAAAATATTTTTTCTTATTTTTAGAAATTTTTCTAGAATTTTTGGGATTTTTCTGGATTTTTTAATGATTTTTTTATAATTTACGTAATTTAAAAAACTATATTTATAAAATAAATAAATTATGGACTGACCTGGATCGTCGGATTAACTCGGGCGAAATCTGGATCATCGATCGCGTTGATTGAATTAGGAATGTTCGATCGAATTGACTGAATCTGGGACGTTGATTTGATGATCTGATCACAGCCGTTAGACCTGAAGATTAAATGTGGACCGTCAGATCTGTGGGGCGAACTGGATCCGGGTTGGAGTTGGGTTGGATCTCGATTCAGATCTCTCCAGTCGGGTGAAGAAGACGACGACGTGTTCTTTTGAGGCGGATTCCGGCGGCTGTGGTGTTGCTCGGCCTCCGATACCTTGTCGGTTCGACCTATCTCGCAGCGGCGGATCTCTTGGTGGGGTGGCTGGCGCCCAGATCGGCCGTAGGTGGCAGTACGATGGTGGCCCGACGGTGGCGTACGGAAAGAAAAATTCCAAAAAATTTGCAGAACCCCAAATTGCAAATTCGAGCAATTTCAAACACTCTAATCAATCAAAAACACTTCCCTAATGATTCTAACACTCTTTAATTGGATCGAAATCCTCTTAATTACTTTGAATTTATGATTTTCGCAATTCGAACATAATCACTCTTATTTTCAGATCTTGATGTTCTAATGTGTATTTCTTGAAATTGACTTGTGCCTTTGGCTTGTGTGGTGGTACTATTTATAAAGTTCGAATCAATTTGTTGTTTCGAAGCTTTATGATTGTTTAATTTTTGAATCACGAATCGTTTGTATTTTTTCAAATAAGAACGATCCAAAATTGGGACTCGATTCGTGATTGTTTGTTTAAATTGATCACGAATCTTGTGTTTATACATCATGACTCCTCGATTGGGTGTATTTAATTTGATCAAAGGACACAATTCGGCCATTTTCGAATTTGAAGAAACATGTTCATCCGAATATTTCCCAATTTTCATGCCTTAATTAAGATGCCTTTTGGGATGAAATAATACATGAATTATGTACAAATGTGATGTATCCCATGCCTAGTTTATGTCTGTACACTTAATTTCGAAAAATAACAAAGATTCATTGATCAAATAGTGTCTCAAAGTGAATGAATCAATGTGTCTTTTGGGGAAAAAAAATGAAGCAAAAAGAAGAAAAAATCTGCCTTTGGGTAGACTCGAACCTAGGTCCCCTCTTGCATTAGAACCTCTGTGTCCATGGTTTGAACCTTTAGGCTGTTGGCCGGTGCCTTGGTCATGTAGCCAAACCACTAATACTTAAGGCTTTTCAAACAATTTAATTAGACAAATAATTTGTTTAATTAACAAAAATATATGTTATATTGAACTCAAATAATTATACATATATATATCATTTTACATATATATTTTTTATTTATATATATATTTTTATTCATTTTATTCCTCTATTTTTTATTTCTCTATTTATTATTATTATTTTTTTTTATGAACTCAACATGATACTAATTTTTTCTTATAAATTTAATCCTCTTTTTTAATTGGGCAAAAATTGGGTGTCTACAGTATTGGTTTGAGTTTAGTGTGATTTTGGCAATTGCTGTTACATTGGATCCACGGTATAAGCTTGATTATGTTGAGTGGAGTTACCAAAGGATTTATGGTGCTCACTCAAGTGAGTTTTTAAAAGTCAAAAGAGCATTATTTTCTCTCTTTGATGAATATGTGTTGATAGATGATGGAAGTTTAGATAAAAATTTTGGTAGCGATCAATCAAAGACCATGGAAACTATTAATGATGAATGGGCGATGACATCAAGGTAACTTTATTTTTATGATTATATATATTGTTTAAACTTTTCAAGCTATTTTTATTCCATATGATGCTTATCATTTTTTATTTTGTCTAGGATTTTCAATCTTTTAAAAGCGCAAAAATGCTCAAGAGTGTTACAAGATATCAACTAAAGTTGTATTTAGATGAGAAGCGACATCAGATGATAGATTTAGATATATTAGGTTACTAGAAAAATAATCAATTTCGATATCTTCAAGTTGCACGAATGACACGTGACGTCTTAAGCATACTTATATCTATGGTCACTTCAGAATCTGCATTTAGTACTGGAGGTCGAATCTTCGATGAACACCGTAGCCCAGTGAAGCCAGAAACTGCAGAAGCTCTTGTATGTACAAATGATTGACTCTTTGGCAAAGAAGGTAATAAAATACAATTATTTTTATAAAATTGTTGATAATATTCATTTTTTATTTATACCATTCTTTTTTCATGATAGGTTCTTCAAGTGTCTCCCTTGAGGAATTGACAGAGAATATGATGAAACTGGAAATCACCACCAGTAATGAGATCCCTTTAGGCCATGGTTCAACTTAACAAGATTTAGTGTTCAGATTTATTCTTTTGCTAGATTTAGAGGTTCTTGTGGTTTAATCTCTTGTAAGATTAACTTCGTCCTTAAATATTTATGGTGTGATTTTATTCCAAGATAATGTTTTTGAATTAAAATGTTTTATGACCCATAAACATACCAAATGCAAGGTTATTTATTTTAATTTCGGTAAGACGAATCATATGTATTAGGAATCAATAGCTTCTGAGGGCTAGTTGTTTTTGCTATTATGTAGGATGTTTTATAATATCTTCTAGTTTTATTGCAAACCTATGATGGACAAAAGTAAATAACCAAATTTCTTTATATGCTCTTCAAGTACTAGATTCAACTTTCGATAAGTGGTTTGAATGAGACATGAGACACGGTATAAATAGGTCGGGTCATGGTTTAGTTTTTCATACACGATTAATAAATAGGTCGGATCCCAGGTTTGGGTTTTCAGGACACGAACCCGTTTAGACACGGATACAAGACACGATATGGTAACACGAATTCCTAGCGCTAGTGTTGTGTAATAAATAAAAATAATATCCTTTACGAAAATAATAAAATTATTAGAATCAATCCTTTTTAAACTAATGAAAAAATTAAAATTTTTAAATAGTTTCAAATTAGTTGAATTTAGAAAACAATGAAAATAATAGGATTCAATCCCGTGTTTGCCTACACGTCATTTTTGTAAATATACCTCAATAAAGTTTGCAAATAAGCCTCTTAAGATAAAATTTTATGCAAGAATAAAAAAATTTGTAATAATCAAATGGTTTATATTTTAGAAATAATAGAAAACATTACAACCAAAAAATTTAAAAAAAAGCATGTGAAAAAAAAAGGGATAGGATGAAAAGTCAGTAGTTGCCCATGGGGCATTTTTTTTTATGTAAATTTTTTCCTTTAAGTATATAAATAAACCCCTTAAAATAAAGTTTTGTAAACTAATCACGTGATTAAATAATTTTTGGTTTATAACTTGCTTATGCTTCTTACAGAGAAAAAAAAAATCCAATAAAAAAGTCACAAATCTAAAACTCCTGTTAAATGGAATTCAATACCCCTCAAGATCACCTTGTAAATATCCACCGATATAGTTTTTTATGATAAACAAGCTAATCAATCCATATTTGCATAATTATCCATTCATATCTATTAATTAAGAAAAAAATTAATGAGCTTCACAAAATAAAAAGAGACTTATGTCTAAAGCTTCTATAAATATAATTCATGCACCTTTTACGACCGATACCCTTGTAAATACAAGCCTTATAGAATTCAAGTGGAAATCATTACCCTTGTATTTCAAACCTGTTTAGACAAGTTAAGTTAAAACCCTTTGCTCTGCATATAAGAATTATCATACCTTTGTAGTTGCTCTTAAAGATAAATCCAAAATAAAATTAAAAAAAAAAGAACAATAAAACCCTTCCAATAGAATCTA
Source organism: Combretum micranthum (assembly GCA_024138025.1). NCBI lineage: Eukaryota > Viridiplantae > Streptophyta > Magnoliopsida > Myrtales > Combretaceae > Combretum > Combretum micranthum. The sequence goes on along the minus strand of JAMXBD010000825.1, from coordinate 26,962 downwards.
TTACATTCTTAAGATCTGGCCCTTTGTAAGTTACAATAGAGCTTACGTTTCATCAAATAAGGAATCATAGAGCAATAACGGTTTCAGATCAATATATTATATATGGTCAGCCTGCCCTTGTTAATAGGATTTACCCACCTCTTATCAATAGAAGTCTAACTTTAGGAGCTCACGTTAATTATACCACTTTTTAAAAGCTTTTTCTATAAAACAATTTTGTCTAAATTTTTTTTTCTAAAAGCTATTCCCAAAACTTCATCTTTTTGTAAATATTTTCTTCCAAAAAGAAACGATGAAAATTTTTCTATAAAAAAAATTATATTTTGGGGAAATTTCCAATCATTTCCTCCTTTTTAAACAAAATTTCCAAAGAAAAAGAAAGAGAAATTAAAAAAAAAAAGAAAGAGTTAATAAAAATTACTAGTAAGTAGGAATATTTCTAGACCCTAAAATTACTTTAAGTGGTTAGGCCTAATTCAATTCTCAATAGTCATTCACCTGACCCGAGAGGCCGATCTAAACACTCCATATAGTAAAAGAAGCCCAAAACCCTACATCTATGCTCATTTCAATCATACTTCCCTACCCACTCCTCCCACATGAAGGAAAAATGCTTAGAGTGAATGAGGATCTAACCAAGATGAGATCATACTAGACCAAATCAGTTTTTGCTCACAAATTAGCTAAGGCTGAGGCAGTTAAAGAAGGAAATCATTAATCGGTCTGCCATAAATTGGGGCAAAGTTTTAAATAGGGGCATGTTTTCAAATGAGGACAAGAGTTGACCCATTCAGGGGCATCTTGAATATGCAAATCCATAAGCCAAGATGGGGGTAGTAGCACTCAAAAGGCTAATGACTCTTACAAGTTTCAAAAAATCTCTACACATGGAAAATAATCTTTTAACTGAATAGTTCAAAATGATAAGAGGCAAACCTGATCCCAAACACTTACACTAAACACATGAGAGTTAAGCTACAATCAAGTGAGGAATTTGGCTTATTCCTTAAAGGAGGTTTGCCTTGCATTTGATACATCAATCAAAATGACGATAGGCATCCAATTCTTTTGTCCCAAACACTTTTATCCATTGCCAACCCATTTAAGCCAATTAAGGAGAAACTTTTCAAATTAAACCCTATCAAGAACTACCCCACATTGAGGTAAAATGGAGGTTAGGATAATCAATCAAATTGGAGGAAAACGTTAAGCCAAGCTGTAGTTGCCTTAGTTGCACCAATTCATGGGTAATGACTATGATATGTCATGTTCCTTTTGAAATGAAGAAGAGTCTTCTACTATACACGTACCTGAACATACCTGATCATTTCTAGCTTAAATTCATTTTAGGGGAAAAATAAAGAAAATCAAAGGTCATTCTCTTCAAAAAAGCTAGCCAATTAAAAAAAAGAGAAAAAGAAAAGAGAAAAACAAAAAAAAAAAAAAAGGAAAGAAGAGAGGAAAAAAATGAAAAAAGGAAAAAAGAAAAGCTAGCTCATGTACTTTCATAGCAACTTAGACAAAAAATTTCCAGGTCATATCTGATCTCATAGGCTCACCAAAGCCATTTATAGATTGCAAAATATTCTTCAAACATCGGGCCTATTAAATTCAATGCCTTCAATGCCAATTCTTTTACACAAGACTCAAAGTTTCAAAATTGAAAAGAACCACATACACATCACATTCCTCCCAAACAAACTCTTCTAATCAAAGGAACTGAATTTATCTTAAACAAAGTTCATCTACAAATTGGGGCAAATACAGCTTAGTTCTTCCTAAAGGTTCTTGACTTGTAAACCTAAGACAATGATTAAATTGAATCCATTTTAAAATTTGACCTTCGCATGAATATCCTTCATTGCTATCCATTGACAAAAGCCAAAGCTTCGATCCTAGAAAGACCTATCAGATTGACTTAGAATGTATTACCTTCAAGTTAGACCATAATTTAGGGAATTGAAGTCCTGAGTGAAAATAAACCACAGGAGAGCATGAGGAAGTCCTCTTAGACTAAATAATTTCATTAAAAAGATCTTTTCTAGGAACAAGCATCTCAAGAGTCAAAAGAAAGGGCCCCTAAATTCATGATAATACCTTGGAATTAAAAGAGATAAAGAATGAGCACATGAGAAACATGGAAAGCCCCAGTAAAGTCTAGTCGCCTCGTTTTCTAGCATGAGATGTGTCACTTGAATGGTATTTTGGAATGTTGAAGTTCCCCCACAATAAGCGATTGGTGATGTTTACAGTTTTCTACTCAGATGGTAAACCCAGATCCATATTGATTTAAGATGAAAGGTTAGACTGTAAACTCCCAAATTTTTTAAAATCGGTTTAGCTTAAAACCCTAATTCGAAAGTCAACTGGAACCCTAAAGTCAACAAAACCCAAGATAGACAAATGGTTTAAGTCCGACAATCCCGAATAAGCAACATAGAGAAAGTAAGTAAGAGTTTAGAATGTAGAATAGTACGTAATAACCTAATGAAGCTTAAAAAGATCAGACTAGTAAAATCGCGAATCGTTTTGAACCCAAACGGATACAGTTCTATAAAAACATGTCCCGGGGTATGGAACAGTAAAAATATTCCGAATACACCATTAGACTCATAAAAATATAAGGTTTCAAAAATATCATTTTTATAATTTTTTGGTAAGTAAAAATAGCAGATATCACAATTATATGCAAATTTTCTTACTACCGGTATTTTATTAGTCATATCTACCTTACATTACACTATTCATTACTATTCTACACTATTTTTTTCTCTCTGCTTTTTCTTGCAACATACTCTTACAATATCATAACCTACAATCTTTACTTTTTACTTTTCTCATAACTTTATTTCACATCCACTTTACTTAATATTACATTTATTTAACAAAAATACATACAAATCTCTTCTCTCTCTCCTCTATCAACATGGCTAGCGCCCCTCTCCCTTCATCCCTCTCAATTTGTTTATTTTATCTTTATTTAAATCACACAAAAATTCACCTCATTTCCTATAAATCCCCCTTCCTCTTTCACTTTTTCACACAATTACTACTCACAAATTTCTCTACAAAAACTCTCTCAAATTTTCTCTCAAATCTTCAATCTCTCAAAACTCTCTCAAAATAATCACAAAACCACTTTCTACCTACACAAAACCCATCACCACATAACACTTCAAAAACCTCCTTAGTAAACTTTCTTTATAATTTTTTCTTCCCATGTCATGTAACTTTACATGACAATGGTGTGAGTTTCAAAAAACTAAATGTTATGGAAGCTACACTATGTTCATGTATTGCTCTTGTTCATGGAAATCTATTTATGTTTATGTTGTTATTTTGCTATATTATTGTTATTATATTTAAGTATTATTATGTATCTATATATATATACATATCCTTTAGAGCATATAAGCTCACTTCCAATTTATTATTTTCATGCAAAGTAATTTATTTATTCCTTTCATTGCAATTTATTTATTTCATGTTGTTTTAAGACTAGTCTCTAGTCTTAGACTTGTCCTCATCAAGTCAAAACAAATTTTTCTTTTTTTTCATTTTATTTTTCTTTTGGGACTGGTCTACTTCTTAGTCCCGGGAGCCTGAAGAAGCTAAGACTACCAATACTTAACTTTATTTATTATTTTGTTATTTTGCTTGCTATTATATTCTCATAGATCATGCCATTAAGATTGTTGTCCAAATTTTTTCAAGCTTTAAAAATATTTGTAAAGAGGAGATTTTATCACTTAAGAATAAGTTTATATGAAATATAAAATCTATAGTTTAACAAAAATAAAAGTCATTTTTTCAAGTTATAAGAACTCACTATAATTTTAGAAGCTACTTTATTTTGAAAAGCTTTTAAAATCATTTCTATATCACTTTGTTTTTCAAAAAGAAAAAAAGATTTTTGATACAAAAATGATTTCTATGAAAACATAAAAGAAACCTTATGAAAAAGGAATGGGAATTTTCAAATTAAGATCTTTTCAAAATGGTCAAAGAAAAATTGTATATAAAATAAATAGGGAAAAGTAGCACTAATATAGAGAATTTAAAAGAAGAAATTTCTTTTCGAAAAGTTGTCTAGGAAAAATAATATTCAAACATAAAGTAATTCTTTGCAAACAAAAGAATGAAAGTATTCATTTCAAAAGATCTACAAAATGAATTTCTTGTAAACTATAGTTTTCTAAAACTCCTAATTGACATTTTTTTCTCAAGAAACATGGTTGGACAACAACACTTGAGCATGAATAAATATGAGCTAAGTAGCTATAAAAAGATAATTTTTTAACTATATAGATAACTAATATTTATAAACAAATTTTGAATGATTTAAAGTTTGAAACAAAAATTGTTTTTGGGACAGAAAAATTTGTGGTGAATCTGATCACCACTGTTTAGGGGCCTAAATGGTTTAGTTTGATAAAAATAGTTTTAGAAATGGCTAGATCTTTTCGAGTAGATAGAAATTGGTATATTACATGCACGATTCCGAGTTAAAATGACCAAGTTATGGCCATTTTAAATTGGAATTCTCCTTTATACGAACTTTGACGTTCTCATGACATTGTTTTGTCAAGATTCAAGAAAATTATCAAGAAATAATCATTTTGGGTATTTTCTTTGACTAGGTGATTCCGTGGAAGGATACCTATACCCCAATGACTATTTCGATTAAGAGGATTGTGTGAGCGACTCGTCCGTATAGAAGAATTGTTGACATGACATTGTGAGTTTATTTCCTTAAAATGCTTTACTTGTGTAAGCCCCTAGATTTTTCGATAATATAAGCAAACCCTAAGAACCCGGAACCCTAAAGTCAACCTAGTTTTATGTTTAGTCTAGTGAATCTAGATCCGGTAATCCCGTGTTCTTAAACCCTAGAAAAAAATTAAGATAATTGTAGAATATGGTTTGTAATAATATAGAAATCTTAAAAAATATCAGTTTCATAATTTTCTAGTGTCTTTCGGATCTGAACAGGATCATTTGTCAAAAACTGTGCCCGGTACACGATAGTGAAAATATTCCTACAACACCAATAGACTCATAAAAATATAAGGAATTTCAAAATATCAGTTTTAAATTTTTCGGTAGCTAAAAATATCAGATATAGCTTATTTACGCGTTCTTTACTATCGGTATTTTAATTGTCTAGTCTACTATTCATAGTACTTTTCTAGTATTTATTACTATTTATCTATCTTACTTTTTCTTACATACTACCATCCTATACCTTACAATTTACCTTTTCCCATACAACTTTAATCACATCACTTTACACATTACTTCTTTTATTACAAAACAAACAAAATAAATCAATTTCCACCCCCCACCCTACAAGGCAAACCGACGCCTCTCCTCTCCCTCTTCAATCAATTTAATTTTCTTTTTTATTTTATTTTATTACATCTAATTTCCATTAAAAAACTCTATAAATACCCCATTCTTCCTTCATTCTTTCACACAACTCATTTCCTACTAAAACTCTACCAAAATCACTCCATAAAATCCCTCTCCCAAAATCTCCCAAGTTCTCTCTTTTCCCTATAAAACCAATTCCGCATAATACTACAACCCATTCTTTTCCTCTCCAACAAATTCATAACCTTAGGTAAAGTTATCTCACATACTCAATCATGTTCATACAACTTAGCATGAGCTTAGTGTATGTTTCTTAGACTCATGAGAGTTAAAGAAGCAACAATATGTTCATGTTTTGTTTTGTTCATGTTTCTATTTTCCATTATGTTGTTATTATTATTGTTATTATTATTTGTTCTAATCTAACTTCTATATAGTATTATGTATATTATGTATATATATTTTTAGAGCATATAAGTTCAATTGTTATTTTATACTTCTAAGTTATGCAATTATTTATTTGTTTCATGCTATTATTAAGACTAGTCTTTCTAGTCTTAGACTTGTCCATATCAAGTCAAAACAATTTTCTTTATTTTCTTTCTTTTCTTTTCTTTTCCTTTTGAGACTAGTCTATTCTTATTCCCGGGATACCTTGATGAAGCTAAAGTTCCTAATGCTTGACTTTACTTTTATGCTCTTATTATATTTATCTTATAGTGTTTTTTTTTTTTTTTTATATTTCTCATAGTTACATATTCTCATTCATCCATTAACATGTTGATATTGTCTCAACAACTATGAAAAATAGTTTTCTTAAGTAAAGAAAAAATAATAAATCTCTTTAAAAATAGATCTTTGTCATGTAAGAAATGATTTTCCTATAAAGACACAAAGTTTTATCTCAACAAATCTTTTCCAAAGTTAGAAAAGCTCATCACAAGTTTTTAATAATAATAGTACATGGGATTTCATCCAAGTATACATAGAGAAAAATATCACATGCCCTCTTTTTAAAACCAAAGAAATAGAAAAGTTTCTTTAAAAAATTAATATTGTTGAATCATTGTTTAATAAAGGTTTTCTTAAACTCATTTATCAAAGTTTTCTACCAATATTCTAAAATACTAAAGTCTAGAAAAGTTTTACAAAATTATCAAAAATAACATTTCTAAAGATAAGCCTTACTTAGGAAATAAAAATAAATAACTTATAAGATCATTGATATTATTTATCTAAAGTGGATCTAATTTTAGAAAAACTTTAGAACACATAACCAAGAAATATTTAAAAAACTACATTTTCTAGCCATTAGAAATAAAGTTGTAGGAATCTTAAAAGATTAAAAAATTACTTTTTGAAAAATTAATTATTCTCAAAATTAAGAAATGAAGTTAAAAGAAGGAAATACTTACTAACAAATTTTCCAAACAAAACTAAAAATGAATTTTTCAAGTCTTAACATCTTCTCACTTTTAAAGACACATTGTTTTGCAAGATCACTGTTGTGACAACACCACTAAATTCATGCATATATTTTGAGTCTCTATATATATATATATATATATATATATAAATTCAAAGGATTTTTCAACCATACAATTATCTATATTTTTGTATAAGAATTCTTGAATGAAGAAAAGTTTGAAAACTTGAGTTTTTAAATTTGGAAATTTCGTATCAATTATGTACGTTACTATTCCAGACATAAATGACTTCTTTTAATAAAAATAACCTTAGAAATAGATAGATCTTTTCTAGTGGGTAGAAATTGGTATATAAAATGCGAAATTCCGAGTTAAAATGAGCAAGTTATGGCCATTTTAAGTTGGGATTTCATTATACGATTTTTGACGAATTCAATAAGATAGAATTATTCGGTAAAAAAAAAAAAAAGAAGATAGAATTATAGAATATGAATAGATAGTGGATGAAATACTCATTTCAGGTATTTCTTTTGTTTAGGTGTGAGGACCAAGATCTTGTCTTTCTCGAGGATTACTTCGACTCATAGAAGATCGCTATGGACGAGTGAGTTTCCTTTACGTTTATGTATTCACTCATGTACTTGTAGAATAGAGCACTAGATGTTAGAAAAAGATAAAATCGATATGCATGTGAGATAGCATGGGAATTATGTATGTGAATTGTTATGTGGATCAATGAACGATAAAGTATATCGGAAATGATTGTGATTGATATAATTGTTTCTATGTATGTGTTGCTATGTTTGCAATTATTGATTGTTTTAAATGATTTAATGTCATTGGAATCTCCATATAATAAATTGCTCATGCATATCACTTAGAATATCATTTCGAAATTTTGTTACTACTCCTCAGCGTGGGACCGAAAAGGTAAGCTGCCTAGCTACTTCTTGAGGATTTAGGACATTCGGGGAATACGGTCTCAAGTTGTAGCCTAGCCGGATCGATCACTTTGGGTAAGGAAAGCCCAGGGACTAGTAGTATGGTTCGTTGGAACCCCAAGACGCGCGCAAACTTTTAAGGAGGTCGTTTGGAGCCTAGTTCAAATCATTCCCTAACCACCGATGGAGGGTAAATCCATCACACATACAAAACTAGATAGTTGTATATATTGTTTGATCATATGGTTGTTGCATTTCATATGCTTGATTAATAAACTTGGTTGATTTCCTATTATGAGTACTTTTGCGTAAGAATAACTCACTAAGCTAGTTATGCTTATACCTCTATAACTATTGATTATTGTAGGATGTTATTTTGCACCCTAGACCATCTTGATCATCCAGGTAGAATCTATATTTTGGGAAGCTTTTGGAGGAACTCTGTTTTGAAGTCTTAGAGTAGATTTCTTCTAAAATCTTCTATCTTTAGTTATTGATCTTAATAAGACCATGTTGTTACAGAAATTATTTGGGGAATGCCCTTAGAAATTGTAAGACTTTTTATTTCAATGAAATATATTAAGTATTATTTTGCATGTTTCGCTGCCAATATCTTAAATGCATTACTTTACCCTCCCTTTGATGTGAATGTATGCCTTGTACGATATGGAAGTTTTTGAGTGACTGGGGTAGTCATTCTTAAGTTTTAATATTGTGTACAACGGGCCATCACGTTTAGGAGTATCCGTTGGGTCGTGACAACTTGATTGTGCTTGTAATCTAGTCGCATTAGAATTAAGAAAAGCAAATGGATATGTATGTAAGATCATTGGTTGAAAGGATCTAAGAATATCAGGCCGGAATTGATTTAATGCTTGTTTTAGTATAACATTTGATTTGTATGAGATTATGATCACCTTAAACTCAAAAATAAAGATGCTATGATAACATAAATAAACGATTCATGCATACCATGAAGTGAGTCACATTGCATTGGGTTATTATTTGATTTGTATGAGATTCTATGATCACCTTAAACTCGAAAATAAAGATGCTATGATAACATAAATAAACTGATTCATGCATACCATGAAGTGAGTCACATTGCATTGGGTTATTATCCTTGGATGAGAAGGATGGTAGCTCAGGTTGAAAGCAACACTTGGCGGAGTGACCGAAAGCGATTTGTAACATAAAGGAAATGCTTGTGGAAAGTCGAAAGCAAGGCTCAATTCAAGTAGACTTAATATGCTTGGCGATATTGATTGAAAGCATAAATCTTTTTAACTAAAACTACTTGTTTTGAGGTTACGTATCACCAAACCCCGAATGGAGGGCGTAAATCCATTCAACATATAGTTCTCAGAAAACTATATGCTTTGTTTGCCCATGTGTATGTTGCATTTCATTTGTTTGCTTAAATAACTTGTTTGAGCTTCATTATAAGAAGTCATTTATGGAAATAGTTCTCACTAAGCCTATTAGCTTATACCCCTATAGATATCTTTTGTAGTTTACCTATTTGTGGTTGAGGCCATGTGGACCCTACAGCTAGGTATTTTTCCTATTAGTTAAGGAATTTCTAGATGAAGTTTAGTATTGCATAAGATGTAGAAATATTCTTGTAATAGATTTGCGATCGGGAGAATCCCTAAGTTTTGTAAGATCATTGTTATAAATAAATGAATATTATGAATCCTCTTTTCTTAATATGTTATTATGTCTTCTTAAGCTTCATAATTCTATAGATGGTCCTCTTAATTTGTGAGAGCACGCCTTACACTTCATATCAAAGCTTCTAGGAGTGGCTAAGGTTGTCATACTTAAGCTTTAATATTGGATGTGGCGGACTGTTACGTTTAGGGTACCCCTTGGGGCATGACAGTTTAAGTTGGTATCAGAGCATGGTTAAATACCTAGGAATCATGATCATAGAATTGGACTTAAGAAGAAAATAAACTAGAATAGAAATAAGAAAGAGTTAGATGAGATGGAATGGGTAGAATAAGCTTTCTGACTTCTCTCTCTTTTGCATAGATTACCATAGAAGCCGTCTGCAAGCTAAGAACTTTTGTAAGGGACCTTTTGAAAACCTGGAAAATTATCAACTGAACTTAGGGTGTTATGCAAAGAATTCGCTTTAGCAGACAACCTAAGATTGTCCGGGAAATGTTCCTGATTGGAAAAGAGGAATGATGCAAACAGTGGAAAGGAGTAGTACAGACTATCCACAACTGCCCTATAGGAAAGAAAATGATCGAGCTAGAGATGATATATGCGGTGGAACGAATCGTGCCATCGCAGAAGATCGAACAATGCTGAGGGAAGCAACATTCGTCCTTAGAGAGGATGGAGGTCGAACTTCACCGATTTCCGAACTTAGACACGAATTGGACCAATGTGTATACGGCCATGACAATTTAATGGACCACCTCGAATGGATGAAATCCGACCTCAACGAAGTTTTCCACTGCATGGAGTTTACCAAGAGGTTTTGCGACCACGAACCGAAAGTCCATTGAGCCACCCACCTTTGGAATCCAACTAAGAAGGAACGAGGCCCTACGTTTACGTAGGGATGGAACAATAATAAGAGAAGAGCCGATGCAAGAAACAAGTGAAGATTCTGATGAAGATCTAGAGGAAGACCATGAAGTAGGACCACAACAAGAAGCAGGAAACCAGACCGCTGTTAAAGTCAACGAGCCCTGGAATAGCGAAGAGGAAAGAATCATCCGTTATATGGAAGAACAACAGGCTCGAAGGAGACAAGGAGCACTCAACCATGGACACGGACAATGCTCCATCCAATGAGAATGATAGCATGGAAACAGAAGGGGCTGTTACTTGGAGAACCATTCATGACATTGTGCCAGAGCTGAATGAAGCAGAATTGACCAATATACATGAAAGGTCGAGGGAAGCAGCCAGAAAGAGGAAGAAATACTTTAAGCAATTTATAAGGAAGAGAAACCCGGGGTCGTCCAGCAGTAACCCTAGAGATGAGCCTAAAGAATAAAGGAAGGAAGGAAGGAAGAAGCCGAGCATATCCCTTGTAGTCCAGCTTAAATTTTGTAATTAAAGACTAGATCAGCAATCTTAGTCTATCTGTCTAGTTTTCGGAACGTTGCTTTGTTATTTTCTTTGTGATTATTGTAACTTATCTTGTTGTTTATTTCAATTTCCATGTAAGGGTCCTGCACGCGTTTATTTTAATTTTCTAAATGAATTTATGTTTTAGTATGATCTCAAAATTTACCTTGATTTGAATTTTCTTTTCATAAACTATTTATGCATTAAGTTTTCGTTATATCTGCAAATTTCCGGCAAAATTTAATTAAGTTATCACAATAATAAAACTTAACTTAAGAAAGTTTAAAACAGTCGAAGTAGAGGAAGATGTAGGGAGGAGCAAAGTGCCTTCAACCAATCGGATGTTGAAGCCGAATAACCTATCGCTCAAGGAGCCGCTGCACCTCAGATGGACTTACATGCCACACTAGGACATCTAACCCACGTGCTAGAAGCAATTAGGCAGAACATGGCTGCGCCTGCACCCATACCCAAAACCGCACCAGCACCGGCACCTGTGCCAACGCTACCGCAACAACAAGTGCTAACTGAAGCATCTGTATAAAGGAGCATGCACTCCCAAAATGCATCTTTACCTCTACCCCCACCGCTAAGGCCATATAAGAGTACGTTGCCAGATGTTATTTGAAGTAACCATTATTTTGATGGAGCTTACAATAAGCCAGATGAGGTTGAAGATTGGCTTGCTCAAATCTAAATGTCTTTCGATGCATTTGAGGTACCGCACTACCTACGAATCAAGTATGGAATATTCATGCTTCGTCTGAACGCTAGAATATGGTAGGAATCAAAGAAAAGAGAACTAATGACCCCAATCACTTGGGAAATGTTCAGACACGAGTTCTTGGAAAATTATTTCCCAGGAAGTCTAGGAATAAAGTATAGTGCAGACTTCTTGCAAATCGCTCAAAAAGGAAGAATAATCGAGCAATACGAGACTGAGTTCATTAGATTACTGCAATATGCCCCCGACTCCTACAAGTACAATGAGAAATTGAAAAGACAAGTTTTTATAGGAGGATTGGACGAAGACTGAGAATGAGGTTGGAGGAATTTAACATGAGAAGTTATCGAGAATTAGTGAGAGAGCTGAATTTTTGAAGGAGTAAGGAAAAGGAAGGAAAGAATAGAAAAAGAGAAAGCCCCAATTTTTGAGAAGAAGTTTTATGATGGATCCAGTTCCATACCCCCATAAAAGAGATTCAAGTTCCCCAGCAACTTTAAGAGCAATAATAATAGTGGGAGGTTCATACCAAAAAACGTCAAATGCTGGAAGTGCAATGGAGCACACTACCCCAAGAAGTGGCCTCAGTTGTTTGGAAAGTGTTTCTTTTGTGGAGATGCAGACCATAAGATATCAAAGTGTTCTAAGAAAGGAAACTACACTTGCTATGTGTGCAAGCAAGTTGGGCATTTCGCCAATGACTATCCACAAGGGAGGAATATTCTAACAAGGCCTTCTGGAGGAGCTATACCTACAAGGACGGAGAAAAGAAATGGAAGTAGAAGTGAAAGCAGATCGGGATCCACTGCTTCAGGAATCAGAATCTACAACATGGAGGGACAATGGATAAGTGAAGAAATAAATGAAGAAGATAAAGACTTAATGCAAAACCCTAAAGTTTTGAGATCAATTAATGCTTAAACCCTCATTAGAAAGTCAATCGAAATCCCAAAGTCAACAAAACCTTAGTCTTTTGCAACCGTTCAAGTTTGGCTTTCCCATTTAAGTAACTCTAGGAAAGTTAGTAAGAGATTAGTATGTAAAATAGTTCGTAATAACCTGAGAAAACTTAAAAATATCAGATTAGTTAAACCACGATTCGTTTTGAGCACAATCGGACATAGTTTTCAAAAAGCATATCCCGGGGCTCAGATTAGTAAAAATATTCCGAATATACTGTTGACTCGTAAAAATCTAATGTTTTCAAAAATATCAATTTCATAATTTTTCGGTAACTAAAAATTATCATATATCAATTATACGCGTATTTCTTACTACCAATACTTAAATTGTCATGTCTACTTTATATTTCACTATTTTCTACTATTCTACACTATTTATCTATCTCTACTTTTTCTTACAACCTACTTTTACACACCATACCTCTATTTCTTACAATTTTCATTTCCAATACAACTTCACATCTTTCATATCTTATTTTTCATTAACAAAAATACAAAAAAATAAATTTCTCTCCCTCTCTACACTCATTTTTGCGCCGGCCATGCCCCCTCTCCCTCCTCAAATTGTTTCAATTTTTATTTATTTGATTAACACAATTTTCCTCCCACATTTTCCTATAAATACTCCCTCTTCCTTCTACTTCTTTCACACCTTCCATATAGAAAAATTACTCCCTCAAATTCTCTACAAGAATTCTCTCCCAAAGCTCTCTTAAGTTTAGTTCTCTTAGGTAATATTTGTTCAAGTTTCCATTATGTTCATTTGCTTAGTATGAGCTTAGTGTGTGTTTTTTAAACCATGAAAGTTAAGGAAAGCAATAATAAGTTTATACTTTGTTTTTGTTCATAAAATAATTTCTTTTATGTTGCTTTCATATATATTTAAGTAGATATATTATGTAGCTATATATATCTTTTAGAGCATATAAGTTCCTTTGTTTTGCAATTTATTTACTTTCTTGTAATTTATTTACTTTCATGTTGTTTTAAGACTAGTCTTAACTTATCCTCATCAAGTCAAAACATTTTCTTTTTCTTTATAGACTAGTCTATTCTTAGTCCCGAAATACCTTGATGAAGCTAAGGTTCTAATACTTGATATATTATTTGCTAGTTTATTTCTTTAATTATGTCTTTCTTATATTTTCATAATTTTATGATTCATATTCATAATCATGCATGAATATATTAATTTTGTCTCAACAAGATAAATGAGGAAAGGTTTTCTTAAATAGAGATTCTTTTCTAAAAATAAAAGTAGGAAGTAATTTTTCATAAAACTAAGGATTTATCTTAACAAACTTTTCTAAGAAATTAGAGGGCGTTCATAGAATTTTTACAAACATACATAACATAGAGAGAACTTCTTGATAAACAAAAGTTTTACTAAAACTTCACTTTTTCATCAAGTGCTAGTTTGACAAAAAGAAATTCTTTTAATAAAAATAGAATAATCTTAAGAAACAAGAAAATTATTTCTATGAATATAGAATTGTTATTATTTTCAAAAAGTATTAGAAACTAAGAAAATAAAATCATTCTTTGAAAATTTAAAGGACTAAGGAAATGAAATTTACTCATTTAAAATAACTTGAAATATTCTCTAGCAAAATAAGAGGACTTTTCAAAAGTTTCACTTTTCTTTAGAAGACTTTACTTTTACAAAATTTATGGTTTGAGACAACTTCATTAATTTTATACACTTGATATGAGTCAATAAATATATGTAAATACATTTCAAAGGTTTTACAAACTATTATAATGCCTATCTCTTTTATATGAGTTTTGTTAAAAGAAGGAATTCAAGCTTTGCGAAAATTCGTGGTGAATATGATCACCACTATTTCAGAACCCAAACGACTTAGTTTGATGAAAATAGTTTTAGAAATAGATAGATTTTTTCGAGTAGGTAAAAACAGTATATAATATGCGAAATTCCGAGTTAAAATGAGCAAGTTATGACCATTTTAAGTTGGAATTTCTTCTACTCCGATTTTACTGCGATTTCAAGATAGATTTATAGTTTTCAAAAATAGAAATTCTATGAAAGACTCATTTTGAGTATTTCATCTTGTTTAGGTGAAGAAGAAACCGAGATCACTTTCTCGGAAGACTGCTTTGATTAGGAGCTACCGACATGGAGTGAGTTAATCATTTACTAGTTACATTTCCTTATTTATGCTTGTAAGTAGTAGCACTAGAAAATAAGGAAAAGATAAATGAACCATTATCATGTGATTTGAATTTATGATTGCTTGAAGTTAAGAATATCGAAAGAGGAATTGATGAATAATTATGATTTCTTGCAGTGATATGATGAATATTGATTTGATCACCTTTAACTTGAACTTGACATTAATAGAATAACCTTATCTGAAAAAGATTCATGCATATCATATTTGTGAGTTACACTTATTAACTACTATTCTTCGTGTGGGGAAACGAGGAGTTGGAAGTGGTGGCTAGTAGGAGCCAGAAAGTTTACATGGGCCAGTAGGAGCTGGAAAGTTTACAGGGCGAGTAGGAGCCAGCAAATCTGCAAATATTGATGGTCGTATGGGCCTGTAACCTTTCAACCCCCGATATGGACGGCGTATGATTACCTTTGGTTGGCACCGAGGAGCCCCGTATGTCAGGTATGAGCCAAAGCTACTAGGAGTTTTTGGGAGAAGTTATATGTGTTTAGTTTTGAGCATAGACTTCTAGGAAAATCTCTATAGTAAGCTTATGTTTTAGTTATGTATACCTTGTTAATGGTTTAGTTAAACAAGACTTTTTAAGACAGGGGAATGCCCCCAAGAAGTTGTAAGAGATTATTATTCAAATGAAGATTCCACGTTTATTTATATAAGTTCTTGCATGCTTTTATTATCTACTTAAATGTAATACCCTGTGAGTCTTCTAATATCTTGGAAGCACGCCTTACATGTGATATCAAAGCTCCTGCATGACTAAGGTTGTTATTCATTAGCTTTAATATTATATGCGGCGGACTGCCACGTTTAGGGTACCCTTCGGGGTATGATACTTAACTGCTTTGGAATACAATAGAGGCTATAGCTGCGACTTGGGAAACAGTAAGCCTTGAACCCTCTTTGTAATTCCTTTATTTCAAGCAATACAAGAGTTTAAAGTTTTATGAATAAGTAGATATGGAAATAGAAGTAGTAATCCCCCTGTTAGATACGCAGAAAACGTACAGTTAAGAAACCAAAATGTTTTGTTCTTTTGGATGCGGAGTAGCACATTCTTTCGTTACACCTAATCTAGCTAAGAGATTTAGACCATCAATAACAAACGTCGACTCTTAGCTTTAAGATTTAAAACCTCTACGAAAAAGGATGTTGAAACCTAAGAAGTATGAAAGGATCATCTAATAAGGATATAAGGATGTACATCCGTTTGTGGCTTCAAAAGTAATGAGAATTAAGTAAATAAAAAGTAAATCTTTGGTATAAGTTGTTTATCTCTCGATAAAACCCTAGTTAATGATCGCAAAAAGAGCATATAGTCATAAGAAGGGAAGATAACGTTGGTAAAGAATCCACTATTGCAAGGAAAGAGGAGTCACATTCTTTCAAGTTGGATAGAGGAAGTTCCAAAGGGAATGGATGACTACCTTGATGACACGAAAAGATAAAAAGAAACCTATCTTGAAGGATGTCTCCGATTGTCAATAAGTTTTCAAGAAGTCTTCTAGATGAATGGCCTGGATTACATCCGAAGATCAATTTTGAGATTAGACTAATGGCCAAAACGATACAATTTGCTAAAGCATCATATCGAATGACCACAATGGAGTTAAAAGAGTTGGAGAAACAACTACAAGAACCTTTGGATCAAGGTTTATACAATCAAGTTTATCACCCTGGAATATGCTGGTTTGGATTATAAAAGAAAGAAGAGAATAAATCCCTAAGCTTATGCATTGATTATCAGGAGATGAGCAAAGTCACAATCAAGAATAAATACCCATCTCTATAGTTGAAGACCTTTTGACCAACTATACAAAACAAAAACGTTTCTCACGGTTTAAGATCAAAGTATTACTAATTAGGATCAAAGGATGATTTAGAGGAATGCTTTTCGAACTCGATATGAACACCATAAGTCTTTAGTAATACCTTTTGGATTGATTCAACTCGAACCAAGTATATAAATCTCTGTTGGATAAATGGACGATATTTTAGACAAGAGAACAAAAAGGAAAAAGAAGATAGTCGGAATTAATCAAGGACTGTAATTTCAAGTGTTTACCTTGCTCACAGAACATAAGGAGTTGATAAAAAGGAATTGAGAAACTAAGCATCAAGATCACGGGACAAGGAATGAAGGAGGAGTTAGCTAATATGGTATTAGAACCAACCTTGGTAAGAAGGATTAAGAAAGCTTAACGCTAAGATGAGAAGATACAAAGGATAAAGAGGAAAATATAAGAAGAAAAGTGTATTGATGGATAACAATGATAATATCAAGGGAATTAAAGGACGATTTCATGTGCCTAAGAATAAGGAAATAAGAAAGGAAATTAGAAGCAGAACCCGGAATGTACGATATATCCTAGAGGAACCAAATTATATCTAGAATTTCAAAGATCATTATTGATGGAAAGGATGAAACGAAGATGTAGCCAATTATGTGAAAAGTGTCAACAAAGGAATAAGAGCACAAGAGACAAAAAGATTAACAAAAATCTTTACTGATATTGGAATAAGGATGGAGGAAATTCCCATAGATTACCAATAGTATCAACCTGAAACAATGCTGTCTGATTGACTAAAGATTTGACAAGCTGGCAAAGCCTTATGAAAGGAAAATAGTATGATAGCATGGATACCAATCAGAATCATATCAACTCAGAACATAAGAATTGTGCCTAAGCATTGAACTAATCTACAAGAGATTTTGAAGAAAAGGCTAAGCTTGATACCGTATGCCACCTTCAGGCTAATGGATAATCAAAGCTAACAATTCAAACTTCGGAGAGACATTAAGAGCTGTATCACGAATTTCAAAGAAGGAAGGAGACATAAGATAAGTAAGACTGATTAGAAAATGAGGACCTTGAAAATTTCAAAAAGGAAATCAAGTGTACTTAAGGATAAAGAACGTACATCGTGTGCGCTCCCAAGGAAAAATCTAAGCTCACGGTACATTAGATCTTTTTGAGATGCTAAAACAAGTTGGAGATTTAGCTTATCATCTAGTCTTATCGCCAAACCAGTTGGGAGTACATAACGTGTTACACATCCCTATGTGACAAATTGACCCAAGAACCAGTTTTGGAGTTAGAGCCAGTACTCTTAAAGGAAGATCTCACCTATAAGAAACACCCAGTACAAGTCCTTAACCAAAAAGTTCAAAAGTTGGGAAATAAGGAAATCAAGTATGTCAAGGGTTTATAGAGAAATCTTTCCCACAAGGGAACAACATAAGGAACTGTGAACAAGATACGACATAAGTACCAATTTTGTTTGAAGCTGCAGATATGAATTTTCAAGTTTTGAGGATAAAACTTTCTTCAAGGGGGGTAGGTTATAAACTCCCAAATTTTTGGAATCGGTTTAGCTTAAAACCCCAATCCAAAAGTCAATCGGAACCCTAAAGTCGACAAAACCCTAGTTAGACATAATGGTTTAAGTCCGGCAATCCCGAATAAGCAATCCAGAGAAAGTAAGTAAGAGTTTAGAATGTAGAATAATGCGTAATTACATACGGAAGCTTAAAAAAATCAGATTAATAAAACCGCAAATCGTTTTGAACCCGAACGGATACAGTTCTTGAAAAACGTGTCCCGGGGCTCGGAATAGCAAAAATATTTCTAATATACAGTTAAACTTGTAAAAATATAAGGTTTTCAAAAATATCAGTTTTATAATTTTTCGGTAAGTAAAAATAGCAGATATCACAATTATATGCATATTTTCTTACTACCGGTACTTTATTAGTCATATCTACCTTACATTACACTATTCATTACTATTCTACACTATTTTTCTCTCTCTTCTTTTTCTTGCAACCTACTCTTACAACAACATAACCTATAACCTTTACTTTTTACCTTTCCCATAACTTTATTTCACACCTACCTTACTTAATATTACATTTATTTAACAAAAATACAAACAAATCTCTTCTCTCTCTCTTCTATCATCATGGCCGACGCCTTCTCCCTTCATCCCTCTCAATTTGTTTTATTTTATCTTTATTTAAATCACACAAAAATTCACTCCTCATTTCCTATAATTTCCCCCTTCCTCTTTCACTTCTTTTACACAATTACTAATCACAAATTTCTCTACA
This sequence comes from Combretum micranthum, assembly GCA_024138025.1. Taxonomy (NCBI): domain Eukaryota; kingdom Viridiplantae; phylum Streptophyta; class Magnoliopsida; order Myrtales; family Combretaceae; genus Combretum; species Combretum micranthum. The sequence continues at coordinate 8,139 of JAMXBD010000825.1, read as the reverse complement.
AAAACCCTCTCAAATTTTTCTCTCAAAACTCTCTCCCAATATCCTCTCAAAACTCTCTCAAAATAATTACAAACCACTTTCTACCTATACAAAACCCATTACCACATAACACTTCAAAAACCTTCCTCAGGTAAACTTTCTTTATAATTTCTTCTTCTCATGTCATGTAACTTTACATGACAATGGTGTGAGTTTCCAAAAAACTAAATATTATGGAAGCTACACTATGTTCATGTATTGTTCTTGTTCATGGAAATCTATTTATATTTATGTTGTTATTTTGCTCATATTATTGTTATTATATTTAAGTATTATTATGTATCTATATATATATATACATATCCTTTAGAGCATATAAGATTACTTGCAATTTATTTATTTCTTGTTGTTTTAAGACTAGTCTCTAGTTTTAGACTTGTCCTCATCAAGTCAAAACAAATTTTTCTTTTTTCATTTTATTTTTCTTTTGAGACTAGTCTACTTCTTAGTCCCGGGAGCCTTGAAGAAGCTAAGACTCCCAATACTTGACTTTATTCATTATTTATATGATTTTGCTTGCTATTGTATTCTCATAGATCATGCCATTAAGATTGTTGTCTAAATTTTTTCAAGCTTTAAAAATATTTGATAAAGAGGAGATTTTATCACTTAAGAATAAGTTTATACGAAATATAAAATCTATAGTTTAACAAAAATAAAGTCATTCCTTTTCAAGTTATAAGAAGAACTCACTACAATTTTAAAAGGTACTTTTATTTTGAAAAGCTTCTTAAAATCATTTCTATATCATTTTATTTTTCAAAAAGAAAAAAAGATTTTTGATACAAAAATGATTTCTATGAAAATATAAAGGAAACCTTATGAAAAAGGAATGAGAATTTTCAAATTAAGATTTTTTCAAACAAATGGTCAAAGAAAAAATATATAGAAAATAAATAGGGAAAAGTAGCACTAATATAGAGAATTTAGAAAGAAGAAAATTTCTTTTCAAAAAGTTGTCTAGGAAAAATAATAAGTCAAACATGAAGTAATTCTTTAAAAACAAAAGAATCAAAGTATTCATTTCAAAAGATTTACAAAATGAATTTCTTGTAAACTATAGTTTTCTAAAACTCCTAATTGACATTGTTTTTCTCAAGAAACATGGTTGGACAACAACACTTGAGCATGAATAAATATGAGCTAAGTAGCTACAAAAAGAGAATTTTTCAACTATATAAATAACTAAATATTTATCAAACAAATTTTGAGTGATTTAAAGTTTGAAACAAAAATTGTTTTTGGGACAAAAAAATTCGTGGTGAATCTGATCACCACTGTTTCGCCCCCTAAATGGTCTAGTTTGATAAAAATAGCTTTAGAAATGGATAGATCTTTTCGAGTAGGTAGAAATTGGTATATTACATGCACGATTCCGAGTTAAAATGACCAAGTTATGGCCATTTTAAATTGGAATTTCCTTTTATACGAATTTTGATGTTCTCATGACATTGTTTTGTCAAGATTCAAGAAAATCATCAAGAAATACTCATTTTGGTATTTTCTTTGACTAGGTGATTCTGTGGAACGATACCTATACCTTGAGGACTATTTCGATTAAGAGGATTGTGTGAGCGACTCGTCCGTGTAAAAGAATTGTCGACATGGCGTCATTAGTTTATTTCCTTAAAATGCTTCATATGATTGTGCTTGTAATGTAGTCACATTAGAATTAAGAAAAGACAAATGGATATGTATGTAAGATCATTGGTTGAAAGGATCCTAAGAATATCGAGGCTGGAATTGATTTAATGCTTCTTTTAGTATAACATTTGATTTGTATGAGATTCTATGATCAACTTAAACTCGAAAATAAAGATGCTATGATAACATAAATAAACTAATTCATGCATAGCATGAAGTGAGTCACATTGCATTAGGTTATTATCCTTGGGTGAGAAGGATGATAGCTCAGGTTGAAAGCAACACTAAGTAGAGTGACTAAAACCGATTGCTTGGCGACATAAAGGAAATGTTTGGCGGAAAGTCCGAAAGCAAGGCTCAATTAAAGTAGACTTAATATGCTTGGCGATATTGATCGAAAGCATAAATCTTTTTAACTAAAACTATTTGTTTTGAGGTTACGTATCACCAAACCTGAATGGAAGGCGTAAATCCATTCAACATATAGTTCCCGGAAAACTATATGCTTTGTTTGCCCACGTGTATGTTGCATTTCATTTGTTTGCTTAAATAACTTGTTTGAGTTTCATTATAAGAAGTCATTTATGAAAATAGTTCTCACTAAGCCTATTAGCTTATACCCCTATAGGTATCTTTTGTAGTTTACCTATTTGTAGTTGAGGCCATGTGGACCCTACAGCCAGGTATTTTTCCTATTAGTTAAGGAATTTCTAGATGAAGTTTAGTGTTGGATAAGATGTAGAAATATTCTTGTAACAGATTTGCGACCAGGGGAATGCCCTTAAGTTTTATAAGATCATTGTTATGAAATAACTATTATGAATCATCTTTTCTTAATCTGTTATTATATCTTCTTAAGCTTCATAATTCCATAGATGGTCCTCTAAATTTGTGAGAGCATGTCTTACACTTAATATCAAAGCTTCTGGGAGTGGCTAAGGTTGTCATACTTAAGCTTTAATATTGGGTGTGGCAGACTGTTACGTTGGGAGTACCCCTTGGGGCGTGACATGGACAAATTAGCCAATTCCAAAAGGAGTGACAAGCCAAAGGACATGGTTTTCCTTTTACCAATGAGTTTTTTTTTTTACAAAAGCTTCACAACTAGGGTAAGTCCCAGATATACCCCTTTGGTGAAAATTGCCCTAAAAAGACATTTTATGCCATTCTTCCCTTGATAAAACCTAGTTTTGAACCTATCATGACTAGAGTAAATGACTTTTGAGCAACGAGGCAACTGCATTTTGTGATAAAAATTTTTAAAGGAAACTTCCCACTTATTAGCAAAACAATTTTTCAGAAACATTAATAAATTTTCAAATATTCGTGTAAAATGAAAATTTTCCAAAGAGAGAAATGGAAAATATGATTTCCATGCACTTCATCAATCTTCAAAAATGTTTTCTTTTTTTTTTTAATTGAACACTTTTGTTATCATGTGTTATTTTGAAAAGCCCTAGCTATTTTTCACAAGCATTGGGAACCCTAGCTATCTTAAGTTGTAGGAGTTTTGGTATTCCCATCACATTTCGAACCCTAGTATTCCTTGGTTTTAGGAACCTCGGTATTCACATTTGGAGCCTTAGTTACCCTAAGTAGTAAGAGCTTCGATATTCTCATCACATTTCGAACCTTGGTATTCCTTGGTTTTAGGAACCTCGGTATTCACATATGGAATCCCAGTTATCCTAAGTTGTAGGAGCTTTGATATTCCCATCACATCTCGAACCCTAGTATTCTTTGGTTTTAGGAACCTTGGTATTTACATTTGGAACCCTAGTCATCCTAAGTAGTAGGAGCTTCGGTATTTCCATCACATTTCGAACCCTGGTATTCCTTAGTTTTAGGAACCTTGGTATTCACATTTGGAACCCTAGTTATCATAAGTTATAGGAGCTTCGGTATCCCATTCACATCAGGAACCCTAGTTATCCTGTAAGGAGCTTCGATATTCCTTTCGCATCTTGAACCTCGGTATCCCTATAGTAGGAACCTAAATGTTCATCCTTGTTTATCAGGGTGCAAAATCTTTCCCTTTGGGATGCAAGTCTTTTCCCTTCGGGCTGCAAATCTCTTTCGCTGTGGGGTGCAAATCTTTCCCTTTGGGGTGCAATGTTTTCCCTCTGGGTGCAAAATAATCTTTCCCTTTAGGGTGCAAAGTTTTCTCTTCGAGGTGCAAATCTTTTCCTTGGAGGTGCAAAATAATCTTTCCTTTTTGGGTGCATATTCTTTCCCTTTGAGGTGTAAAATAATCTTTCCCTTCGAGGTACATATTTTTTTCGTCGGCGTGCAGAATCTTTCCCTTCGAGGTAAATATTCTTTCCCTTTGGGGTGCAAAATCTTTTGCTTCATAGTGCAAAATCTTTCCCTTTGGGGCATAAAATAATCTTTTCCCTTTGGGGTGCAAAACCTTTTCCCTTTAGAGAGCATATTCTTTATCCTTACTTGATAGGGTGCAAAATAATAATCTTTTCGGGATGTGGAGTTTTTAAAAAACCTTGCTCATTAGAGTGGAGTTTTGTAGTCTGATCTGCCAAGTGTAGGGTTTGGGCAGAAATGGTGTCTCTTTTTATCTTTATAGTGAAGTTCTATCCAAACTCTACCATAAAGAGAGGCAACTGTCAATACCCCATTTTTGCCCTCTTTTTTTTTAAATATAAAAAATATTAAAATAATGAAAAATAATAAAACTCTAAAAAAGATAGAAAATGCAATAAAAAATTGAAAATTATAAAAGTAAAAAAAGAATATAAAAGCTAGAAAATCCATCCTTTTACTAAATAGTTTTTTTAATTAAAAATAAAAAATTTGAAAAAGATAAAAACATAAAGAAAAATTTATTTTGGGCTTATTATTGATTTTACGATGCTTTGAGTTAATTTATAAATCATTGGACCCAGACCATTTTTGTTGAAGTCTGGTTTGGATAATTCAAATGCATTTTCAGTGGAAAAATTGATCAAAAGCCAAACGCAGCTCAGTTGGTTAAGGTTTGGAAGATGAGGGAGGAGGCCAGGGTTCGATTCTTCACAACTGGAAGGTCTGGGGATAATTCGTTTTGGCGCTTGCAATGCACATGCCAGGGCGTTCAAACTATATGTACGCGTGGAAGCCACGCGCTTCGTCTCCTCCAACAGAGCTCGATCGCCATTAAAGCTTGAGCTTATGAGCTCATTTTGAGCTTGTTTTAAAGATTTTTTACCCAAATTCTCATGGCTGTTGAGCTTCTTATATGAAAAGTCGGATCAAAACCATTAAGAACGAATTCGTTTTTCATCAACAAGTGGAAGTAGCGGTTTCAAACCCCTGGACTTCCATAACCGAACTCCCTCGACTCTTCAAGTTCCATAATCGTCAGCCATTAATGGCCGCCTTCATCTCCTTCACTTTCCTCAGTGCATCTATAAAAAACGATCAAAGCCTCCACTTCAAGGGCAAGAACTAAAGATCTCTTTCATCTTCGAAAAAACGAAAAAAAAAAAGCTCCCTCGAAATCTCTCTCTCAAACCTAGATTTCCTCGACCACCTTTGAAACTCGAAACCACTGCTCGAAACACCAACGATAACTCGAACCAAACACCATGCGACCATCATGAACTCACCAACGAACCAAATCGCCTTCACAAAAATGTTCAGAACATGACTACCCAAAATCGCAACCAACCCCCAACGACGTACCTAAAATCCACACACAGCCACTCCAATTCACGCCACTATCTGACCCACTCGTGGAAACCGTTGCACTCAATCCAGCGGCTAATCTCACCCATACGGTGGCCATACTCGAAACATTGCAGCCATTCCATATTCGTCGAAGTTTGATCTGAGCCTAACTCATAACACACGATGAAGCTGATTCAAATCGCACCATATCGAAGGTCAAGTATACTTTTTGTCTAATTGTCCATGGGATGATCCTTTTCGTTTTTGCTGAAGAATATTGTTAGTAGGAGTTGTTGTTATTATTATTATTAATATTGATGTATATATAACCAGAAACCCCAAAAATACAAAAAGAAAACGAGAACAGAAAAAAAAAAAGAAGGAAAAAAAAAAGTAAATAAATAATAATATTTATCTGTGTGTGAATATATGTTATGCACGCCATATTGGTATATAATATGATTTTTAGGTAAATAAGAGTTGAGGATATAGGATTTTGGATGATTAATAAAATGAAATTTTCGGGTTAACTTATAAAAAAAATGAAATCAATCAACAAAATATATACTTGTGTGATTTGTATGATATATTCCTGATGATGATATTAAATATGATAATTAGATAAATTAAATAAGTAAACAAATAAAATTTTAGGATATTATTTTTAGTAAAATTAGCAAATATGCCTCTTAGAGATAAATCATAAAAAAAAAATATAGGATTGTTAGCTTTATTATTATTTTTTTTATCATGTGCTATAATTGCGATCTTCAACTGTTTAGTACAAAAATTACTATCCAAAGGAATTCGCAAATGTTTGGTATCCCTGTAAATATAACCTGCTTTATGAAAAAAAATTTACAAAATCAACAAAAAAGGTTTTTCTTTTATTTATATATATAATATTAAAAAATGTTTTGCTAGCTCTTTTATATATATATATATATATATATATAATATCACTGAGTTATTTTCTAAAATACAAAAAAAAAATAACAAATGTGGTTTTTCCCAAAAAAAAAAGCTTTTTGAAAACAAGAAAATAAAAAATTAGATATTTCGGGGATTTCCATAATCAAACCAAAATTTGATTAAACGCTTAAACTCGGCGGATTTTCAAAATTAAAAAATACAAACAAATTAAAATTTTATAAAATCAAAACGAACTACGAAGACTTGATTCCGGTTAACGGATATATAGACACCTATAGGGTGATCACAATAATAAAAAACTCTTATGAATTTTCCAAAAAGCAAAAAAAAAAAAAAAAAACTGTAAATATATAAATGCTTTTCAAAAAAGACTAAAAATTTAAAAATTGAAAAGTCTAAAATTAACTCCCTTTTGGCCCATATCTTTAGAATTTCTAAAGCACATCCAAAATCTAGATAACCATTTAGATTTTAAAATAGCTATCATGTCCCGAGGGTATCCTAGTAGAAATAAACAAGATACACTTGAATACTATTACTAGGTTACCTTTCTAGGATGACATATTTTCAATAAACATGATCTTTTAGTGGCTTTGATAAGAATGACAAGTATATAAAAGACGTAAATTAGTAAATAACTGTCATCCAAAGTTTGAGAATAATAATAACATTACAGACCATAACTTTTCTATAAAATCTTCCAAATAAATAACTAAAGTTTCTAATGCTAAATACTTGTAGCTAGAAATAGAAATATAAATTTTAACCCAAACTACTCCTTAAGCTTCTAGCTTCTAAATTCTTACCAGGATCATGCTCCTAAAAGTAATGAGCCAAGGTCGCAATGTAAACCTAAAAAGACTGTTGGATGGTGAGCGAAACCACAGGCTCAGTAAATAATCAAAACTTACCACATAACAATCAAGTTTATTAACAATCATATGTAATGCATCAGTCAAGCATATCTACAAATACAAGCCTAGATAACTCGGAATCCAAACAGGATGAAGATTTACGCCCTCCCATCGGGGTTGACGGATCATAATCTGTGGTTTGTCTACCCAGGGGATACTATGTAAATAGAAGAAACGACAATACTCACTTTAGGTTTCTCTTTTAGTTTATTGTATTTTCACTATTCACTTCATGTTTACTGTCTTAGAATCCTCTATAAAGTGTTAGTCATTTCAAGCAATACCATAAGCGACGTCTTTCATTCACTATTTAGTTCATATGGTATCAACAGAACAAAGGTAATTTTGCGATTAACTAATAGCTTCTTTGCCTAGATAAACCAAACATTACCACATATTCGAAATACTAACACATAGTAGGCTACCACTTACTCAAATGCTACTTTATGCAAATCATGCAGTGCATGATCAATTTCCTTTATGGTACAAATAGTTTTAATCAAGTTTAAGGTGTTCAATCGTTACTCAAACAGTCAACATGTTATACAAGCAATGTAATCATACAAAATTTTGTTATTACTATTATTACAGTGACTTGGCAACCAATTCCCATACACCCATACAGCACATTCAGGTTATTATCTATGATTAAAGGTTCGCTAAGCTACAAGCACATACAATGTAGTAAGACTGAGTTATTCACCTGCTCATGTTGGCTAATCGTAATAATCTTTAGGAAAATCCTCACAAGTATCAAGATCACCTATTGAGATGATTAATATATTCATTAATATCACATAAACTATATGAATAAACTCTTATGAGTTTTTAAGTTTCCTATATTGATGTTGGGTTTTCATTCTATTACTATAGGTCCTTTAATGGTCCTATGATAATCAAGTATTATTTAATATTTATTTTCATTTTGCTTGTTTGATCTTGTTTG